>JAPPVO010000036.1:139185892-139815232 GCA_030407325.1 Camellia japonica
CTTGAACAAATTCAATTCGTGGATTTGTTCTCCAAGAAAGTTGGTGATGGAAGAAGAATCATGAAGGCGTAGGCAATGATTCTTACAGAGAGATCGAGATTGGAAATAGAGTAAAGGATTGGTAGACAGAGAATCAAATGGTGTATGTGAAAATTAGAATGAGAAGACTGAGACTGAGAATGAGAACCCTAAACACAGATATGGGGAAATGGGCGGGTGCCCATTCCTGACCCATATCCTATGGGTATTTTAAAAAAACCATTTAATTAACCTGATGGATAAAAAAAAGTGGAGAAAATTCATATATTTGGATTGGATCTCCATGAATATCCATAGGGTAGGATTCCCATTGCCATCCCTAAATAAAACCAAACATATTGAAATTGATAATTTAACCACATTCTTTGAAAAAGTTTAGATTTTCTCAAATTAGCCATCTGAACTTAAGAGTGTTTTTGGGCTTGATGGGTTCATTTTGTGATCTAATTCGATGATCACTTTAATTTTACAATTCAATAATTAGAATATTTAAAACTTTTTGAAAAATTATAATAAAAATACAAATAACTAAATCACCTCATTTCACTACCAAAACTTTTATCGATGAATATTATTATCGTCACTAAATGTTTAACTCTTTGCCCATGCCAACTTGTCATCGCCAAAAGTAAGCACATTAATAGCGACGCTTATTGCGTTGCTAAAAAATAAGCCTCGTAGCTAAAATTTATGAAATTTTGGCGCCAACCAATATTTTTGGTGCCTAGTCAATGTTATGGTTTTTTAGCGACGATAGTAAATTGCGTTGGTAAAGGTCTACTTTTCCCAACGAAATTGATCACTGTGTCGCCAAAAATATACTTTTGGCTACGAAAAATTGACGTTGTCGCCAAAAGTAGTCGCCAAAAGTGCAATTTCTTGTAGTGATAACACAAGGAAAATATGCACATTTGATGGCTCGCAAACAAGGCATGAAGACACATCTCTCAAACACATTGAAGGAGTGGAAAATGTGAGAGTGTGGCAATGACATATGCTCTGAAATTACATGCCAAGTGATGCCATATCATGCACACATCACAAATATAGCATGCTAGTGGCCTCAAAACTCAAGACTAGTGTAGCCATTTACACTGTAGCTAATAAAAGCATGGCTCATATGACTAAGACCACTCAAAAAAGTCCTAAAGCATGTCAAAACAGTATAAAAAACGTGCTGGAATGGAGCCAATACATGCTAAAATAATAGGCTACAACATCAAGCATGTTAAGCTAGTAAGCACGATTTGCACTATAAGTACAAAATGCAAGCAAGAAGTGACCAAACCAGCCAAAATCAGAGTTAAAGCATGTCCAAAAAGTCACAAAAACATGCTCAAACTAAGCATCAAGAAGGGAGAAATACATGCTCATTTGATAGGCCAACAACACATGCTAACAAGACAAGAGGAGGGGGGACCACCCCCTCCTATTTTGAGCCTCAAAACAAGTTTTCTACCACTGAAATTCCTCTGGAATTCAGTGGCTAAAGGGCCAAAAGAGTTGGTTTGAAAGGTGTTGAAAGACGGCTCAAAAGGCTTTACAAGCCAAAGAGCAAAAGGGGAGGGAGGGGGAACCACCCCCTAACCACACATCGCTCAAACTACCATTTTAGGACTAAAAAACAGAGGAAAAACAGGGGGTTTGTAGTTCAATACCACCCCAAAAATTGTCACACCCCAAACTCGCCCCTAAAAGTTTGGGCATGACCTATTCAGAAACGGACATCAAATACAATATATATAACATATGGGGCCTGAACGGAAGCATTTAACAACGCAACATATCACCCATTGAGCTAATACTAGCATGCCAGGATCATACATTTAATATCAAGTACTTTACTGTATAATAAACACACATGGAGTTATTTTTACATACACAAATATACAGACCCATCCCCGAGTATGAGGATGTAACAAAACTAGGTTAAGAGAAGTATATCATGTTTTGCAACATCAAACAAAAGATTCAGTGCACTAAGCCAAAAGATCCACAAGGGCTTCACAAAAATGAGTGAGCTTTGTCTACGTGTTGGGTTGTGGTGTAATAAGCAAAAGACGAGTGGTCCAAGCCGGACTGGGACTGACCTTCGGATTGAGTACCTACAGAGACAGACACAATACAGAGTGAGCAAGGCTCAGTGAACAATAGTACGTAAACAATTCAATGATTAACTTGAATTATAATTTATACAAGTGCGGAGACTATATTCTTAAGTTTGTTCTGTGAGTACTTTCAGAATGGCCTTAGCCCAGACTTTATACAGAGCGGCTTCCAGTCCAGTGTTGTACCGAACGGCCTTAGGCCTAATAGATTTTACATATTGGCCTCTGGCCTAACAGACTTTACTGATCGGCCTCTGGCCTAACAGACATTACAGATTGGCCTCTAGCCCAGATATTAACAGAGCAGAGTAATTCCAGAATTATACAGAGGTACACCGATTTCCCAATCACTTATAAGTATTAATGTAATTAACTTGCGAGGAACAGAACGTTAATAACAACGTGTCACGCCCCAAATCCGCCCCTAAAAATTTGGACATGACCACTTCAGAAACAGACGCAAAACCTGATGTTTATAATCTATGGGGCCTGAACGGAAGCATTTAATAACATATAGCATAAAGAAAATAATATCCATTGAGCTATCACTACTATGCCAGGACCGTAAACAGAACATAATGCAGATAAATATACAGTGACATGTATCTGAAGACAGTTATGTGCGAATACATCTATCTTACATTCACATAAAGCCTCATAGACATTTAGGGTACAAATTAAAACTTAACAAAACCCAAATCTTAAACGGTCGACATCTAACAGCTTGGACACTCAAGGCTTGGCAACTGGTAACGGAAGCCACAGGTTAAGGTTGACCTCCAGGTTGAGTGCCTACAGGAACAGACATAAGTAAAGTGAGTCAAGCTCAGTGAATAATAGTACGTAAATCATGTAATGTTCAACTCAAACAATAAAGTATATAACTGCATAAATATATATGTTTAATTATACGCTGTAAATATAGCTCAGCAATCATGAGTCCGGTTTCTTTAACAAAGCAGTCTAGTATGTACAGAGGATCCAAAATGTTCATATGCTCAAATAACAGAATAGCCATCAGTCCCAAAAGATATAGAATAGCCTTTCAGCCCAGTCATAACAGAACGGCTTATTAGCCCAGAGATAACAGAACGCATAACGCGTAGCAGAACGCATAAAGCGTAAGGGTGCAGAAATAGCAGAAGTAATAAGTTTTAAAAACAATAATACATATCATGCTAAATCATAAACGGAACGGATCAAAAGACAATTATATAAACAGAATACATAAACAGAGTAGATCAATCCCAAAGTCATTTGAATATCGTCAGACCATAGGATACACAAATCATCTCAATTTCATACGGATACTTGGTTTAAGGACGAACATAGGTCCATTTAAAGTCATACCGATGTTTGCCAATCTTTCAACGTTCTCACCGACTTTCAATCATCACAATTGGTTGTGTAACATGTTCATGTAATACTTACAATAAACAGAGCGTTAGTGATAATAGCTATCAATGATAAATAAAGTGTACATCTTCGTACTATTACTCACCGTGTGTTGGTGGAGCATTTATCCCTCCTGAAGCGTGTCTTACACACATATGAAATCACATATTAATTCTCTAACTCATTTCCCTTAATTTCCTTTCTCATTTCCCCATAATTCACAATACTCATAACAAGGCTCATTCGTGAATTTTAACATTTTTTCGAAACATCTCAGAAATCCAATTAACCTTGTACATGTCTAATTTAACCCACCAATTCCATGATTCTACTATCAATTTGGGCAAAATCATTAATTATCATCACGAATTAATCTAGGTTTTCAAGAATAATGAGGGTTTTTAGCAAAAAGTCAAACTTCTTAAATCACTACCTTTAATCCCATTTTTCCCAATGATTCTACACCTAGGATTCACAATCCATCACTCAAACTCATCAATTTAACTCCCAACATCCCAAACCATAGAACCCCAAATCTCAAGTTTGCTACAACATGCTCAAACCATAGATTTTGTATATTTATACTCAAAATACCCCAATCCATCCATGAATTCAAGTATTGTAAAAGAATAAGGATCCCTACCTCAAGAATCAAGCAAGGAGCAAAGCTTTGAGACGAATTCCCCAAATCCCGAAATTCCAATCGGTAGAAGTTGTTCATCTTCTTGTCTTCTTCACTTCTTGGTGGAAGGTCTTGCTCAAACCTAAGGGAAATGGAAGTATTTGGGGATCAAAACCCTAGGGTTTTCGGACCTAGGGGGAGAAGAGAAGAAGGGAAAAGGAAAATGGAAGAAATGATCCAAAAATTCGTGTTTAAAGCTGCTGTCCCGTAATTCCCGCTCGAGCGTAGAAATTTCCGCTCGAGCGGACCTGTTTTCAGCACAGCTCCCGAAACTTCAAACATGCGTAACTCTCCCATCCGGACTCCATTTTAGGTCGTTCTTGTGTCCAAATTGAAGCCCCGGAAATAAGCTTTCCAATGGTTCTAGCCTCACATTCATATTCAAAGTGGGGAAAAAGAAAAGGGCAAATGAGTGACGGTTGGTCGTAAACGAATTATTCCAATTAAGGTTTTTAGTCCCATCTTACTTTACCATCATCTTATCATCTCAATTAATATCCCAAAATGAGGTAAGAACATTTCAAATACACTAAGAAGAACATCAAAAATGAGTCCACATGCTTCAGAATCAAACTTATCCAGACGACCCGCTCGAGCGCCCAACCTTGCGCTCGAGCGCGCAGACCAACAAAGTCGTCCGCTCGAGCGTAAACTCCCCCCGCTCGAGCGGAGAATCACAACTCCCAGAATCTCAGGCCGTCTGAAAAATTGCTGGAAACCCCAAATGTCCGCTCGAGCGGCCACTCCTCCGCTCGAGCGGAGGAAAGAATTTATGGGTCGTTACACAACGATTATTAACGGTAAGTAAATGTACATCTACGGTACTACTACTCACTGTGCTGTAGTGGAGCGTTAGTTCCTCTCGGACTGTGACCTGCACATATGAACAATTCACAAATTAGTTCCCTTTTTCCTTTTGAAATCATTTTCTGATTCGTTTCGTTTCAATGAATTTTACAAACATAAAAAGGCATCAAATACGGATTTCAAAAATATCAGAGGGTCAAGCACGTAAAACAGAGCAGATAAAATTTTGCAGCACGGGCCGCACGTGCTGTTGTGAGCCCCATACGTGCGGCAGTGGCTCCCGCACGTGCATATTTTTCAATGTCTAAAGACCGAAAATGCCCTGTTTTCCACACGTGCGGCCATGACTCCCGCATGTGCGGCAGTGCTCCCGCACGTACGGCCATGACCCCCATACGTACGACGATTTTGCCCTGTTTTGGCTGTCCGAAATTAACCCAAAATTCAGCAAATGCAATACATTTTATGTACAAAATAAAGGTAAGTAATTCAGTAGGTTAACTCAACATTTCCATAACATGAATCACAACTATAATATCACAAATAGACATGATTAGAAGCTTAATTAGGTCACAACCCTTTCTAATTTCATCTACAAAATCCAATTTCCTTGTGTTCTTAAACTATATACACAATACATATGTATAATTACATGGATTGGGCATGAAACCCAAGGATTAAAGTGTAATTCCTATACAACACTTAAATTAAGTCTCAAAACAACCAAGTGATGCGATCAACTTTTCAATCAAGCATGATTCACACATAATCCTCAATTACAACCCTAATTTGTATAAATATGAAACAAACCCTTCCTCAAGTCCAAATGAGGGTTAAATAAAATGGATTGAGTCTACCTTGAGCTTAAATCCCACAACTCTCCTCAATTTTGCCAATCCTCCCTTGTTGAACTCTTTCTTCCCTAGTTCTTCTTCTCTACACTCTCTTTTCTCTCCCAAGAGGTATTTTGAGTTCAAGTTCATAAGTCAAGTATCTAGGGAAGAAAGAATATATATAAAAAAGTGAATAAAGACGAAATCCAATCAGTTTAATCATTCCAAATTGAAATTTCACAAAAAATCATACTGTGACCTAAAAATCATGCTGATCTTAAATGTATCTTAAATGTAAAATTAATTTCAGATTATTAAGCTTCTAAGGCTTCCAATTCCTGATCCAAGCTTTATAATTGTAACAAATTTTTCTCCTATTAGACAGATATTAATCCATATTCATAAGATTTACTTAATTAAACTTAAAATTTCACAGTAAGCATTTAAATGCACAGAATGAGGGACTGAAAATATACCAGACACATTCGAGGGTCGGGTTATTACACTATCCCCCCCTTAAATAAGTTTGGTGCCTCAAACTTGTTTTTACCTTAGGATAGGAACAGGTGTGGATATTGGTGTTGCATTTGCTCTTCCTTTTCCCAAGTAGCTTCGGTTCCGTATTGTTCTTGCCACTTAATTTTTACCATTGTGATCTCTCGATTCCGTAACTGTTTCACTTGTCGATCCAGAATCCGAATAGGTTTCTCTTCATATGTCAACTTATCATCCAGAATGATTTGGTCGAAATCAATGACATGAGATGGATCCGGAAGATACCCTTGAAGCATAGACACATGGAATACATTATGCACTTGGCTCATACTTGGTGGAAGAGCAACTCGGTAAGCTACTGAACCCACTTTTTCCAGAACTTGGAATGGGCCGACATATCGGGGTGTTAACTTACCCCTTTTTCCAAACCTTGGATGCCCCTTCATCGGAGTAACTTTCAGAAAAACATGATTGCCTACCTCAAATTCCAAATCCCTCCGTCGGTTATTTGCATAACTCTTCTGTCTGCTTTGAGCAGTTTTTAATCTTTCCTGAATAGTTTTAATCTTTTCAGTTGTCAACTGAGCAATTTCGGCCCCTAACAATGATTTATCTCCAACTTCAGCCCAACACATGGGGGAGCGATACGGTCTTCCATACAGGGCCTCATACGGTGCCATCCCAATACTCGAATGATAACTATTATTGTATGCGAACTCTACCAACAGTAGACGAATTTCCCAACTTCCTTGGAAATCCAAAACCCACGTTCGGAGCATATCTTCTAATGTCTGTATCGTTCTCTCAGATTGTCCGTCAGTCTGATGGTGGAAGGCTATAGTAAACTTTAATTCTGTACCCATTGCTTCTTGTAGGCTTTGCCAGAATCTCGAAACAAATTTTGGATCCCTATCTGATACAATTGAGACCGGAACACCAGGGAGTCTTACAATTTCATTCACATAAATCGCATCAAGTTTATCTGCATTATACTGAGTCTTCAGAGGGAGGAAGTGAGGGGACTTAGTTAATCGGTCCACAATGACCCATACAGAATTCATACCCCGAGGAGTTCGTGGTAACCGTACAACAAAATCCATGGTCAGATGTTCCCACTTCCATTCTGGGATTGGAAGGGGTTGCAATAACCCTACCGGTCTCTGATGCTCTGCCTTTACTGGTTGACATTGCAAACATTTGGAGACGAAATCCGCGATTTCCTTTTTCATACCTGGCCACCAAAAATTTTGTTTCAAATCCTGGTACACTTTAGTATTCCTAGGATGCAGGGAAAGTCTTGAGACATGTGCTTCTTCCATCAATTTCCGCTTAACTTCTGACACATCGGGAACACATAACCTGCCTTGAAATTTGAGTACGGAATCTATCAAATTGAATCCCGGTTTCGGTTTTGTCTCTAACTCATCACATATCTTCTTCAAAGTTTCATCTTCCATCTGGCGTAGTTTGATTTCTTCAATTAATGCCGGTTGTGCCATCACTGCTGCTACTGTGGTTTCTCGTTCATGCACCACAAGGTCTATATTCATTTTATCCAATTCAGCCAACAACTCTCCTTGTTCCGTAAACAAATTTGCCACATTCCCCGTGCCCATCCGGCTTAGTGCATCTGCAACTGTATTGGCTTTACCTGGATGGTAATGGATCTGCAAATCATAATCCTTAATAAGTTCCAACCATCGCCGCTGTCGCATATTCAACTCCTTTTGCGTAAAAAGGTACTTGAGGCTCTTATGATCGGTGTAAACTTCACAGGTAGCCCCATACAAATAGTGCCGCCATATTTTCAAAGCAAAAACAACTGCTGCTAGCTCAAGATCATCTGTGGGATAATTCTTTTCATGGGGTTTGAGCTGTCAGGAAGCATAAGCAATAACTCTCCCATTTTGCATAAGTACACAGCCAAGTCCTTTATAAGAAGCGTCACTGTAGATCACAAATCCTTCGGTACCAGATGGTAAAGCGAGAACTAGAGCTGTAGTCAACTTTGTTTTTAGTTCTCGGAAGGTAGATTCCTACTGTTCTGACCATTCAAACTGTCACGCCCCTAACCCGCCCCTAAAAGGTTTGGGCATGATTTAATCAGAGACAGACAGAATGACCTGGTATAAATGATAATCGGGGCCTGAGCGGAAGCATTAAATTTAAGACAACATGCAGACATATCCATTGAGCAACTACCAAAAAGCCAGGACCAACTTAAACTTAAACATAAAGTAAATAGACACACGAAATTAGGTTACGTACACAACTACAATCCAGCCCGAAATTGGCACATACAAAATGTTAAGTACAATAACCCTGACCAGCAAAACATGGTACAAAAATTACATGGACAATAAAACTGGTCTAGCATGCAAAGGTTCCTTCGAGTGCCTGGTTATCCTTAGGCTGACAAAAATGCATGAGGCAACGCTAGAACGATTCTCCAAGCTGGCTTCCTACAGATTCAGACAAAATTATAGAATGAGACAAGCTCAGTGAATAATGGCACTTAAACAATTTAAAACCCAATGCATAGCTGTACATTTACCAAAGTTAAGTACGACAGTGAGTCTGATATGGTTTTACCTTCAGAACGGCTTTTGGCCTATTACACAATTTTAATAGATTGGCCTGTTGGCCCAGAATTATCAGATTGGCCTTTCAGCCCAGATAGCCTTTCGGCATAGACAGCCTTTCGGCACAGATAGCCTTTCGGCACAGATAGCCTTGCGGCACAGATAGCCTTTATTTCATTTCCAAATCAATATATAGGTGATTACCATAACTTGCGGAAAAACAGAAGGTTATCACAAACATTACTGATACATAAATGTATGTTTAATGCACTATTACTCACAGTGTTGTGATGGCGTACTAGTTCCTCCTGGAGTGTGCCCTGCACACAATATAACTGAGAAATTAGTATTCTTTCCTTTTAAATCCTTAAGAAGTCATTTCATGTGCCACCACATTTCTTATGTATTTATAATCATCTTAAACTCATCAGAAAAATATTCTAAAAACGCCAGAGAGTCAAATGCGAAAAACTGAACAAACACATTTTTCTCTCTGAAGACAGTCCTCCGCTCGAGCGCAACTTGTCCGCTCGAGCGGACAGTACAAAGTTACCCAAAATGCTGAGAGGTCGATTTTTACGCTCGAGCGGACAGGGTAATTTTGAGAAAACTTCTGAGAGATGAATTTTCCCGCTCGAGCGGCCCTGACCTCCGCTCGAGCGGACGACGACCCAGATTCAGGGCAGCCCGATTTCAATCCAAAATTGGGCAACCAAACCTCATTTTCATGCAATCAAAGGTTAAATTCATGCAATACCTCAACTTAACAACACCATAACATAGATTCTACCTTGATTATGACAATTTAAACTAACTTGGAGGGTTCAACAACCCATCACTTTCTCAATTTCTATTCCACCTTCCAAGTTATATTCAAGTTCTTCAAGTTTATAAACATATCACATAATATTACCATCTATGCATGGAATTGATGATAAAAACCAAAATACTCAATTAATGAGAAACCCTCATAAATCCAACATATATCATCCATGAGCCAAACACAAACATGAGTTGTAATCCTTAAGTAGACACAATATGGAAACTTAAGTTACCTTGAATTAAATCACACAAATCCAACAATTGTTTAGCTTCTTTGGTGATTCACGTTTCCCCCAATTCTTCTTCTTCAACTCTCACGTTTCTCTCTTCTTCTTAATGTCACACAAGAGTTGATTCTAAGTCCCCAAAAATATCTCCTAACTTGATATATATATTTAATGGGAAGATATTAGGAGAATAAGACAAAATTCAATCGCTTTAACATGCCGAAATGAAAATTTCACAGAAAATCCCATTAGTGCTTAAAAATCATGTAGATTCCAAATATCGAATCAATTTCTGAAAATTAAGTCTCTAAGGTGTCCAATTGCAGAGTTAAATAATGCAAGTGTAACAGATAATGTTCTAACTCAACAGATAGAGATCCATATTTCTAAGTTCCTTGCAATTTACCATACTTTCACATAGAATTTCATAATAAGCATTCAAAGACACAGAATAGAGGACTGAAAAGATACCAGAATTATGTACGAGGGTCGGGGTATTACACAAACGCAACTTCCTTTTGAGTCAGTTGTGTAAGCGGTACAGCAATTTTGGAGAAATCTTGAACAAACCTCCTGTAATACCCGGCTAATCCCATAAAACTATGCACCTCAGTCACATTAGTAGGAGTTGGCCGATTCACGATCGCCTCAATTTTGTGTGGATCAACAGAGACTCCTTCCTTTGTTATTACATGCCCCAAGAATGCTACTTCATGCGACCAGAATTCACATTTCTTCAACTTTGCATACAACTTCTTTTCATGGAGTGTTTGAAGAATTACACGAAGATGATTCTCATGAGCCTCTGCATCCTTCGAGTAAATGAGGATGTCATCAATAAATACCACTACGAACTCATCCAAGTAAGGCTTGAAGATACGATTCATCAAATCCATAAACGCTGCTGGTGCGTTAGTAACTCCAAAGGGCATAACCAGAAATTCATAATGACCGTATCGGGCTCGAAAAGTTGTCTTCTCAACATCCTCAGCTTTGACCTTCAGTTGGTGATATCCAGACCGTAAATCAATTTTAGAAAAGATCTGTGCCTGTTGTAGTTGGTCAAACAAATCAACGATCCGCGGCAACGAGTACTTATTCTTGATCGTTACTTTATTAAGTTCCCTGTCATCTATACATAATCGGAGCATTCCGTCTTTCTTTTTCACAAACAGAACTGGTGCACCCCAAGGAGAGACACTCAGACGAATAAACCCTTTATCAAGTAAATCTTGCAACTGAATCTTTAATTCCTTCATTTCAACTGGTGACATTCTCTACGGAGTTTTTGAAATAGGTTGGGTTCCCGGCACTACTTCAATTGTAAACTCGATTTCACGGTCTACTAACTCCCCTGGTAATTCTTTCGGAAAAACATCCGAAAATTCACAGACAATTGGAATCGTGTCAGTGCTCCCATTCATCACTTCCCCTTCCAAAACACTGCATAAATACCCCTGACACCCTTTCTGAATTAATTTACAAGCCTGTGCTGCAGAAAATCAAATAAGGTGGAGAAGTCACTCCACGTCCCTGAAAGGTAGATTCTGATTGTCCCAGAGGATGAAAACTGATTTGCTTAGTCAAGCAGTCAATAGCTGCACCATATTCGCTCAACCAGTCCATTCCCAGAATAATATCAAAATAAGTCAAGTCAAGAGGTAACAGATTGGCATATACTCAGAAATCCCCAATTAGGAGCTCACAAGCAAAATATACAGAGGTACAGATTATAGAATCCCCCAAAGGTGAGGACACACATAACATATAAGACGATACTTCTTCAGATCTATCTAAATTTTGAACAAATAATTTTGACACAAAGGAATGGGTAGAGCCAGAATCAAACAATACATGAGCAGAGTGGGCATGAACAATAAATGTACCTGACACCACTGTTGCAGCATTTTGCACGTCTCCCGGAACCAATGAAAACGCCCTCCCTTGTCTCGCAGTGTCTTTATCGTTAACGGGTTTGGCAGCTGAGCTGGTGTTGGGAGTTGGGTAGACCCTGCTGAACTTGTAGCAGCCTTATTGCCATTTTGTTGATTCCTTTGTGGACAACCTTTACTACATGACCTGTCTTAGCACACCTAAAAGATGCCGCCGACAATCGATAGCAAGTCCCACGGTGCTTTTTTCCGCATTCTGAACAAACAGGTGTTGAGTCTGGAGTAAGGGTGGAAGTACTAGAAGTCCCTGAATTCTGTTTCTTGTTTGATGGAGTAACTGACCCTTTTAACAATTGATTGTTCTGCCTTTTCCCTTTCCACTCGGAAATCCGATTCTAAGTAGCAATATTTCCTTCTGCTATAACTGCCCTCTCCAACACATCAACATAGGCGGGTAACTTTAACATATTGACTCGGTCCAGGATAGCACTCCGTAATCCCCCTTCAAATTTTTGCACTTTCTTATAATCCGTATCCACTATATGAGGTGCAAACCGAGCTAGTTCTATGAATTGGGCTTCATACTCTGCAACGGTCCTGTTACCTTGTCTGAGAGTTTCAAATTCCGTTACCTTCTTGTCTCGCATACTTTGGGAGAAGTACATGTCAGAAAACAGTTCGAAGAATCTGTCCCATGTTAAGCCTTGATGCACGGTTCTTGTAAGCATCCACCACCTCCGCGCTTCGTCTTCAAGAGTGAAGGCGGCAAGTTGCACTTTTTGGGCTTCAGTGCAAGGGAAAACTTCAAACAACTTTTCTATTCCCAATACCCACGCTTCAGCTTTCATTGGCTCTATTCCTCCTTTGAATGATGGCGGCTTCACCTTTTTCAATTCCCTCATGAGAGTAACAGTTCGGTCCTCAACATGAAAATCTTGTACCACAGGCGGAGGTACCGGTGGCGGTGGCGGTGGCGGCTGTGGTTGTGGCTGTTGCTATTGTTGTCGTAGAGTCTCCGCCATTTCCAATATCATCCTCTCCATTCTATCCAACCGTGCAGAAGTAGAATCTTTCGGGTCTTCCATTCTTGTTCTCACCATATTCTACATGACAATCAATTACCATATACACAAGAGATATACAATAGACATGGATCATAATCATTAACGTTAGCAGATTACATTTAACGTTGCTATCAGTCTTTCTATATGCATTAGAATATCATGCATGATGCCTAAGTCTTTTCTAGACATCCTAAGGCTCAATGGATTCGTGTGTGAGATAGCAACTCGTGCTCTAATATCACTTGTCACACCCCAAACTTGCCCCTAAAAGTTTGGGCATGACCTATTCAGAAATGGACATCAAATACAGTATATACAACATATGGGGCCTGAACGGTAGCATTTAACAACGCAACATATCACCCATTGAGCTAATACTAGCATGCCAGGATCATACATTTAATATCAAGTACTTTACTGTATAATAAACACACATGGAGTTATATTTACATACACAAATATACCGACCCATCCTCGAGTCTGAGGATGTAACAAAACTAGGTTAAGAGAAGTATATCATGTTTTACAACATTAGACAAAAGGTTCAGTGCACTAAGCCAAAAGCTCCACAAGGGCTTCACAAAAATGAGTGAGCTTCGTCTAAGTGCTGGGTTGTGGTGTAATGAGCAAAAAACGAGTGGTCCAAGCCGGACTAGGACTAACCTCCAGATTGAGTACCTACAGAGACAAACACAATACAAAGTGAACAAGGCTCAGTGAACAACAGTACGTAAACAATTCCATGATTAACTTGAATTATAATATATACAAGTGCATAGACTATATTCTTAAGTTTGTTCTGCGAGTACTTTCAGAATGGCCTTAGCCCAAACTTTGTACAGAGCGGCTTCAAGCCCAGTGTTGTATAGAGCGGCCTTAGGCCTAACAGATTTTACAGATTGGCCTCTGGCCTAACAGACTTTACAGATCGGCCTCTGGCCTAACAGACATTACAGATTGGCCTCTGGCCCAGATATTAACAGAGCAGAGTAATTCTAGAATTATACGGAGGTACACCGATTTCCCAATCACTTATAAGTATTAATGTAATTAACTTGCGAGGAACAGAACGTTAATAGCAACGATTATTAGCGGTAAGTAAATGTACATCTACGGTACTACTACTCACTGTGTTGTAGTGGAGCGTTAGTTCCTCCTGGACTGTGACCTACACATATATGCAATTCACAAATTAGTTCCCTTTTTCCTTTTGAAATCATTTTCTGATTCGTTTCGTTTCAATGAATTTTACAAACATAAAAAGGCATCAAATACGGATTTCAAAAATATCAGAGGGTCAAGCACGTAAAACAGAGCAGATAAAATTTTACAGCATGGGCCGCACGTGCGGCAGTGGCTTCCGCTCGTGCGGTTGTAAGGCCCCGCACGTGCATATTTTTCAGTGTCTAAAGACCCAAAATGCCCTGTTTTCCGCACGTGCGGCCATGACCCCCGCACGTGCGACGATTCTACCCTGTTTTGGCAGTCCAAAATCAGCCCAAGATTCAGCAAATGCAATACATTTTATGTACAAAATAAAGGTAAGTAATTCAGTAGGTTCACTCAACATTTCCATAACATGAATCACAATTGTAATATCACAAATAGACATGATTAGAAGCTTAATTAGGTCACAACCCTTCCTAATTTCATCTATAAAATCCAATTTCCTTGTGTTCTTAAACTATATACACAATACATATGTATAATTACATGGATTGGGCATGAAACCCAGGGATCAAAGTGTAATTCGTATACAACACTTAAATTAAGTCTCAAAGCAACCAAGTGATGCGATCAACTTTTCAATCAAGCATGATTCACACATAATCCTCAATTACAACCCTAATTTGTATAAATATGAAACAAACCCTTCCTCAAGTCCAAATGAGGGTTAAATAAAATGGATTGAGTCTACCTTGAGCTTAAATCCCACAACTCTCCTCAATTTTGCCAATCTTCCCTTGTTGAACTCCTTCTTCCCTAGTTCTTCTTCTCTACACTCTATCTTTTCTCTCCCAAGAGATATTTTGAGTTCAAGTTCATAAGTCAAGTGTCCAGGGAAGCAAGTATATATATAAAAAAGTGAATAAAGACGAAATCCATTCAGTTTAATCATTCCAAATTGAAATTTCACAGAAAATCATATTATGGCCTAAAAATCATGCTGATCTTAAATGTAAAATTAATTTCAGATTATTAAGCTTCTAAGGCTTCCAATTTGTGATCCAAGCTTTATAATTGTAACAGATTTTTCTCCTATTAGACAGATATGAATCCATATTCATAAAATTTACTTAATTAAACTTAATTTCACATAAAATTTCACAGTAAGCATTTAAATGCACAGAATGAGGGACTGAAAATATACCAGAAACACATTCGAAGGTCGGGTTATTACAAAAATAGTCCAAAACAATGGAAAAATGATGCTGAAGCAAGTGTGCAAAACAAGCTTAAAGGGAGAGAGATACACCTCTTGATGCAGGACAGTAAAACAGCCACTTTCTTGGCTCAAATGACCCTTCCATAGCCCAAAAATAAGTTGCAAGGGACCTAAGCCCAATGACATGCAACTTTGATGAAGGAAGTGTATGCAAATATGTAAGGAATTCTCACTTTCATGCCTAAAACAAGAGGACAGAGGGAGAATTCTAGAGAGAGGGGAGAATTTGCTCACAAAGCTCCTAAAGAGAGAGGATTCTAGAGTGAGAAGCTCTCAAATTTTCTCTAAGCCTTCAAAATGTTCTAACCCTCCAAAACAATAGATATGGCATCTATATATAGCAAAAGGAAAGCTTTAGGTCGAAAATATCTGAATATGGAATAGCTGGAGGTTGTGTGGAATAGCTGGAGGGAAAAGATCTTCAAATTCTAAGTTTTCTGGACATTTCTGGCCGACCAGCCATCTTTTTGGCCGACCTACTACTAATGATGGCCGACTGGCCACTTCTGTGGCCGACTGCAAATTCTGCTTTGCAAGTCCAACTTCAAATGGGCATATCTCCTTCACCTGGACTCCTTTTCAGGTTATTCTTGTGTCCAAATTGAAGCGCAGGAAGTAAGCTTTTCAATGGTGGAAACCTCACATCAAAATTCCAACTGTGCAAAAAGTTATGCCTCTTTTAGTGAAGACTGCTCAGTTTTGATCATAACGGATTGATGCCCAACTTCCAACAACCATATCTCCCTCATCCGGACTCGGCTTTAGGAGATTCTTGAGTGAAAAATGAAGCCCCAGAAGTATGCTTTCCAACGGCGGTGGGCTCATATCTTAAATCCAAGCATACAAAAGGATAGGCCCAATTTAGCGAGGACTGCTCGTCTTTCTCTTAACGATTCATACCCAACTTTTCCCCCAACTTGGTTTCTTCCCTCTCCTCTTCTTTTCTTCAACTCCAAACCCCTAAACAAGATGTTTTAAAGATTTTTCAAAGAGTTCACCTCTCTTTCATTCATTTCCACTTTGTCCTTGCTCAGTTTACCAAAAAATGCGACATTTAACGAAATGTGAGCCTCGGAGCATCGCAGAAACCTTTTTCAAAATATTTTGAAAGAGAGGGTTTTAAGATCTAAAATATTTTTGGTCGAACAATGGGGTGTGAGGTTTGGATTTGGAGTTCTCCTTGCCAAAGAAATCAAACCTTTGCATAGCATAGCCTGCATCACTAAGTAAGCATCAGCGACGCCCAAGTCTTAAGGGTGGTCAAAATGGGGTGTCTACACGAGCATGCTTGAAATAGGTTGGTTGCTTGGTTTTCAAACTTTGGTTGCCCAGAATTTTGCTCCTCCGCTCGAGTGGCACTTCTTCCGCTCGAGCGGGCTTTGAGAACTCTCAGTACTTTTACAGGCTTGCAAAACTACTGGGAGGGTGTATTCTATGCTCGAGCAGCGTTTCCTATGCTCGAGCAGGCTTGTGCTCGAGCGGCCATTCTTGCCCTCGAGTGATGTTCTTCTGTCAGCAATACTACTGGATGTTTATATTCTATGCTCGAGCGAAGCAACTTGTTATCTCTGGCGCTCGAGCGTCACTTCTTGCGCTCGAGCGGACTGTTCGTATATGAGTTTGTAACAGCCATATTTTACATCACTTTTTCATCTCTTTCTCTGCCAAAAACATTTCAAAACCCCAGATCTGGAGCCTCTCTCTCTACATTTTCACCTAGATCCGTTGGTTTCTCTACCCTAGTGTCTTTAGGAAAATTGTAGAGCATCTCTAGAGCTCCATTTTGATCCGAACAAAAGTCGATTTCAGCATGTTTGAAGCTTTCTCCTTGCTTTGCTCATCTTCTAACTTTGAGGTAGGGACTTTCTACACTCTCCTATGATTTTTAACTTAGTTATTTGTTGATTGTGCAAAAATGTTGGCATTCGGAGGATTTTAGACAAACCTACGGTTTTGATTTAAAATCAAAAGAGGGGTTTTCAAATGAAGGTATTGAAAATGGTTGTGGGTGTAGATATGAGGTTGTGTTGTGTTAAATTTGTTGATTTTGACACGTGGGTTGGATTTGGAAGAAAATGAAGTTTTGCCCTAAAATGTTTCAAATAATTATTTTGTATAAATAATGGAATTGGTATGGGGAATGTGAAATTGAATAGATATTTATATAAATGGTGGAGTCAGATACTTGTTATATCTCATCTATGGAAATTGAGATTGTTTATCTATTTTGGAGATTGTATATCTGTTTAGAAATATCTATTTTGGGCTATCGGTGGAGTATAGTTGTGATTGTTGAGGAAATTGCTTGAGGATTAGGTAAATTAAAACTAATCTCTTATCAATTGTCATTGAATATGACTATGTTTTTAATACATTGTATATGTATGATGTTTGGGAGGAGAAATGAAATGTACTCCATGTTCGGGAGAAGAAAATGGATGGACTCCATTGAATTGAGTTGTCCTATGTATCCAGGGTGAAGGTCCCGAAAACTGCGCGTATATACAAGGGTGCCGATTCCCATGGATGAAATTTTCATAAAATAGCAAATTGAAGTGTTTGTGTGAAACGGTTACGGTGGTTAGAGAACCACTGAGTTATAGTCTCAGTCAGGTTGTCTGGATAATAATGGACATGACTCATGAATTGACATGAAATGAATTGAGATTAAATGGATTGAGACAGAAAACTTGACATGTTATGATTTTGTAAAATATGAATGATTTTTCCATAGACATTGTACATGCACATCATACTTATATCTTTGTTAAGATTCATATATTGTGATAGATTGTTTCTATCGGGCTTTGGCTCAACCTACTTGGGAAAATCCATTTTCAGGTGCTGGTGATATGCCTCCGCCAAGGACTTAGCTTGGGAGGATTGTGGAGCTGAAAGCTCACTTTTGTTCATTTTGTATTTAACTTTTTGTACAAGCCTAGGGCTTTATTTGTATTGAGCTTCTGACTCATTTTGTTGTAACTAAGGACGATATTGGAAAGATGTAAGCCATTAGGGCATATGAATATATGTTTAGCTTTCATTTCCTATTTCCTCTTGTAACACATGTTGCAGATTCAGGATGAACGATTTATGAATGTAGATCGCACGTGTCACCTTTTGCATATTAACTCTGATTAATGAAAGCTTTTTATACCGATCCCGGTTTTTCTTCCATTGATTATTGTAGTCCGGACTCGGTTTCGTGGATGTCTGTCGTTGTTTATGTTTCATCTCCGTCCTTTAATTCTTTGTATTTGAGTTTTGGGATGTGTTGGGCAGGTTTGTAACAGGTTGGGTGTGTTTTGAAACAAATGGTTGCTGCCCAGCTTTTGGTGTCTTCGCTCGAGTGAGGCTTTTGTCGCTAGAGCGATATCTGTGTTTTAGTTCCTTCGCTCAAGCCAGGGTTCTTTCGCTCGAGCGAGGTCTGAGTGATGTGTCTGTTGGCTTGAGCGAGCTTTCTTGCGCTCGAGTGTGCGTCTGCGTCTGATTTTGGACCTGAAGGTTGTGTTTCTTGGCTCGAGCGAGCTTTCCTTTGCTCGAGCGAGCGAGCGAGGACTATGTTTTGGGTTTCTTCGCTCGAGCGAGCTTTTCTTCGCTCGAGCGTGCTTCTGGGTTGCAGACCTGAAGCTTCACGTTATTGGCTCGAGCGAGGCTTTCTGCGCTCGAGTGAAGTTTTTTTGTGTCTGGTCGTTCGAGCGACCAATCCTTCGCTCGAGCGAGGCTCGAATATACCAGTTCGCAGCAGTAGCTTCTTCTTCACTTTTTCATCATCTCTTTTGCACAAACCCTAGATCAGCTACTCCCTCTCTCTCTACATACTTTCTCTCTACAAATCCATCTAGTTCTAGTGGTCTCCTACCCTAGTTCCTTTGTAAAAAGAGTGGAGCTTGGTGTGGGCTTCATTTCAATCCGAAAAAGTTGGTGTTTGGAGCATCTTGGGTTTTCACCTTCATCTCCTTTGGGTCTCTTCTCTTGAGGTAGGAATACCCTACTCCTTCTTATGGGTTTTGATATAAATTTTAGACATTTTGATTAATTGGTGAATTATGGTAATTTTGGGAAAAAGTGGGGTTTGTATTGAAATTATAAAAAGGGGGATTTTGTGTTTTAAAGCTCCATGTGCATATAAGGCCTTGGGAATGGGGATTTGTGAGTCGAGTTGGTGGAATTTGGTCTTAGGATCAATATTTGAAAAATGGGAGAAAATGTCCTAATTACATTGAATAATTAATTTGAATAATTAATTTGAGAAAGAGTGAAATTGAGTTGAAAATCATGAAATTGGGAAATCATGGGATTGAATGGTGTAGTTGGATTAGTTAATCACTCACCTATGAAAATGTTGATATTTTATCTGTTTGATAAATTTATTATCTGTTTAGAGATAACTGCTTTGGGCTATCGGTGAAGGATAGTCTTGATTGTTGTAGACACTGTATGTTGATTAGGGAAAACTGAAACTAATCACCTGGAGTATGTCATTGAATATGACGATTGGAATAATACATCGAATATGTGCATTGATTGATCGTTGTATATGATAAGTGTTTAAATACATTGTATATGTATATTGTTTAGGAGGAGATAGGGGATGTACTCCATGGTTTGAGAGGAGATAGGGGATGTACTCTCAAACCTGTTTGGGAGGAGATAGGGGATGGACTCCATTGATAACTAAGTTGGCCAGAGTGTCCAAGGTGAAAGTCCCGAAATCTTAATTACGTTTGCATAACGTAGATAATTGAAGTATTGGAATGTTTTCTTATGAGTTGTAGTCTCACTTCAATTGTGGATGATGGAAGTGTTTTTAATGTGAGTTGTAGTCTCATTTAATTGCTTGGCTAGACAATGAGCCATGTTTATGGTTTTAGACTGGATAAGTAAAGGAAAGTGGAATTGAAACACGAATGTATTTGTCATGAAACTGGAAAGTGTTGTAAGTTGGTTTACAAGTGTTAACCTTTTATTGAATGCTAATGTTTTAGTTATTGCTCATAATTGGTTTAGTATATCTCTACTGGGCATTGGCTTACCCTATATGGGACATCATTTTCAGGTTCAGGTGATATGTCACCTCCAAGGACGTAGCTTGAGAGGCTGGAGGCTGAAAGACTCTTTGTTGTTATCTGTTTGTATTACATGTAAATCAAGCCAAGGACTTATTTTTTATAAAGAGTTAGAACTCTTCTTTTGTTGTAACCAAGTGTTGACTTGGAAAGTTGTAAGCTCGTAGGGCATTTACTTTTGATGTCAGCATGTAATACTTTTGTACTTAATACTCTGATAAATGGAAATATGTTTTATTCTCTTATGTCTATGCATGTCGAGAATGTTCGGTTTATATGTATTATTTTGAGGGCGTTACAACTTGGTGTCAGAGCGTACCGGGTTTGAATACTTTGGGTACGTGGGAAGTGGTTAGCACCACAGTGGGTTTGTCTCGCTTATTATAGACTTATGTATGATGTTATGTATTTATTTGATAACATGCTTATGTGGCTATATGGGTATGGAATTTAGTTTCTAGGATGTTGATTGGATCCTCGGGTTTCTGGAAGTCCTGTTGGAAAAGCACTTGATCAATGTTGTTTCTAACCGGAAGTCTAGCAATGCCGTGGGACTGTCATTATCCGGAAATGAAATTTGTAAGTGCTTACGTGATTATGTGCTTACGTGGAATGAATTACTATTGTCCAATGTATTAGGATGCGAGTGAAATAGCTTCGGTACATTTGTGAATGTGCTAATGTTTTTGTCACCTTTATTAGGATGTCAGGACGAGGACGTGGTGGTAGGCGTGGTAGGCCTGGGAGGCAGGAGATGCCTATATCGGATGGGATTCCAGCGCAGGAGGAAGGTATTGGTCAGGCCAATGTGGCCAGCCAGTAGGTCAGCAGGCCATGGGTGCCTTAGCATGCAAGATGGCAGGACCATTGAGGGAATCCATGGACATTCTTAGAGTTGAGAATCAAGTCCAGGCCTATGTTGTTGAGGTAGGGCCTTCTTTTCTGAAGAGCGAGTTTTTTCAGTCTAATCCGGATGAGTTTCTGGGGGATCCTAAAGAGCCACTTAAGGCTGATGAGTGGCTTGAGCAAATGATGAAGACGTTTGAGATGCTGGGCATCGAAGACGGAGGTTTGCGGGTGACCTTGGCGTCCTTCCAGCTGAAGGGAGACGCGGGTCAATGGTGGAAGTTTATTCGGGGCTGCATTGGAGGGACTTGGGAGGCTTTTGTTGATGCCTTCCAAGAGAAGTTTTTGCCTCCCTCTGTTAGGGAGAAGTTGAGGGATCAGTTCTGTCAGCTCAAGCAGCTGAATACACCAGTGGCCGAGTTTGAGGCCACATTTACCAGTTTATCAGGGTTTGCACCTGAGTTAGTGGCGTTTGAGGAACGCCGTTGTCTTGAGTTCGAAAAGAAATTAAGGATCGGGCTCAAGCTTAGGGTTGCTGTGTCCATGACTCGGGAGTATGGGCACCTTATGGATGCTGTGGCTCATCTTGAGATTGTTATGCATGAGGAGGAGGAAAGGATAAGGGGCTCCAAGAGGAGTTAAGATGGTCAGTGGGACAGTAGGAGACATAGGGGTTCTAACCCTCAGCTATCCCAGGGTGCATTTGCGAGATCTATCTTTCCAGTGCCGAGTTCAGGCTCTGGGAGGGGCAGTCAGGAAGACTTTACTTTTTACAAATGTGGTCAATTGGGCCACAAGTCTCCAGCTTGCCCGCAGAGGGGAGGAGGACAGAGAGTAGCTTCATCTTTGGCTCATCCTCAGAGCCAGAGTCAGGGCAGAGGCCAGCCGCTCTCCTGTTTCCAGTGTGGTCAGGCGGGGCACTTGAAGAGGTTCTGCCTGCAGTTGAGTGGCACATCTGGTGCGTCTAGGTCGAGGCAGAGTTATCAGCTAGCTCAGTCTGTTCAGGCCTTGAGGGCCAATCAGGGAGCCTCATTGTCTCAGTCTGTGCAGCAGTCTTATGCTCCAAGAGGTGAGCAGGTAGATTAGAGACCTTCTGGGCGTGTGTATGCTGTTACCACGCAGGATTTTGTACCGCCTTCATCTGTTGTGAGAGATACCTTTTTGTTTTGCAACTCGGTTGCTAATGTGTTGATTGATACGGGTGCATCTCATTCCTTTATATCTGCTGCATTTGCATCTGTTTTGGGGTTTGAGTTGGCGCAGTTTGCTTCTCCTATTTGTGTTATATCACCTGTTGGAGGTGAGCTGATTTTGAAAAAAGGGTGTAGATGTTGTGATATTGAGGTCATCGACCGCCAGCTTCTATTTTCTTTTGTAGTTATGGCTATGTCGGGTTTTGATGTGATTTTGGGTATGGACTGGTTATCGTCATACCGGGCTGTTATTGATTGTTACCGCCAGAGGGTTACTGTATGTACCTTGAGCGGGGATTGTTTTCGTTTCTTGGGGGATCAGGTTGGTAGAGTTTTGCCACCAGTGTATGATCCGCGAGGGCAGAGTGAGCTTAGTTGTCTCCTCGCTAGCTGTATGAGTATTGAGTGTGATGAGATCCAGATTGAGTTACCCAGAGTGGTTTGCGAGTACTCGGACGTCTTTCCCGAGGATCTTGTTAGTTTACCACTTCATCGAGAGATTGAGTTCTCCATTGATTTAGTGCCTGGCATGGCACCGATTTCCATGGCACCGTATCGTTTTGCCCTAGTCGAGTTGAGTGAGTTGAAAATTCAACTCTAGGAGTTGCTAGATAAGGGCTTTATTCGCCATAGTACTTCGCCATGGGGAGCACCGGCCCTCTTTGCTAAAAAGAAAGATGGGGCCTTGAGACTTTGTATTGATTACCGAAAATTGAATCGGGCTATGGTTAAGAACAAGTACCCTATGCCCCATATAGATGATTTGTTTGACCAATTGAAAGGGTCCCGTTGTTTCTTTAAGATAGATTTGAGATCGGGTTACCATCAGTTGAGAGTCAGGGAGGAAGATATCCCGAAGACGGCATTCCGTACGCGGTATGACCATTATGAGTTTCTGGTGATGCCTTTTGGGCTCACCAATGCACCGACAGTGTTTATGGACTTGATGAACCGGATATTCCGAGAGTTCTTAGATCGCCACGTGGTCGTCTTTGTGGACGACATTCTGATTTATTCACCTTCTGAGAAGGAGCACGAGGAACACTTGAGAGTGGAACTTGAGTTGCTTAGAGCCCATAAGCTATATGCCAAGTTTGGGAAGTGTGAGTTCTAGCTAAGAGAGGTTAAGTTCTTAGGCCATGTAGTCTCCGGGGAAGGGGTGTCTGTTGATACATCCAAGATAGAGGCAGTGCAAGATTGGGCACATCCTAAGAGTGTTTTTGAGATCCACAATTTTTTGGGATTGGCTGGTTATTACCGTCGGTTTGTGAAAGATTTCTCCAGGCTAGCTTCGCCTTTGACTAGATTGACGTGAAAAGGGGTCAAATTTGTATGGAGTGAGACTTGTGAAAAGTCGTTCCAAGAACTTAAAGTTAGACTTACTACCGCTCCAGTTTTGATTATTTCGGAGAGGGGTTTGGGTTATGCAGTATATTGTGATGCCTCACGAGAGGGTTTGGGTTGCGTGTTGATGCAAGAGGGGAAAGTGGTAGCCTATGGCTCATGGCAGTTGAAAACACATGAGAGAAATTACTCTACACATGACCTAGAGTTAGCAGCTGTGATTTTTGCCTTGAAGATTTGGAGGCACTACCTGTGTGGTGAGAGGTTTGGGGTGTTCTCGAATTATAAGAGTCTGAAATATCTGTTTACACAGAAAGACTTGAACTTGAGGCGGAGGTGGTGGATGGAGTTTATTGAGGATTACGACTTTGAGTTGCATTACCATCCGGGGAAGGCCAATGTTGTGGCTGATGCCCTTAGTAGGAAATCCATTAGTGATGTAGCTCGTATAGCCATCCGGGAGTGGGAAATGTTAGGTGCACTTGGCGAGTTTGATTTGCTTCTGGGGGAATCTGTTGAGTCTGCGGCCTTGTTTTCTGTAGTTGCGCAGCCTACGCTTGTGAATCGAGTGCTAGAGGCACAAAGAAGTGACCTTGAGGTAGAATCCCTCCGGGAGATGATCTCCAGTGGGAAGGCTGAGAAACGTTTGACTGTGTATCCCGACCTGAGTGTGAGGTACCGAGACCGCTTGTTTGTACCGGAGTCTTGCAGAGAGGAAGTACTCTGAGAGTTTCACCATTCACGCCTTGCGGTGCATCCGGGAGGTACTAAGATGTATCATGATTTGGGTCACCAGTTTTGGTGGCGGGGTATAAGAAAGATGTGGCAAATTTTGTATCTAAGTGCCTTACTTGTCAGCAAGTAAAGGCTGAACATCAGAGGCCAGCGGGTTTGTTACAACCCTTGCCTATAGCCGAGTGGAAGTGGGAGCATGTCACGATGGACTTCGTTGCAGGTCTTCCGAGGACTCAACGGGGTAGTGATGCCATTAGGGTGGTATAGACACCCCATTTTTGACCGTCCTCAAGACTTGGACATCATCGTTTGAACACTCGATGATCATCCGTGTTCGTGTATGTTTTGAGTTCTTGGAGGTCTCGGCCGCACGCCTTGTCTCAAGATCTCTCAACTTGTCTCTTTTGTGCTTGGTTGTGGACCAAACACCTGTGTTTTTGCTTCTGAGGGAAGAGGGTGGCTTGTTGGCCATTTTCTCAACCCACCGGCCATGGCCAGAGGCCACCGGCCTTGTTTTATGGCTGTCGGCTAAGGGTGTTGGCCGATCGGCACTTTAGTTGGTCGGCCGGCCATTGTTTTGGTCGATCGGCCACCTTTTCTGGCTAAGGCCTTTTCTTTACCTTTTTCAGGCATTGTGCATGCCAGTTGTGCTAGCTGGTGAGCACAGACTCTGCCCTCCACACATGTGTATGGAGGATTTGAGCCTTGTTTAGCTTCTCTTGGAAGCTTGGCAAATTGGAATTTCTATAAAAGGAAGGCCTCCTCTCCCTTTCCACGGGTTGATCCATCTAAGATAGAAGTTAGATATACCTCTCTCTCTATATCTCCCTCTCTCTAGATTTGTGTGGGTGTTTGAGTTCAAAAGTGTGTTTTGTTCTTACTAATGCACACAAACACCTAGCATTACACTATCCTTGGTTGCTGAGGCACTAGAAGGTTGATTTCAGAGTTTTTGAGTTGGTTTTGATCCAAGAAGGGTGCTGGAGTTGGTGTTCTTGAAGTGTTCTTCAAGGGTGAGTCAACTTCCTTTTGATACCCCATCTTGGCTTAAGCTTTTACACATACTTGCATGCTGTTTTAAGCTTAGTGTCCTACTGGAAAAAGTTCTGTATTTTCATGCTTGAGATGTTTCATTCAGGTCACTTTTGAGTTGGGGGTTGACTACCCCCTCTTAGGCCTTGTTTGGCCTCTTTTTGTGCCTTCCTCTTTGGGCTTTGGAACCCTTTTATTTTGGCCTTCTCACCACTGAAATCCAGAGGATTTTCAGTGGTGGAGAAGTGGTTTTGAGGTCTTGTATAGGGGAGGGACCCCCCTCCCTTTGTGTCTCATTTACTTGTGTTGTTGGCTTATAAGAGTAGCATGTTTACTTAGCATGTCTTGGTTCTATTTCAGCACTTTTTGCTGGTTTTTAGGACCTGCCTTAACTCTATTTCATGTTGGTTTGATGTTATCTTGCATGCTTCACATACTTGTAGAGTAATCTTGCAAGTTTGCATAACATGCATCTTGCATTTCGACCATCATGCTTGCATGTTCTAACTTAACTTTGAGAAGTTTTTAGCCTTGTTTCACCATGCTGAAGCTCTGTTTGAGGTTGTCTTGGTCATGCTTGCCATGCTTTGTATAGCCACCATGCATTCTAGCTTGTTAGCTTTGGGTGTGTGAGTCATTAGCATGCTTTACTTGGGCCATTTCAGTGATTTGGTATCACTTGTCATAGTATTTCAGTCCGTGTTTCATGCTTGTATGCTTGCGTTTGCCATTCTTTCAATGCTTTGAAGAGTTGTTGTCTTATGCTCCATGTTTGGGTCATTGTGCACATCTCCATGATTAAGTCTTTGGGATGCCATCTCATTGGGTTTTGGGGTTGTTTTGGCATATTATAGCTCTGATTTTCCTTGATTGAGTCATGCCATGTTTGGTTGTAATGGGTGTAGTGCAATTCCCCCTTTTTTGGCCTTGTATGCGCCTTGTTTTGTGCTCACCTTTCTAGCATGATTTGACCACATCCCATGCATGTTCTAGCCTTGTTTTGGCCTGTCTTGGGACTGTTTTGGGTCGCCTTGGCCCTTTGGGGCTTGGTTGATATGGCCATAGTTCAAGTACCTTGGCTAGCTTTGAGCTTTAAGTCCATTAGCATGCTATGCTTATCCTATGTGCATGATTTGGCATCATTATTGACATGATTTCGGAGCTTATTGCATCGTCATATTCTCATGTTTATCCCATCTTGCTCATGTTTGAAGATTGTGCATTGTGGTCTAGCTTATGGACCGATGTATGTGTGTGCATGCCTCCCCTTTTTGGTCCCTTGATTTGGGTGTTTTGGCCACTGTTTTGGTACGGCTGAGGTCCATCCACCTTTAGTGTAAGTCCATGGATCATGTGTTTGTGTATTTGTCATATGCTTATCGCATTGCATGTTGTTGCGTCCTTATGATTGGTATCATTGTTGCATGCCTATCACTTTGCATATTTGTACACCTGGTTGCACCTTGCATGTTGGTTAGTTTGCACCTTGTCACCTGTTTTTAGGTCGCATTACATTTGGCATGTTTGCTACCTTAACTTCGTGTGTATGTTCGAGTCACATTGTATTTGGCATGCTTATGTCGCATTACATTAGTTGCATGTTTTGCAATGTATTTGGCATACATGCATTGCATTTTGTTTGGTTTGGGGTGTCAAACCAAACATGAGGAGCGAGGGACGTTCGTAGTTGAAGTGACGAAACGTCCCTCAATCCTTAGTCGCCGACGCTCTTGATCCAAGCATGATAGAGTTCTAGGCATTCATGTGTTTGTTGCATTCATTCCACATTAATTTGCACACTTGGCACCTTTGGCCATCATGCATTGAAATGCGTGATTGGTGGCCCAAGGGTCGAGAGACATACTCCCTTGAGTTCATAGCATGATAGGGAGAGTGGTTGTGCACACATTGTCTTGTAAATGCCTTGCCTTGCACTGTCTATCCTCTGCTGCAGCAAAAACAATTTTCTGCAGGAATAGATGGCCGGTCGGCCATCCTCAGAGCCGGCCGGCTATGAATTGTTGGCCGATGGCCCCACTTTTGGTCGATGACCATCCTTCCATGGCTGATGGTCCGATATATTGGCCAGTGACCTCCCACAGTGCTCAGGGAGTGTTTTAGAAGCATCCCAAGGATTTTCACAATTTTTAGAGGTGCAAAATAGTGCAAATAGAGGCAACACGTGGCATGGCAACGGGTTTCCGAGCGAGGCGAATCGAGCATGCATCATCCAATCATTTAGAGGCGGAGCCGTGGCGGCCTCTTTAGTTTCATATTTAGACTGTTTTGTAATTAATTTGTTAATTAATTAAGGGTTTTGTAATATTTAATTAGCTAGGGCAGTTGATTAAGTATTCGGTCTGTATTATTTATTCGAACCCTCCATCGAGAGGGCGAATTTTGTAATAAGTGTGCGTGCGTGTGTGAATGTCTTCCAACCCCACGTCTTTCTCCCTTTTACTTACTTGCTTTTGAATGGTTAGTTTTAGGTCATGTTTCAATTAGCATACTTATGACAGCATGTTTGCATACATTCATTCGTATTGCACGCACCGGGCTCGGCGCATCACAGTAATTGCGTAGTATTTTAATTCCAACTTGAATACGTGTCTCGAGTTGTTGCATTTCACATGCCATTCTTAGATTAGCCGAGCCTATTCTAGTTACATTTTGCATGTGTTGCATTAGCCATCTTAACAGGAACTAGGATCATGCATGATTTCTAACTAGTTTCTGGTTTTGGCTCGGAGTACACTGTGAGTGTTTATGCTTTAGCATCTTGCATGTGTGTAAGTGTTAACATGATAGCATGCTTGCCATGAGGCTATTTGCTTAAATGATATAACTGCCTGAATGCTTGTGGGTGAAGGTTGGATTGCTTGAAATGGAATAATTCATCGAAATCCGTGTTTTAGCCTACTTGTGAGTAGCAAAATTCAAAACCATTTCTAAACAAACGGATATGCGATGCTTTTTTCCAAGTTAGGCGATCTAGTCTACTTGTTTTGCTGTGCGCATCACGTAGTAAAGATTAGCCAATTAACTAGAATAAGAATGCATGTATTTTCGAAAACAAGATATCATGTTTAGTAGTGGCCGATCTTTGATCGGGCGAGCGGGGGTGCTCATAGCTGACCTTCCCCAATTGTACCCAAGTTCCCGAGCCGAGGCAACTTTGGTGATGACGAACATGTGGCCTTAGGCACGAGTTAGGGTTTCCTAAATTCCCCCCCCCCCCAAAAGTAAAATATTTTGGTGGCGATTCTGTATCTGGCAAAGCAATCCATGTTTGGCACTTCTTTCTTAAAAATCAGTTTTCCAAAAATGATTTGCCGGATTTGGACTCTTTGGTGATTTATCAATCTTGCATTGCACTCTGCGAGATCATGTTAAGAACCGTGACATTTGAGTCCAAACTGTAGTAAGCCCAAATGGACAAAATGGGAGTTTCTCCCGAGACGTTCGAGGTGCGTCTACAGTTTCTGGCGACTCTGCTGGGGAGTTTAGAGAGCTTGACTCGAACTCATGATATCTTGTTTTGATTACACTTATGTGTTTCTTTACATTGCATTTGCATTTGTGCACCTAGGACATCGTGTTTGTCGTATGCTATTCCTAAACGGTTTACCGGAGGCTCGCTTTGAGAAGCGTGCCATAAGGCTGACTGGTTGCGGGCTCTGTCACGACGGGAACACAAACCCCTGTTTTTATCGGGGCACCCTTGTTGACCATTCGACCTAGTGCATATTCGGAATCCATAGTGACCATTCCAAACTAGGACAGGTTGCTACCCGATTATAGGTTGTTCGAAACTGCTGCATGCGTAGTGAAAACCTAGTTCCGAACAAAATAGGATAGGGAAACCCTACCCCAACATAGGGGTGTTTTGGCTCTCATTTGCTTGTTATGTGCTTTTAGAGTTGACCTCCATAGGGAATGCATATATCAGTTTGCAAGTCTGGGTATCAGGCCTGCGGGCATCAGTATTTTGAGAATTAGTTATATCTGCGGGTATCAGATTCAGTTTCGGGGTAGTGAATTTGGGAACAGTGATTAGTGGCTGAATACAGTTATTCAACTATGCTTGTGTCTGTTCTAGTGAAATTGGGCTAAAATGCTGCCTGTTTTCTCTTTTAGTTCAGAGACTTAGTTCAGAATAGCCAGTGTTCTCCTTCGCTGAAGCAAGGCAGACATCTGATCCGTCAGTCACCGATCATATCACCTCCGTTCAGTTCAGCGGATTTATGATGGCACAAAATTCAGAGGAAATTGTGGTTATGGTAGCCGCATTAAACCAAGGAATCATGTTACAGAGTGAGACCGATGTTGAGGTACCACACCCGCCCAGGTTGCCTGCCGCGCGCCCGATCTGGGAACCCCAGTTGTTTCAAGCTCGTGAACCCACCACCTTTGAGCTAATGGGAATGATTGGTGACCTTCAAAGATCTATGGCTGATCTAGTCTACGGAATGTCGGCCCCGCCACCAACTGCATCGTATGCCGGGAACTTCATGCCACAAGCCCTCACTACTGGGGCGAATTGTAATTGAGCTCAGCCAACCTGAAGCTGTCTCAAGCTCTGGCAATGATATGTCGGCGACAACGGGGCTTCGTACTGAAGTAGCAACCCAAACCGTCCACCAAGTTGAGACTAGTGGAAAGAACAAGATGAAAGCGGACGCAGATCCCGATGAAAGCGGACGCAGATCCCTATGAACAACTCCAGCAAGCTGTTGAGGCTCTAAAAGCTGGGGGGTTGAATAAGCAACAAATACTCGTAGTCGTGGCTAAGACTGCGGATGACATTTTCCCTGCTCAGACTGAGAGCAGTTCAAGCCAAAGGGAAAATCGGGATAGGGACCGTCGTACCAGAATAGTTCCTTTCAATTCCTAACCCTGCACCTGGAAAAGAACAGAGAGCCAAGGCAGCACCTGCTGACCCTTTTGCTAGTGCGTCCAGCAAAGGTCCACAGGCTTCGAAGTATCTGCCCCGAGGGCGCAGGGTCTTTCATGCCCTCTATATGCCTTTGTCCAAGGCTCTTCGAATCCTCACTGAAAAAGGTCATCTCAAACCTCTTGAGCCTCGGCCTCTCCCGAGTAATCTCCCCCTCTCACATGATGCTACCTAGTACTGTGCGTACCATCAACAAGCTGGTCACACCACCGACCGTTGCTTTCGTCTTCGCCACGAAGTGCAAGACTTGATCGATGATGAGGTCATCCTCCCTCCTAGCTTAGCAAAGTCTGTCACCACTGAGTTTGTCAACTTCGAAGATAATACAAGTATGTGATCAAGGGTTGGTCCACTTGCGAGCGACGCTCGGTTTATTTCAGATGTGGCGTTTGGCACGCACTATTTTGGGCATTTACGAATGCTAATTTTTATACTTTCTGACTCGGGTGTTGTGTCAGTTCTGTGATTTTGTTTTGAGTCTGTCTCATTGTTTTGAGTCAGTCTTTTTGATTAAGGTCTGTCTTGTTGTATCGAGTTAGTCCTGTTGTACAGAAGTCGGATGATTCCGAGGGTGTCGCCACGGACATCATTATTTTGTTTTGTGATTGTCCTTTTGCTTTGTTTTGAGTCTGTCTCTGATGTGGAGCCAGTTGCAACCAAGAAATCTGAACGAAACAGCTGTGGCTGTCACGTTTTTGTGTGCTTATTGCTACTTTGAGCCTACTATGCCAGCAAGTTTAGAATGAAACGGCAATACATTTCACCTGCTCTTCTGTGCCTTGAAATCATTGCATTGGCCTAAGTTTTCAAAACTTTTCGAATAATGTGTTGAAAACGAAGAGAAAGGAATTCCTCGGGTTTTGCAAAATTTGATCAATTGAGAGAAAGAGAGGCGTGCTAAGCCCTTAATGATTGAGATCATGCTTGTTAGTGTGAGTACTAAGAAGGATCCTGGCTTGATCTAGATTGGTTCTACACTGTCTTCAGCGCGAGCGATTTGTCGCTTTCTTAAAAAATTCAAAAAATGTTTTGTGCGGTCCTGCGAAGACCTGTGTGGAATCGCTCCTAAGATTGTGCTGCTTAGGATCGCTCTCAGTCTCGAGACTCGACCCCTCACTTTCAAACCTTGAACTTCGATTCAGAATGTTCAATGGTCAACTATCAAAGGAGGCTTGTGTGGCCAGATTGGAAGCAGCCCGTGAATTGGCACCAACAAAGTCAGATCAAGAAGGTCAGACATCATCAAAAGAAGCTTGCAAAGCTCGATCAAAAGCACCCCACGAACTAGGGGCCAAAAATGTCAGATGTGCTCGAAGAGTCAAAAAATTGGGATGTTTCTCAAGCTAACGAAGATTGGCGAGAATGCCAAATCCCAGAAGGGAGGAAAGAAGAAAGTATTGTTGAAAGACAACCAAGTTCCTATCCACAACACTAGAGGCAAATTCAGCCCCCACTGGATGGACTTCTACATCATCAGCAGACAATAGCCGCTCTCCTGGATTCGGATGGCTTCGAGACCCTAAAACCATTTGACATAGACAAAACTACACTTTTACCCCTGAGAGGCTCGCTGGGCCGAAAACCCAGAAGGGCGACCCAGGCAAAAGTTAGAGCAAGAAAAAAAGAAAAAAAAAGAAAAAATGCAAAGAAAAAAAAAACAAAGAAAAGAGAAAAATGAAAAGAATGAAAAGAAATAAAAAGAAGAAAAGAATTGAAAAGAAAAGAAAAACATAGCTCGCAAGGTTGAAAACCCGGAAGGGCGGCCTTGGCAAAAGTTAGAGCGTAAAAGGCGAGGGTTAATACACGAGTGTGCCTTACACCGGAACTACGTAAGGCTTGATTCCCATGTTTGGGATATGTAGGCAACTTCATTCTGAAGTCCAGCCATAAACACTTCCAAATCGATTGTGTCCATGTAATGGTTCCGATCATCCTTGTCATTTCTGTATTCGAGAGTTCGGTTGTGATCATTGCTGTGAGAACTGGTTACAGTATGCTGTGGCGCTATTCAGACAAGGGGCAACTTTCCATTGCCGTCAGTTGCCATTCAAACAAGGGGCAATTTTTCGTTGCCATACAGTGCGCTGTGGTACTATTCAAACAAGGGGCAATTTTCCATTATTTTGAATCTGAGGTTGTGCATCTCAAGAGTAGGTTCCATGCTCGTTGAGCGGTGGCCGTTTGCAAAAATAGTTTTTGAGAATTTTTAATGAAGTTGACTAATATTCTCTCGAAAATTATTCCATCTTTTCCAAAAACTAGACCTTTTCTTGGACTCGAAAAAGGAAAATTTTCTGTGCTCATACCCTGACTAGCATGATTTCAAATCAGAAAATTGAACAAGTATGTTAATCTAACTCTCATATTGGTCAAAATTGTTTTAGTAGAAAGCCAAAACAAAAATGGTCAAAGTGATGAATTAGGGGCACAGTTGAGTCAGGTGTTCTGTCTTTTCCCCCATTGTCAACATACTTGCCAGAAAAGGGCACTCTACCTGCCAGAAAAGGGCACAACTGAAGGTAACAACAAAGGGCTGAAAGCTCTCTCACCCTCCAAGTAACGAGCTATCAAGCCAAGTGTGAAGCACGAATTGGAATGGATCAAGATACTCCACTCCCTTATCTGTGGCGCCAACTAGACGTCACTAGAAGAAATAGCTGTGAGCTGATAATGTTGGGGCATGAACCCACAACTTCTTGTTTATCCATCAACCACCCAGGGGAGGGATGAAAAATGAGAGATTGAAGAATAGAGAGATGTACGATGAGAGAAAAAGTGAGAAAAGGGCTTTTTTAGAAAAATAGAGATTGAGTGCCAGAGTGATGTGAGAATCACAAATGAGAAAGGGTGGGAAACAATACCCAAAGAAACGGGGTCCTCGCGAACTAAGAGGTCACTCGCCTTTGTAACGTGTCTGAGTGTCATTTTGGTTTTGTTGTTTGTCTTGATTCTTGTTTTGAGTCATTTCGAGTGTTGCTCAATGGGTTTAGGTTGTTTACCTTTTGTTTTTCTTTGTTGAGTCATTTTTTACTGCGGTCAGTTGTAGGCTCAATACCCGGTTTAGAACCCCTTTCTCAGTTCAATTTCAAAAATGAATCGTTTTGTGCTCAGAGTGCTGTGCCATTCTCCATATTTGTGCAAAATAAGAATTCGTTCTTTCATAAAACCTCAGGGTTCAACCCAGGTCATCTTAGAGGAGTAAAACAAGGACCTATTTGAAGCTATAGGTTCCAGACTGCGATGCAAAAGAAAAGAGGAAGAATTCGGAGCATCTGAGTTTGTTTCGACTTCTGCAAATTTCGTCTTTGCATCCTGTGTGTTCAAACTGAATAGACTGCTGTGTTATGGGCTGTGTGTTCAGAATCAGCAGTGTCCTGCATGAGCTGTGTGTCGAATGAATAGAATGTCGTGTTAAGGGCTGTGAGTTCAGGATGAGCAGTGTTCGGAATGGGCCGTGTGTTCGGAATCAGCAGTGCCCTGCATGAGCCGTGTGTTCAAAATAAACAGAGTACTGTGTGTTCAGAATGAGCAGTCTATGTGTTAAACATGTTGGGAACTTGTGATTGGTTCCACTTCCAGTGTCTTCCGGTGTTGATTTGGCAAAGTCACGCCTGTGTTACTTCAATTTGCTTATCAAGTTGTTGCTCATTTGTCTATCGAGTTGTTGCTCATTTGTCTATCGAGTTGTTGCTCATTCATTTATTGAGTTGTTGCTCATTTGTTTATCGAGTTGTCATAATTTTGTTTATCGAGTTGTTGCTCTTTGCTTATCAAGTTGTAAACCTGTCAAGGTCTTATTGTTGCTTATTGAGCTAATTTGTTTGTTATGTTAGCTCGCTACCTAACCTGGTAGCACATGCATGTTCAATTTCCATTCAATTACATTGTTATGTAATGCGATGCGATGCATAAAATGTACAAATGCAACACTTTTTCAGCAAAAAGCTTGTTTCATTCCATCATCTTTTCAAAAGTACACAGTTTTGAGAAAGTAAAACATGCCTGAAGCAGTACAATGCGCTCAAACTACCAGTAAAAAGAAAAAACCAAAAAGAAGAGAAAACCAACAAAATGTCTGAACAAAACAAAAAAGAAAAAGCAGCAGAATGTCTGGATCAATATAGGTGGCCTCAAGTGCGGAAGTTGGTCCTGGTCCTCTTCCTGGACGAGGGTCCAGGGTCACCACCACCATCTCCAAAATCAGAATCTGAACTGTCTCCGGCCTCGCCCTGTGACGCCGCCGCCTCCTCGTCAGAATCGTCGGGAGATGGCTCTCAGGAACTGCTCTCAGCACGGGTGCGCCTATGTCTGCCCCGGCTATGGATAGCCATCCTCCGCTTGACTCCCCCTCCTCCTCGAGCAGGAACAGATGGTCTAGCTGGAGCACCTCCTGCGGCCGGAATCTGGAATGGGGCCTGAAAAGGACAAATGGCAAATGCATCAGTTACAGAACGCAAAGTAGAGTACCAGTATAGAATGCAATGTGTGAGTACAGTGTATGAATGCTGTGAGCAGTATATGGGTTGCAGTGTATCAGTGTCGTGAGTGTTGTGTATCAAGTGTCGTGCTAATAGTGTGATGCGACAGATTATGTATGAAACAGATTAGGCGAAGTTTGAAACTGCAGTGGAAAGAACTTACCGGGATATTGTAGATGGTCAACAAGTCGATGCACCGCTGTAGCATCCCTACCGCCGAGGCTGTCAACTCCAGGAACTGGCGAGTGTACTCGACGAAAGCCTACAAATGTGTTGAAGTCATTAGTATTCTGCGGGATATCAAATTGAAATGACTGTACAAAATGCAAAGTTTAGTAGTGCATACCGGGGTCGAGCCATAGACTCCGACGAGCTCAGAATCAGCCGGAGGAGGAGCAAAGGGAATCTGATAGGTCTCCCCACCTTGCCCTCGCCATGTGATCATCGTAGGCAGTGCTGGCCACTCAGTTCCCCGTCCCCTCTGAGACCCACTCTTGCCTCAGGCCGGAGGTGCCCTCGGTGCCCTCGCTCCTGCAGCTGGTGCCGCTGGCCTCTCTCGCTCAGCTCGACGAGCACCACTCAGAGGCCGCATGATATAAGCCTGAATGTACTCAGCGTAGTCACCCTCGTCCCTGAAAGGCTTAGCGTCCTAGCCAATCGTATAGTCTATCATCTCCTCCAGGGTGTACCTCTCAGTGTGCCTCGTGTGGGTAGGAGGAGGTGCTGAAACTGTCTGCTTGGGTATGCCCAAGGTTTGCCGCAGGAAGCGCTATCTGAAATAGCATGCCCGACAGACTGGGCCCTCAAGTAGAACCCTGAACCGGGCGGTCTCTCGAGCGCCGGCGTACCGCTCCCGAACTGCGTCAGGCAACGGGGCCCAAGGCTGCCAGGTGATCTACAAATAAAACATAGTTTGTTATCTACTGATGTTAAGAGTGCAATGTAAAGCGAAGCTTAAATGAACTATAATGTTTGACATACCTCGGCTGTGGTGATGGTGTCAAAATAGCGGCGGAAGAACATGAAAGACTCTCGTGGCCTCCACTCGCATCTCACGTCGAAGCGATGAGAAAACGGAACACCGAGAGGGACCTCCTCGTCTGGCACTGGGGCAAGCCTCTGGAAGTAGGCATATACCCACGACTATAAATTATAACAGAGCAAACACCAGTATGCTTATCAGATAAAGCATAATGCAGAATAAAGCAGATTATGTGTGTACTGTGTATGTAGTGTGCAAACCGGTGTAAAGCAGATTGCATATGTACAGTGTGTGTGGCATACAGATAATGTAAGGCAGAAATGTAAAACAGAAAGAGAAGGTGTACCTCCCAAGCTCGCCAGTAGCCTCCGAGCAACTGTCCGCTGCAGCGAGAGGATGAGCTCATGTACCCGTAAAGTGTGGCCAAGCCCGCGCCACCCCAGTTGTAGCGACGGATTTGTGTCACGTCCACTAATGCGCTCAGCAGGTAGAGGGCGATGGTGTTCGCCCGGTCGGCGAAGAGCGTGGTCCCCAGCAGGAACATAAGGAAGCCACGAGCATACTGCTCCTTCTCCCCCCGAGTGGTAGGCGCCTATATTCGGACGTGATCCTCGAACCATGAGTATCGCACAAACCTTGCCCGAGCGAGAGGTGGCTGAGTGCCGAGCAAGTATAGCTGAGTGGCGTTCGACTCGTCTATGTTTGTGTCAAAGGGGATCGGATCACCCCCCACTCCAATGCCTATGAGCATGGAGAAGTCGAAGGGAGTCATCATCATCTCCCCGGTAGTAGAAAGGTGGAAGGAGTCGGTGGTGTCCCACCACCTCTCCACCAAGGCAGCAAGAAGGGGCCTGCTCGCAGTGAGGTGTGAGAGTCCCATGCAGAAGGTCCCAAAACCAGCCTGGTCAACAATGCGACGAACCGCGTCAGGTAGCTCCATGTACCAATCTTGGGCGCAGTGTTCCCATACCCCCAGAAGGCATGGGAATCTCCCTGTGATCAAAACAAATAGTTGCGAAGCAGTGTTACAAATATAGTGTTGAATGCGCTCAGAATTGATGAAAATGCAGTGTGTGTGCATGTTTCAGAGTCTACACAGATATCGGGGTGTGGGCGTCCTCACAGTGAACTACAACATATGATGTATCAGTGTGTTTGAATTGTTTAGTTGAGAATGTAGTGTGTGTGCACGTGTTCAGATTCAAAATAGATATTGGGTGCGGGCGTCCTCACAGTGGACTACAGCATACGATGTGTCAGTATGTTTGAAACGTTCAGTCGAAAGTGCAGTGTGTGTGCATGTGTCAGAGTCTACACAGATATTGGGTGTGGGCCTCCTCACAGTGAACTACAGCATATGATGTATCAGTGTGTTTGAATTGTTCAGTTGAGAATGCAGCGTGTGTGCACGTGTTCAGATTCAAATAGATATCGGGTGTGCGTGTGCTCACGGTGAACTACAACATGCAATGTATTAGTGTGTCTGAGTTAAGCAGTTAAAGAACAGAATCGACTATCGCAGTTATGTGTTCTACATTGTAGAAAATGAAACAGAGGAAGAATATACCTCAAAAGCGCCGTAAGATAGATGTGACTCTGGCTCGCGTAAGAAAAGCTCCAGTGGCGCGCCCCGCGCATATCTCCTGAACTGGCGGATGCCATCGGGAGGCAACACGTGTATCGCCGGCCTGTAAGTCGCCGGATCGAATGGCCAGATGTGAAGAGGTAGGAGCTCGACCTTGGGGTCCACGTCCATCTCTGGGGGAGCCCTACCCTGTGGCATGTCGTCTGCCATCTCAGAAAGAGTGCAAAAATGGCCCAAAATGTGGAAAATAGGCGAGAATGCCAAAAGTCAACCCCGAGAGGGTGAAAAATGGAAGGAAAGGTCGGGGTGTGGAAAATACATGAAGATCAAGGTATGACTCGGGGAAAACAAACCCCAAAAGGTGGAAAACAAGAAAAGTGCACCGAAACCAAGATTTGTTCGGTTCAAAGTGTGCGAAATGGTGAGGGTTTCGCGAATCGAATGACGAAAAAGTGTCGAAAACAAGAGAAAAGCGAGGATCGAAAGTTGGAAAATCACCTAGAGAGAGAGGGGAGGGTTTTTCGAGCTTGGAGGAAATGAGAATATAGGGTTTGAGGCCCTATATTTAAAGACCCGTGGCTAAATGTCAAAACTGCCCCGACATTGCCATTTTTGGCCGGTCGGCCAAATTGTTAGCCAATCGGCTAAATAGTTGGCCGATGAGCTCTTTTTTTGGCCGATGGATGGCTGGTGGCCTCCCCTTGTGGCCGGTGAACCTCGCACACCCTTGGTTGGGTCAGTTATGTGGTTTGGAGCCTTCATTACTCAAGACAGTGCAAGGAACTGGACTTTTGAAGTTTAACCGGCTTCTGTATTGAACTCGACCATGTTTTCTGTTTGTGATGCTCGGTACGCGCAAGGTGTGTCCTTTTCGTATTCTTTGGTATCTTGCAAGAATCGATAACCGCTTTAAACGCATTGTATTATGCGTTTTTCCTTGTTTATGATAAACATACATAGGTTGCATCGTTATGCACGTCTATACGCGTTGTAGTGCACACAACTTGCATTGTTATGCACTGTTCACTTGCATCATTATGCACGTCTATATGCATTGTAGTGCACGCCACGCTTGCATTGTCATGCACCTCCCTTGGGTCACATTGTCTTGCCCCCCCCCCCCCCCCCATCCGTGTTATTTCACGTGTTTCATTTGCATCATCATGCACCTTATCAACAACTTGCATTGTCGTGCATTCCAATAGTTTGCATTGTCATGCATTTCAATAAATCATGCATTGTCGTGCATTTCAATGATTTGCATTGTCACGCATCTTTCATTTACATTTCAGTTCATGCATTGTCATGCATTTCAGTTCATGCATTGTCATGCGTGTCTCATTTGCATTGTCATGCATTCCAATAGTTTGCATTGTCGTGCATTTCAATAATTTGCATCTTTCATTTGCATTTCAGTTCATGCATTGTCATGCGTGTCTCATTTGCATTGTTGTGCAGTTCAATAATTTGCATTGTCATACATTTCAATAGTTTGCATTGTCGTGCATTTCAATTACATGCATTGTCATGCATCTTTCATTTGCATTTCAGTTCATGCATTGTCATGCATTTCAGTCCTCGTATTGTCATGCGTGTCTTATTTGCATTGTCGTGCATTTCAATGATTTGCATTGTCATGCATCTTTCATTTACATTTCAGTTCATGCATTGTCGTGCGTGTCTCATTTGCATTGTCATGCATTTCAATAATTTGCATCTTTCATTCGCATTTCAGTTCATGCATTGGCATGCGTGTCTCATTTGCATTGTCGTGCAGTTCAATAATTTACATTGTCATGCATTTCAATAGTTTGCATTGTCACGCATTTCAATAATCATGCATTGTCATGCATTTCAGTCCTCGCATTATCATGCGTATCTCATTTGCATTGTCATGCATTCCGATAAGTTGCATTGTCGTGCATTTTAATAATTTGCATTGCCATGCATTTCAACAACATGCATTGTCATGCATCTTTCATTTGCATTGTCATGCATTTCAAACAACTCGCATTATCATGCATCTTCCATTTGCATTATCATGCATGTCAATCTCTCGCATCGTTTTCTAACTTGCATTGTTTTGCTCGCTCTTTTTCCGAAACACCGGGATACATCCCTATGTTTCTCCACTTTTTCTCCGAAACACCGGGATACGTCCCTATGTTTCTTCTCTTTTTTCGAAACACCGGGATACCCCCCTTTGTTTCTTCCCCTTTTCCGAAACACCGGGATATGTCCTTATGTTGCCCTTTCTTTGGTTAAGAGCATTCGGAACATGTTCCAATGCTTATAACCCTTTTCTCCACTCGTGTGCCGCATGTGGACGTAACTCTAACTTTTCTCCACTCGCGTGCCGCGTGTGGACGTAACTAAATTTTCTCCACTCGCGTGCCGTGTATGGATGTAACTAACCCTCTTTCTCCCCTCCCCGCATTGTTACACACATTGCATGCGTTATCGCGTATGATTTACTTACATGTGTTTATGCACCCTTCTCGTATTGTTACACACATAGCATGCGTTATCGCGTATGCTTTACTTACATGTGTTTATGCACCCTTTTGCATTGTTACATACATTGCATACGTTTTCGCGTATGCTTTACTTACATGTTTATGCACCCTTCTCGTATTGTTACATACATTGCATACGTTTTCACGTATGCTTTACTTACATGTGTTTATGTACCACTTACATGTGTTTATGCACCCTTTTGCATTGTTACACACATTGCATACGTTTTACGTATGCTTTACTTGTGTTTGTGCACCCTTCTCGCATTGTTACACACATTGCATACGTTTTCGCGTATGCTTTACTTACATGTGTTTATGCACCCTTCTATCATTGTTACACACATTGCATGCATTATCGCGTATGCTTTACTTACATGTGTTTATGCCCCTCCTCGCATTGTTACACACATTGCATGCGTTATCGTGTATGCTTTACTTACATGTGTTTATGCACCTTCTCGCATTGTTACACACATTGTATGCGTTGTCGCGCATGCTTTACTTACATGTGTTTATGCCTCTCTTGTTACACACATTGTATGCGTTGTCGTGCATGCTTTACTTACATGTGTTTATTCACTACTCGGTTTGCATTGTTATACACCACTCGGCTTGCGTTGTCGCGTGTGCCCTCCTTGCATTGTTATGCTTGTTTCAAATCGCATTGTTATGCGTCACACTTAGGTTGCATTGTCTTGCACCCCCTCACTTGCGTTGTCATGCACTTTTCATTTGCATTGCTATGCATATTTCTAACAATGTTATACCTGTTAAGTCTTTTTTCTTTTTTAGACACGATATTGTATGTACGGTTCATTTGAGGCTGGCGCGACCAGACCAACTGGACGGTATTGTATTCTCCGTGTCAAATGAAACGAGAATTACATAATTCTCTTACATCCTTTCTGCATTGTAATGTAGTCTAGTTTTTGGCCTGCTTAAACCTGTTCCATGTTATGCTTCGTTACAGCTCTCTTTGCATGATCATAAGTTATGAACGGCTTTGTGTATTGTCCTTGCATCTTGCCCTGCCTTCGGGCACATATCTTCCTATCTTGCATGCTTGTCTATGTCACGCCCCAAACCCGCCCCTAAAAGTTTGGGCATGACCCATTCGAAAACGGACAATAAACCTGTTATACATATCATATGGGGCCTGAACGGAAGCATTTATCAATATAAATTAACATAAATAAAAGAATTGCATCCATTGAGTGACCACTATCATGCCAGGATCACAGACAGACATAAGGCAAATAAACATATAGTGACGTGCATCAGAGAATTAGCTATGTACGTATATATATATATATATATACAGACCCGGCCCTTAGAATTGGGCGCAAAACAACATGGACAGGAGAAGGAATTATATATACATCAACCTTAAGCAGACAATCAGGGTGCAAAACTAAAAGCTTAGCAAAATGAGCTGTCTTCGTTAAGTGCCTGGACACTCTGACGTTGACAAAAGAGGCACGGATGCCATGGGTTAAAACTGACCTCCAGGTGGAATGCCTACAGAAACAGACATAACACAAAGTGAGTCAAGCTCAGTGAACAGTAATACATAAACAATTTACAGCTTAACTTAACTTACTTACAATGTATATATTTCATTTAGTTACATAAGTAAATGCAAACAATCCTGCGGTTAGTCTGATTCTGTACACATTTCAAAATGGCCTTGTCGGTTCATAACTTCACAGATTGGCCCTCGGCCTCTGAGATTCATAGTTTCACCAGTTACAGAATTATACTTCACAAGTTGGCCCCTGGCCCAGAAATAACAGAACAGCCTATCGGCCCAGAAATAACAGAACGCCTATCGGCCCAGAAATAACAGAACGGCCTATCGGCCCAGAAATAAATATGTATGGACTCAAGAGGTGGCTCGTACGGATTCTAGAGGTGGCTCCCACCAAAGTGTAGCACTTAGTTCCGTACAGCACTTTGTTCCATACCAAAAATCATCAGAATAAATTAACTTCAGAATCATACAGAAAGTATATACATTCTTCCCATTATTCACAGTTGCTGATAATTGTTAACAAAAGGTAAACACATTTTACAGATTAAACGATTACCGTAGTTCCACAACAACAATAACAAATATACTGCTCCGTAATACTCTTAGGTTTTCCCGTGGTTTATCATAAGTTAGCATAGTTGTCCCACAAATAGCAGAATAATAATATTAACGATGAACAGAAGGTAAATGCACCATTACTTTACTACGGATAGAACCATTCACAATTTCTTCCCATCAAACCAATTCTACAGTCTTAATAGTTCGTGTGCCATTCCTATGCGGAGTCATAGGCAATTTACATATTATAGTACCTTGATGCCTACTATTAACCATGTTCAGAGTGCAGAGTACTGTCAGAATAATGCCGATGCATGCAGCATCTTTCAACGTTTACATAAGTCCACAATGGTTTCCAATTAACATAAATATACAATAAGTACGAGTATTGTACTACTACTCACAGTGTTTAGATGCTTGGTCCGCCCCTGCAGCTGACCCTACGCAATACATAATAAACATAAATATCGGGTCACACATAATTTAGTCCGTTCATAACTTGTTTAATTCTCTTTATACCAAGTTACACATCAATTCGCAATTAACATCATTAGCTCAATACACTTCGCCATACATATCTCAACACAATTCAACATAATTCACGCTATTTAGCATGATTTAACTTATTACCACTAAATATAATTCAACATCGTTCAAGGTGAAGTCGTAAATTCCCATTGCATCATTTCATCCCGAGGCTCTTATCACCCATAACATTAAATAATCTTGTTCCCCAACTTTCATCTTACATAATTGCATGATTCAGAATGTTCATAACAAAATTCATTCGCAAATGTTAAACATAACCTTCAAACATTTCTAAATTCCAATTAAACTTGAACACATATAATTCAATACCTCAATTTCATTATTCTACTTTCAATTTGGGCCAACTCATCGATTATCATCATTAATCAACCTAGGGTTTTAAAGAAAATGGGGGTTTTCCTCCTTTCTTAGTTAAATCTTCAAATCAACAATTACTATATATCAATATGCTAAAAACATTCAACATCCTTTGAAAATTAGAGTAGAAGCCCCATTTGTGAATAAACAACAAGCCATTAATGTTTCCAACCCATAATCAACTCAAACTTCCAAAATGTCAACAAAATCCCAAAGTGACAACAAAATTACTTCAAAACATAAACATTCAAGGCCAAGAGAACCCCCTACCTCAAGATTGGAAGCTAAGAGGCTAGATCAAAAGCGTCCTCTCCAAATCTCAAAATCCAATCGGTTGGAAAAGTTGATCTTCACTTCTTCTTCATCCTTGATGTACGATCCATGGTGGATTGTTGGTGAGAATGGCTGAAATCAAGGTTTGAGGGTTAGGGTTTCGAACCTAGGAAGGGAGGAAGGAAGAGGAAAGAAGAAAAATAATGAAATGATCCAAGAATCCCGTTTTTAACGCTGCTGTCCCGTAATTTCCCGCTCGAGCGGACCTGCCCTCAGCACAGATTTCGAAACTTTGAACAGGTATAACTCTTCCATCCGGACTCCGTTTTAGGTCGTTCTTGTGTCCAAATTGAAGCCCCGGAAATAAGCTTTCCAATGGTTCTAACCTCACATTCAATTCAAAGTATGCAAGGAGAAAAGGGCAAAAGAGTGACGGCTGGTCAAAAATTCAAACTCAAATTTGGGGACTTTTTATTTAAGCTTATCTATATATCTTGTTAAGGCTTCAATCAAGGTTCCAAACATCATCCAAGGGTCCTCAATTATACTATTTAAGTTCACTTGCCAACCCATCAATATCAAGAGTCCAACAACCATACAAGTTTTAAGGTGACAGTCACCACTAGACATCAATCCGATGTGAATTTAAAATCCGGGTCGTTACACCCTTCCCACCTTAAGAAATTTCGTCCCCGAAATTTGCATCCGTTCTAACAAGAATAGCAACAACCGTATGCTCACCAATTCATAACAATCCCTAGTTCATAACAAAGCATGAGAGCACCATACATATCCACCCAACCTTAACAACTTCAATACACCCTACTTCATTCCTAAGCCCAAAATACAAAGTGTTATAACTTACCCACCTTAGGGAAATTCATCCTCGAAATTGAAGAAAACCAAATGGAAGACAACTCAAACATGCCCATTCCAGGTATGTAAAATGAAAGAAAACATCTCATATTTTATTTCACAAGATCTTGTATCGAATAAGATAAAACTACAAGAGTCCTTGGCAGGACATTCCAGATATAGACTCCCCACTAGGCAGGGTTTGTAATCACAATATTTTTCCTGTCGTATCCATTCTCAGCTATAGAAACATATAATTCTTAAATACAGAAACATAATACGTAGCATTTCCCCTAAGCACATAATTCATAAATTCCCACAGCATACATTAATTTCCTTCACAATATGTTCTTTACTATGTTCATAACCAAATTGATCCAGCCTTAACAATTCATATGTAATTCTCATTAGAAAGTACATGTTCAAACTTGCCCCGTTAAGTAGTTCTTTGGGTAAATTTCGGAGTGCCACTTACTCGGAGAGGGGTTGTCCAGTAAAGTCATAAACAGTTCCAAAATAATTAAATTAGTCACGTGATTAGATCCAAATTCGGTTATGCATAATAAAATCCTAGATCAAAGCCTACCAACAAGGTTTTGCCTAATTAATGAGGCATATTTCATTCCAATAGTCACAAATAAATCATTTATGTATGCTGCCCTTAGCTTTATAATTCGCTTGTAATATCCCTTGTCCCCCAGATAGCCTTTCGGCTCAGATAGCCTTTCGGCCCAGAATACACAGATGTGTATGTATATCTTTCCAAAATTCCAACACATAGGTTACTACCATAACTTACGGAAAACAGAAGGTTATTAACGGATATTACTGATACATAAATGTATACTTAATGCCCTATTACTCACAGTGTTGTGGTAGCGTACTAGTTCCTTCTGGAGTGTGCCCTGTACACAATAACTGATAAATTAGTATTCTTCCTTTTTAAATCTTGAAGAAGTCATTCTATGTATCACCACATTTCTTACGAATTTAAAACCATCTTACACTCATCAGAAAAATATTCTAAAAACACCGGTGAGTCAAGCACGCAAAACTGAACGAACACTTTTTTTTTTCCTGCAAACAGTACTCCGCTCGAGCGCCAACTTGCCCGCTCGAGCGGACAGTACAATGTGATCAAAAATGCTGCGAGGTCGATTTTTGCGCTCGAGCGGAAATTCCTCCGCTCGAGCGGACAGAGTAATTTCAGAAGAACTGCTGAGAGGGTGCATTTCCCGCTCGAGCGGCCATGACCTCCGCTCGAGCGAACATACGACCCAGATTCAGGGCAGCTCGATTTCAACTCAAAATTTAGCAACCAAGCTTCATTTTTCATGCAATCAAAGGTTAAACTCATGCAATACTTCATCCTAACAACACCATAACATGGATTCTACCTCAATTATGATAAGTAGTATGCATAGCTCACAATTACAATAGGTCAGCAAACAGTCATACAGAAATTATAGACCAGTCGTCTGGCTCAATCAATTAACATAAACAAAGTTTCCAGTTATTTCACATACGTAGGTCCTACTGGGTCCATTCATAAGGTCATAGATTTCCTTAAGTATACAGTAACCACACCCATGCAGATACGTCTAGAAGTCAACAATGTAGTGACAACATAATTTGATCACCTAATATCAAAGTTAGAATTCTTCGCCAAATTAGTTCAATATTACGTCGCGCATATTATACAAATCTGTATAAACATACCGAAGGAGATAAATGTCCAGTACATAACGTTAATTCAATTTAATAAATTGCAATATCTAACATTTGTGCATTTACACAGAAATTTTCATAGAAATGATTTCTTAATCTTTCGTCATAAATATACATAGGCAAGATTTTAATTCTTGCGGTAACTTATCAGTTTATCAATTAATTAGGTTGTTCTCGAAGTAGTCATTAGCTGCCTCCCTTTTTACAAGTCTCACACAAGTAAACACGTAATGTGGGTAAGGTCCTTAGTGTCGTTCAACCATTCTTTACATGGGTCCAACTATTATCCAAAACACAACTTATCAAAATACATATCACAATACCTTTTTAAATCATAGGTCCAAACAATACCATAACAAGAAAGACATCACTATATCATAACTAAATCTTTCATACTTAGTGTTTAAGCAATTTATGACAACTGAAACAGATTCAGATATATGCTCATAATCATATTCATATTTAAATTTTGCATAAGATCATATATGGCTAACTATCAGATCAGGTAGGTCCGAAGACCACAACAGGTAGGTCCAAAGACCACAACAGGTAGGTCCAAAGACCACAACAGGTAGGTCCAATGACCACAACAGGTAGGTCCAAAGACCACAACAGGTAGGTCCAAAGACCACAAAATTGATACCAATAGCCACGGTATTGTTACCCCCGGGCGAGGGCCATAGGCCACGGTATTGTTACCCCCGGGCGAGGGCCATAGGAATTAAGGCTGCCACAATTACTTATACCATTTTAACAGATTGGCATGTTGGCCCAGAATTATCAGATTGGCCTTTCAAAAATCAATCATTTCGTATAATAGACATGAGAGGTATAATAGACATGGCTCATAATCGTTAACGTACACAAATTACTCTTAACGTTGCTATCAGTCTTTTCATTTGCACTAAGGATGTCATGCATGAAGCCTAAGTCTTTTCTAGACATCCTACAGCTCAATGGATCCGTGTGTGAGATAGCAACTCGTGCTCTGATACCACCTGTCACGCCCCAAACCCGCCCCTAAAAGTTTGGGCATGACCCATTCGAAAACGGACAATAAACCTGTTATACATATCATGTGGGGCCTGAACGGAAGCATTTATCAATATAAATTAACATAAATAAAAGAATTGCATCCATTGAGCGACCACTATCATGCCAGGATCACAGACAGACATAAGGCAAATAAACATATAGTGACGTGCATCAGAGAATTAGCTATGTACATATATATATATATATACAGACCCGGCCCTTAGAATTGGGCGCAAAACAACATGGACAGGAGAAGGAATTATATATACATCAACCTTAAGCAGACAATCAGGGTGCAAAACTAAAAGCTTAGCAAAATGAGCTGTCTTCGCTTAAGTGCCTGGACACTCTGACGTTGACAAAAGAGGCACGGATGCCATGGGTTAAAACTGACCTCCAGGTGGAATGCCTACAGAAACAGACATAACACAAAGTGAGTCAAGCTCAGTGAACAGTAATACATAAACAATTTACAGCTTAACTTAACTTACTTACAATGTATATATTTCATTTAGTTACATAAGTAAATGCAAACAATCCTGCGGTTAGTCTGATTCTGTACACATTTCAAAATGGCCTTGTCGGTTCATAACTTCACAGATTGGCCCTCGGCCTCTGAGATTCATAGTTTCACCAGTTACAGAATTATACTTCACAAGTTGGCCCCTGGCCCAGAAATAACAGAACAGCCTATCGGCCCAGAAATAACAGAACGGCCTATCGGCCCAGAAATAACAGAACGGCCTATCGGCCCAGAAATAAATATGTATGGACTCAAGAGGTGGCTCGTACGGATTCTAGAGGTGGCTCCCACCAAAGTGTAGCACTTAGTTCCGTACAGCACTTTGTTCCATACCAGAAATCATCAGAATAAATTAACTTCAGAATCATACAGAAAGTATATACATTCTTCCCATTATTCACATTGCTGATAATTGTTAACAAAAGGTAAACACATTTTACAGATTAAACGATTACCGTAGTTCCACAACAACAATAACAAATATACTGCTCCGTAATACTCTTAGGTTTTCCCGTGGTTTATCATAAGTTAGCATAGTTGTCCCACAAATAGCAGAATAATAATATTAACGATGAACAGAAGGTAAATGCACCATTACTTTACTACGGATAGAACCATTCACAATTTCTTCCCATCAACCAATTCTACAGTCTTAATAGTTCGTGTGCCATTCCTATGCGGAGTCATAGGCAATTTACATATTATAGTACCTTGATGCCTACTATTAACCATGTTCAGAGTGCAGAGTACTGTCAGAATAATGCCGATGCATGCAGCATCTTTCAACGTTTACATAAGTCCACAATGGTTTCCAATTAACATAAATATACAATAAGTACGAGTATTGTACTACTACTCACAGTGTTTAGATGCTTGGTCCGCCCCTGCAGCTGACCCTACGCAATACATAATAAACATAAATATCGGGTCACACATAATTTAGTCCGTTCATAACTTGTTTAATTCTCTTTATACCAAGTTACACATCAATTCGCAATTAACATCATTAGCTCAATACACTTCGCCATACATATCTCAACACAATTCAACATAATTCACGCTATTTAGCATGATTTAACTTATTACCACTAAATATAATTCAACATCGTTCAAGGTGAAGTCGTAAATTCCCATTGCATCATTTCATCCCGAGGCTCTTATCACCCATAACATTAATAATCTTGTTCCCCAACTTTCATCTTACATAATTGCATGATTCAGAATGTTCATAACAAAATTCATTCGCAAATGTTAAACATAACCTTCAAACATTTCTAAATTCCAATTAAACTTGAACACATATAATTCAATACCTCAATTTCATTATTCTACTTTCAATTTGGGCCAACTCATCGATTATCATCATTAATCAACCTAGGGTTTTAAAGAAAATTGGGGGTTTTCCTCCTTTCTTAGTTAAATCTTCAAATCAACAATTACTATATATCAATATGCTAAAAACATTCAACATCCTTTGAAAATTAGAGTAGAAGCCCCATTTGTGAATAAACAACAAGCCATTAATGTTTCCAACCCATAATCAACTCAAACTTCCAAAATGTCAACAAAATCCCAAAGTGACAACAAAATTACTTCAAAACATAAACATTCAAGGCCAAGAGAACCCCCTACCTCAAGATTGGAAGCTAAGAGGCTAGATCAAAAGCGTCCTCTCCAAAATCTCAAAATCCAATCGGTTGGAAAAGTTGATCTTCACTTCTTCTTCATCCTTGATGTACGATCCATGGTGGATTGTTGGTGAGAATGGCTGAAATCAAGGTTTGAGGGTTAGGGTTTCGAACCTAGGAAGGGAGGAAGGAAGAGGAAAGAAGAAAAATAATGAAATGATCCAAGAATCCCGTTTTTAACGCTGCTGTCCCGTAATTTCCGCTCGAGCGGACCTGCCCTCAGCACAGATTTCGAAACTTTGAACAGGTATAACTCTTCCATCCGGACTCCGTTTTAGGTCGTTCTTGTGTCCAAATTGAAGCCCCGGAAATAAGCTTTCCAATGGTTCTAACCTCACATTCAATTTCAAAGTATGCAAGGAGAAAAAGGCAAAAGAGTGACGGCTGGTCAAAAATTCAAACTCAAATTTGGGACTTTTTATTTAAGCTTATCTATATATCTTGTTAAGGCTTCAATCAAGGTTCCAAACATCATCCAAGGGTCCTCAATTATACTATTTAAAGTTCACTTGCCAACCCATCAATATCAAGAGTCCAACAACCATACAAGTTTTAAGGTGACAGTCACCACTAGACATCAATCCGATGTGAATTTAAAATCCGGGTCGTTACAGTCTAAGTCTTCGGCCTTGTCAAAAATGGGTCGTCTTTGGGCTTTGACATTCACTCCCATCATTGTTATGACTTTCGAGTTCTGTTAAAGAGGGGCAACTGTAGACACCCCATTTTTTACCATCCTCAAGACTTAGACGTCATCATTTGAACACTCGATGATCATCCGTGTTCGTGTTCGTTTTGAGTTCTCGAAGGTCTCAGCCGCACGCCTTGCCTCAAGATCTCTCAACTTGTCTCTTTTGTGCTTGGTTGTGGACCAAACACCTATGTTTTTTCTTCTGAGGGAAGAGGGTGGCTTGTTGGCCATTTTCCCAACCCACCGGCCATGGCCAGAGGCCACCGGCCTTGTTTTATGGCTGTCGGCTAAGGGTGTTGGCCGATCGGCACTTTAGTTGGTCGGCCGACCATTGTTTTGGTCGATCGGCCACCTTTTCTGGCTGAGGCCTTTTCTTTGCCTTTTTCAGGCATTGTGCATGCCAGTTGTGCCAGCTGGTGAGCACAGACTCTGCCCTTCATACATGTGTATGGAGGGATTTGAGCCTTGTGTAGCTTCTCTTGGAAGCTTGGCAAATTGGATTTTCTATAAAAGGAAGGCCTCCTCTCCCTTTCCAGGGGTTGATCTATCTGAGATAGAAGTTAAATATACCTCTCTCTCTCTATATCTCCCTCTCTCTAGATTTGTGTGGGTGTTTGAGTTCAAAAGTGTGTTTTGTTCTTACTATTGCACACAAACACCTAGCATTACACTATCCTTGGTTGCTGAGGCACTAGAAGGTTGATTTCAGAGTTTTTGAGTTGGTTTTGATCCAAGAAGGGTGCTGGAGTTGGTGTTCTTGAAGTGTTCTTCAAGGGTGAGTCAACTTCCTTTTGATACCCCATCTTGGCTTAAGCTTTTACACATACTTGCATGCTGTTTTAAGCTTAGTGTCCTACTGAAAAAAGTTCTGTATTTTCGTGCTTGAGATGTTTCATTAAGGTCACTTTTGAGTTGGGGGTTGACTACCCCCTCTTAGGCCTTGTTTGGCCTCTTTTTGTGCCTTCCTCTTTGGGCTTTGGAACCCTTTTGCTTTGGCCTTCTCACCACTGAAATCTAGAGGATTTTCAGTGGTGGAGAAGTGGTTTTGAGGTCTTGTATAGGGGAGGGACCCCCCCCTTTGTGTCTCATTTACTTGTGTTGTTGGCTTATAAGAGTAGCATGTTTACTTAGCATGTCTTGGTTCTATTTCAGCACTTTTTGTGGTTTTTAGGACCTGCCTTAACTCTATTTCATGTTGGTTTGATGTCATCTTGCATGCTTCACATACTTGTAGAGTAATCTTGCATGTTTGCATAACATGTATCTTGCATTTCGACTATCATGCTTGCATGTTCTAACTTAACTTTGAGAAGTTTTTAGCCTTGTTTCACCATGCTTAAGCTTTGTTTGAGGTTGTCTTGGTCATGCTTACCATGCTTTATATAGCCACCATGCATTCTAGCTTGTTAGCTTTGGGTGTGTGAGTCATTAGCATGCTTTACTTGGGCCATTTCAGTGATTTGGTATCACTTGTCATAGTATTTCAGTCCGTGTTTCATGCTTGTATGCTTGCGTTTGCCATCCTTTCAATGCTTTGAAGAGTTGTTGTCTTATGCTCCATGTTTGGGTCATTGTGCACATCTCCATGATTAAGTCTTTGGGATGCCATCTCATTGGGTTTTGGGGTTTGTTTTGGCATATTATAGCTCTGATTTTCCTTGATTGAGTCATGCCATGTTTGGTTGTAATGGGTGTAGTGCAATTCCCCCTTTTGGCCTTGTATGCGCCTTGTTTTGTGCTCACCTTTCTAGCATGATTTGACCACATCCCATGCATGTTCTAGCCTTGTTTTGGCCTGTCTTGGGACTGTTTTGGGTCACCTTGGCCCTTTGGGGCTTGGTTGATATGGCCATAGTTCAAGTACCTTGGCTAGCTTTGAGCTTTAAGTCCATTAGCATGCTATGCTTATCCTTTGTGCATGATTTGGCATCATTATTGACATGATTTCAGAGCTTATTGCATCGTCATATTCTCATGTTTATCCCATCTTGCTCATGTTTGAAGATTGTGCATTGTCGTCTAGCTTATGGACCAATGTATGTGTGTGCATGCCTCCCCTTTTTGGTCCCTTGATTTGGGTGTTTTGGCCACTGTTTTGGTACGGCTGAGGTCCATCCACCTTTAGTGTAAGTCCGTGGATCATGCATTTGTGTATTTGTCATATGCTTATCGCATTGCATGTTGTTGCGCCCTTATGATTGGTATCATTGTTGCATGCCTATCACTTTGCATATTTGTACACCTAGGTTGCACCTTGCATGTTGGTTAGTTTGCACCTTGTCACCTGTTAGTTTAGGTCGCATTACATTTGGCATGTTTGCTACCTTAACTTCGTATGTATGTTCGAGTCACATTGTATTTGGCATGCTTATGTCGCATTACATTAGTTACATGTTTTGCATTGTATTTGGCATACATGCAATGCATTTTGTATGGTTTGGGGTGTCAAACCAAACATGAGGAGCGAGGGACGTTCGTACTTGAAGTGACGAAACGTCCCTCAATCCTTAGTCGCCGACGCTCTTGATCCAAGCATGATAGAGTTCTAGGCATTCATGTGTTTGTTGCACTCATTCCACCTTAATTTTTAGACTTGGCACCTTTGGCCATCATGCATTGAAATGCGTGGTTGGTGGCCCGAGGGTCGAAAGACATACTCTCTTGAGTTCATAGCATGATAGGGTGAGTGGCTGTGCACACATTGTCTTATAAATGCCTTGCGATGCACTGTCTGTCCTCTGCTGCAGCAAAAACAGTTTTCTGCAGGAATAGATGGCCGGTCGGCCATCCTCAGAGCCAGCCGGCTATGAATTGTTGGCCGATGGCCCCACTTTTGGTCGATGACCATCCTTCCATCGCCGATGGTCCTATATCTTGGCCGGTGACCTCCCACAGTGCTCAGGGAGTGTTTTAGAAGCATCCCAAGGATTTTCACAATTTTTAGAGGTGCAAAACAGTGCAAATAGAGGCAACACGTGGCATGGCAACGGGTTTTCAAGGGGGGCGAATCGAGCATGCATCATCCAATCATTTCGAGGCGGAGCCGCGACGGCCTCTTTAGTTTCATATTTAGACTATTTTGTAATTAATTTGTTAATTAATTAAGGTTTTGTAATATTTAATTAGCTAGGGTAGTTGATTAAGTATTCGGTCTGTATTATTTATTCAGACTCTCCGTCGAGAGGGCGAATTTTGTAATAAGTGTGCGTGCGTGTATGAATGTCTTCCAACCCTACGTCTTTCTCCCTTTTACTTACCTGCTTTTGAATGGTTAGTTTTAGGTCATGTTTCAATTAACATACTTATGACAGCATGTTTGCATACATTCATTCGTATTGCACGCACCGGGCTCGGCGCATCATACTAATTGCGTAGTATTTCAATTCCAACTTGAATACGTGTATCGAGTTGTTGCATTTCACATGCCATTCTTAGATTAGCCGAGCCTATTCTAGTTACATTTTGCATGTGTTGCATTAGCCATCTTAACAGGAACTAGGATCATGCATGATTTCTAACTAGTTTCTTGTTTTGGCTCGGAGTACACTGTGAGTGTTTATGCTTTAGCATCTTGCATGTGTGTAAGTGTTAACATGATAGCATGCTTTCCATGAGGCTATTTGCTTAAATGATATAACTGCCTGAATGCCTATGGGTGAAGGTTGGATTGTTTGAATTGGAATAATTCATCGAAATCCGTGTTTTAGCCTACTTGCGAGTAGCAAAATTCAAACCATTTCCAAACAAACGGATATGCGATGCTTTTTTCCAAGTTAGGCGATCTAGTCTATACTTGTTTTGCTGTGCGCATCACGTAGTAAAGATTAGCCAATTAACTGGAATAAGAATGCATGTGTTTTCAAAAACAAGATATCATGTTTAGTAGTGGTCGATCTTTGATCGGGCGAGCGGGGCTGCTCATAGCTGACCTTCCCAATCGTACCCAAGTTCCCGAGCCGAGGCAACTTTGGTGATGACGGACATGTGGCCTTAGGCACGAGTTAGGGTTTCCTAAATTCCCCCCCCCCAAAGCAGTCCATGTTTGGCACTTCTTTCTTAAAAATCAGTTTTCCAAAAACGATTTGCCGGATTTGGACTCTTTGGTGATTTATCAATCTTGCATTGCACTCTGCGAGATCAGATTAAGAACCGTGACATTTGAGTCCGAACTGTAGTAAGCCCAAGTGGACAAAACGGGAGTTTCTCCCGGGACATTCGGGGCGCATCTACAGGTGGTCGTTGACTGATTGACTAAGTCGGCGCACTTTACTCCTATGCGTGTGAGAGATTCGGTAGATCATCTTGCCGACTTGTATGTTCGGGACATAGTGAGGTTGCACGGGGTCCCAGTGTCGATCATCTCAGATAGAGATCCACGTTTTACTGCTAGGTTGTGGCAGAGTTTGCAGAGTGCCTTGGGCACTAGATTGACCTTTAGCATGGCTTATCATCCTCAGACTGACGGGCAGTCCGAGCATACTATTCAGATCCTTGAGAATATGCTTTGAGGCTGTGTCCTTGACTTTAGTGGGTCATGGGAGAGGCACTTGCCCTTAGTGGAGTTTGCCTACAACAACAGTTTCCAATCGAGTATTGGTATGGCACCGTTTGAGGCCTTGTATGGCCGACCGTGTAGGTCTCCAGTGTGTTGGGCCGAGGTGGGTGATGCACCTTTGTTGGGCCCGGAATTGGTGCGGGGAACGACGAAGAAAGTTGAGCTTATCCGTAAGAGGCTTGTTACAGCCCAGAGTCGCCAAAAGGGTTATGCCGACCGTAGGAGGAGGCCTTTGACATTTGAGGTGGGTGATCACGTCTTTCTGAAAATATCACCTAGGCGGGGTTCGATGAGTTTTGGGAAGAGTGAGAAGTTGTCCCCTCGGTTTATTGGCCCTTTCGAGATCTTTGAGAGAATTGGCGAGGTTGCCTATCGTTTAGCTTTGCCGCCGCAGTTGTCCGGGGTGCATGACGTGTTTCATGTCAGTATGCTTCGGAAGTACGAGCCAGATCCGTCACATGTATTGGATTGGATCGACTTAGAGGTTGATGAGGATACCTCGTATAAGGAGAGACCAGTGACAGTCTTGGATAGACGGGATCAAGTCTTGCGAGGCAAGACCATCCCCTTGGTAAAAGTTTTGTGGAAACATCACGAGGTTGAGGAAGCCACTTGGGAACGTGAGTTCGAGGTCTGTGAGAAATATCCGGACTTGTTTGTTAATGTTTAACCATGTATTGGAAACTTTGTTTTGTTGATAAACTCTAAGAACATTGTATATGTTTTGGTTTATGAAAGTATGGTAATTGTTGAATACACCTTGAAAATGGAAGTTTAATTTGACACTGTATATGTTGAATGTATTGTAGAAATGCAAATATATCATTAACATTGAATATGTTATAGAATTGTGGAATATGGTATTGAGATTTGCTGAAATTCAAAAGAATGTATGTTGGAGATTATATTGTAAATTGCCTCTTGAGAAGAGATAGGGTGACCGGTAATGGGTCAGGATGTTGAATATTGAATTGTAATATTGTTGAAGAATTGAAAAATTGCAATCTTGAAACTTGTAACTAATTTCAGGGACGAAATTCTTTAAGGGGAGGAGGTTATAGCGATCCCGGTTTTTCTTCCATTGATTATTGTAGTCCGGACTCAGTTCCGTGGATGTCTGTTGTTGTTTATGTTTCATTTCCGTCCTTTAATTCTTTGTATTTGAGTTTTGGGATGTGTTGGGCAGGTTTATAACAGGTTGGGTGTGTTTTGAAACAAATGGTTGCTGCCCAGTTTTTGGTGTCTTCGCTCGAGCGAGGGTTTTGTCGCTCGAGCAAGATCTGTGTTTTAGTTCCTTTGCTCAAGCTAGGGTTCCTTCACTCGAGTGAGGTCTGAGTGATGTGTCTGTTGGCTCGAGCGAGCTTTCTTGCGCTCGAGCGTGCGTATGCGTCTGATTTTGGACCTGAATGTTGTGTTTCTTGGCTCGAGCGAGCTTTCCTTCGCTCGAGCGAGCGAGGACTATGTTTTGGGTTTCTTCGCTCGAGCGAGCTTTTCTTCGCTCGAGCGTGCTTCTGGGTTGCAGACCTGAAGCTTCACGTTGTTGGCTTGAGCGAGGCTTTCTGCGCTAGAGCGAGGTTTCTTTGTGTCTGGTCGCTTGAGCGACCAATCCTTCGCTCGAGTGAGGCTTGAATATACCAATTCGCAGCAGCAGCTTGTTCTTCACTTTTTCATCATCTCTTTTGCACAAACCCTAGATCGGCTGCTTCCTCTCTCTCTACATACCTTCTCTCTACAAATCCATCTAGTTCTAGTGGTCTCCTACCCTAGTTCCTTTGTAAAAAGTGTGGAGCTTGGTGTGGGCTTCATTTCAATCCGAAAAAGTTGGTGTTTGGAGCATCATGGGTTTTCACCTTCATCTCCTTTGGGTCTCTTCTCTTGAGGTAGGGATACCCTACTCCTTCTTATGGGCTTTGACATAAATTTTAGTCATTTTGATTAATTGGTGAATTATGGTAATTTTGGGAAAAAGTGGGGTTTGTATTGAAATTATAGAAAGGGGGATTTTGTGTTTTAAAGCTCCATGTACATATAAGGCCTTGGGAATGGGGATTTGTGAGTCGAGTTGGTGGAATTTGGTCTTAGGATCAATATTTGAAAAAGGGGGGAAAATGCCCTAATTACATTGAATAATTAATTTGAGAAGGAGTGAAATTGAGTTGAAAATCATGAAATTGGGAAATCATGGGATTGAATGGTTTAGTTGGATTATGTGGGAGCCGAATAAATAGAAGAGTCGGAAGACGCGAACCCCAGAAGTTAGATACTATTCGGCTTCACATTACGAAATAAGGACGCCGAATGCATTAGTGAAGCCGAATAGACGGAGGTCAGTAGCTCCGAACGAACCAAAGGTGAATGGGATAAAAGTAGGCTCAGGCCCCGAGGCCCAAAAAGCAAGTATAAATACAAGAGCCACAAATTTAGAAAGGTATGTAAGAATCACTCCACTTAACTTAGACAAGAAGCTATCTTGAGTGTCTGAACTAACTTGTCCGTCGGAGTGCTAATTCCGGCACCCCTGACCGGAGTGTTTCCATCTTTTTAGGTGACTAGCTGAGGATCACCAACGTCTCCCAGGATCTGAAGAGTATTTCCAAACCACTTCTCCACAATTGGCGCCGTCTGTGGGAATACTCAAATACATCCATGGCAGGTGTGACTAAAGATCCTCCGATAGCCACCGACAAGACCGCACAGAGAGGCGACCTCATTCCAGCAAGCTCGCTTGGCCCAAAAACCATCGCAGCAAGACTTGCCTCGGACCTCATTTCATCTTCAAACCCAACGCCAAAGACAATACAAGCGACCATGGCACAAGCACGACAAATAAAACAGAGGTTGGACGACATCATCACTGAGAACGAGCGCCTTCGTCGCGATCTGGCCTCGGAAGTAGCAAAATCCAAACAAACGGTGCGCCAGGCTTCTGAGCGACCTTCGAGGGCAGATGATCGACGATCTCGGGCCCGACAGCAAGCAACTGACGGCCGCTATGCCTCAATAGATCATCCTGAGGAGTTGGCAAAAGACGAACGTCTCCACCAATGCGTCCGGAAGAGCGTGGTCGAAACACCTGCCCCTCCGCAGGATGCATTTCCGCTTGACACCATCCACATGATATACAGCCTACCAGCAGCCCCGGCCGTGCATGCGATCCAATCACATCCAGGCCCCCAACAGCAACTCATGCCAGCAAAGCGGCCCCGAGAAATGCCAAGTATCACCTTTGACGATTCTGATTTGATCGGTGTAACACTCTCTCACATCGATTCGTTGGTTGTTGAGCTGCGTGTAAACCGTTTCACCGTCGAACACGTTCTTATCGACCAGGGCAGTACCTCGGAGGTTATGTATTATAAAACCTTCACCAAACTCGGATTCAACGAGTCAGACCTGACTCTGGCCCCTTATCCACTATTCGGCTTCAATGCCACTCCAGAGTACCCCTTGGGAAAGATCAGCTTACCCGTTCGAGCAGGCTCTAGAACGGTGGATGTGGAATTCTTGGTCGTGAGGCTGCCTTCACCGTACAATCTCATCATGGGCCGATCGTGGTTAGATACATTGCAGGCCGTCCCAAGCACCTACCATCAACTGCTACGTTTCCCAACAGAACACGGCATTGAGCAAATCTGCGGATCCCAGCACTCGGCACAAGCATGTTATCTCCTTGCCGCCAGAACGCCAAAGCAACTGCAAGTAAACTCCATTGAGGTGCCGAATCGGGAGATCCTGGATGACGTGACGTTGGGCGGTATCCAAATGAGAAGGCCACGGAAGATTTAGACCGAGTTGACATTGATGGAAGCCCAGAAAAGTTCTTCATGATCGGCGCCTCTCTGAATCAGGCCGACAGGCAGCAGCTGATCTCTTTCTTGCTCAGCAACCTTGATGTCTTTGCGTGGACTCCGTACGAAATGCCGGGAATAGACCCGTCAGTTTCACAGCACCATCTGAATGTCGATCCGACATGTAAGCCGATCATTTAGAAAGGCCGGCGATCAGCCGCGGAGCACACTGCCGCCGTTGTTGAGGAGGTAGACAAACTGCTTGACGCCGGGGCAATTAGAGAAGTCACTTACCCTACGTGGCTCTCCAATACAGTGGTGGTGAAGAAGAAAATGGGACTTGGCGAGTTTGCGTCGACTTCACGGATCTGAACAAAGCTTGCCCCAAAGACTGTTTTCCTCTACCTAGAATCGACCAGCTCGTCGATGCGATGGCACGTCATCAACGCATGAGCTTCCTCGATGCTTATAGAGGCTACCATCAAATCGCCATGTACCCAGATGACCAGAACAAAACTGCCTTCCTCACCCCAAGAGGAACCTATTGCTATAAAGTTATGCCCTTTGGGCTGAAAAATGCAGGGGCAACCTACCAAAGATTGGTCACCGCCATGTTCAAAGAGCAACTCGGCCATACTATGGAAGTATACATCGATGATATGGTGGTCAAGTCCAAAGAAGAACAAAATCATATAGCGGATCTAGAAAAGACATTCAGCATCTTACGCAAATACAGAATGAAACTGAACGCTTCCAAGTGTGCGTTCGGAATCGGCTCTGGCAAATTTCTGGGTTACATCGTCAATCACTGAGGAATTGAAGCCAACCCAAGGCAAGTCACAGCAATCTTGGAACTCGGCTCCCCCTGTTCAGTAAAAGAAGTCCAAAAGTTGATGGGGATGGCCGCTGCACTTAACAGGTTCATCAGCCGGTCTACAGATCGCTGCCGACAATTCTTTCAGACACTACGGCAGGGTAAGGCTTTTGAATGGTCCGTCGAATGTGAATCAGCCTTCAACGGACTCAAGACCTACCTCCGCTCAATACCTCTCTTGACAACACCCGCCGCTGGTGACCCGCTCATCCTATATCTGGCAGTTTCCGATAGGGCCGTCAGCGTCGTACTGTTAAAAAAGGAGGGGGGGAGCAACAACCAGTGTATTATGTAAGCAAGGCAATGGTTGACGCCGAAACACGCTACCTTCCGCTGGAAAAACTCATCTTAGCACTAGTCATGGCGGCAAGAAAACTAATGCATTACTTCCAGGGACATAGCATTGGGGTGCTAACAGATTATCCCCTCCGATCAGTACTGAGGAGTGCAGAAGCATCGGGACGTGTTTCAAAATGGGCTCTTGAACTCGACCAATACGACATTCGGTTTTTACCTAAAACTGCAATCAAGGGGCAGGTGTTGGCCGACTTTGTTGCCGAATTCACCGGCGAGCTTGCCAACCTCAAACCTGATGACGTTCGACCAAAGGCTGAAGTTCTACCAAAGCCGAATTGGAGAATTTATGTCGGGGATATCTGGCAATTATACTGTGATGGATTATCTAACCAAAGGGGCAGTGGCACCGGAGTTGTAATCATGTCTCCAGACGGCACAGTAATTGAGCAGGCCGTCAAGCTTGGCTTCGAAGCATCAAATAACGAAGCCGAGTACGAAGCCCTTCTAGCCGGTCTGCGGAATGCGCACCTTCTCGGCACGCGGCGTCTGCTTGTGTTTTGTGATTCAAAGTTGGTAATCAATCAGCTAAAGGGGGAGTACGCGGCAAGAAACGACCGTATGGCGGCCTACATGAAAACGGCCAATTCCTTACTAGCAAAATTTGACCATCACGAACTGAACCAAATAACATGCGACCAGAACACACACGCGGATGCCTTGGCGTGCCTAGCCTCCGCCATCAATTCTGAGATCAAACGGACCATCGAAGTAGGTTTCATCCCAGAGCCGAGTATTGGCCCTTCGGAGGAAATCCATGTCAATGTTATAGAATCCACACCAAGCTGGATGGACCCCATTGCTGCATTCCTCTCTTCTGAACAACTCCCAGAGGATAAAAAAGAAGCACACAAGCTGCGAAATAAAGCCTTACGATACTATCTGGATCCGCAAGGAGGGCTTTACAAGAAGTCCCTCTCTGGTCCATATTTGGAATGCGTGCACCCCGACAAAGTGGAGGAGCTTCTGACAGAGATATATGAGGGCAGTTGCGGTGCCCATTCTGGCGGGCGCTCCCTGGCCCATCGAGCTATAACGCATGGATATTATTGGCCGACAATGAGAGCTGACGCAGAGAGTTATGTAAAAAAAATGTGAACAGTGCCAAAAGTTCTCCCCATTAACCCATCTGCCTACCGAAGAGTTGAACTCTATCACCAACCCCTGGCCGTTTGTTCAGTGGGGACTTGATATCGTAGGACCATTGCCCACGGCCCTAGGGAACAAGCGATTCTTAATTGTCGCGACAGATTACTTCAAAAAATGGGTCGAAGCGGAGGCTCTAACACATATACGAGATGCCGACATTAAACGCTTTGTGTGGAGAAACATCATAACACGATTCGGTATTCCGAGGGCTCTCATCTCAGACAATGGCACCCAGTTCGATTGTGGCGTATACCGAGAGTTATGCAGCAAATATGGCATTCGGCCTTACTTCTCGACACCGGCCTACCCCAAAAGCAATGGTCAGGCCGAAGCCTCTAACAAATCCATCTTGGACGGCATGAAAAAGAGGCCGGAAAAAGCTAAAGGCAAATGGGTCGAAGAATTGCCGAGTGTATTGTGGGCTCATCGTACTACGCTGAGGAGATCCACCGGAGAAACACCGTTTGCTCTATGCTTTGGAACCCAGGCAATCTTACCCCTGGAAATTGGCCTCCCAACTCTGAAATCGCAAGTTTTTGATGTAGCCCGAAACGACATGATGCTTGCCCTAGATCTGATTCTAATTGAAGAACGAAGAGACCGCGCCCTGGCATCCATGGCATGCTATCAGCAGCAGCTCGCGAAGTCGTACAATCAGCGAGTTTAGTTGCACCGATACACGCCAGGAGAGCTTGTCCTAAAGAAGGTACTTCCAGCCGACCGAAAACCGGCCGATGGGAAATTGGGTCCAAACTGGGACGGCCCCTATCAAATTGAATCCATCGCAGGAACAGGGGCATATCAGCTCTCAGACATGACAGGAAGAAGCCTGCCACGGCCTTGGAATTCTACGTATTTACGTAAATTCTATCATTGACCTGACTTGTGGGCTTGATACTTGTACGTGTTCCACCTTTGTAATATAAAGTTTCTCGTTTTCTCAAGCTCGCCCCCAAGCCTTAATTAATAAGGGCCAACTAAGCCTTCCAAGGCCAAAACAAAGACTCCGGATTCGGAGCGCCGTTCGTGGATATCACGATTGGCCAAAATAAAGCCTCCGGATTCAGAGCCCTTTTTGGTGCATGACACCTTAAAGGCCGATTGAGACTCCGGATTCGGAGCGCCCTTCGTGGAAATCACGATTGGCCAAAATAAAGCCTCCGGATTCGGAGCCCTATTTGGTGCATTACACCTTAAAGGCCGATTGAGACTCCGGATTCGGAGCACCCTTTGTGGAAATCATGATTGGCCAAAATAAAGCTTCCGGATTCGGAGTCCCTTTTGGTGCATGACACCTTAAGGCCGATTGAGACTTCGGATTCGGAGCGCCCTTCGTGGATATCACGATTGGCCAAAATAAAGCCTCCGGATTCGGAGCCCTTTTTGGTGCATGACACCTTAAAGGCCGATTGAGACTTCGGATTCGGAGTGCCCTTCGTAGATATCACGATTGGCCAAAATAAAGCCTTCGGATTTGGAGCTCTTTTTGGTGCATGACACCTCAAAGGCCGATTGAGACTCCGGATTCGGAGCGCCCTTCATGGATATCACGATTGGCCAAAATAAAGCCTCCGGATTCGGAGCCCCTTTTTGGTGCATGACACCTTAAAGGCCGATTGAGACTCCGGATTCGGAGCGCCCTTCGTGGATATCACGATTGGCCAAAATAAAGCCTCCGGATTCGGAGCCCCTTTTGGGGCATGTCACCTTAAGGCCGACTCAGGCTCTGGATTAGGAGCGCCCTTCATGGATATCACGATTAGCCTGAGATTTGTATTCGGACCACTTGATTGGCCGAATAAATATTCACAAAGAATCGTTCTTAATTGAGACCGGTTAATGCATGTCTAAACATTTCATGCAACACAAAACTTGCTAGAAAGTTGAAATAATACGATTAATTAAGCACATAACATTTCAAGACCGAATACAAACGTTGAAAAGAAAAGAAATTCTATTTATTCGGCGCAATGTCTATTCATTCGGCACCCTCATCGTCGCTGTTCTCAATTTCAAAATCAGGATAAGGAAAGTGGTGGCGATGATACAGGGGAAGGCCGAATCAATTCCCATGGCTTCGAGAGATCCCTCGGTTTGAATGGCCTTGATCCAGCCGTGCTTGAATCCACGATTTTCACATCGACAGACCTCCTCGGCAAGGTCCTGTTTGGCCTTCTCTATCCCGACCTTCAGGCCATCCTGAAACCCCTTTTCATAACCCAAGGTCCATTGGGTTCCTCTCTCCGCAACAACCAATTTAGATTGATCGGCCGAAACCGACGCGCCCGCTCGAACATTCTTCAGCTCCCGAAGCTCACGTTCAGCCTTTTCCGTGCGAATCTTCAAACTGCGATTCCTTTCATCCTTTTTCTCACTCTCACGTCGCGCTTCCCGCAGACGCATGCCGACTTCGTAAGCAGTATATAGTCTTTTCACGGCCCCATGAATGCCGTCTCGAAATACTTCGAAATCTCGACGTCCGACCATCGATTGTTGGACTTCCGGCGGGAATATCTGTCGACCGAACTCGACTGCCACATCTGGGTCTTTAATGATAGAGTCTGTCTCCGTCATTGGTCTATTCCTCACAAAAACCGCAAAACTCAATGGCCGTGGCGTCCCATCAGGCTCGATTCTCGGTTGACTGCCCTTTCGGGGCAATCTGTTTCGATGACTAAGGGGCTGTTGTGTTACCCGATCTTTGGACGTTCTTCTTCCCGAACGCGTAGGCTCGCTACTGCGACTCATTGCGACGTCAGATTCAGTCAATCTTCGTCCCTCCCCAGTTGCCTCGATGGAAATAAGTAGGGCCTCTGACGTGCACCCGCTCCATTTATCCTTTAATGTTTGCAGCTTTCCCGAGGCAACGTTAGCAATCCCAAATGTCAACAGTCAGATGACAATTGTCCAGCCCCCGATTTAGGCCCACTCGGCTTCCCAAGATCCCGCCCTGGTAAAGGCAAGGGCAGATTTATCAATCTGATTGGCCGAGCAGTCGAGCGCAAGCGACGATCAATATGTGCCTTAGCTAGCCCGCGAGCTAGGACCGTTCAGCTTCCCAAGCTCCCGCCCTGGCAAAGGCAAGGGCAGATTTATTAATCAGATCGGCCGAGTAGTCGAGCGCTAGCGACGATCAATATGTGCCATAGCTAGCCCGCGAGCTAGGACCAATCGGCTTCCCAAGCTCCTGCCCTGGCAAAGGCAAGGGCAGATTTATTAATCTGATCGGTCGAGAAGTCGAGCACAAGCGACGATCAGTATGTGCCTTAGCTAGCCCGTGAGCTAGGACCGTTCGGCTTCCCAAGCACCAACCTTGGCAAAGGCAAGGGCAGATTTGTTAATCCGATCGGCCAAGTAGTCGAGCGCAAGCACCGATCAATATGTGCCTTAGCTAGCCCGCGAGCTAGGACCATTCGGCTTCCCAAGCTCCCGCCCTGGCAAAGGCAAGGGCAGAGTTATTAATCTGATCGGCCGAGTAGTCAAGCGCAAGCGACGATCAATATGTGCCTTAGCTAGCCCTCGAGCTAGGACTGTTCGGCTTCCCAAACTCCCGCCCTGGCAAAGGCAAGGGCAGATTTATCAATCTGATCGGCCGAGTAGTCGAGCGCAAGTGACGATCAAAATGTGCCTTAGCTAGCCTACGAGCTAGCACCGTTCGGCTTCCCAAGCTCCCGCCCAGGCGAAGGCAAGGGCAGATTTATTAATCTGATCGGCCGAGAAGTTGAGCGCAAGCGACGATCAATATGTACCTTAGCTAGCCCGCGAGCTAGGACCGTTCGGCTTCCCAAGCTCCTGCCCTGGCAAAGGCAAGGGCAGATTTACCAATCTGATCGGCCGAGTAGTCGAGCGCAAGAGACGATCAATATGTGCCTTACCTAGCCCGCGAGCTAGGACCGTTCGGCTTCCCAAGCTCCCGCCCTGGCAAAGGCAAGGGCAGATTGATCAATCTGATCAGCCGAGTAGTCGAGCGCAAGCGCCGATCAATATGTGCCTTAGCTAGCCCGCGAGCTAGGACCATTCGGCTTCCCAAGCCCCCGCCTTGGCAAAGGCAAGGGCAGATTTATTAATCTGATCGGCCGAGTAGTCGAGCACAAGCGACGATCAATATGTGCCTTAGCTAGCCCGTGAGCTAGGACCGTTCGGCTTCCCAATCTCCCGCCCTGGCAAAGGCAAGGGCAGATTTATTAATCTGATCGGCCGAGTAGTCGAGCGCAAGCGCCGATCAATATGTGCCTTAGCTAGCCCGCGAGCTAGGACCATTCGGCTTCCCAAGCTCCCGCCCTGGCAAAGGCAGGGGTAGATTTATTAATCTGATCGGCCGAGTAGTCGACCGCAAGCGACGATCAGCATGTGCCTTAGCTAGCCTGCGAGCTGGGACCGTTCGGCTTCCCAAGCTCCCGCCTTGGCAAAGGCAAGGGTAGATTTATTAATCTGATCGGCCAAGTAGTCGAGCGCAAGCGCTGATCAATATGTGCCTTAGCTAGCGCGCGAGCTAGGACCGTTCGGCTTCCCAAGCTCCCGCCCTGGCAAAGGCAAGGGCATATTTATTAATCTGATCGTCCGAGTAGTCGAGCGACAGCGACGATCAAAATGTGCCTTAGCTAGCCCGCGAGCTAGGACCGTTCGGCTTCCGAAGCTCCCGCCCTGGCAAAGGGAATGGCAGATTTATTAATCTGATCGTCCGAGTAGTCGAGCGCAAGCGCCTATCAATATCTGCCTTAGCTAGCCCGTGAGCTAGGACCGTTCAGCTTCCCAAGCTCCCGCCCTAGCAAAGGCAGGGGCAGATTTATTAATCTGATCGGCCGAGTAGTTGAGCGCAACCGACGATCAATATGTGCCTTAGCTAGCCCGCGAGCTAGGACCGTTCGGCTACCCAAGCTCCCGCCCTGGCAAAGGCAAGGGCAGATTTATCAATTTGATCGGCCGAGTAGTCGAGCGCAAGCCACGATCAATATGTGCCTTAGCTAGCCCGCGAGCTAGGACCGTTCGGCTTCCCAAGCTCCCGAACTGGTAAAGGCAAGGACAGATTTATCAATCTGATCGGCCGAGTAGTCGAGCGCAAGCGCTGATCAATAAGTGGCTTAGCTAGCCCGCGAGCTAGGACCATTCGGCTTCCCAAGCTCCCGCCTTGGCAAAGGCAAGGGCAGATTTATTAATCTGATCGGCCGAGTAGTCGAGCACAAGCGACGATCAATATGTGCCTTAGCTAGCCCGTGAGCTAGGACCGTTCGGCTTCCCAGTCTCCCGGCCTGGCAAAGGCAAGGGCAGATTTATTAATCTGATCGGCCGAGTAGTCGAGCGCAAGCGCGGATCAATATGTGCCTTAGCTAGCCCGCGAGCTAGGACCATTCGGCTTCCCAAGCTCCCGCCCTGGCAAAGGCAGGGGTAGATTTATTAACCTGATCGGCCGAGTAGTCGAGCGCAAGCGACGATCAGCATGTGCCTTAGCTAGCCTGCGAGCTGGGACCGTTCGGCTTCCCAAGCTCCCGCCTTGGCAAAGGGAAGGGTAGATTTATTAATCTGATCGGCCAAGTAGTCGAGCGCAAGCGCTGATCAATATGTGCCTTAGCTAGCGTGCGAGCTAGGACCGTTCGGCTTCCCAAGCTCCCGCCCTGGCAAAGGCAAGGGTAGATTTATTAATCTGATCGTCCGAGTAGTCGAGCGACAGCGACGATCAATATGTGCCATAGCTAGCCCGCGAGCTAGGACCGTTCGGCTTCCCAAGCTCCCGCCCTGGCAAAGGGAATGGCAGATTTATTAATCTGATCGGCCGAGTAGTCGAGCGCAAACGCCAATCAATATCTGCCTTAGCTAGCCCGCGAGCTAAGACCGTTCAGCTTCCCAAGCTCCCGCCCTGGCAAAGGCAGGGCCAGATTTATTAATCTGATCGGCCGAGTAGTTGAGCGCACCGACGATCAATATGTGCTTTAGCTAGCCCGCGAGCTAGAACCGTTCGGCTTCCCAAGCTCCCGCCTTGGCAAAGGCAACGGCAGATTTATCAATTTGATCGGCCGAGTAGTCGAGCGCAAGCCACGATCAATATGTGCCTTAGCTAGCCCGCGAGCTAGGACCGTTCGGCTTCCCAAGCTCCCGAACTGGTAAAGGCAAGGACAGATTTATCAATCTGATCGGCCGAGTAGTCGAGCGCAAGCGCTGATCAATAAGTGCCTTAGCTAGCCTGCGAGCTAGGACCATTCGCCTTCCCAAGCTCCCGCCTTGGCAAAGGCAAGGGCTGATTTATTAATCTGATCGGCCGAGTAGTCGAGCACAAGCGACGATCAATATGTGCCTTAGCTAGCCCGTGAGCTAGGACCGTCCGGCTTCCCAATCTCCCGCCCTGGCAAAGGCAAGGGCAGATTTATTAATCTGATCGGCCGAGTAGTCGAGCGCAAGCGCCGAGCAATATGTGCCTTAGCTAGCCCGCGAGGTAGGACCGTTCGGCTTCCCAAGCTCCCGCCCTGGAAAAGGCAAGGGTAGATTTATTAATCTGATCGACCGAGTAGTCGAGCGCAAGCGACGATCAACATGTGCCTTAGCTAGCCCGCGAGCTAGGACCGTTCGGCTTCCCAAGCTCCCGCCCTGGCAAAGGCAAGGGCAGATTGATCAATCTGATCAGCCGAGTAGTCGAGCGCAAGCGCCGATCAATATGTGCCTTAGCTAGCCCGCGAGCTAGGACCATTCGGCTTCCCAAGCCCCCGCCTTGGCAAAGGCAAGGGCAGATTTATTAATCTGATCGGCCAAGTAGTCGAGCACAAGCGACGATCAACATGTGCCTTAGCTAGCCCGTGAGCTAGGACCGTTCGGCTTCCCAATCTCCCGCCCTGGCAAAGGCAAGGGCAGATTTATTAATCTGATCGGCCGAGTAGTCGAGTGCAAGCGCCGATCAATATGTGCCTTAGCTAGCCCGCGAGCTAGGACCATTCGGCTTCCCAAGCTCCCGCCCTGGCAAAGGCAGGGGTAGATTTATTAATCTGATCGGCCGAGTAGACGAGCGCAAGCGACGATCAGCATGTGCCTTAGCTAGCCTGCGAGCTGGGACCGTTCGGCTTCCCAAGCTCCCGCCTTGGCAAAGGCAAGGGTAGATTTATTAATCTGATCGGCCAAGTAGTCGAGCGCAAGCGCTGATCAATATGTGCCTTAGCTAGCGCGCGAGCTAGGACCGTTCGGCTTCCCAAGCTCCCGCCCTGGCAAAGGCAAGGGCAGATTTATTAATCTGATCGTCCGAGTAGTCGAGCGACAGCGACGATCAATATGTGCCTTAGCTAGCCCGCGAGCTAGGACCGTTCGGCTTCCCAAGCTCCTGCCCTGGCAAAGGGAATGGCAGATTTATTAATCTGATCAGCCAAGTAGTCGAGCGTAAGCACCAATCAATATCTGCCTTAGCTAGCCCGCGAGCTAGGACCGTTCAGCTTCCCAAGCTCCCGCCCTGGCAGAGGCAGGGGAAGATTTATTAATCTGATCGGCCGAGTAGTTGAGCGCAACCGACGATCAATATGTGCCTTAGCTAGGCCGCGAGCTAGGACCGTTCGGCTTCCCAAGCTCCCGCCCTAGCAAAGGCAAGGGCAGATTTATCAATTTGATCGGCCGAGTAGTCGAGCGCAAGCCACGATCAATATGTGCCTTAGCTAGCCCGCGAGCTAGGACCGTTCGGCTTCCCAAGCTCCCGAACTGGTAAAGGCAAGGACAGATTTATCAATTTGATCGGCCGAGTAGTCGAGCGCAAGCGCTGATCAATAAGTGCCTTAGCTAGCCCGCGAGCTAGGACCATTTGGCTTCCCAAGCTCCCGTCCTGGCAAAGGCAAGGGGAGATTTATTAATCTGATCGGCCGAGTAGTCGAGCACAAGTGACGATCACTATGTGCCTTAGCTAGCCCGCGAGCTAGGACCGTTCGGCTTCCTAATCTCCCGCCCTGGCAAAGGCATGGGCAGATTTATTAATCTGATCGGCCAAGTAGTCGAGCGCAAGCGCTGATCAAAATGTGCCTTAGCTAGCCCGCGAGCTAGGACCATTCGGCTTCCCAAGCTTCCGCCCTGGCAAAGGCAAGGGCAGATTTATTAATCTGATCGGCCGAGTAGTCAAGCGCAAGCGACGTTCAGTATGTGCCTTAGCTAGCCCGCGAGCTAGGACCGTTCGGCTTCCCAAGCTCCCGCCATGGCCAAGGCAAGGGCAGATTTAGTAATCTGATCGGCCAAGTAGTCGAGCGGAAGCGCCGATAAATATGTGCCTTAGCTAGCCCGCAAGCTCGCACCGTTCGGCTTCCCAAGCTCCCGCCCTGGCAAAGGCAAGGGCAGATTTATTAATCTGATCGGCCGAGTAGTCGAACGCAAGCGACGATCAATATGTGCCTTAGCTATCCCGCGAGCTAGGACTGTTCGGCTTCCCAAGCTCCTGCCCTGGCAAAGGCAAGGGCAGATTTATCAATCTGATCGGCCGAGTAGTCGAGCGCAAGCGACGATCAATATGTGACTTAGGCAGCCTGCGAGCTAGGACCCGTTCGGCTTCCCAAGCTCTCGTCCTGGCAAAGGCAAGGGTAGATTTATTAATCTGATCGGCCGAGTAGTCGAGCGCAAGCGACGATCATGTGTGCCTTAGCTAGCCCGCGAGCTAGGACCGTTCGGCTTCCCAAGCTCCCGCCCTGGCAAAGGCAAGGGTAGATTTATTAATCTGATCGGCCAAGTAGTCGAGCGCAAGCGTCGATCAATGTGTGCCTTAGCTAGCCCGCGAGCTAGCACCGTTCGGCTTCCCAAGCTCCCGCCCTGGCAAAGGCAAGGGCAGATTTATCAATCTGATCGGCCGAGTAGTCGAGCACAAGCGACGATCAATATGTGACTTAGCTAGCCTGCGAGCTAGGACCCGTTCGGCTTCCCAAGCTCTCGTCCTGGCAAAGGCAAGGGTAGATTTATTAATCTGATCGGCCGAGTAGTCGAGCGCAAGCGACGATCAATGTGTGCCTTAGCTAGCCCGCGAGCTAGGACCGTTCGGCTTCCCAAGCTCCCGCCCTGGCAAAGGCAAGGGTAGATTTATTAATCTGATCGGCCAAGTAGTCGAGCGCAAGCGTCGATCAATGTGTGCCTTAGCTAGCCCGCGAGCTAGCACCGTTCGGCTTCCCAAGCTCCCACCCTGGCAAAGGCAAGGGCAGATTTATCAATCTGATCGGCCGAGTAGTCGAGCGCAAGCGCTGATCAATAAGTGCCTTAGCTAGCCCGCGAGCTAGGACCGTTCGGCTTCCCAAGCTCCCGCCCTGGCAAAGGCAAGGGCAGATTATCAATCTGATCGGCCGAGTAGTCGAGCGCAAGCGACGATCAATATGTGCCTTAGCTAGGCCGCGAGCTAGGACCGTTCGGCTTCCCAAGCTCCCGCCATGGCAAAGGCAAGGGCAGATTTATCAATCTGATCGGCCGAGTAGTCGAGCGCAAGCGCCGATCAATATGTGCCTTAGCTGGCCCGCGAGATAGGACCACTCGGCTTCCCAAGCTCCCGCCCTAGCAAAGGCAAGGGCAGATTTATTAGTCTGATCGGCCGAGTTGTCGAGCACAAGCGACGATCAATATGTGCCTTAGCTTGCCCGCGAGCTAGGACTGTTCGGCTTCCCAAGCTCCGGCCCTGGCAAAGGCAAGGGCAGATTTATTAATCTGATCGGCCGAGTAGTCGAGCGCAAGCGACGATCAATATGTGCCTTAGCTAGCCCGCGAGCTAGGACCGTTCGGCTTCCCAAGCGACGATCAATATGTGCCTTAGCTAGCCCGCGAGCTAGGACCGTTCGCTTCCCAAGCTCCCGCCCTGGCAAAGGCAAGGGCAGATTGATCAATCTGATCAGCCGAGTAGTCGAGCGCAAGCGCCGATCAATATTGCCTTAGCTAGCCACGAGCTAGGACCATTCGGCTTCCCAAGCTCCCGCCTTGGCAAAGCCAAGGGCTAATTTATAATCTGATCGGCCGAGTAGTCGAGCACAAGCGACGATCAATATGTGCCTTAGCTAGCCCGTGAGCTAGGACCGTTCGGCTTCCCAATCTCCCGCCCTAGCAAAGGCAAGGGCAGATTATTAATCTGATCGGCCGAGTAGTCGAGCGCAAGCGCCGATCAAATATGTGCCTTAGCTAGCCCGCGAGGTAGGACCGTTCGGCTTCCAAGCTCTGGCCTGGCAAAGGCAAGGGCAGATTTATTAATTTATCGGCCGAGTAGTCGAGCGAGCGAGCGATCACTATGTGCCTTAGCTAGCCGCGAGCTAGGACCGTTCGGCTTCCCAAGCTCCGCCCTGGAAAAAGGCAAGGGCGGATTGATCAATCTGATCCGCGAGTAGTCGAGCGCAAGAGCCGATCAATATGTGCCTTAGCTAGCCGCGAGCTAGGACCATTCGGCTTCCCAAGCTCCCGCCTTGGCAAAGGCAAGGGCCCGCGAGCTAGGACCATTCGGCTTCCCAAGCTCCCGCCTTGGCAAAGGCAAGGGCAGATTTTATTAATCTGATCAGCCGAGTAGTCGAGACAAGCGACGATCAATATGTGCCTTAGCTAGCCCGTGAGCTAGGACCGTTCGGCTTCCAATCTCCGCACCTGGCAAAGGCAAGGGCAGATTTATTAATCTGATCGCCGAGTAGTCGAGCGCAAGCGCGATCAATATGTGCTTAGCTAGCCCGCGAGCTAGGACCATTCGGCTTCCCATGCTCCCGCCCTGGCAAAGGCAGGGTAGATTTATTAATCTGATCGGTCGAGTAGTCGAGCGCAAGCGACGATCAGTATGTGCTTTAGCTAGCCGCGAGCTAGGACCATTCGGCTTCCAAGCTCCCGCCTTGGCAAAGGCAGGGTAGATTTATTAAAAGATCGGCCAGTAGTCAACCGCAAGAGCTGATCATATGTGCCTTAGCTAGCGCGCGCGAGCTAGGACGTTCGCTTCCAAGCTCCGCCCTGGCAAAGGCAAGGGCAGATTATTAATCTTATCGTCCGAGCAGTCGAGCGACAGGACGATCAATATGTGCCTTAGCTAGCCCGCGAGCTAGGACCGTTCGGCTTCCCAAGCTCCCGCCCGGCAAAGCGAAGGGAGATTTATTAATCTGATCGGCCGAGTAGTCGAGCGCAAGCCCAATCAATATCTGCCTTAGCTAGCCCGCGAGCTAGGACCGTTCAGGCTTCCAAGCTCCCGCCTGGCAAAGGCAGGGGCAAGATTTATTAATCTGATCGGCCGAGTAGTTGAGCGCAAGCGACGATCAATATGTGCCTTAGCTAGCACGCGAGCTAGGACCGTTCGGCTTCCAAGCTCCCGCCCTGGCAAAGGCAAGGGCAGATTTATCAATCTGATCGGCCGAGTAGTCGACCGCAAGCGACGATCAATATGTGCCTTAGCTAGCCCGCGAGCTAGGACCGTTCGGCTTCCCAAGCTCCCGAATTGGCAAGGCAAGGGCAGATTTATCAATCTGATCGGCCGAGTAGTCGAGCGCAAGCGCTGATCAATAAGTGCCTTAGCTAGCCCGCGAGATAGGACCATTCGGCATCCCAAGCTCCCGCCCTAGCAAAGGCAATGGGAGATTTATTAATCTGATCCGCCGAGTAGTCGAGCACAAGCGACGATCACTATGTGCCTTAGCTAGCCCGCGAGCTAGGACATTCGGCTTCCCAATCTCCGCCCTGGCAAAGGCATGGGCAGATTTATTCTGATCGGCCGAGTAGTCGAGCGCAAGCGCGATCAATATGTGCCTTAGCTAGCCGCGAGCTCTGACCGTTCGGCTTCCCAAGCTTCCGCCCTGGCAAAGGCAAGGGCAGATTTATTAATCTGATCGGCCGAGTAGTCAAGCGCAAGCGACGTTCAATATGTGCCTTAGCTAGCCCGCGAGCTAGGACCGTTCGGCTTCCCAAGCTCCGCGCCTGGCAAAGGCAAGGGCAGATTTATTAATCTGATCGGCCAAGTAGTCGAGCGCAAGCGCGATAATATGTGCCTCCTAGCCGCGAGCTCGCACCGTTCAGCTTCCCAAGCTCCCGCCCTGGCAAAGGCAAGGGCAGATTTATCAATCTGATTGGCCGAGTAGTCGAGCGCAAGCGCCGATCAATATGTGCCTTAGCTAGCCCGCGAGCTAGGACTTGGCTTCCCAAGCTCCTGCCCTGGCAAAGGCAAGGGCAGATTTATTAATCTGATCGGCCGAGTAGTCGAGCGCAAGCGACGATCAATATGTGCCTTAGCTAGGCCGCGAGCTAGGACCGTTCGGCTTCCCAAGCTCCCGCCCTGGCAAAGGCAAGGGCAGATTTATTAATCTGATCGGCCGAGTAGTCGAGCGCAAGCGACGATCAATATGTGCCTTAGCTAGCCCGCGAGCTAGGACTGTTCGGCTTCCCAAGCTCCCGCCCTGGCAAGGCAGGGTAGATTTATTAATCTGATCGGCCGCCCTAGCAAAGGCAAGGGCAGATTTATCAATCTGATCGGCCGAGTAGTCGAGCGCAAGCGCTGATTCAATAAGTGCCTTAGCTAGCCCGCGAGCTAGGACGTTCGGCTTCCCGAGCTCCGCCCTGGCAAAGGCAAGGCAGATTTGTCAATCTGATCGGCCGAGTAGTCGAGCGCAAGCGACGATCAATATGTGCTTTAGCTAGCCCGCGAGCTAGGACTGTTCGGCTTCCCAAGCTCCCGAACTGGCAAAGGCAAGGGCAGATTTATCAATCTTATCGGCCGAGTAGTCGAGCGCAAGCGCCCATCAATATCTGTCTTAGCTAGCCCGCGAGCTAGGACCGTTCAGCTTCCCAAGCTCCCGCCCAGGCGAAGGCAAGGGCAGATTTATTAATCTGATCGGCCGAGAAGTTGAGCGCAAGCGACGATCAATATGTGCCTTAGCTAGCCCGCAAGCTAGGACCGTTTGGCTTCCCAAGCTCCCGCCCTGGCAAAGGCAAGGGCTGATTTATCAATCTGATCGGCCGAGTAGTCGTGCGCAAGCGACGATCAATATGTGCCTTAGCTAGCCCGCGAGCTAGGACCGTTCGGCTTCCCAAGCTCCCGCCCTGGCAAAGGCAAGGGCAGATTGATCAATCTGATCAGCCGAGCAGTCGAGCACAAGCGCCGATCCATATGTGCCCTAGGTAGCCCGCGAGCTAGGACCATTCGGCTTCCAAAGCTGCCGCCTTGGCAAAGGCAAGGGCAGATTTATTAATCTGATCAGCCGAGTAGTCGAGCACAAGCGACGATCAATATGAGCCTTAGCTAGCCCGTGAGCTAGGACCGTTCGGCTTCCCAATCTCCCGCCCTGGCAAAGGCAAGGGCAGATTCATTAATCTAATCGGCCGAGTAGTCGAGCGCAAGCGCCAATCAATATGTGCCTTAGGTAGCCCGCGAGCAAGGACCATTCGGCTTCCCAAGCTCCCGCCCTGGCAAAGGCAGGGGTAGATTTATTAATCTGATCGGCCGAGTAGTCGAGCGCAAGCGACGATCAGTATATGCCTTAGCTAGCGCGCGAGCTAGGACCGTTCGGCTTCCCAAGCTCCCGCCTTGGCAAAGGCAAGGGTAGATCTATTAATCTGATCGGCCAACTAGTCGAGCGCAAGCGCTGATCAATATGTGCCTTAGCTGGCGCCCGAGCTAGGACCGTTCGGCTTCCCAAGCTCCCGCCCTGGCAAAGGCAAGGGCAGATTTATTAATCTGATCGTCCGAGTAGTCGAGCGACAGCGACGATCAATATGTGCCTTAGCTAGCCTGCGAGTTAGGACCGTTCGGCTTCCCAAGCTCCCGCCCTGGCAAAGGGAAGGGCAGATTTATTAATCTGATCGGCCGAGTAGTCGAGCGCAAGCGCCAATCAATATCTGCCTTAGCTAGCCCGCGAGCTAGGACCGTTCAGCTTCCCAAGCTCCCGCCCTGGCAAAGGCAGGGGCAGATTTATTAATCTGATCGGCCGAGTAGTTGAGCGCAAGCGACGATCAATATGTGCCTTAGCTAGCCCGCGAGCTAGGACCGTTCGGCTTCCCAAGTTCCCGCCCTGGCAAAGGCAAGGGCAGATTTATCAATCTGATCGGCCGAGTAGTCGAGCGCAAGTGACGATCAATATGTGCCTTAGCTAGCCCGCGAGCTAGGACCGTTCGGCTTCCCAAGCTCCCGAACTGGCAAAGGCAAGGGTAGATTTATCAATCTGATCGGCCGAGTAGTCGAGCGCAAGCGCTGATCAATAAGTGCCTTTGCTAGTTCGCGAGCTAGGACCATTCGGCTTCCCAAGCTCCCGCCCTGGCAAAGGCAAGGGGAGATTTATTAATCTGATCGACCGAGTAGTCGAGCACAAGTGACGATCACTATGTGCCTTAGCTAGCCCGCGACCTAGGACCGTTCGGCTTCCTAATCTCCCGCCCTGGCAAAGGCATGGGCAGATTTGTTAATCTGATCGGCGAGGAGTCGAGCGCAAGCGCCGATCAATATGTGCCTTAGCTAGCCCGCGAGCTAGTACATTCGGCTTCCCAGCTTCCGCCCTGGCAAAGGCGAGGGCAGATTTATTAATCTGATCGGCCGAGTAGTCAAGCGCAAGCGACGTTCAGTATGTGCCTTAGCTAGCCCGCGAGCTAGGACCGTTCGGCTTCCCAAGCTCCCGCCCTGGCAAAGGCAAGGGTAGATTGATCAATCTGATCAGCCGAGTAGTCGAGCGCAAGCGCCGATCAACATGTGCCTTAGGTAGCCCGCGAGCTAGGACCATTCTGCTTCCTAAGCTCCCGCCTTGGCAAAGGCAAGGGCAGATTTTAATCTGATCGGCGAGTAGTCGAGCACAAGCGACGATCAATATGTGCCTTAGCTAGCCCGTGAGCTAGGACCGTTCGGCTTCCCAATCTCCCGCCATGGCAAAGGCAAGGGCAGATCATTAATCTGATCGGCCGAGTAGTCGAGCGCAAGCGCCGATCAATATGTGCCTTAGCTAGCCCGCGAGCTAGGACCATTCGGCTTCCCAAAGCTCCCGCCATGGCAAAGGCAGGGGTAGATTTATTAATCTGATCGGCCTAGTAGTCGAGCGCAAGCGACGATCAGTATGTGCCTTAGCTAGCCCGCGAGCTAGGACCGTTCGGCTTCCCAAGCTCCCGCCTTGGCAAAGGCAAGGGTAGATCTATTAATCTGATCGGCCAAGTAGTCGAGCGCAAGCGCTGATCAATATGTGCCTTAGCTAGCGCCCCGAGCTAGGACCGTTCGGCTTCCCAAGCTCCCGCCCTGGCAAAGGGCAAGGGCAGAAGATTTATTAATCTGATCGTCCGAGTAGTCGAGCGACAGCGATGATCAATATGTGCCTTAGCTAGCCCGCGAGCTAGAACTGTTCGGCTTCCCAAGCTCCCGCTCTGGCAAAGGGAAGGTAAAGGAGGGCAGATTTATTAATCTGATCGGCCGAGTAGTCGAGCGCAAGCGAATCAATATCTGCCTTAGTAGCCCGCGAGCTAGGACGTTCAGCTTCCCAAGCTCCGCCCTGGCAAGGCGGGAAGATTTATTAATCTGATCGGCCGAGTAGTTGAGCGCAAGCGACGATCAATATGTGCCTTAGCTAGCCCGCGAGCTAGGACCGTTCGGCTTCCCAAGCTCCCGCCTGGCAAAGGAAGGGTAGATTTATCAATCTGATCGGCCGAGTAGTCGAGCGCAAGCGACGATCAATATGTGCCTTAGCTAGCCCGCGAGCTAGGACCGTTCGGCTTCCCAAGCTCCCGAACTGGCAAAGGCAAGGGTAGATTTATCAATCTGATCGGCCGAGTAGTCGAGTGCAAGCGCTAATCAATAAGTGCCTTAGCTAGTTCGCGAGCTAGGACCATTCGGCTTCCCAAGCTCCCGCCCTGGCAAAGGCAATGGGAGATTTATTAATCTGATCGGCGAGAGTAGTCGAGCACAAGTGACGATCACTATGTGCCTTAGCTAGCCCGTGAGCTAGGACCGTTCGGCTTCCTAATCTCCCGCCCTGGCAAAGGCATGGGCAGATTTGTTAATCTGATCGGCCGAGGAGTCGAGCGCAAGCGCCGATCAATATGTGCCTTAGCTAGCCCGCGAGCTAGTACCATTCGGCTTCCCAAGCTTCCGCCCTGGCAAAGGCGAGGGCAGATTTATTAATCTGATCGGCCGAGTAGTCAAGCGCAAGCGACGTTCAGTATGTGCCTTAGCTAGCCCGCGAGCTAGGACCGTTCGGCTTCCCAAGCTCCCGCCATGGCAAAGGCAAGGGCAGATTTATTAATCTGATCGGCCAAGTAGTCGAGCGCAAGCGCCGATAAATATGTGCCTTAGCTAGCCCGCGGCAGCTCGCACTGTTCGGCTTCCCAAGCCCCGCCCTGGCAAAGGCAAGGGCAGATTTATTAATCTGATCGGCCGAGTAGTCGAGCGCAAGCGACGATCAATATGTGCCTTAGCTATCCCGCGAGCTAGGACTGTTCGGCTTCCCAAGCTCCTGCCCTGGCAAAGGCAAGGGCAGATTTATCAATTTGATCGGCCGAGTAGTCGAGCGCAAGCGACGATCAATATGTGACTTAGCTAGCCCGCGAGCTAGGACCGTTCGGCTTCCCAAGCTCCCGTCCTGGCAAAGGCAAGGGCAGATTTATTAATCTGATCGGCCGAGTAGTCGAGCGCAAGCGACGATCAATGTGTGCCTTAGCTAGCCCGCGAGCTAGGACCGTTCGGCTTCCCAAGCTCCCGCCCTGGCAAAGGCAAGGGTAGATTTATTAATCTGATCGGCCAAGTAGTCGGGCGCAAGCGTCGATCAATGTGTGCCTGTAATACCCCGACCCTCGTATCTGATTCTGTTATCTTTTCAATCTCTGTTTTTTGTCTCTTTGAATGTTTATTGTGAAAATCTATGTGAAAGTATAGTAAAAGTGCATGGAACTTAGGAATGTGAGTTTCTATGTTGAATTAGACTTATCTGTTACACTTGAATCACTTAAAATAGAAATTGAGCACCTTAGAGATTTAATTTGCAGAAATTTGATTTGATATTTGGAATCTACGTGATTTTTAAGCTATAATGGGATTTTCTGTTAGAATTTTCATTTCGGCACCCTAAAGCGATTCAGTTTCGTATTATATGAGCCTTATATTATATTTATCTCTAAGTTTTGTTTGACCCCAAAGATCAAAAAACGTGGATCACTTTGGGTGAGGAAATAGGAGAGGAAGGAGAAGAGAATTGGGGGAAAATTCGTGGGTCACCAAGGAAGCTTATCAACTTGGTTGAAATTGTGTGATTTACTCAAAGGTAACTCAAATTTCTTGTTTTAGCTACTCAAGAGTTGCACCCTATGCCATGTTTGTGGTTGATTCAAGAAGGATCTATGTTTGATCTATTAAGGGTTCTTACTACTTGGTTATGTTGCCATTTTAATTTAGTTTGATGGTGTGAAATTATACTTTAATTCTTGCTCTATAGCATCATTCCATGTCATATGTTGGGATTATGTGATATGTTTTAAAGAGCTTGGAATTAGAATGAAGTTTGTGCAAGTGGTGGCTTGTTGAAGCCTTTTAACTTGGTTCAAATTGGCATGATTAAGCTTGGATTCATGTTTGGTGTTGTTAAGTGGATGTATTGCTTGAATTGACCCTTGATTCTAAAAATTGAGTTTGACTGATGAATTTTGGCTTGAAAATCGGGCTGCCTTGAATTTGGGTCGACGTCCGCTCGAGCGGGGGTCAGGGCCGCTCGAGCGTGAAAATACACCTCCCAGCAGTTTTCTGAAATTTACCCTGTCCGCTCGAGCGGAAAAAGCTACGCTCGAGCGGAGGACTGTTTCAGCAAGAAAATATGTTTTGTTTAGTTTTATGTGTTTGACTCTTTGGTGTTATTAGAATATTCTTTTCTGATGGGTCTTAAGAGATTATAACTTTATAAAAGTGTGGAGGCATATGAATCGATTTTAAAGAAAAAGAATACTAATTCATTAGTTATGTTGTGTGCAGGGCACACTCCAGAAGGAACTCATACGCCACCACAACACTGTGAGTAATAGTGCGTTATACATATATTTATGTATCTGTTTTCTGTAAGATAAGACCATAACTCATGTGTTGATTTGGAGCTGAAATGTGAGCACTATATATATATATCTGTGCCGTAAGGCTACCTGAGTCGAAAGACTATCTGTGCCGTAAGGCTACCTGAGTCGAAAGACTATCTGTGCCGTAAGGCTACCTGTTGTGCCGTAAGGCTACCTGTTGTGCCGCAAGGCTACCTGTTGTGCCGCAAGGCTACCTGAGCCGAAAGGCTATCTGTGCCGCAAGGTTATCTGGGCTAATAGGCTAATCTGTTAACTCGGTATTTGGTTTTGACACATATACTCCTGTGCATTGTGAACTTATTATTACGCACTACTATTCACTGAGCTTGTCTCATTCTGTAATCTTGTCTGATTCTGTAGGAACCAGCTTGAGGAGCCGATCTAGCACACTTCATGCATTTTTGTCAGCCTAAGGATAACCAGGCACCGGAGAAAACCCTTACATATTAGATCAGTTTACTTTGTATATGTAATTTTTGGTATCCACATTGCTGGTCAGGGATATGTATTTATTGTTTTGTATGCCTAAGACCTGGGCTGGATTGTAAATGTTTATGTAACCTCATTTTGTGTGCATGTTACTTTATGTTCAATGTTAAGATGGTCCTGGCTTGTGGATAGTTGCTCAATGGATATTTCTAGATGTCGTTTTAAATTTAATGCTTCCGTTCAGGCCCCCAAATGTTATACCATACAGGTTATTCTGTCTGTTTCTGCTTAGGTCATGCCCAAACTTTTAGGGGCTGGTTTGGGGTGTGACAGTGCCTTAGCTAGCCCGCGAGCTAGCACCATTCGGCTTCCCAAGCTCCCGCCCTGGCAAAGGCAAGGGCAGATTTATTAATCTGATCGGCCGAGTAGTCGAGTGCAAGCGCCGATCAATATCTGCCTTAGCTAGCCCGCGAGCTAGGACCGTTCAGCTTCCCAAGCTCCTGCCCTGGCAAAGGCAAGGACTGATTTATCAATCTGATTGGCCGTGTAGTCGAGCGCAAGCGACGATCAATATGTGCCTTAGCTAGCCCGCGAGCTAGGACTGTTCGGCTTCCCAAGCTTCCGCCCTGGCAAAGGCAAGGGCAGATTTATCAATCTGATCGGCCGAGTAGTCGAGTGCAAGCGCCGATCAATATGTGCCTTGGCTAGCCCGCGAGGTAGGACCATTCGGCTTCCCAAGCTCCCGCCCTGGCAAAGGCAAGGGCAGATTTATTAATCTGATCGGCCGAGTAGTCGAGCACAAGCGACGATCAATATGTGCCTTAGCTAGCCCGCGAGCTAGGACCGTTCGGCTTCCCAATCTCCCGCCCTGGCAAAGGCAAGGGCAGATATTTATCTGATCGGTCCGAGTAGTCGAGCGCAAGCGCCGATCAATATGTGCCTTAGCTAGCCCGCGAGCTACGACCATTCGGCTTCCCAAGCTCCCGCCCCGGCAAAGGCAAGGGCAGATTTATTAATCTGATCGGTCGAGTAGTCGAGCGCAAGCGACGATCAGTATGTACCTTAGCTAGCCCGCGAGCTAGGACCGTTCGACTTCCCAAGCTCCCGCCTTGGCAAAGGCAAGGGCAGATTTATTAATCTGATCAGCCAAGTAGTCGAGCGCGAGCGCCGATTAATATGTCCCTTAGCTAGCCCGCGAGGTAGGACCGTTCGGCTTCCCAAGCTCCACCCTGGCAAAGGCAAGGGCAGATTTGTTAATCTGATCGGCCGAGTAGTCAAGCGCAAGCGACGATCAATATGTGCCTTAGCTTGTCCGCGAGCTAGGACCGTTCGGCTTCCCAAGCTCCTCCCCTGGCAAAGGCAAGGGCAGATTTATCACTCTGATCGGCCGAGTAGTCGAGCGCAAGCGACGATCAATATGTGCCTTAGCTAGCCCGCGAGCTAGGACCGTTCGGCTTCCCAAGCTCCTGCCCTGGCAAAGGCAAGGGCAGATTTATCAATCTGATCGGCCGAGTAGTCGAGCGCAAGCGCCGATCAATATGTGCCTTAGCTAGACCGCGAGCTAGGACCATTCGGCTTCCCCAGCTCCCGCCCTTGCAAAAGCCTGGGGCAGATTTATTAATCTGATCGGTCGAGTAGTCGAGCACAAGCGACGATCAATCTGTGCCTTAGCTAGCCCGCGAGCTAGGACCATTCGGCTTCCCAAGCTCCCGCCCTGGCAAAGGCAAGGGCAGATTTATTAATCTGATCGGCCGAGTAGTCGAGCGCAAGCGCCGATCAATATGTGCCTTAGCTAGCCCGCGAGCTAGGACCATTCGGCTTCCCAAGCTCCCGCCCTGGCAAAGGCAAGGGCAGATTTATTAATCTGATCGGCCGAGTAGTCGAGCGCAAGTGACGATCAATATGTGCCTTAGCTAGCCCGCGAGCTAGGACGGTTCGGCTTCCCAAGCTGCCGCCCTGGCAAAGGCAAGGGCAGATTTATTAATCTGATCGGCCGAGTAGTCAAGCGCAAACGCCGATCAATATGTGCCTTAGCTAGCCCGCGAGCTAGGATCATTCGGCTTCCCAAGCTCCTGTCCTGGCGAAGGCAAGGGCAGATTTATTAATCTGATCGGCCGAGATTGACTTGATTAATCCGATCTAAACCATGACCGAAAGCAATGTCATTGATCAACATTTTCCTTAGCCACTTGAACACAACTCATGAAATTGTGTATATATACGCAAGTTACGAAACAAAAAGCTACAAGCCCGATTTTATATATACTCAAGTTACTAAGCAAAAAGATTTACTCATGACTGTAGCAACAGATGAAAAATGCCAAATAAAAAACTGTAAAAATACATTCGACATCCTAAAAACTGTCAGTCAGCCGACTCAGCCATCGGAATCTGACTCCAATGGCTCAACATCCACTTGCTCATATGGTATTGGCGTAATCAACGAAGCGTTAGCAGCAGCAAGGGCTTTATGCCAGCCATGTTTGAATTCCCGATTTTCAAACTTGGGGACTTGGTCAACGTACTCGGCGAGTCCAGCATTTTTCCCGGCCTCGAAAACTTTGGAAGACTCTGATTCGGCTGCTTCCTTCGCCGCCTTCATTTCAGCCAACTCGGCCTCCAGTTTGGAGATCGCCTTCTGGGCCAATTTGAGCGCATCTTCACTCGTATCCGCCTTCTTCTCGGCATCCGATCTCAGTTGATCCGCGCTACGAGCCCTCTCCATCTCGGCGTCGGCCCTTGAGGCTTCCTTGTTTGCCCTTAAAGCCTCAACCTCGGCCCTTCTCCTCTGGCCTTCAACTTCCTCGCGTAAATGACCAATCTCTTTGACGGCGTCGCGATGGCGACGACCCACATCGGCTATCCATCCAACGGTCTGCAAGACAAGAATTTAAAACCATAACTTCAATAGTATTTGGATTAAGTGAAGCTAAGTTCGAATGTACCAAAAGCGCCGATCGAGCGGCTAGTGCTGTCGCATTCAGATCTGTTTCCACCCGGAAAGCCTCCTTGTCAGACGGCAATGACACGGACGTAGCCAAGCTGAATGCGACTTCTGGATCTTTAAGCACCGAAGCATCAGAAGAAACCGGCATGTTTCTTATCATCGGTAGAATGACAAAAGGAATGATCACGTCCGATCCCTCTAATCGATGACGTTTCCCGCCATGTTCTTCTGAGCCGGCCTCAAACTCGGCAGGGCGTTTCTTTGCCTCAACTTCTTGGCTGGCCTGCACGTCCAAAGCAGGTTCGGTATTTCGATCTGCTGCCATTTCCACGACAACAACGCGCACGGACTCTGATTCGTTAACAGGCAGGGAGAATTGAGATTCGGTGGCGGGTGGTACTTCAGATGGAAGGGCGTCCGCTCTTCGCCGCGCGGCCGGCCTTTCCGCATTCGCCTTCCTGGCAAGTTTTGTCAGACTTAACCCGGCCATGTCTTTGGGTCTGCGGCGGGAATACCGTCCAAGCCGTGAACAACGCCGTCAAGTGAAAGATCCCCTCGGCCCGATGTGGATGTGGGATCGGCCGAATTCAATACCTCGTCGGACTCGGTTTCAGACTGATCTGATTCGATAACATTAGCTACATCCCCCTCGGAATCGGACCCTCCAAAACCAACCTACCTCAAATTTTTCAAGTCGGACAAAATAAGGGCGATAAGAGAATCTTCACCCTCAGGAACAGGGATATTTTCCGCTGCCGAAAAGGTCATGTATGTCGGCTCCTAACGAAGCAGAATATGCGTCGACCTCCCTTGTTTCTGAAGACTTCGACGGCCGAAATATTTGAGCACGACTTCGATATCCAAAAGAACGGCGCCGTCAGTTGAAGACAGAACTTTCTTCAAACTGCTCCCTGCACAAGCCAAGCCGTCACATTTCAAAGAAGAGGCTTTACAACAAAAATGAACAAATAATAAAAGCGAGAAGGCAATCAGCCACCTGGCTCGCCCCTCCGTCTAGGAATAGGGTCGACGTGATCCTCCCCTTCGCCAAATTCCCAGTTACCCTGGACAACGACCATGACATCATTAACTCATTTTCCAGAACTGGAAAGCATAGTAATCAGCTGATGGTCAATATCCTTGGCCCTGAGGAAGAAACGCCCGTGCCGACCAAAAGACTTAGCCAAGGCATAACAATGCCGGATGGCTGGAATACCAAGGTTAACTCTTAGGCGACGGTTGAGCGCGATAACCCCCATTATGATTCTAAAGAAATTCACATTAGGTTGAGAAGGGATTAAACCCCAGTAGCAAAGTGCAGCCCTAAGAAACGGGTGAAGGGGGAAACGGACTCCACCCTCTGCAATTGATAAAAGAGGAAAGACAATCGTGGTTTCGTCCTCCCTCTCCATATCAAAAGTGCCGTCCGCCACTAGCGACAGACGGACATCATCAGGAATGGAGAAATGGCGTTTAAAGCCAGCGATTCGATCTGACGAGAGGAGGTCTTTTAAATGTTTCGCCATACTCTATAGTTTATGAGAATATGCCAAGGAAGGAATAAACCAGAAAGAGTCTCCAAAACAAGGGAGGAGAGAACTTACAAAGGACGAAGGGGATATTGGAAAACAGAGTTGTAGGGACTATCCAAAAGGCAATCCAACAATGAGCTTCACGAAATACATACTTGAAACGACGCCAAAATTTTAAATCGCAATAAATAGAGACAACAACCGAAAGGGGTGCGCTTAGATATCCGCATGACGATGAGGCCAATCGCCGAATTTTGGCTCTAACTTTTTGAAATTCAAAACCAAGCACTCCAGCCAACTGTCGTCGGTGAAGCGCTTGGGGGGCAATTGTGGGAGCCGAATAAATAGAAGAGTCGGAAGACGCGAACCCCAGAAGTTAGATACTATTCGGCTTCACATTACGAAATAAGGACGCCGAATGCGTTAGTGAAGCCGAGTAGACGGAGGTTAGTAGCTCCGAACGAACCAAAGGTGAATGGGATTAAAGTAGGCTCAGGCCCCGAGCCCCAAAAAGCAAGTATAAATACAAGAGCCACAAATTTAGAAAGGTATGTAAGAATCACTCCACTTAACTTAGACAAGAAGCTATCTTGAGTGTCTGAACTAACTTGTCCGTCGGAGTGCTAATTCCGGCACCCCCTGACCAGAGTGTTTCCATCTTTTCAGGTGACTAGCTGAGGATCACCAGCGTCTCCCAGGATCTGAAGAGTATTTCCAAACCACTTCTCCACAGATTAGTTAATCACTCACCTATGAAAATGTTGATATTTTATCTGTTTGATAAATTTATTATCTGTTTAGAGATAACTGCTTTGGGCTATCGGTGAAGGATAGTCTTGATTGTTGTAGACACTGTATGTTGATTAGGGAAAACTGAAACTAATCACCTGGAGTATGTCATTGAATATGACGATTGGAATAATACATCGAATAGGTGTATTGATTGATCGTTGTATATGATAAGTGTTTAAATACATTGTATATGTATATTGTTTGGGAGGAGATAGGGGATGTACTGTCAAACCTGTTTGGGAGGAGATAGGGGATGGACTCCATTGATAACTAAGTTGGCCAGAGTGTCCAGGGTGAAAGTCCCGAAATCTTAATTACGTTTGCATAACGTAGATAATTGAAGTATTGTAATGTTTTCTTATGAGTTGTAGTCTCACTTGAATTGTGGATGACGGAAGTGTTTTAATGTGAGTTGTAGTCTCATTTAATTGCTTGGCTAGACAATGAGCCATGTTTATGGTTTTAGACTGGATAAGTAAAGGAAAGTGGAATTGAAACACAAATGTATTTGTCATGAAACTGGGAAGTGTTGTAAGTTGGTTTACAAGTGTTAACCTTTTATTGAATGCTAATGTTTTAGTTATTGCTCATAATTGGTTTAGTATATCTCTACTGGGCATTGGCTCACCCTATATGGGACATCATTTTCAGGTTCGGGTGATATGCCACCTCCAAGGACGTAGCTTGAGAGGCTAGAGGCTGAAAGACTCTTTGTTGTTATCTTTTTGTATTACATGTAAATCAAGCCAAGGGCTTATTTTGTATAAAGAGTTAGAACTCTTCTTTTGTTGTCAACATGTAATACTTTTGTACTTAATACTCTGATAAATGGAAATATGTTTTATTCTCTTATGTCTATGCACGTCGAGAATGTTGGGTTTATATGTATTATTTTGAGGGCGTTACACTTTTTATTTTATTTATATCACATTGTACTAGTGCTTGGAGCTGGTTTATTATAATTATTTTGGAGGCATGACAAGAGGCCAATCTTTTGATCAGGTGAGGGGGATGCTCAATTATTGACCTTCCCCTTTCATATCTATGTTCCAGAGCCGAGCCACTTTGGTTATGACAAATGATGGCCTTTGGCATGAGTCCCGAGTATTCTAATTTTCCCAAAAGATTAGGTGGCGAATTTGAAATCTGGAGATATAGTCCATTTCTAGCAAATGTTTTGCAATAAAAAGGATTTTCTATAAAATTTGTCAGATCTGAACTCTCATTTTCTGCTTCACATTGCACTAGTGATATCAGATTAGAAATCGGGGAGTCTGAACTATTGGGCGTCCTTAGTAACTTGAAAAACATCCCATAAAGATGATGTATGTTCCCATCTATTTCTTAGGCTTGAATTTATTCTTACTTTGATCCCTTAATTTGTTAATTTGTTGCAAAATATCTGTTGTATATATTTGTCTATGCTGTTATTATAGGTTGATGCCCATCTACCTCCTCGTTAAGTGGTTTCTGTGAGTGGAAGAGGTAAAATAGATGAGCACCCATTGGAAAATATTCTTGGCTTTTGTTTTGAACTTTCTGCACCAACCTAAATCTTGCTTGAAAGAAGAGTTCTATTGGCTAATTTTATATTCAGCCAGCTCATTCTATGTCTAGCTAGATGATCCTCCCAAGAACAAAGCAAATAGCTTCTAGGGAGTGCTCTCCTGAGTGGTTCTGGAGCTACTGGGAAATTATTTGCCTTATTTAGTATGATTTGTTAGATTCAACAATAATTTGGCTGGATCGATTCAATGTTATAACAACTTCTCCAACCCCCCTTCATTTCTTTTATTATCTATTCAAATTATTTTAATAATCCCCCTATCCCCTCCTTTCTTATTTGAATTATTGTAATAATCTTCCAACCCCATGTCTTTCTAAGTCTTTTATTTACATGCTTTCTGTATAGCATCATGTCTTATTCATCACACCCATCTATTGCATCCATTTTTTATGTATTCGGATTCGGGTTCGGCTCATTTGTATTTGTGGAATTTAACATTTCTAAGTTGAATATACGTGTTATCTCGTGTTTTGAGATGATATTCTGCCATATCTTAGTATTTAGACATATAGGCACACGTCATGTATGTATTGCATTAGTTACTTGTATATATGTTCATGCATATACTCTAATCTATTCCTTTGGCTCACCCTGGAGTACTAGGTGAGCATTTCTTTGCTTTAGCATATTGTATGTGGAGATTACTTGCAATGTTTATTGTTGTACCATGAGGCTAAATGCTTAGTTGAAATATTTATAAGAATGTCAATGGATAGAGGTTGTGTTGCTTATGTTAGAATGTAATTGATTCTTATGCTTCTAAGTTTGTCTATAAAGGCTTTTCAAAATTGCATGAAATCAAAGCATAACCAAAATTAGTGACACAATCTATACTTGACTGTCTCAGATAGTAATATTAGCATTATTAATAAATCAGGATATGAACATATATCGATCATAAAAGCCACATCATAACTTAGTAGAGACAGATCTTTTGATCAAGTGAGCGGGGGTGTTCAATTAATGACCTTTGCCCCTTGTACCTAAGTTCCTGAGCCGAGATACTTTAGTTACGATAGACAGTGGCCTTCAGCACGAGTCACCGGTTCTTAATTTCCCCAAAAGATTAGGTGGTGATTCCGAAATCTGGTGATCTAGTCCATTTTAAGCAAATATTTGCCATAAAATGGTTTTTGTACAAAAGTTCCTGGATTTGGACTCCTATGTTTTGTTTCATATTGTACTAGTGAGACTAGATCAAGAGATTGGAAGTCTAAACTATCGGGCGTGCTGGGTAACCCCCAAAGGCATCCCACACCAGTCTTTTACCTTTGAATAGCATACTGGATATGGCTCAATCTCTTCTTCCTGCTTTTCATCTTTTCCTTTCCTCCCAGTGTCATTGCCTTTTCTTCCACAAACTTGCCCCTTCTATCCTTGGCTCCCCACACACTAGGACCTATTAGAATAAACGAGGTGGCCCGAGAAGCTTTCTTTGATGGCATTTACTCCTAGGAAGTCGACTTCCATGGATTCTAGAAACTTTACTTCTGGCTTTTGTTCACTAATGGGTATAACGAATTTGCTAGGGTCATATGCCTCCATGGATTGGTATTTTCCCTTTATTACAATGACTTCGGACATTTCTTCAGTTCGTTCTATTTTTCTAACAAGAGCTCTGCCCATTTATCTTCTGTATGCCCGTCTTCCCCTCTAGGAGCACCATTCGTTTCAATTCTTTCAATTTTGCAATCGACCCTTCTATTCGAGCCACAAAGACTGCTAGAAAATAAGGGTCATACTCTTGTGACCCTTGCTGGAACGTGGCTATTCCTATTTCCTCAGGTATAGGTACTAGTGGTTTAGTTAGGTTGGGAAAGACAATTTATTAGCTAGGATCAAGTATGGGATTGGTCTGCATGAAGTTGATGCTAGATGAAGGTGTGGCTTTGTCATGGTTGGCGGTTATACTTGGTTTTGAGGCTGGTGTATTTGGCTGTCAATGAGGCCTTAGATTTTAGGGAAAATATGGGAACATTAGTTAGTTTCATAGCTGACTTGTTGGTGAAAGGCACAGTATAGGGTATGGTTATAACTAGCTAATAGAAGGCTTGACGAAAGTTCGGGGTCTAGGGATTTCAAATCCCCTTTGTCCTTGAGGATTTGCAGGGCTCTGGATAGTGATATGCGGAGTGGATGAAAGGCCCTCTGAGTGAGGTCTTGACACGGTCCTTGGTGGAATTGTACAATTAGTGCATGCATGATTTTGGCTTTCCTTTCGCGATTCAAGTAGCCGTGATGTAGCCATATGGGATTGCAGCTCATTTTGAATGTGGATCAAAGCATCCAAAGTCATGGTCAAAGCATTCATAGATGTATGGACTGGATCGACCATTTCCAAGACTTGCATCTTCAAAGCTTCAGGCTTGAGATTCTGAAGAGTTCTAGATTTAGGCTAGTGAATCTTCCTCTTTGACGACTCAAGTGAAGCAAATACGGGCTTTCCATGAACCATGCCATGAGAACGAGATAGACGATGGAATATGGCCCACTTAGCTTAGGGAACTTCTATTTCTAGGAGCGATGTTTGCAACAAACCTGAGAATAGGTGAACGGACCCAGTCAATTTTGTGTAACACTTACCATCGAATTCTCATAATCATCATCACCACCCATTAGGTGATAGTTGCCCAAACAAAGAAATTTTGAGGGATTTCAAAGGTTCATACCAGAGTGATCAGCCTAAACAATTGCCTCTCCATTATTTGTTAATTTACCAAAAAAGTGCCCCATTCATATTTTAGAATCATATAATCAAATTACAACTCCTACTTTTTTTTTTCAAAAATCATTTTTCAAAGTAAATTTTTTTATTCAAAATGGAAGAGTTAGTCATCACTTCCTTGTCAAACATCTTTCATAAAATTAAGATTCCTTTAAAATCATTGGCCCAATTTTCTTACTTGATAAAAATAACTTTCCATAATTTTCGAACTCTACTTAAATTTTATTTTACAAATTTTCCAAGGAATTTCAAATTTTATTCCAAAAAATCAATCAAACAACTATCTTCTATTCCAATGCCTTCTAGGGGCTTTCAAAATTTCACTTCAAAGTGAAAGACTTGGTCATTACCCAATACTTTTCCATAAAATCAAAATTCCCTCCAAAGTCAACAACTTAAAGATTTTTATCTAATCAAAAACTTTTCACAATTTCCAAAGTTCTACTTGGAATTGTTTTTTCAAATTCTTTCCTTTCTAAGGGGCCTTAGATTTTACTACAAGCATTTAGTCAAACAATTGTCTTCTAGTCAAATATCTTTTAAGGAAATTGAAATTTTATTTCAAAATGACTTGGCCACCACTTCCTTGCCTACCATCTTTCATAAAATTTGAAATTCCCTACAAACTTAATGACCTAAAGACTGTTATTCAATCAAATACCTTCCATAATCTCCAAGTCTCTGCTTAGGTTGGAATTTTTTTTTTCTTTCTTTTTTAATTTTTAGAAGTTGTCTTTTGATCAAATATTTTCTTGGGGATTTAAATTTTGAAAAGACAATCATTCTTAATTGATCACTAAGGTAGAAATTCAAATTCAAACCTAAATCCTTTAATTTGGGAAACCATCCCCTAATTTTCCACATAATCATTATCATAATCAAATCACTCCCCAAATATTTGTAATTGAATCACTGCCCCCAAATAGCTCATATTGCCCCAAAATCAAATCACTGCCATTTCCAACCCCTTAGATTTTTAGAATGAAATCATTGTCTTTCTTCTTGTTGATCCACGAAATCAAATCAAACCATTTCCATTCAAGACAAGATACTATATGAGCACATAATTTGCATTCATGCCTATTTGGGGTGGGGTTGCCCTATCCTAATTTTTGGAATAGGATCCAAGATTCACTAAATCATACAAAAAGGTAACATTGCAATCCTAGAAAGGAGGGTATCATGTCCTAGTTTAGAAGGTGCTAATGCTCTCTATATGCAAAAGGTAGGTTTGGTCACAAATGGGTACATTAGTTATTACTATCAATATACCTCTCATTCCACAAGGAAATGATCAAACAGTACTAATAGCATAATCTGATGCTTGGCTTATTGACATAACATAGCCTACTACTAGTATTCGGGATATTATGCAATAAGGTGGGTTTCCTTAGTTCTAAACCTATGCAATGCAATTGACAATTAACCACTAATTTCATAAAATAGAAATTTTCAAGTCAACTATGGGTGTCCGTGCCTTTCAAATATATGGCATGCATTCCACACTAACTTGCGTTATTGATATAGAGTCGCCACTTAATTTTTAAAGGGGAATTAAGAAACCTTTAATAATGAAAACTAAGTTAAGGCCCATCCCATCATAACTAAGAACATTCCAGGTTCGGTAGCTTAGGTACAAAAGGGGAAGGCCATTTACATGGAAGCACCCCATTTTGCAAGAAGATTGGCCTCTACTCACTCTTCATTTTATGATTTTAGTGGTTAATTGTTCATAGAAATTCATTTTAGACCTAAATCCCTTAACTAACCTAAAACTACATGATTTGAAGAAAAGTAAATATCATGTATTTTACTTTAAATGAATAAAGCCATATTTACATAAAATTGAATTTTTTTTTTTTTCCTTTTGTTAGAAAAAGTGGATCTTTGATAATCCATGGCCTTAAACATAAACTGAAATAGACAATATTCACAAAAACATTCAAAACAAACAATTTTGTATAGAAAGCATATAAACTTGCATTATTTAAAAGACAACGCAAGACACACATACACATGCCAAGGAAATTAAGTAGACATACCTAGCTATCCACTTTCAACGTCTTACATGCATGCATAAGATCAATATGACCTAGACATGAAACTAATCAAAGAAAATATGTGCCTAGGCCTCGTTTAAGGGTTCTAACATGATTTGATGCATAAAAGATAAGAAACACATAAAATAATGCAAAAGTAACCTATATGATGCTTAAACCGGGCTGTGCGTGCTGATTATATGATTAAATAAAGCCTAAAAACAAGCTATTTTGATTAAAAGAGAGAAAGCATGTGAGAACAAGTGATTTTTTTTTTTTTAAAAATGATAGACTACATGATGATCATGCCATTCCCACACCCCTACATGATTGTATACTAAAAAATGGACGAGGAAAGGTACTAAAATAATAATAAACAGAGAGTTACGTTCTGGTTTTAAGAAACTGAAGAGTGAACGCAAACAAGGCAAGAGAAATCGAGTTCCTTACTTGCAAGCCTTCCTCAAGCTTTGGTTCCAAGTTAAGGTTGATGGTCTTCAGTCGTTAGAGTATTTGTAGAGGTCTAGAGTTGTTTTAGGGTGTGGGAATTTCGGAGCTAAGGCAAAAATAGGAAAAGTAATGGTGTTTTGCTCTAAAAAAAAAAAAAAAAAACTCTAAAAAACGGTTCAATTCCTTAACCCCCTTCAAACAAAGAGGGAGGAGCTCTATTTTTAGAGTTGGGGGACGGTTCTAGCACCCTTCCAGGGTTTCACTGCTTCTCTCTCCACTGTTCCCACCAAAAAATGCACCAAAATTGAGTTACCAAAAATAATTCTGCTTTGTTTCAATGTGCATATGCAAAGACCAAGTGTGCACGTGCAACGATTGTGCACACGTACAAACAACATGCGCACTCACATCTAACGTGCACACACACATTTTGCCTTGGTAAATGTGCCATGAATGCATACATAAGTACAAGGTCCTACGCCGTTGGCTTGCTTGTGGCACGAGTAAGCCTGAATTGCATTATGATCAATGTTTTTAAGAAAATGGATCACTAATTTTGGAAAATACGAACAATCAAAGAACAATCGAGCTTTCTGGGGTTAAGAAGTCCAAGGGTTATGGTTATTTTTTAAAAAAGTTGAATTTTAGCCAAAACGGGTTTACGACAGTATCTCTAAATAGTTCAAAACTTTTGAAGGATGAAGTAAGTACCATTTCATCATCAGAAGGCTTGCAAGTGCTCAAAATCTTAGGGTAAGTCAAAATGGGGTGTTTATAATAACTAAGTGTCCAACAATTGTAGGAGCAACCGAGGTGAGCTGATGAACCTGGTCCGGTTTGTTTTCTACGAAATGGATATATTTCAATTATATTTGGGGTGGGGGTGCTTAAGGATAAGGTCTATGCTTTATGAGGTAGAGTCCTAGTGGGTTGAGGTTATGAATAGGAATTACAAATCCATTAGAACTTTACACATGAAAGGAATAGAGTTCAAAAGGCAAAATGTAATTCTAATGTGAAGACTAAGAAACTGTGTGTTTCATGATTTTGATCCTCATTCTAACTTAGGCATTAGAAGAGCTTTTTTTCAGACACACACACCAGTAGTTCACCTGAGTTCTTTTACAAAGAAAAGCCATTGTTCACGTGGAATTGAGCTTAGTCACGATTTGTTCACGTGCGAAGAAATTTTTGCACAATTGGATTTTTATATTTATTTTTAGAGGATTGATATATCTCCTCAAATAATATATATATACCTCTTAGGTAAATTCGTATAAGAGCTAAAAAATACCATGAAATTCATTATGTTGGAAATAGAGGTGGACACGGTATAGACACCCCATTTTCACTAACCCTAAAACTTTGGGCTCTTGCAAGCCTCCCAATGATAAAATAGTACTTACTTCATCCCTAGAAAGTTTAAAGTTGCTTAGGGTTGCTGTATAAACATATTTTGGCTAAAAAAATAAATTATTGTGAAATGGCCACTTTACCCCTGGATCCATTTTTAGCCAAAAACCAACTTCTTAACCCCAGAGAGCCCGACTGTGCTTTGGTTGATCGTATTTTCCAAAATCAGTTTCCTATTTTATCAAAAAAACAATTATCATAATACAATTTGGGCTTACTTGTGCCGCAAACAAGCCAAGGGCATAAGACCACGTACTTGTGCATGCTTACATGGTATGTGTACCAAGGCAAAATGCACGTGTGCATGTTAGATGTGAGTGTGCACAATTTTTGTACATGCGCACAATTGTTGCGCATGTGCACTAGTTTGTACGTGCGCACATTGAAGCATTGCATAATTATTTTTGGAACTCAATCTTGGTGTATTTTTGGTGGGAAGGGCAAAGGGGGAAGAGATGAAACCTTGAAGGGTTCCAGAAGCTTCGTCTAGCTCTATAAATAAAGCCTCTCCCCCTCTCTTTGAAGGCGTTAAGAATTTTAAACCTTTTCCAAGCTTTTGAGAGCAAAACACTCTCCTTTTCTCCTCCCCTTGCCTAGCTCCGAAATATATACCATCTACAGTAGCTAAACAACCCTAAAAAACTTCTAAGGACTGAAGAATATCAACCGTAACTTGGAACCAAAGCCTGATGGAGGCTTGTAAGCAGGCAACTTGATGTTTCTCGCTATTTTCTTGGTATGCTTTTCGATTTATTAAAGCTAGAAGGTGAAACACTCTTCTCTTGTTAATTTCAGTACCTATTCTTGTTTATTTTCTGTAGTCAATCATGCTTAGGGCTTTAGTTCATTCATATGTCATGTAGTTAGGCCATTTTACTAACTTTCTCGCCTTTTTTTGCATATTCTTTTCATCTTTATTAGAACAATATCTTTAAGGCCATGTAATCATGTAGTAGTCATTTGCTAGGCTAAGCTTGAATCATCATGTAAATAGTTTGCGTCATCACTTTTCTTTTCATTATGTGTTGTTTGCTTTTCTATGCATAAGCAGCATTAGTAGCCTCGAACTGGGCCTAGGGTCATGTCTTGTATGATTAGTTGCATGTATAGGTCATATTTATTTTATGTATTGCGTGTAAGACATGTAAAGTGGGCATCCGGGTAAGTCCTCTAAATCTCCATAGCATGTGTTTGTGTTTCTTGTATCGTATTTTCAATTATGCAAGTTAAATGCTCTTTATACGTAAAATTGGTTGTTTTGAATGTTTTTATAAGTGTTGTTCATTTTATTTCAAGTTTATGGCCATTATTTTTATCTCAAATCCATTTTTGGTGGAAACAATTTGTTTTACTTAAACACATATTTATTCTTGGAACTAAAATAAATGGCACTTGTTTTATTCAAATCACGTAGTATTAGGTTAGTTATGGGATTTAGGTATAAAATGAACTTTTGTGAACATTGGACCATTAAAATCAAAAAATAGAGATTGAGTAGAGGCCAATCTTCAGATTGGGCAAAATGGGGTGCTTCCATGTAAATAGCCTTACCCTTCTGTACCTAAGCTCCTGAACCTGGAATGTTCTTGGTTATGACAGACTAGGCCTAACTTAGTTTTCATTGTTAAAGGTTTCTCAATTCTCCTTTAAAAATTAAGTGGAGACATAAGTGGAGACCATATGTCATAAAACAAGTCTGTGTGGGGTGCATGCCTTAGACTCGAAAAAGGCACGGCGCCCACAATTAGCGACTCCACTTGCAACTGAAATTAGCTTGACTTGAAAATTCCTATTTTATGAAATTAGTGGTTAATTGTTATTTCATTGCATCATTTTAGAACTAAGGAAACCTGCCTTATTGCGTAATGTCCCGAACACTATTTGCGGGCTGTGTTATGTCAATAAAGCAAGCGCCAGATTAAGCTACTAATACTATTTGACCATTTGCTTGTGGAATGAGATGTATATTGATAGTAATAACTAATGTACTCCTTTATGACAAAACCTATCTTTTGCATATAGAAGCATTAGCTCTTCCAAACTCAGATAGGATACGCTCCTTTCTAGGATTGCAATGTTTCCTTTTCATATGATTTAGTGAATCTTAGATCCTATTTCCAAAATTAGAATAGGGTAACCCTACCCCAAAATAGGCATGAATGCAAATTACTTGCTTATATGGTATTTGGTCTTGAATGGAAATGGTTTGATTTGATTCTGAGATCAACAATCAGAAAGGCATTGATTTCATTCCAAAAATCCAGGTACTCTTAGATGGCAATGATTTGATTCTGGAGCAATTTGAGCTATTTGGGACAGTGATTCAATTACAAAAGTTTGGGGAGTGATTTGATTCTGATTTTGATTCCGTGTAAAATTAGGAGATGGTTTCCCAAATTAAAGGATTTGAGTTTGAATTTGAATTCGTACCTTACTGATCAATTGAGAATGATTGTCTTTTTAAAATTTAAATCCTCAAGAAAATATGTGCTCAAAATATGACTTCTAAAAAAAATTATTCCAACTTAAAGTAGCCTTGGAAATTATAGAAAGTATTAGATTGAATAAGAATCTTTAGGTCATATACGTTGGAGGGAATTTCAATTTTTATGAAAGACGGTAGGCAATGAAGTAGTGTCCAAGTCTTCAATTTTGAAATAAAATTCCAATTCCCTTAAAAGATATTTAACTAGAAGACAATTGTTTGATTAGATGATTGGAGTAAAATCTAAGGCTCCTTGAGAGGAAAGAATTTTGAAAAAAAATTAAAAAAAAAAAAAAAAGCTGGGTAGAATTTTAGAAAATATGGAAAGTTCTTGATTAGATAAAAATCCTTAATTCTATGTTTAGTTGGGAGATTTGGGAAGGGATTGGGAAAGAGAAAGGAAAAAGGTGTGTGAAATTATGTGAAATGTAGGTATATTTTATTGACTTTAAAGGAACCTCAAATCTTGACTTTACGGAAAGTTCTTTTCATCAAATCTTTGGGTTAATGACTTTAAAGGCACCTCAATTTTATGAAAAATGGTAGATAAGGAAGTGGTGACCAAGTATTACATTTTGAATAAAAATATGATTCTTCTATAAGATATTTGGTTAAAGGATGATTGTTTGATTGATTCGTTGGAATGAAATTCGAACTCCTAAAATTTTTTAAATAGGAAAAGAAAAAGGGACCCTTTTGAAGAATAATTTTTGGAAAAGATGGGAGTTGTGATTTGATCATATGAATTTAAAATAAAATGGGGCACGTTTTGGTAACAAATAATGGAAAGGCAATTTTTTAGGTTGATCACTCTAGTAGGGACCCTTAAAATTCCTCAAATTTTCCTTAATTGAGCAAATTTCACCTAACTGATAATGATGATGATTTTGAGACCCTATGATAAGAATCAAACATGAGTTTGACTGGGTTCATCTGCATACTTCCCAGGATTGTGCTCATGATTGCCACTTCTAAAAACATAATTCTTTTAGTCAATTAATGTGTCTCTGTTACGCAAGCAAGCTCTGCCAGTCTTATCAATTACCTGCCATATCTCAGCAAAATGAATAAGGGAATTTGACGATGCTATTTCAGAAAATATCCTTTGGTGGTGAAGGCCAAACAAAACCCTAATGGTTGACAGCTGTTTGGTTCAGACAGAGGAGGTAACCCAAATAGAATAAGGCATATGGTAGGAAGACAAAAACCTTCACCTAGCTTACACTAATGAGACCTAGGGGAATCAGTGGATATGTAGAGGGAGTGGATCACCTTACACATAGCGGACGACATTTCAAACACGCATTTCTTGAGCAAGGTGAGGTTTCAGAAGCATCTAAAGGGAAAGGAAAAGAGCATGAGGAAAATTGTGTGCTTCAGTAGCCAAAAAAGATTCAAGCAGACATCTTTATTTGGGGTCTTCTCACGGCTTCCCCACAAACATTGCCAAGCCTTGCTGACTTCCCTAAACAAGGCCAAGTTATCTGTAGACACCACCTTGGATCAATTAGTGGCACTGCTCGCTTTTGTAAAGAACCTGGCCATCACCTTCTCTGACAAAGATTTGCCTGAAGGAACAACTCATAACAAGCCCCTTTACGTGTCACTAAAGTGTCGGGAGAAATTTTTCCAGTGTGCTCGTGGATAATGGATCTGCCATAAATGTGTGACAGGCTAGGACCGCATATTCTCTAGGATTGAGGCCCAAGGATTACACCATGACCACAAAAGCTTTTAGAGCTTATGACAACATGCATCAAGAAGTTTTGGGAATGGTAAGACTAAGGATCGAGCTTGGGCTGGATGAACATGACATGGAGTTCCATGTCATGGACGTTCCATCCATATTCAACATGCTATTAGAAAGACCATGGATGCACCAACTCCGAGCCATGCCTTGAACCATTCACTAAAGAATCAAGTATGTCAAAGGGGACTGTGTAATTAATTTGGATGGTGACACTTCTGTACGTCCACCCCATGACGTGACCACTCCTCTACTAGAAATCCACCACAAAGATGAGGATGTCTTCCTCTCAGGCTTCACCTTGGTTCAAGCACGGATAGTACAACCTATCATGGCACTTGAGAAGGATCAATATGTTGGTGCACCCTTTATTCTTATGATAAACAAACAATGACACATTCTTGGTTTTACTCTACGAAGGGGTGGTAAACAGGGATTTACAAAGGTGCCAGAAGTCAACAACCATTTTCTCACTTTTGGGTTAAGATATTAACCAACGAAAGAAGATTTGATAGGAAAGGTGACCGAAGCGCGAAACAAGGCAAGGGCAAAAAGGGATGGTAGAAAATACGAGCCCAAGAACAAACTCATCAAAACAACCCTCAACGGCATTGTAGACACCCCATTTTTTACCGTCCTCAAGACTTGGACATCATCATTTTTGCACTCGATGATTGTGCTTGTTTGTGTTTGTTTTGAGCGCCCAGAGTCCTCGGTGGAACGCCTTGTCTTTGGGGCTCTAAACCTTACTATTTTGTGCATGTTTTTGGACCAAGAGCTTGTTGTCTCTTGCCTGGAGAGGAGGGTGACCTATCGGCCGACCCTGGGATATGTCGGCCACAGATTGTGCCTGTCGGCTACCAGTGGTGGCCGACAGCCATTGGTCTCCTTTTCCAAATATTTGTTTACCAACCGTGCCAGCTGTTGTTCACTGAACTACATCTTCATACACATGTATGGTAGGATGTATACAAGCTCAAATCTTGATTTTCTATATATAGGGGGTGTCCTCCCCCATTTTGGAGGGTTAGACATTTTAGACCAAATCTCTCTCTCTCTCTCTCTCCTTATTTTGTGCCTTAAAGTCTAGTTTCTCTGCACTTTTACACATCAACCCTTGATCAAACTTGACCACCTTGGAGCTGAGGTCTCTTGAGGCCCTCTTTGAGCTCTAGAAGAGGATTTTGGCTTGATTTAGCTTGTTTTGTTGCTCTAAATTGCATCTTGTCTTCAAGAAGTATAACACTTATATTTTAAGCTTTTTTTAAATATTCGTTTTGAAATCTTTTTACACCATTTTTGAGCTGGTTTTGGACTCTAAAAAACTCTATTTTTATGGTTTAAAATTGGTGGTTTTAGGCTATTTTGTGTTAAGGGTTAGTTTGCCCTTCTTGTTGCTTAATTGTTTAGCTTTTTGTGGCATCTTTCATCACCTTCAAATCAAAATTTTTGGGCCTTTTAACCACTGAAATTCATAGGATTTTTTCAGTGACAAAAACCTTCTTTTGAAGTTCAAAATTGGAGGGGTTAGCCTCTCCTCCTTGTTGTCTTGCTTGCATGCCTAGTTGTCTTACATGTTAACATGTTTTTTTAGCCTAACTTAGCTTTAGTCTAGCATATTTTTGCCTCTGTTTTGGCCTGTTTTAGCTCTGTTTTGGGATGTTTGGGTCATTTGAACTTGGTTTTATATGGTTGTGGTGCAATTTCCTTCACTAGCTTAATGTTTCTAGGCTTTCAGCATCACTTGTGTGTCTTGGTTGCATGTTTTAGTGTTATTTTGCACTTTATTTCAGCGCTGAAATCTTTGCAATCTCCCTCTATTCTTCACTTTTTTGTTTGCTTTGAAAGAGGTCTTAAACCACTTGTTTGTTTAAGTGTGAAATTGAAACATTCATGCTTAATGGTTTAATCCCTTCGGGGCTTCATTATCAACAGCATGAGGTCTCTTTCATACCCAAAGCACTTGTGGTTTAAGCCTACTTTCCATTAGAGGATACTCACTTTTGGACTAATCAATTAAAGAATGGATTGGTAATCTAAAATGAGTAAACAAAAATGAATAAGTAAAAGAGGCAAGATAAATATCTTTTGTGTTGCATTGCATGCGTTTGGATCGGACGTTAATTCAAACACAAGAAAAATGGGACATTTCATACTCGAAGTGATGAAATGTGCCACGTTCCTTGGTTACCGTCACCCTTGATCAAGCATGATAGGGTGGTGGTCGTTTTAGTCTTGTTTGTGCATTCATTAAGCTTGTACAAGCCTGGTTCCTTAGCCATCATTCATGGAAATTCTTGGTTGATGGTTTAAGGGCCAAGAGCTACACTCTTTTAAGCTTGTGTGATGATAAGGAGGGTAGCAGTACATACACTCCTTGAAAATACACTGCTTTGTCTCTGTTTGCTCTCTGTTGCTGCAAAAAAGGAAGTTTAGGGTAGGGGTAGCCGACCGGCCACCAGCAATAGCCGACCGGCCACCAATGGTAGCCGACGGCCACCACTGGTAGCTGACTGGCCATCAATGAAGAAGGTTGCTCAGTGCTTTCCTGAGGTGGAGTAGAGGTGTTCTGGATGTTGGTGCAATTTTCTGTGATAAAAAAATGTGCAAACAGAGGCTGCAATGGCAATGTGGTAGCATTTTCAGGTAGAGAAGCCGAGCATGCATGCGTCACTCGCCCCTTGAGGCCATTTACTTGCTTTGCCTAGTTAATTAGTTATAGCTAATTCATTCATACAAGTGTTATGACTATTTCGTTAATTAATTCGTTTTGTAATTAATTAGCTTCATTCGATTTGTAATATAGCTTAGAATAAGTTAATTAATTCATTTTGTGATAACTAGTTAGCTTAATTAGTGTAGTTGGTTACCTTATTCGTTCAGACCCTCCTTCGCGAGGGCACAATGTTGTAATAAGTGTGCGTACGTGTGTGTATGTCTTCCAACCTCACGTCTTTCTCCCTTTTATTTAATCGCTTTTGATGGTTAGATTAGGGAAATTTTCGATTAGCATACCTTATGCTTGCATGTTTGCATCCATTCATTTGTCTTGCATGCACCGAGGCTCGGCGCATCATTCAAACTGCATTGTTATTTCAATACTTCTTTGAATATGTGTTTCAAAGCATGCTATCAAAGTGTTGCAAATACCATGATTAAGTAGCCAAGCCTATTTAGTTATATCTTTGCATGCGTTGCATTAGGCATATTGTATAGTTAGGATCATGCATTCTTTCTAACTAGCTTTTTGTTTTGGCTTGGAGTACTCAGTATGTTTTATGCTTTAGCATACTTGCATGAGTGTGATTGCCATATTGCCATATTTCGCATGCTTTCCATGAGGCTATGTGCTTACTTGCTAAACTGCATGAATGCCTGTGGATGAAGGCTTGTTGTTTGAATTGGAACGATTCAACAAATGCGCATTTCAAGCCCACTTCGTTATGGAAAAATCATGCTTTAAGCCCACTATGTTTGGTGGCAAATCCGCATCTTTAAGCCCACTTGAGGGTGGCAAATTCAAACCATTTTCAAAAACAAACATGAGTTGAATTGTTCCAAGTCTTGCGACTAGTCTATACTTGATTGTGTGCGTCACGTAGTAAAGCTAGTTTCATAACTAGAACAAGAACACATAATGTTTATAAAACAACATATCATGGTTAGTAGAGGCCAATCTTTGATCGAGCGAGCAGGGGTGCTCATTTCAGGACCTTCCCCTCTCGTACCCAATTTCCCGAGCCGAGGCAACTTTGGTCATGACGGACACGTGGCCTTTGGCACGAGTCAGGGTTTCCTAAATTTCTCCTAAAAAATAAAATATTTAGGTGGTGACTCTGTAACTGGCAAAGCAGTCCAATTTTGACACTTTTTTTATTCAAAATCAATTTTCCAAAATGATTTGCTGGATTTGGACTCTTTGGTGTTTATCAGTTTCACATTGCACTTTGTGAGACTAGATTCAGAACCGCGGGAGTCCGAACTATGAGACCTTCTTTTCAAACCCTTTTCGAAAGGCGGGGCGCGGAAAAAGGTGAGTCCACAGGCGTTCTTGTTAAAGAGGGAGAAGACTTCCAATTTTGTAGGTTTCCAGAACATTGGGTTAATCATGCGACAAAGAAAATATATCCAAGGTTTGAAATCTTCTTTGACCATGAGCTCATAGATAGTGATGAAGAATTCATAGACCCGAATATAGACATTGGGCAAGATAGATACGATAATTAAAGCGAAGAAAGCGAGGACTGGATAGACAATTCGACTGGGTTGATATGAAGATGGGCTTTAGTACTACGACTAGTTATGTTGATTCGAGAAATTTCAATTCCGTTGATGTTCGAGAATGGAACTTTAGAGGAAGGCGTCACCAAATGCATAGTTAATGCAATGGATGGTGAAGTGCAAATTTGTTCCATCGAAAAGTGTGCCATTTATAGGTCTGACAACGAGTCTAGTAGCGAGTCAAGTGGGTCGAAATACGGCATGTCGGATTCTAACGCTTCTAGTGACCTAGAAGTTATAAATCCAGGGGTCAAGGTTGAGTCTAAATTTTCTATTCATTTGGAGTTTGAGTCCGATGTAAGCTCCCTTGCTTCAATTAATGAAATAATGGATGATTTTGAGTACCTCGCAATGCCATTAGTTAACAACATTGACCACGCCAATTTTAAAAATAAAAAAGATTTTGAGGAAGAGATTCCTTAAAGCATAAAAGACTTAATTGAATCAGAAGATGAGAGGCGTGCTAAACCTGTCATGGACAAAATAATCTCAACAAACTTAGGCTATGATGAAAATCCTCGCATGGTCTAGATTGGATCCATGCTGTCTTCAAAGGAAAACGAGCTTTAGTTGCTCTCTTAAAAGAATTTAAAGATGTTTTTGCGTGATCCTATAAAGACATGCCTGGAATCGATTTTAAGATTGTACAACATAAAATCCCCTAGATCCCAAGGTTAAACCTGTGAACCAGAAGTTAAGAAAAATCCAGCCAGATTGAGCCCTTAAGATTAAAGAAAAAGTGACAAAGCAAATCAATACTGGGTTTTTAGTAGTGTTGGAATGTCTAACATGGCTAGCCAGCATAGTTTCGATCCTGAAGAAAGATGGCAGGATTAGTGTGTGCGTTGACTTCAGGGATTTGAATAAAGCCAGCCCAAAAGATGTTTTTTCACTACCACACATTGATGAGTTAGTAGACTTCACTGCAAGGCATGTACTTCTATCATTCATTGATGAACTTTTTTTGTATAAAATTAGATCATGATGGCACTGGAAGATAGGGAGAATACCCTATGGGGAACTTATTTCTATAGGGTCATGCTATTTGGAAAATCTCGGAGCTACCTAGCAAAGGGTTACTACTACATTATTGCATGACATGATCCATAAAGAGGTAGAGGTACATGTAGATGATATGATTCCATGCTAGAGAAATTCTTTGAAAGGATATGTGAGTATAGACTAAGGTTTAATCCACAGAAGTGCACATTCGGGGAGACATCTAGGAAAATATCGAGGTTTTCAATCACACAAAGGGGCATAGAAGTGGATCCTTCCAAGATCAAGGCTATCCTAAAAATGCCTCCACCAAGGACTGAGAAGGAGGGGAGAAGCTATTTGGGCAAGGTGCAATTCATAAGTCGATTGATTGCAAAATTGACATCAACATGTAAACCACTATTTAAGCTTTTGAAGAAGGGGACCAAATTCCATTAGGATGAAAGATGCAAATCCGCCTTCGAGCAAATCAAGAATTATGTACATACCTCACCAATATTGTCCCCACCAGAGCCCAGGAAACCCTTCATTTTGTATTTATCAGCGACGGGTTCAACCATGGGATATATGCTGGCACAAGAGTTTGAGGCAAAAGTAGAAAAGGTTATCTACTACCTCAGTAAAAATGTTAGACTATGAGGCCCAATACACTCCATTATACAAGACCTGTCTCACATTGGTGTGGGTCACTAGAAAGTTATGACATTACTTGCTAGCTCCCTCAGTGCTATTGGTTTCAAGACTAGATCCTATCAAATATCTTTTTGAGAAACCAACGCTAACTAGTAGGTTAGCACATTGGCTGTTACTTCTGGCTGAGTTTGACTTGAACTACACCACCCGAAAGTTAGTAAAAGATAGAGTGGTAGCAGAATTTTTGGCTAATCAACCAACTGAGGGAGAGGATATCTCAAAGTTTTTATTCCTAGATGAAAAGATCATGCAAGTGATGGAAGAAACTTGGAAATTATATTTCAACGGGGCTTCAAACCAAATCGACTATGGGATAGTAGTCCTTCTTATTGTCCCTTATGAGTCTCATGTCTCTTTGGCTTTCAAGCTCTGTTTCGAAGTTTCAAATAACCAAGAAGAATACGAGGCATGCATTGTTGGATTAGAGGCAACCCTTGAATTAGAGGAAAATGATTAGATGTGGCCGGTGATTCAAACTTAGTAGTTTCACAAGCCAGAAGGGATTCAAAAGGCAAAGAAGAAAAGATGAAAGTATATCGCCATACCCTGGATTGTTTGCTGCCAAGATTCGAGAAAATCATATTCACCCACATGGTTAGGGAGAACGACCAGTTTGCTAATGCTTTGGCTACTTTAGCTTCTACGGTAGAAATCCTAAAAGGAATCAAAATAAGACCGATCATCATAGAACAAAAGAACGTGCCAGTATATGAGATGGTCACCACCATAGAAGAAGTCTGAGATGGACATCTTTAGTATTTCAACATTTGAAACTTTATAGAAAATGGAGAGTATCAGCAAGGAGCACAGAGAAAGATAAAAGGGCCATCCAATGCTTAGCAACCCAATACAGCTTGTGTAGGAGTAGACTATACAAGAGAGGTCATTTGGAAATGCACAAACTGTGTGTAGACACAGAGGAAGGGGGAAAGATCATGGAATCAATACATAGAAGAGAATGTGGGGCGCAAATAGAGTTATGCTGGCTCGGAAGATATTAAGAGAAGAGTATTACTGGTCTACCAAGGAGAATGATTGCATACAGTTTGTTAGAAGGTGACACAAATGCCAAATCCATGCAAATCTCATGAATGTACAACCCTCGCATCTCCATAACTTAACCTCACCATGGCCTTTCTCTGTATGGGGAATTGATGTAATTGGGGCAGTCACACCAAAAGGATCAACTGGGCATAAGCACATACAGGTAGCTATCGATTATTTTACCATATGGGTTGAAGTAGCATCTTTTTCGGTCCTTGAAATCTCGCATGTGGCCAAATTCATCCAAAACAATATCATTTGCAGATATGGTGTGCTGAATGAAATAGTATCAGATCATAGCTCTCACTTTGAATAAGAAATGGCAGACTTGATCAAAAAATATGGTGTAACTTTCCATAAGTCATCACTGTACTAATCATAAACCAATGGAGCTGTTGAAGCTACTAATAAGAATGTAATACCATTCTACGGAAGACCATCGATAGATACAAAGATTAGCTAGACAAGCTATCATTCATGTTATGGGGATTTCGAACATCAATCAGAACTTCGACTGTAGCGACTCCTTATTCTCTAGTCTACGGGATGGAGGTTGTCCTAGAATTTCAAATTGTGGAGGCTGAATGGAAAAATAGTAAGTATGAAGAATTGATGCTTTTGATGAAAGTAGGCTACAAGCCTTACACCATGTCCAAGGTTACCAACGAAGAATTGGTTAGGCATTTAACAAGAAGGTGAACGTTAGGAACTTGGAAGAAGAGGATCTAGTACTCAAAGAGAACTGAGCACCCATGCATGACCTAAGGGAAAAGTTCGAACAAAATTGGATAGCATCGTACATCATCAAAAAGATCATGACTGAGGGAGCAATTCTTCTAATGGATCTGGATGGAATAAAGTTCACACAACCTATCAACATCGACAAGTTAAAGAAATATTACCGAAACCTACAAGGGCAACCTAAGAAAAGTTTAAAGCACACACATACAAACAAAACCAAAAAAAAAAAAAAAGGGTCAAAAGATTGAAAACTCCAAAGAGCAATCTTAGCAAAAGTTAGAGCACAAAAAGAAAGCATTAATACCCGAGTGAACTTGATCCTGAACTATAATTGGCCTGATTCCTATCCTTGGGATACGTAGGCAACTTAACTTTGATGATCGGCCCTATCTCATCCAAATCTAATCTCTTGTCGGCACCAGTCATCAGCATAAAGTACTGGGATTTTCAAGCATTGGGAGATCTTTGGTTGTACAGCTCTTAGCATCAGTTGCAGAAACTGTCTAATTACCGAGCTAGTAAAGTTATCATTTAGATCACCTTTTACATGAAGGGTTAGTAATTTGTGTTCCTTTTTCACAAATATTTTTTAAAAAGCCCTCATTGCATTATTTTATTGACAATAATTTCAAACATGACAAACTAAATCCCATACAAAGAAAGTTTTGAAACATCAAAATGTAACTAGAGGTAAAGTTGTGAACTAGGGGCACTACGGCTTAGGTCAAAATCATTCAGCTTTCGTTTCTCATATGCTCTCACATCTTGATAGGATTCCATGCTCAATACTCAAAGAATCTACTTGCAAGATCCAAAGGGACTTCCATGACTGGCTATGGTTCTGTAAATCCGAGAGTTCATCCAACCATGCCAAGTCGTCAAGAGAATCCTCACCAACTAAGCTCGAGCACAGTATGAAATTGTCGAATAAGGGGTAAGAGCTACCTGCACCTTCAACTTGTCCATCAGCCATATCTGGGGAAAAGAGAGACAAAAGAATAGAGAGGTGTGAGTTGAGTGAAAAAAGTGAGTTGGGGTGTGCTAAAAACAGAAAAGAGAGATAAAAGAATAGAGAGGTGTGAGAGGAGAAACCAAGTGAGATGGGTGATACCTGGAGCAATAACGGACTCCCACCAATTCCCATGGTCTTATTGGTATCGACTTCATCCAAACCAATCAGGGTCTCTGCCAAGACTAACCCAACTGAGCTTTTCTTATCCCTAAACTACTTGGCCACATCGACCAAGATAGGACTGGTTACTCCACTACTTAGTATCACCAAAAGATGGGGCAAGTAAGCGAATATGTGGAATAGTTCAATAAAACATGATTCAGCTAGCTTATAAAAGCATCAGGCATGGCGATTTGTTCATGACGACAAGGCACAGACGTATCAAAGAGCAATAGGGGCATTTTGATATCATTGATAAATCAATTTTAGGTGGTTAGGATGTTTGTAAAGTGTCATTTTCGAGTTGTAATTTTCTTTTATGCTTTTGTATAAAGAGTTATTGCCATATTTAATAAACGAGTATGATTAGCAGAAATCTGTTTAAACTCCATTTAATGAGCTACGGAAATTTCTTCCCTTAGGCACTTTACGCGATGGGGAAAAGCAAAGGAATGTTTCCCTCAACAATACAAGATGGATTTTCAGGACATTCAAAGGAATCAAAAAGGGAAGGTGCACTAGAACCAGTCACAGAAGAAAAAGTGCTCATCTTCATTATCATTATCACTGCTCTTTACCATCGTCGATTAAATCCACTGCATAAGAAATCATTAGAAACTTTGACCGAAAGAGAAGGTCCTGGAACAAAGAAACACAACCAAATCTAGACAAAGACCAGGACATGAAAATCTTGAGGCTATAATCATCTAGTAGAGGTCTTGAGGGTAACAATGATTCCATCACAAGCTATTATACTTGCTCCTGTGGAACATGGATGGAACTGGCATGCGTAAGTTTCTTTTACCAAATTCTTTGAAGAATATGGGATTCAAATCTTTCTTTGAAGTCATGGATAAGTTGATTATTGAAGAAGTCCTGGAACCAGCTAGATAATAGCATTGCTTGGTATGCTAAAATTATCTATGTACTGTTGACTAGTATCAAAGCCTGCAGCGTTTCATCTTGAATGCAAAGGATCAAAGAGGGCGAGGATTCATGGGAATTTGCAGAATTTTTGAATGAGGAGTTGCACAGGCGGGGCACTTCAGTCATACTAGCTGACAAAGTATTCAGGCAAAAGGATAAAAAAGACAAGTTGATTGGCATGGGAAATCAAGAGCTTCTTGATTAGTTTAGTTCAGACACCCTTTAGCCACCGTCAAGGCACATGTATATTCTTAACTCAAGCTTATACATTGGCACGCCTTTCGAGGCACAATTATTTTATCATCCATGGCATTGGCATTGGCATTGGCATTGGCATTGGCATTGGCACTGCACACAAATCACTTGGCATGGCAAAAATATTCCTTAAAATGACATTTGGCATCATGGCATCACTTGGTAAATTTTAACACCCATTTCACAAATAATTGGGGAAATTTGGGCAAAACACTTGGCAAACAATTGGCAAACTTTGGCACTCACTTGGTAAAAATTTGGCATCATTTAATACATTACGGCAAACTCTTAGCAAAATTTTGGCAAAACTTGGCACCATTTAATACACTCTAGCAAACATTTGGCATCACTTAAAAAAGGAACCCCTTGGTACAACTTGGCATTCACATTTCCACTTCTTGCCGATGCAAGCATGAAATAGCATTTAAACCCCCATGTCTTGCCGATGCAAGCATGGAAAGGCACCATTGCCACATCTTGCAGATGCGAGTGTGGAATAGCATTTAAATTCCCATGTCTTGCCAATGCGAGCATGGAAAGCCACCACTTGGCATTTAAATTTCCACGTCTTGCCGATGCGAGCATGGAATAGCATCTAAATCCCCATGTCTTGTCGATACAAGCATGGAAATGCACCACTTAGCATTTAAAACCCCCATGTCTACCGATGTGAGCATGGAATGGCACCCAATAAATCCCCATGTCGTGCCGATGCAAGCATGGAAAGGCATCACTTGGTATTTAAACAGCATGTCTTGCCAATGCGAGTGTTAGAATGACACTCAATAAAAGTCCCATGTTTTGCCGATGCGAGCACAAAAAAGATACCACTTGGTATATAAACCCTATGACTTGCTGATGCAAGCGTGGAATGGCATCTATTAAATCTCATGACTCGTTGATACGAGCATGGGCGGGCACCATTCAGCGTGTAATATCTCTATGACTCATTGATACAAGTATGGAAAAGCACCACTTGGCTCTTAAACAAGCCCCATGACTCGTCAATACGGGCACAAAATGGCACACAATGGCACAACCTTGCTTCATCGATACAATAACAAAATGGCATATATGGGCATCATTAGCATCATAATGGCATTACTCTAACCACACTATGGTGTGCATTATTTGGAATATCATTCCTTGGAAAATCTTTGTAGGATTGGCACAACCTGAAAAAGAACGGAAAAGAACTTGGCATAGGTACGGCAAGGTAAGTACGATAGGTACTGCGCTACTCTCATCCCTTTTGATACATGCTTGGATGAATGCTTGAGTACTTGTTGCACGCACTCACTCATGTATAAATTGTTGCACAACCACCCCTGAACTACAGTGATCTGATTCCTTAAGGATATGTAGGCAATCTTCAGGTTCGATCGCTTGCATAAATATGTGGCACTACCTTAAGCCTTAGAGTCATGTCAACTGGGATAGTCTTGGATATTTGACATTTGCTTCTCATCACTTCATGATTGTTTGATTTATGTCAAAGAGGGGCAACTGTACACACCCCATTTTGATTTACCCTATGATTTCGGGAGCTTGCAAGCCTCCCGATAATGAAACGATACTTAATTCATCCCTAGAAAGTTTAAAGTCGCTTAGGGTTGCCGTATAAACATGCTTCGGCCAAAAAATTAACTTTTGCGGAAAATAACCATTTTGCCCTTGGATCCGTTTTTAGACAAAAACCAACTTCTTAACCCTGGAAAGCCTGATTGTGTTTTGATTGATCGTATTTTCTAAAATTAGTGACCCATTATATCAAAAAAACATTGATCAGAATGCAATTCAGGCTTACTTGTGCCACAAGCAAGCCAAAGGCATAGGACCACATAATTGTGCATGCATGCATGCATGGCACGTGTACCAAGGCATTCAAGTAAACCATAACATAACCCTCTCTTTTAGTTTCCTGTTCAAATACATGATCTTAGAGGTTTAAAGTAACAATTTCAGATGTGTATTCATAGTGTTCCTGTGTTTGGATAGAATAATTAGAGTCTTTTTTTTTTTTTTTCTTACTTGTATTTTCACTTTATGAAAGCAAAACTATTTTTTTTTCTATCCACTTCCCACATTATTTCCAAAGGCATGCCTCATTTAAAAAGAATCTGAGTTATTTTTATAATATTTATCATGTTTTTATCATAAGAGAAGTGGAAAATTACTCATGATTGCTCCCTTTTTGTATTACTCCTCTTATTTCCAGTTTTGCGAAAGAAAGACTGGTGTTTTCAGCCCACTTTCAAAAATTCTATAAAATTGTAGAAAAATCCCCTTGACCTCATTTTGAAACCAAAACTTTCCTTAAAGTGCTATCGTTCAAGAACAAATAGTTTTATTGAAAAACGAGTGGTTTAAGAGAAAATGCAATTTTCGTAACATTACCATAAATATGGACAGTGCTGGAGTATTTCTTTAATATCTAAAAATCTAGGAAAGCTATTTTACTTTTGAAAGATGATCTAGAAAGTAGATACAATTCTCTACAAACCATGGAAAGGACGACTTTACAAAAAATCTAGAAATGTCTCTTAAATTGGGATGTTTAAAGTGTATCTAATTTGGAAATTTATGTTTGTTGATGATTTCATGCTTTCACTTTCATGAATGTGCCTATTATCACATGTGTGGGACTCAGTGTGATATTTACGTTGTTGTGTCTATATTCCTTTACTATGATGCTTTCATGATGCTCATACTTGAAAGAGGCTATATATTTTTCTTGTCTCTATTGAGGTCTTCGGTTGGTGCTATGCGCTATGTAACCATTGTAGGCATTCGGGGTAAGGTCTGGAAAGCAAGAAAAAAGGAGACATACCGAATAATCCGAGTGCAATTCTTGTGGTTGGAAGGATGGAATCTCTTTGGGGGATTTCTAGATTACTAACGCCTAACTTGTAATCCCTTGTTTGTTCACTTGATTTTTATGCTTCGTATTATTTATAATTGTGATTGTGTATTTGTAACGCCCCGAAATAAATGACAATAAACCATAGATCATATTAATTAAATAAGAACACATGACAAAATAATTATCCACCATTAATTCCAATTACTTGTACGAAGAGTAACATATGCAAATATACATTCACAAGTCTAACCCTGAATCTATGACATATGTTACATGATACGGAAATAGGATGAACATAAGCAAATATGATAACACCCTAATGGCTACAATTTTCCAAGACGATGCACGATTTCAATAAAAGTGAGTTTTAAACTCAATACGGATAAAGCCCTAGGCTTGTAGAAAAATAATTACAAGTAAACAAAATGAAGATCTTGCTCCAAGTCCTCTCCAGCTATTGCCTTGGCGGAGGCTTATCATATTAACACTTGAAAATTATTTTCCACATAGGGTGAGCGAAAACCTAGTAGAGATACTACAACACAGTTTATGAATCTTAACAAAGTTATAAGGTGAATGCATATGCAATGCTAGTGACAAACATTTATATCTCTTTCCAAACCATGCAATGCCAGGCTTATATCACAATTCATAAGACGTTTCCTTTTCAATAGAAAGTAGGACTGTGAATACAACTTTATGAATCTCCAGGTATGTGTCTGCAAGTAGACTATACAAGTACTACCAATTTGTCATTTTTACCGGTATTAATCAGAAGGCTCAACACCTATCTGCACGGGTTTCTGGTCTTTCACGAAGGACACACAAGCCAACTTAATATTGTAACCACACCCCCTACCCAGATTCACCAACTATTCACCCTTTTTCTCAAAACCTTAACATTTTCAATGTGTTAAATATGCAACAATGCTCTTAGTTCTCATGCAATATCTACAACAATCATAGCCATCCTCTACCAGTGGCCTGAAACAAATATCCCTAAACAGATAAATAGATTTTTCCCATAAAGATAAACTTTCTCAAATTTCAAGTTGTGAGTGGTAATACATACCTAACTCCACCATCCTCGTCAATACCAGCTCAGTTTCACAATTCCAACATCAATTCCATTATCTTTTGAAAATCAACATTTGAAATCTAAAGGGCAAAACCCTTTTTCTTTATAAATCAATCCCAATGATAAAAACACATCATTTTTATCACAATTCATCCTCATTTACAATCCCATAACCATTTTCAAGAATCCATTTGAAAACCCCTCCTTTGACTTTTAACCCAACATCCTAAATTTGTCCAAAAATCCCCAAATCGCAATATTGTTTTAGAAATAGCAAATAATTAAGTTAAAAATCATAAAAAAATGCAGAAAATCCGTACCTCAAGCTTAGAAGACACGAGAAGAAATGGAGAAACTTCAACTACATTGAAACCCAACTTTGCTCTGATCAAAAGGAAGCTCTCAGAGTGTTCTACCCTTTTATCAGAGGGACACGGGTGAAGAAATCAATGGATCATGTTGTATTTGTAGAGAGAAGGTGATTCTAGAGAGAGAAGCTCTATATCTAAGATTTTAGACTGTTTAGAGAGCGAGAGAAATGAAAAAGTGATCCAAAAAGTGACTTCCTCGGACAGATATACGCATAGATCGCTCGAGTACAGGAATGGTCGCTCAAAGAGGCCAGACACAATGAGGACACTGCTCCAACACAAGAATGGTCAGTCGAGCACACAATGCACCCCTTCCAGTTGTTCAGACCTGCAAAATTTCATTCTAGCGCAAGAAGCATCACTCGAGCATTGATATCAAACTCTCAGAGGTTTTGCAGACTGTCAAAGACTGGTCGAGCGAAAAAGCAAAATTCTGGGCAATACAGTTTTGAAAAGTCTAACTCCCAACCTGTTTTCAACCTAACCAAGACACTCCAATAACCAAACTCAATGAAGATTAAGGAGAAATAAGACATGAACATTCGTATAAGACAATAAAGCCCAAATCCAGAACATCAAATGGGTCAGGTCTAAACCAGAATCACTATAGTATTGGATTGGGAAAAATGGACGGGGTGAGTGTCATGCTCCACTCCTTGATGGTCCAACTAACCTGTGGATCCATCAACATGACCCAAAAACTTTAGTCCAAGTTACTTAGTAGCACGGTAATGGTACTTTATATGACCAAGATGACCCATGCAAACCTTCGATCTAGGATAGGGTGTTACAAACTCCCCTACTTATATATCCTTGCGTCCTCATAAGGATCCATAATCAATTATAATATCACGATAAGCTTGTAACTAACCTAGAATAAGTGGCCCGCATGGTTTTGTACATAGGTCTCCTCTGATACCACAATTGTCACATCCTAAATCTGAGTATGACTAGCTGTGGCCCACAAGGCCTTAGCCCAAGGCACACGTAAGCCTAAACATGAATCCATAATTACATATAATGAATGTAACAATAGTCCAGTTGTCACAAGTACAAATGGCAAGACCAAGCATAACCAACTTCCAAAAATATATACTAAATAGGACACAAACCACCCACAAAATAAAATAATTCTAAATAATACCCAATTACAATGTATGCACAAAACTGACATAACATGCTAAAACAAAATAAATGAATGTCCTAGAGGTCCACAGGATAGAGTCCCTATTGAGCCATGAGTCTACTCTAAGTCCTTTTCTCCTCGAAAATGATTAACAACTAAGTCAATTGGTAGCTTAGTGAGTAGAAGCATGGATAGTAAATACAGTTCTGGAAACAGGGTTTTATTCTAAAATATGATGTATATAATAAAAACTAGATTGCCATGCAGTTTTGATAAAGCCAATCTCATTAAAAAATGAGGTTCCACAGTTTTATGGTTAAAAATATTCATGTCTCTCAAGAATATAACAAATGACATTCTTCACTTAAATCAAACAACAACATAATCATCATTATAATCTGGGTACCAAGAATAACAAGTAATATGCCACAAATTTCTCAAGGCAATAAGCCCGTTCGATCCAATATCGAACCAAGAGTCACCATCGAGGTGGCAACCAGAGCATTCTCTAAGACAATCCGATTGAAGGTCACATAGCCTAGCCTAGGCTTGTTCCTTACAATCGTTGAGCACTAGAGTCATCATAGCCCAACCCGGATCTGTTCCCTAGTGTCCAGAGTCATCAGACACAATGGAATAAATTTCCTAGACTTTTATATACATGGTCCCAATAATTACCACAATTTAGTTTCACAAACATGATGGTTCACTATTATAAACATGAGACCATTTCAAACAGTTTACTGTATGCCAAGTTTACACATGTTTTAGAAATAATTTAGTTCCATTGATAAGATAATAATTTTATCAAAACAGTTTAGTGTAGAAATAACAATTTAATTTTTCAACAGTTCAAGGCAAGGGAACATTTATAAAAATATGTAGCATGCATTGACCTACCTAAAAATGGAACAATTTAATCCTTTAATAGAACACAAAAGTCCAACCAGTGCCTTAAACAAAATATGAAAACTACGTATCACTACCAACTCCAAAAAATACTAAAAGTAATAATAAACCAAGTACTCAACACTAAAGCGCATTAACACGGCTCAACCGCACTCATCGTTACTCTTAAATAATACATAAGTTCATGCTCTTCAAGGTCTCAAAATACCCAAGACATGGATTCAAATCAAAACTTAAATAACTATGACTTTGAGATAAAATAAAATTTTTGACAGGTTTTCCTGTACTGTTGGCTAACTTTGAAAATTAAAAACTTACTCTATGCCATTCGAAAAATTCCAAAATCCTCCAGACATCAACTACTATATCCCAAGTTTCAAACCCAATTGGTTTTACTTGATTTTCTTATCAAAATAATTATTTGCCATCAATTATCTACAAACAGGTCATTTTCTGCAGCACCTTAAAGAAATTGATGGTTCTCTTAATATACATGAGCAATTAATGCAGGGCCAAACTTTAAGAAACTAGACTCGTAAGCGGTTCTAATGTCACTAATTTGATAATTTTTAGATTTATATCCAAAGAGAATGACACTTCCGAAATTACTGTTATACACTAGTTTTCTGGACAGATTTGAACCCATCAGTTTATGTAAATTTTGACTCCTAAAAATTATGAAAAAAATTCTATTATGAGATTCAATATGTAATAAACTTACCATAAAAATTTGAATTCAAAATTCATCCGTTTGATATAATTTCTTGATTTTTAAAGTTTGTGATTTTAGGACCACAAATTTCCGTCCACCATTGTAACCCAAAACTTCTGATCAACTACTAGCTTTACACCACCATCCATCATTCCCACAAAACAATGACTGCAGCAACTCAATGATTCCCATGGCCTTATTTAAAGAAAACAATATGCATGGTTACATATAAAGTACTTACCTGTACAAGAGCTTCTATTCCTTCCTTAATTTCCTTCACAAACGACACCCTCCTCTCTCTTTTCTCTCTATCTCACGGCTGTTACAAGGTAAGTTTAGAGAATAAACTATATCTCCCCATCAGGGTTTTGTCCTCCTATAAGAAATTTTGAAAATGATTTCTTAGTAACTATTTTATTTGTTTTATAATACTTTGACTTATTAATCAAAATAAAATAACATTATTTGATTAATTATAATTAGTACATTTTTTTTTTTACATATATTATTAAAACCTCGAATTTTTATTATAGACTTGCATCATAAATTTATTTAGGGTAAATTACACTCACCTCCCCTGAGGTTTCTAACAAATACAGAGACCTCTCCTATAGTTTGAATAATTACATAAACCTCCCTTACTTTAACTGACATTGTCCATATTCCCCCATTCCGTCAAATTGGAACAAACGGTATTACTTGCATATAGAAAATGACCTTAATACCCTTCTTATTAAGCACAAAAAGATGATAATACCCTTGTCCCTTCTATTTATGTTATACAATAATTAAATTATGAATTATTTTTTAGGATTTATTACTCTTATTACCCTTACTTTTTTGGATTTACATTTTTTAAATATTAAACAATTCTTAAGAAATTTTTATTTTTATTTTATTTTCAATAGTTTAGTTTATTTTGTAAAATCATCTACCATTCCCTCTGCATACACAACAAATCTTTGAAACATTCAAATTAACCAATACTCTGGATCAATCTCCTAATACCTCTAGCCACTCATCCAGCGATCCTAACCCCTCAAGTGATACTTCTAATTACTATTCTCCTAGTAATACTGATAATGACTAGATTGAATTAGAATGTAATGATACTTGTTGCAAACAAGTATACAAACCTTATTTTGACAAATATGAACCTTGGTAATTTATATTTAATATGCATTTGACTTCCATTAGCAGAGTTTAGTTGTTCACTAGTCTTATAATAGTACTTTTTAGGGATTAAACCTTCTTGAATACAATTTAAATCAGCGCCTGTGTCAATCAGGGATACGACGTTGATTTCAAAATCATTAATAACTAGTTTGACTTTCGAAAGCCATTTTTGAATATTGATTTTGTTAATTATATTTAATCGATTACTTTCTTGATTATCATTATCACTGTGAGACTTAGTAGATTTATTATCAAAGAGGACACGATTAGGATCATGGCTAGAACTAGATTCATCTGATGAAGTATCAATATGTTTTTGGAAATCATTTAAACTTTTATTAATCGTTAACAGTGCAATTTCTTCTTCTAATGATTTATCTTTGGTTTTCAAATCTTTAATAGTTGCTTTAATTTGATTGGTTTCATTTTGTAAATCATGCAAAGTTAGTTCTTTGTCTTTATCTTTTCGGAATCATTCTAGACTGGTAGTTAGACTAATGATTGGTTTATCTTGATGAGGTTTATTATCTCTATTGGCTAATAAAGATTTTAACTTATTAGTGTATTTTCTTTTTAATTCAGGATTATCTAATTTACTAATCAATTCAATCAACGAATCTTCTTCTTGTTGTGTTTTACTAAGAACATTGACTTGTTTACAGCAAGTATCATTACATCCTAATTCAATCTGGACATTATTAGTATTACTAGGAGAATAGTAATTAGAAGTATCGCTGTATGAATGGCTAGAGGTATTAGGAGATTGATCCAGAGTATTGGTTAATTTGAATATTTCAAAGATTTGTTGATTTTCTTCGGTAATTTGTAATTGATTAAGTTTATCTTTTAGCTTATCTTTGAGTTTACATTTATTAGAATAATGACCATTTTTACCACAATTGCAACAAGTAATATCGTGAGTGGGCTTTCACTTCTTAAAGGGTTTGGTTTTCTTATGATATTTCTTTTTTGGGTTTAGCATAATATTTATCAAGTGATTTAGAAGGTGAATATTTTTTTTTACGATATTTGGTATTTGTTTTGTGTGAAGTTTTAATTTTGTTATGTTTTCGTCATGAAGGTGCTATAACTCATATTTGGCTTTATGTTTATCCCTAGTAGCTTTTTGACTAAGTTTCATATCAATACACATTTTTAATCCTTCTTTTTGAATGGTACTAATGATATCACCATAAGTTAAATTATCATATTCAATTATGTCGATAGGTTGACTAAGGACATCTCTAATTTTATGGGAAAAAAGATTAAGTAATCCATTAATAAATTTTTCTTTCCAAAATGATTTAGTACAATCATCTCAAAGCATAACTTTGGAAGCAAAGACATCTTTGTACCACCTAAAATCACTTAGTGTATGGCAAGTTAAATTACTAAGTTGATCATGGATTCGAGAATGAACATTAGTAGGTGTGCTTATAAAATGTTTGATGATAGTAAATATTAAAGTATTAATTCCATCAAGTTTATTCATTCCTATTTCTTCATCGAAGATAGGGAATTCATTTTCATTTACTAGGACGGCATGTTGAATAGTTTCACGCATATCGTTAGTGAGGTATTTATCTCACCAAGATTTGAGCATACTAGTAAAGCCAGAGGTAAGCAAAGAGACTATTTCAGGTTGAGTGTAATCACGATAATTACTAAGATAACTATTTGCTACCATTGACAAGTGATTTAATTTTTGAAGAATTTGATTTTCACTAAGACCATCTATATTCCATTCATACAATTTTTTAGCAAAAACACAAAAATTGAATATTAATATTGGTTTCTTCAAATTGGAGATCTGGTGGTGTCAGTCTAGTGTACCAATTTTTAGTAAGAGTAGTGGGATTACCTTTTGGATGTATGATCCTATTAAGATTAGTGGATTGAAATTGTTGTTCTAATTGACTAATTTTAGGATTAGCAGTTGTAGATGTATTGGAGTCATAGTTAGTATTTAAAGGTAGTTGTTAAGTTAATACGGCAATTCCCTTTTCTTTGCAAGGGGTAGATAATTTGGTAAATAATTGTCCAATGGCTTCAACCGTATTAGTATCTTGGGTGACTAAACGTAGCCGGTGCCTAGTGATAGGAAGGTTAATAAGTGGTTTTTCCAAAGTTTTTCTAGTGGATGTATGACTAGCTGAATACTCCTCAAAAGTAGTTTCAATTTTATCTAATTGTTTACCAATAGTTTTTAAACATTGATTTGTATAATTATTTTGTTTAATAACTTTTTTAATTTCAGATTCGTCACTAGGTATTTTAAAAGGACAAGCATTGATTGTGGAGCCTTTATGGTCAATCAAAATTGTTTCTAAAGGAGGATGACTAGAAGAAACTGTAGTATTCGTGGAAGTTTTCCATTTGGTTTTTGTAATAGTATTTATTTTTTGGTAATAATTTTCAAGATAATCAAAGAGTTTGACTTCTCTACCGATTTCATTCATAAATTTATAACATTTCTTAGTGATTGTAAATTGTTGTTGTTCATTATAATTAGTCCAATAAGCTTGTCTTTTTAATTTATTATCTGTAGACTTAAATTCAGCATGGAGTTTATTCAAATTTACGAAAAATGGTTTTTGAAGAGTTAGTAATTGTGGGTTAATAGGAGGAATAACTTCAAAATCAGTTTGAGTAGGTGATTCTTGAGATGTGGTATCTTCGTCATGAAGATGGGTGTGTGTGGAACAAATAGGTTTACTAATCTAAGATGGAGTAGAATTACCTATTCCTTTTAGTTTACTATGAGAAATGTGTGAAGGTTGACCATTAGAAATGTGTGAAGGTTGACCAATGTGAAGTTGTCTATCTCTTCTAGTAAATAAGGGTGTACTAAAAATTTCATCTTCTTCAGTAGGTAAACTAGATGTACTATGTCGTGAGGATTGACTACAATTTGGACGATCAAAACATATATGGACGGATCCGTCATCATATTGTTGGATTAAATGTTTGTCATCACTATCATATTGATTTTTATGGGAATAATTTTCATTGACTATAATCGAGCGTTCTAGAAGAGTAATATCTTTCCAAAGGTTGGTTTTTGGCACATCAATATTAGCATTAGAGGCACTACGTTGAATAAGCAGTGTTTTATCTGTGGGACTTTTAACTAGAACATGCACATTTAAGTTAGTTTTTATGCATTTATAATAGAATCGATAAATTAGAGAAATACAATGAGTACCATCTAACATATTTGTGAATTCACCAGAAACTTGAATATTTAAATATAGAGCTTTTAATATGTGAGGATCACTTAGAGTTAAAGTAAAATCAAGAAATCAATTAAACTGAACTGGACCTTGATGAATACAGAATTCCATCATACCTAACATACTAGTTGTAGATCGCCCGGAACTCCACTCCGCACGCGAGGGTGCGAAATCGTTGTTCTTAGCTACTACAGTTCAGACTCGTGTCACGGTTCCAAATCTAATCTCACAAAGTGCAAAGTGAGACCGATAAATCACCAAAGAGTCCAAATCCGGCAAATCGTTTTGGAAAATCGATTTTAATAAAGAAGTGCCAAACATGGACTACTTTGCCAGATTTCAGAGTCGCCACCTAAATATTTTATTTTGGGAAATTTACGAAACTCTGACTCGTGCCTAAGGCCACGTGTCCGTCATCACCAAAGTTGCATCCACTCGGGAACTTGGGTTCGAGAGGGGAAGGTCATGCAATGAACACCCCCGCTCACCCGATCAAAGGATTGGCCTCTACTAACATGATATGTTGGGTATGTTTGGTTTGTGTTTGAGAGATGTGTTTTAGAGATAAAAAGTACGAAAACATGTTTGGTTTGGTTTTTTGGGAAATTTGTTTTGGAAAATTGTTTTGAGAGAGAGTTTTGGAAAAAGTGATTGATTTGATGTGTGTGTGAGAGAGATTTGTTTGGAAAACTTGTTTGGTTTGTGTGTTTTGGGAAATTTTTTTGGGAAAATTTGTTTGGTAGAGAAAATTTCTGAAATTTGTTTGTAGAGAAAATTTCTGAAATTTTTTTCAGAAACACAAACCAAACCTACCCGTTGTTTTTGAAAACACATGCGCTCTTATTCCGGTTTATTAGCTAGCCTTACTACGTGATGCGCACAGCAAACAAGTATAGACTCAATCACGCGGATTGGAACAAAACAACTCATGTTTGTTTTTGAAAGTGGTTTGAAGTTGCTACTCGCAAGTAGGCTAAGATGCGGTTTTGCCACCCTCAGGTGGGCTTTAGAAAAACCATGATTTTGCCACTTCAAGTGGGCTTAAAACTCACAATCATCGAGTTGTTCCAACCCAGGCAATGAAACCTTCACCCACAGGCATTCAAGCAGTTAATTATTTAAGTAGTTAGCCTCATGGCAAGCATGCTAACATGGCAACATACACATCTCATGCAGTATGCTAAAGCGTAAACACTCACAATGTACTCCGAGCCAAAACAGAGAACTAGTTAGAAATCATGCATGATCCTAGTTCATGTTAAGATGGCTAATGCACCACATGCAAAAATGCAACTAAGATAGGCTCGGCTATTCTAAGATGTCATGTGAATGCAACTTGATAACATGCTATTGAACACTTATTCAAGTAAATGTATTGAAATACAATGCAGTTAGTATGATGCGCCGAGCCCGGTGCATGTAAAACAGATGAATGATGCATACATGCAAACATAAGGATGCTAATCGAAACATGCCCTAAAACAAACCATCAAAAGCAGGTAAGTAAAAAGGAGAAAGAAATGGGGGTTGGAAGACATGCATCACACACACGCACGCTTATTACAAAATTCACCCTCTCGACGGAGGGTCTGAATAATAAGCTAACTAGCTAATCTAAGCTAATTAATTACAAACCGAATCGAAACTAGCTATACTAAGCTAATTAGAATATTACAACACGGATTAAACTAATTAATTACAAGATAAGTGATCAACTACAACTAGCTAATAAAGTAGTAAAAATGGCCTCGCGGGGAGGGGTGCATGCATGCTCGGTCGGCTTCGCTCGGAAATCCACTACCGTGCCTCATATTGCCTCTGTTTGCACTGTTCTGTATCTCTGAAAATTATGCCAACTTCCATAGTGCTTTTGACCCACCTTAGGAACAATCTGAGGGGTGGTCGGCCAAGAGAAAAGGCCATCGGCCAAGTATAATGACCATCGGCCAAATTTCAAGGCTATTGGCCAATTATTGATAGCCGATCGGCACACTAGATAGCCGATCAGCCTCTTATTCCTGCAAACTTCTTCTTTTGCTGCAACAGAGCACTAACAGAGGCATGGCAGTGTATTTGCAAGAAAATGTGTGTGTAACCACACTCCTTATCATGTTCAAAGCTCAAAGCAGTGTAGTGCTCGACTCTTGAGCCATCAATCACGTATCTCAATGCATGATGGCTAAAGAGGCCAAGTTGCACAAATCAATGTCAAATGAATGCACACAAAAACACATAAATGCCTTAACCTCTATCATGCATGATCAAGAGGGTCGGCGACCGAGAATTGAGGCACGTTTCATCACTTCAAGTATGAAACGTCCCTCGTTCCTCGTGTTTGGATTGACACCCTTTCCAAACATAATGCAATGCAAGGCATGCACACACAATGCAATGTGACAAGCATGCAAAAACCATGCAATGCAACAAGCATGCAACAACATGCTATCTAATCAACATGCTAAACATCATGAACATGCAACATGCAAACAACATGAGCATGCAACAATGTGCAAACAACTATGCAATGGCAAGGGCCATGTAATGCAACACTTAGTGAACTTAAATCGCATATGGACAGACCTGAGAGCGTCCAAAAACAGTGGCCAATAACACCAAAACTAAGGCACCAAAAGGCAAAACATGCATGCACACATATTGGTCCATAAGCTAGGCAACAATGCACAACCCTTAGAGGCACTCAAAGGGTGAAAGAAATGGGAACATGGCAATGCTATATGCTCTAAAATAACATGGTAAGTGATGCTAAATCATGGACATGTCATAAATGAAGCATGCTAGGAAAGTCAAAGCTTGAAGCTAGCATAGGCATTTGCACTATAACTATGCAAAACATGAAGCATATGGCCAATACAACCCAAAACAGTCCTAGATCATGCTGAATAAAGGCTAAAACATGCACAGAGTAAAGCCAAAACAAGCTAGCATGAAGGGCTAGAACATGGATCATGCGAGGGCAATAGGGAGGATTACTCTACACCTACCAAGACCAAGCATGAGATGACTTCACCAACAAAAATCAGAGTAATATCATGGCAAAATAACCCCAAAAATACATTGAAATGGTAGCTCGCAAGCTTAGGCATGAAGGCATACACAATGACTCATGTTTAAGACATAAAGAACCAACCTTCCAAAGCATGGAAAGAGTGACAAATATGAGTTCATGAACATGAAACATGGACTGAAATCACATATGAAATGATACGAAATCATGAAAGTAGCCCAAGCAATGCATGCTAGTGACCTAGATTGAACCATGGCTATACAAAACAATGCATGAATGACCCAAAACACTTAAAACAGAGCTAGAGCATGCTAAAACATGGACAAAAGCTTATTGGAGTTGAGCCAAAAGCATGCTAGAAAGATAGCCAAAAGCATGATGCATGTTAGGCTATTGAATGGAATTGCACTACAAGTGCAAGGAGCATGCAAGAGGCTATCAAACTAACCCAAAATAGAGTCATGGCATGCTAAATAATGACCAAAAACATGCTGAAATGGAACCAATACATGCTAGACAAACATGCTACTTTGATGAGCCATCTATACAAGCATGCAAGACACAAGGAGAGGGGATGACCCTCTCCTATTTGGGACCTCAAAACACAAGTTTTACCACTGAAAATGCACTGGATTTCAGTGGTTAAAAGGCCAAGAGAAAGTGATCTCAAAGGCCTAAAGTGATGGTGCAAAACAAAGACAAACAAGGCATGCAAGGGAGTAGATCACCCCCAACACCAAAGAAGCCTTAAGCACTAAAAATTAGAACTTTTTGTAGTAGAAAGTTAGGCCTAAAACAACATGCAAATAGGGCCAAAAGCTTAATCAAAGACAAGGGTTTAAGAGGTTAGAAGCTCACCCTTGTAGAACAACTTTAGAGCAACAACTCCAACAGCCTTTTTTTGATCAAAACCAGTCCAAAAACACCAAAACCAAATTCAAAGTGCCTCAGCAACAAGAGTGTGGTGTTTCACTAGGTGTTTGTGTGCAAAAGTGTGAAGAAAAGGCACTTTTGAGCACACACTTTTGCACACAAACAAGCACAAATATAGAGAGAGAAGAAGAAATATAGAGAGAGATATACGTTTTGTATATCAACTTTTCAGAACCTCTGGAAAGGGAGAAGGGTCTCCCTTCTTATAGAAAATCAAATCCTAAGCTTGTTGGAGAAGCTAAGGGTTTGATTCAATCCCTCCATACACGTGTATGGAGGATGAAATCTGTGCTCTCTAGCTATCACAGCTGTCACAAAAATATCTACAAAAGCAAATAAAAAGGCCTCGGCCAAAAGATATGGCCGATCGTCCAAAAAGAGTGCCGATCGGCCAAAAGGAGTGCCGATCGACTATCACTGATGGCTGATGACAAGAAAACATGGCCGATAAGCACAAGGCTTGGCCGATGGGTTGTAAGGCTGGCCAACAAGCCACCCTCTTCCCTTGGAAACAAAACCACAAGTCCTTGGTCCACAACCAAGCACAAAACAAACAAGTTGAGAGGTTCTAAGGCAAGGCGCGCAACCGAGACTTTCAGGAACTCAAAACGAACACGAGCATGGATGATCATCGAGTGTTCAAACGATGACGTCCAAGTCTTGAGGACGGTCAAAAATGGGATGTCTACACTAGTGTGGTATTTTCGAAATCAAGCATCCCTAAGATAGAGTAATACATATGAGTTTATTCCTTTAACAGATAAGGGATTGACTGCAACTTGTACTAATCTTGTGACATTTTGTTCTAAGTGTCGCTCGAGTGAGGAAAGTGTCACTCGAGTGTGGAATTGTTGCTCCCAGTATCTTGCGGGTTTCAGGCATGCTCCCTCGAGCGAGGAAAGCTTCGCTCGAGCGTAGAATGCTAGCTCTCAGTAGTTTCATTGTAGCACTGCATAACTTCTGAGGCCTTTCTTTTTCCACTTGAACGAGGGAGTTGTTGCTCGAGCGAGCCCTTCAAATTGTGTCTGCTTGCTCAAGCATAGGAAGTCACGCTCGAGCAAGCTTCGTGATATCATCTTTTTAAATATGACAATTCTAGATCATTCTGTCACTTCTTTTCTATCTTCCATCTTCTCTTCATCCCTCTGCGAAACCCTAAGTTTCCACCATAAAACACCTCTCATACACTTGAAACCCAATTAAAATTTCTTGCTAGAAGTAGAGAGCACTCGAAGACGATCATCTTCTACCGATTAGACTGTGGGTTTGCAAAAGATTCTAGTAGGAGCTTGACTTCTTTGCTTGATTTTCGAGGTAGGGACACCTTTATTTCTTTGCTCTGAGAAGGTTTCATGGTTTTATTGTGGCTTATGAATTAATTTGGAGATATTGTTGTGTTAGACCCATAATTTCATGAACGAACCATTCTACTTGCTATTACCTAAAATCTCTTAAATTCTTGCACAAAATAGGTATATAAATGTCAATGAAACTCATATTTCTAAAGAAAGGGAAAAACCCCCAAATTTGACAAAACCCTAATTTTCTTATGATTAAAAACATTTAATTAAAGTGGAATTCCCTTATATTCCTTGCATGTTAAGAGTAATAAAGAAGAGGAAGATGTGGCTATCTTTATAGTAATGGAAGTATGGATTGGACATTTATGTTCTTTGAATGTTAAGTTGTGTATTACTTTATCATGTGTTAATGGTTGGTTGATTGAATGGATATTTGGTGGAATTGTGAATTGAGCATGAGTCCAGGTAAGAGTCGGTTTTGAAATTATGTGAGTTGTGTCAGTACCTGTACGGGAAAGGTTAAAGGTGCCCAAATGCTCTGCCTAGGCTTATCGATGGATGAATGTGAGAAAAATATTTTTCGGTGTCCACAAAGTCTTGTTTTATTGTAGTTGGCAAAAGTGGAAAAACATATGGTTTTCTTTGGGTGCCCACTCCCTGCCATATAGTAGTTGGCAAATGTGGGGGTGGTTTTAAGACAAAAGCAAAGGCTGTTTTGAATTGGACTCTTATAGGGGACTCATGGCGTGCTTTTTATGGATGTGATTGTTTAATTGTTGTGCTTGAACACATGAAATGGGATTGTTACTGTTTGATGGTCATGTACTTATATGATTGATAAAGATTACATATGAAGACCAATTCTTTTGTGGTGTTTTGTCACAAGAATACCACAATCTTATTCAAGTGATTAAATACGTGGTTAAAAGTATTCCTACTGGGCAATTTGCTCAACTCTATCTTATTTTTCAAGAAATGAAGATGCTCCGCCTCAGTAAAGCATAGGATACATCGTTGATTTTTGAGAATGGAAGAGAAAGAGATATTTTTTATTGGGACTTTAATTGTTTTGTGTTATGACCTGATTTTGTTTTTGATATATCATGTACGCCTATAAGGCGATTATCGTTATGATGCCATCTACCTTTTTGAACTAGGATTAACTTTGGGAAATGTAATCTTTGAACATTGTAAAGTGGGGAACGTTAGTTCAACGGGAAAGATGGCCCTTTTAGCATTATATTGTTATGGCTGTAGAATATTCCTTTCATAAATTTGTAGGGCGTTACAAATTGGTATCAGAGCCATAGGTTAGAATACCTTGGGCTCATGGGATGTGACATGTGTCATAATAGAGTCCTTAGGCTAGGATGGAATGCTTAGGATGTGTTATGTGCATTTATGTGATTACATGGCTATGGGGTTAGACTCCTATGATATGGCTTTTTTCCATCGCATTCATCAAAATCCTTTTGGAAAGGCACTTGATTGATGTTCTTTCCACTTGGAGGTCCTTGATTGCCACAGAATTAGCCAATATCTTAGGACGATAACTCATACGTGTTTTATGTGATTGTATGTGTGATTATGTGATTTATTTTATGTGGGAACTTGTGTGTTTGTGTGGTGTATAAGTATGAACGGAGCACTTAGGTGCACAAAGTTGGTTTTCTACTTAATATTGTCTCTATTCTTATAGATGTCAGGGCATGCTAGAGCTTGCAGTAAACCTCATTAGGGAGGCTAGAACATTCCATCCCAACCCGAGATCCCGCCACAAGAAGAAGGAGTGGGTCAAAATAATATACCCGTTCCACCGGTCCAAGAAGCTATGAGGGCCTTGGCAAGGGAAATGGAAGGGGCTTTACGAGAGTCCATGGAGATATTGAGAGCCGAGCAAGTGGCTAGAACTATTGAAGGAGAAACATGAGCTTCCTTTTTGAAAAAAGAGTTCTTTCATTCCAATCTCGCTGACTATAGCGGTGGGCCTAATCCAATGGATGCTAACGAGTGGTTGGAGCAAATGGTCAAGTCCTTTGAAATCTTAGACATTCGAGAAAATAAATTGCGGATGGCATAAGCGGCCTACCAGTTGAAGAGGGAGGTGGGGCAATGGTGGAAAGCATAGGGTTGAACACACTTGGGAGGCATTTGTGCAAGCTTTCCAAGATAAATTTCTCCCTTCCACGGCTAGAGAGCAATTGAGAAAACAATTTGAAGAGTTACTACAACTAGACATATCAATGGCTGAATTTGAAGCCAAATTTACTAGCTTATCACGTTTTGCGCCTGAACTAGTGGCAACGGAAGAACTTAGCTGCCTTGAATTTGAGAACAGTTTGAGATCGAAAATCTTGATGAACGTGGTTGGCAACATGATCCATGATTACGACTATTTAGTTGAAGTGGCAGCTCATGTGGCGATTACTGTAGAGGCCAAAGAGGCAAGGTAAGGATTGAAGAGAGCATGACATTCTGATGCTAGGGGTGACACGGATTCTCCAAAAAGGTCTAGAGGGTTCATCATCATCCTTTCAATCGCCTCCACAATAACCTAAATCCTCTGGTTTTGTGATAGGTGGATGTTCAGGAAGTGTGACCCGAGTTCATGGTGTTTGTTATAGATGTGGTCAAATGGGTTACAAGGTTGCTGAGTGTGGGCAGAAAAGTAGAGAATAGTCCCAACCTATGCGTCTACAAGGTCAACCTCAGAATAGGAGCCAGCCCCAATCTTGTTATCAATGTGGTCAGCCAGGACACTTAAAGAAGTTCTGCCTGCAAAAAGTAGGGACTCTGAGTGTGGCAGGGTCTCGGCAATCTGGAGGTTTTCAGATAGGGTAAGGGAATCGACAATCTTATCAGTCAGGTTAGGCACCTAGGACAGTTTAGGGAGCCACGTCCGCCCCATCCGCACAACAAGCTTTTTCTTAGAGAGGTGATGTGGGAGAGAAGAGGTCGCAGGGAAGAGTGTACGCTGTCATTGCTTTCGAGAAAATTGCGGGGCCTTCAATTGTGAGAGGTAAATTGGTGCCTGTCACCTTAAAACTTGTATGGTTGTCGGACCCTTGGTATCGATGGGTTGGCAAAGTGAACGTTAAATATTAAAATTGAGGACCCTTGGGTGATGTTTTGAACCTTGATTAAAGCCTTCACAAGGTATTTAGGCAAGATTAGATCAAAAGTCCCAAATTTGAGTTTTCGTTTCTGACCAACCTTCACTCTTTAGCCATTTTCTCCTTCCATACTTTGAATTTTGAATGTGAGGCCAGAACCATTGGAAATCTTGTTTTTGGGGCTTCGATTTGGACATAAGAACGACCTAAAACGGAGTCCGAACTAAAGCTTTATACCTATTTGAATTTTGAGTTTCTGTGCTGGAAGCATGCTCGCTTGAGCGAGATTTTCTTCGCTCGAGCAAACTATGTGATTTTCCAAGATTCTGGGAGCTTTTTTTCTACGCTCGAGCCAAGCTTCTTCCGCACGAGCGACCAGGTCTCTAACAGACATTTTAAAGTGACTTTTTGGGCCAAAAACTTTATTTTTCTCCCTCTCTCCTCCTTCTATCCTCAAAACCCGAAACCCTAACCTTCCAAACTCTTGATTTCTCTTATTTTTACCCAAGATTCACTCCAAATCTTGCAAGAAGGTTGAAGAGAAAGTATAGATCAAGACTTCTACCGATTGTTTTGTGATTTCATTGGAGTTTCAAGTTGGGTCTTCGTCTTTAGCTTCGAATCTTGAGGTAGGGATTTCTAGTTGTCTTTCAATACTCTCATTTATAGATAGATTGTGGTATTTTCCTTATATAAATACAAAATTTACATTTTTAAGCATATTGTGAAAAATCATGAGATTGGGGATTTAGGGTTTGAAGTGTTGGGGTCTACTTGTTGGGTTATTATTTTGGGTTAAGAATTTGGGGTATATTAGCAATAGAAGAGTTGGAATAAAAAGTATTTTTGTGAAAAACTTTAATTTCTCTTAAAAACCCTAGTTTGGTTCATGAAAATAGATGATGGTTTTGCTTAAATTGACAGTAGTATTATGAAATTGAGATGTTAAATTGCACATATACAAGTTTAATTGAATTTTCGAAGTGTTTGGAAATTTATGTAAAAAGTGTGAATGAACTCTTATTGTTGATCTTTTAAATTATGCTATAATATGAAACCAAATTTGGGTAAATGAATTGTTAATGGTATGGATGATATGAGGTTTCTGATAAAATGATGAAGTGAATATTTAAGAATTTTATTGTGTTATGTTGAATTTCATTTAGTTATGTTAAATTGTGTAAGTCTAGGTTGGGTTAAGATGAGTATGAGTAATGATAAATGGGAGATTATGAAGTATGACGATGTCATACAAAGGAGTTGTGTCAAAGAAATTAATGTTGGAGATTTAATTTATAGCCTTAGGTAGTCATTGATAGTCAATGTGTTGTGAAAAATTGAATTTGAGGACTGGATAATAATATGGAAAAGTTGAAATAGTTTGAACCCACGAATTGTGAACACTTTAAAGATGAATCTTCATGCCTTTATGGATGTGCTGTTATATTTTTCTAACAAAAACAATGAATGATTTGATGGATAATAGAGAAGGTGGTAGAAGATATTGTGTACTTGTTACGCAAATGGAATTTTAACATATGGTGGATTTGTATTGAACTAATGTGTTACGGAAATAATAGAAGATGTGTTGGCATTGCCCACTAATTATAATGATGGATTGTGATGTTACTTTGGAGTCCGTTTCCTGCCGTATTTTGAGTCGGCAAAGCGTGGTGCTTGAAATAGGTTATGTCTTCCTTCCAGAATAGCGCCCAGTAAAGTGTGTGGTATGTTGAGGTTTCGCATTCCTTTCGGCTTGTGACTGGTAAAGTGTGAGGTTCAGTGTTCCTTCCAACTTGTGATCGGTAAAGCATGTGACTAATGGTGATGACTTGTTAATGGATCCGGTATTTGATTGAAATTATTTGAAAGAATGGAAAATTAAATGGTAATTGGATTAGAGGTTGATGATGATAAACTCAATGGATTGCTTGTGACTACAAGGGAAGCTTATTGTAGCTCGGCTTTTTTGCGCCCCCATTCGGAACTTGAAATAAGCCCTACAGTATCAGACTCCTACGGTTCTGAATCTGATCTCACAAGTGCAATGCAAAATAAATAATCACCAAAGAGTCCAAATCCGACAAATCTTTTGGAAAATCGATTTTGAATCAAATTACCAAAAATGGGCTGCTTTGCCAGATAAAGAGTCGCCACCTAGATATTTTATTTTGGAGAAATTTAGGAAACCCATAACTCGTGCCAAAGGCCACATGTCTATCGTCAGCAAGATTGTGTCGGCTCGGGAAATTAGGTACGAGGGGGGAAGGTCACGAATACATTTGAGCACCCCCACTCGCCCTGATATGATTCTTATCTACGTTATATCCTCTTTTTCCGGTTTATTAAGCTAGCATTACTATGTGATGCGCATACAAGTATAGACTAAAATTGCAAGAATTGGAACATTTCAATTTCATCTTTGTTTTGCAAAATTGTTTCGAAATATGTATCACTTGAAAAAGTGATCGCATATGAACATTACCTAAATTATTCCAATTCAAGAAACAAGTTCATCCACAGACATTCAAGCAGTTATAGCACTTAAGCAATTAGCCTCATGGCAAGCATGCTTTGATATGGAAACAATCACACACATGCGATATGCTAAAGCTTATAAAGGCTCACCTAGTACTCCAAGCGAAAATAAACAAAAGAGTTAGAAAAATGCATGATTCATAATTTATGCAATTATGACTAATGCAACACATGCGATAATGCAACCTAAATAGGCTCGGCTACTAAACATGGCATATGAATCAATTTGATCGCATGCAGTCTAAGCACGTATTCGAAGAATGTATCAAACTAACAATGCAGTTAGAATGATGAATCGAGCCTCAGTGCATGCAATACAAATGGATGCAAACATGAAGTATGCTAAACAAAACATGATGTCCCTAAACTAGCCATCATAAGCTGGTAAATAAAAGAGAGAAAGATATGGGGTTGGAAGACATATACATTATTACAACATTGCGCTCCCACGAAGGAGAGTCCGAATGAATTAAGCTAACTAGCTAACTAAGCTAAGCTAATTAAGCTAATTATTACAAACCGAATACATAGCTAAACTACTTAACTAATTACAATGCAGGAATTAATTTACTAGTTAACTAACTAATTAAATAATTACAACGCAGATGCAATTAATGATTAAACTAAACAACTAGCTACTACGCCTTAGGAAACGATGTGCACGTGCATGCTCGGTTTCCACCCGAAAAGACCATCGTTTTGCTTCCTAATGCCTCTGTTTGCACACTTGATCACCAATACTGCTGCTCACTCTACTCTGCCTTACCAAAACTCTGTTGAGTTTTGCATCAGTGGCTGGCTGGCCACTGGAAAAGGTTACCGACCACCAGTCGGCCATGGTTGAAGGTTGTCGACCATGGATGGTGGTCTGCCGGCCATGGAAGTGGCCTGCCAGCCACTGATGCACAGGTTTATCTTGCTACAATAGAGGACAAACAGAGCATATATAGGGTATTTCAAGGGTTTGTTTGCACAACCTTACCCTTTTTTTCAAGGGAAAATCAAAGGAGTAGCAAGCTTTGGTTCACAAACCATCAATGGATGCAATTTCATTACATGATGGCTTGTGAAACCAAGTGTGCAAGTTCAATAAATACAAAACAAGACACAAGCCTCCTTCCTTTCATGAATGATCAAGGGAAGATGTTGACGTTGGAGACTTGAATCATTTCATCACTAGCGAGTATGAAATGGTTCAAGCTTCCATGTGTTCAATTAACATCCGATTGAACACAACCAAATATTATCTTGCTCACTTTTAGTCCCAAGTTTTAGTAACTCATTTTAGTTTACCAACCATTCTTTAATCCAATTAAGTCCAAAAGGTGAATTAAAGTCCTCTAATGGAAATAGGGCTCAAAACATAAGTTGCTTTTGGTATGAAAGAAGCATCATACCATTGGTAATGAACCCCCTAAGGGATTAAACCATTAAGTATGAAACCTCAATTTCATACTTGGGCAAGCAAGTGACTTGGAACCACTTTCAAAGCAAAATTAAAAGCCAAGAAAGGAGGGAGGTTTAAGAGATTATTAATGCTAAAACGAAGTATGAAAAGCCAAAAAAAAAGTGCTATCAACTCAAGTAAGTGATGCTTAAGACCTAAAACATCAAGCTTATGAGGACTATTACACTAGAAGCATTCAAAACAAAGCTCAAATGCAAACTACAACCCAAAATAGTGCTAAAGCAAGCTAAAATATGTCCTAAAATATGCTGGAATTGAGCTAAAACGAGCTAGATTAAAATACTAAAACATGGCACAACCTAGGCTAGTAAGCAAGACACAAGGAGGGGAGGCTAACCCCTCTAAATTTGGACTTTAAAACTTGATTTTGGCCACTGAAATAGCTCTGAAAATCAGTGTTTAAAAGCTTGGAAAAAGATAGTAAAAGGGTGGAAAACACAAGGGTAAAGGCCTCCAAAATAAGGTACAAAGAAGGGCTATCAACCCCTCAACCTTTAATGGCCTTAAACCCAAGCTTCAGCCCAAAAAACACAAAGTTTTGGCAGCCCAAAACAATGGAAAAAATAGTAGGAATAAAAGCAAAAAAAACAAAGCTACAAACAAAGTCTTATGCCTTTGAGGAGAAGAGCAAACCCAAGCAACAAAACCAAGCAAACAACACCCTCTAGAGCTCAAACCAGGCTCAAGAATACCTCAGCTCAAAAATGGTGAGATTTGGTTATGGGTGTATAGGCAAAGGTTAAGGAATTGTAGTCAAAAGTGTAGGGAATTTGTAGAGAAATTGTAGAGAGAGAGGAAAATTTTTGAGTTCAAAATTTTCTAACCTTGCTACAAGAGAGAGAGGGTCCCTATATATAGAAAACATGAAATTCCCTCAAGGAGATCCAGCCCTACAGGTGGGTGAAGATGCATGCATCTGTGTAAACAGCTGGCACAATTGGCATAAAATATCTACAAAATAAATTGGTAGCCGGCCGGCCATCAGTGGTGGCCGGCTGTCCATCACTGGTGGCCGGCAAGCCACATCAGTGGATGGTAGCAGGCCGGCAACCAAGAAAGGATGGTCGACAGCCCAAAAGGGGGGGGGGGCAGCAGGCCACCAGAGCCTGCAGGGCTGAAAACCAAAGTTTGGTCCAAGAATGAGGCAACAGGTGTACAAAGTTTGAAAGGCTTAAAGTTGCGGCATTCCGCTGAGGGCTTCGAGCACTTGGCGAGCATGTAATCTCATCATCGGGTGTCCATGCAATGGTGTCCAAGTCGTAAGGGCTGTAAAAAATGGGGTGTCTACAGTTGCCGCTCTTTGACAGAACTCGAAGTCATAAAATGACGTGGGTGAATGTCAAAACCCAAAGATGACCCATTTTGATAAGGCCGTAAGACTTGGACAAATAATCAAGACAGAAATAAATGGCTGCGCCCACAGGCTACGTACATATCCCTTTGCAAGGAATCAAACCATCATAGTTCTGAGGCAAAATGCAAATGATATGCACAATGCAACTTGCAAGCTGGAGTCACATGCTACGCGAAGCCAGTGACTTTGAATTCTTATGATCAGGCGAGAGCAAATAAGAAGTATAATAAGCAAGAATATGATAATGACATATGAATGAGCAACTTCAAGCTTTAAAAGCGAAAAGATCTAAAACACACTCTAACCATGCCAAGACATGGGACGAGGAAAGAAAACACCACTCAGGGTTGCATTTCATGCATCCTAAGAAAATGAGAACAAAAAACCGCTTGGGCTCGTGTTTCACACATCTTGAGACGCAACCACTTGGGTGTGTACTTCGTACGTCCCAAGGTAAAACCCGCTTAGGGCCGCGTTTCACGTGTCCTGAGAAACAACCAGTCGGGCGCGTGCTTCGTATGTCCCGAGGTAAAACCCCCCTAGGGCCGCATTTCACACGTTCTGAGAAACAACCACTCGGGCACGTGCTTCACACATCCCCAGGTAAAACCCGTCCAAGGCCGCGTTTCACGCATCCTGAGAAACAACCACTTGGGCTCGTACTTTGCACGTCCCGAGGTAAAACAACTGAGGGGTGTGCGATAGATGCATGAAGGTGAACAAGTGCGATAGATGTACAAAGACTTCAACCGGAACTTCTCTGAATGAACCGTACATACAATATCATTTGCTTGTGTAAGAAAGAAACTTAACAAGTATGATACAGTAAGAATGCATATTCTTTGCAAGACAAACAACTAAGATACAATGTTGATTGAAGACATGTTTCATGAGAGAAACAAAAGCATATTCTATGTGTGAAACCAGAGCGAAGGCACATTCTATGCGTGATTCATAACGAATGCAAGACGCGCATGCAATATGCGTGAAATGCATATCTTATGCAACAACGTATGTGAAATGCATATTCTATGCAACAAAGTGACATTCATGTTTTATTCAACAAAGTGAAATGCATATTCTACGCAAGGTACAAAAGCATAATTTGACAAAAACAAATTCAGTAGCAACTTCTGATTTACCTCTTGAAAGAGTTACAATATGTTTAAAGGGTACACCTCGTTCATCTTGACAAGTGATGAACATTCGAGAACCGAAAACACAGTCTTGAGCTTCCATAGAGACAATCTGAACCCAACAGTGAACCATCCCTACACTTCTTGGAAACCAAGGACACAAAACAGCATCAGGACTCCAAGGGAGGCCACCGGCCGGCCACAGTAAAAGGGTGTCGGCCACGAATAGGCCTTGCCGGCCCCATGTCGGCCACAAATGGTAGTTCGGGGCCTTTTTTGTCTTTTCACCACGAGCCTTTAAATATACAACTCAACACTTCATTTCCTTATAACCCTAAAGTTGAAACTGCTCCCATTTTCTCTCTAGGTCCGCGCTTTCTACACATTTTCCAACACCCCACGCGAAGTTGATTCACTAAACCCTCTTTGGTTCCTCCGTTTTCAACAGATTGAAATTTGATTTCAGTGTTTTTCTTGGAGTTTGACCACTTGAGGCTTGTTCCCCTTGAGTTTCTCTCGGGTTTTGTGCCTTTTCCCGGACTTTGACTTTTCCTTCTATTTTCTCTCTCCTAGGGTTAACTTTTTCCTAGTTTACCCTATTTCTCACATTTTTCTTCACTTTTTCACCTACTTTGCACCAATTTTTAGATGGTGGATGATTCACCACACGACGGGGCTTTTCTAGAGATTCCACCCGTATTTCCACCTATTCCTGAGGTAGTATAGCCGGCGGCTGACCTTGAGGCAGAGTTCGAGCCTGAGGCCGAACTAGAGCTGCTACTGCTGAGGGTACGGACTTTCGATCCAGAGAGATACCATCTCCAGACACATATCTTGTCAGCCGGAGGCCTCAGACGCTTCACTGAGTTTGCTTGCGGTGCACCGGAGGACCTCCTACTGAGGGTGACAGCTTCTCACTTGTTAGCCATTGCCGTTGAGGTATGAACTCTGTTTTCATGCATTTCTGCCTTTCTTTACTTGTATTTCTTGCACTGCCTTTTATTTGACTATACTATCATCGCTGTTTTATCTGTTTTATCTATTCTTTATCTGTTGCATCTGTTCTCTACAGGGCGAGTCTCGTGCCTTCAAAGGCTACGGTGCTACGACCACACGAGACTGGTACAATGAGCTCCCCGTTGGAGTCTGAGACATTATAGATGAGACTGGTTTTGGCCTCTTTTGCTCTGGTCTAACACGGGTCATCGCTAGCTGTCCTCTTCAGGGAGCACTTGTGGAGAGGTGATGGGATAACACCAACTCCTTCCACTTCTCCACTATCGAGGAGATGACGATGACTCGCTACGACTTCACCATGATCACTGGCTGAGAAGTATAGGGCGATCCAATCCCTGCCGATACAGACATGAGAGACTAGGAGGTGGCCTTGATTGCGCTACTGGGAGTGCATCCACCTCTATACCGAACAGGCATGGTCAGATATACCTGGTTCATCGAGTAGTTCAGAGGGACCAAGCCTGAGATGATATAGGAGATAGAGCAGTACGCCAGAGGCTTTCTGATGTTTGTCTTCGGTACTAACTTGTTTTCAAACAGGTGGAACACTGTAGACCTGTATCTGCTGAGCACCCTGGTGACCCTTCCTCGAGTTGACTTCTATGACTGGGGCGGAGCTGGCCTCGCCGCCTTATATTGCTGCATGAACTCAATCTCCCATCTGAGAGGAGACTTGACCGGAGGCTACTAGCGAGCCTGGGAGGCACGCATCTCAGTTCCCTCTTAGCACTTTACATTTTCTGCTTTACTGTTTCTGCTTTACATCTATTCAACACCTGTGCTTTCTGCTTTGCACTTTCTATATTTGTTCATACATTGTGCTTTCTGCTTTGCAATTTCTATATCTGCTCATACTGTATAGATCACATATCACTACATTTTCTCCATAGCTGTGGGTTTATGCATATTTTTTTACTCTAGCCCCAGAGCCCATAAAAGGAGCTCCCATTGGCAGTTCCCTACTCACGAAGGTATGACGGCTGGCTCCAGCGTAAGACCCGTGAGACCTTCACATTTTTCCAACATTACTTCGACATGGTAACTGCCTATGAGGTAACCCAAAACATAGTCATTTTCGCTTTAACACTGTTCTGATTCACATTGCAAGTGACATAAATTAATCATTCGTACAACTTGTATTTGCAGATCATGTGGCAGCCATGGGCCTTGATGCCAGCGGGGATTCGGGACTAGTATGCTGGGGCCTGGGCCATTTCTTGCTTTCACATTCTACTTAAGGGCCCAGTTTGTCGGGCCTGGTTCTTGAGCGAGCGGTTCGTGCATCAGACTGTGGGCCTGCTTGACCCGATCGCCCTAATGGCGCTGCAAAAGTCCATGAGATCAGTGGACAACCTATCCATTGATGAGGTCACTCAGTTTGTGGTGGGCTTGGATGTTGAGTACTTCTGAATAGAGGATAAGTACACGACCTTCATCCAGACACATCTGATGCCACCTCTGATCGGTGCTCATGGAGGTGAGGAGGCGAGAGCTCCTGCTGCGAGAGATGCCTAGAGTGACTAGCGCGACCAGGGCCCGTGCTAGAGGGGCTTCCTGGGCAAGGCAAAAGACCGGTTGGCCAAAGCTTCTGACTGTGCTGACATGCTGGCAGCATACCAGAGATGCTTAACAGGTTCTGATTGAGCCTGTAGCAGCTGGTCACGAGCTTGTTGGGGTTCGAGGCCCGACTCAGGTATGGACCATTCTTTACATTTGCACCCCACATTTCATTTCAGATATGTTCATTGTAGATACTAATCAGCCAAATGCATTTACAGGCCTCCACAGAGTACACGAGGAGGGCTCTCAAGCTGATAGCCTCCCTGATAGACATGGTACAGAGGAGAGAGGTGCTGCTCAGTCTCTACGGTATCCAGGTAATTTTCTTCAGTTTACGCTTCATGCTATCAATTTTCCAATACACTGGCATTTCAACTGTGGTCTGTACCAAATTGCATTGATCTGATAAACTGCATCTGATACATTGCATTCATACTATATTTATATTTTATCTAATTGCTACGTGCACTCATTTTGCATATCATGCTAGTATCTGATATACACGCTATAACTGATATGTTGACAATTGTCTTTTCTAGATTCCAGCTGTACTGGCAGCACCAGCGGCAGTACCAGCACCAGGACCAGCAGTAGCTCCTCCAGTAGCAGGGAGGAGAGACAGAGGTAGAGGTGCTCGAGGCCGGAGCAGTCCTCCCGAGCCCATCTTGAGGGACAACGATGCTGACACTAGTGGCTCAGAGGAGGCAGTAAGGCAACACTCTGGGTAATCCAGGAGTGGAGACGATTATGCCGGCTCAGGTTTTGAGAGCGGAGAAGACAATGCTGAGAAGGGTTCCGGGGCAAAAAGCGGAGACGATGCTGGTTCTAGTTCTAGCTCAGAGTCTTCTTTAGACAGTGGTGCTAATGGAGGTAGTGCCCCAGAGTCCTCTCCTCCGAGGAAGAGTACGAAGAGGGCCTCTAGAGCATGAGGCTACCGGAGCTGATTTTTTGTACTTTTGCTTAGGTTCTTTTGTTTGTAGCATTAGCACATTGTATAGCTTCAGATAGGTTTTATTTTCTTTAAAACTTGCACTCCTCTTTTGTAAAAACCTGATCGGAATAAAACCTTGCAGTTTTTTTTTCTTTTTTGAAAAAGTGTTGTATTTTGCATCATGAGCACCATATAGCATATAGCATGAAAAAGACAGAAACGAATTGGCCAAGATAACACTCTTGATTGAAACAAAATCTTAATTGGGTAATGAACCGACCAATAACTGAAATACAAAAAGCAATATACAACTTGATAAACAAAACAACATACAACTTGATAAAGCAAAAACAACGCAACAACAACTTAAATACAAAATAACAAACTTGCTAAAGCCTAAAAGACTCAAAACATGACCTTAAAACACTCAAAGATCAAAACAAAACATATGCTTCCAGCACTGCCCAACACATAGGTGGACAACAGGTCAGAGTGAGTGACTGTCGACCACAAATAGAGGTTGCCGGCCACATGCCAACCATCAGAGCTGGCTTGCCGGCCACCAATGTCTCTTGCCGGCTACCTGCTAGCCACCTGCCAGCCATCAATGTGAAGGATCTCTAGATTGTTGACACCTGGCTTCCACTCACTACCTTATCTTCTACAAAAGGTTGAGCCTTGTGATTTATTCATTTTAGCTGCAAACTCTTTACAAATGGAGCCATTTTTTGCTAAAAAACTCTCGGATTGGATTGCGACTTTAGACGGCTCGGAAAAGGTGAATTTTTGGAGTTTTGGCATAAATGCACTTTTCCTGCTGAGCCGTTCTCCGCTTTGTTTTCCGTTCCTTCATGCTGCGGCTAGATGGAGGAACCCAATTACACATGTCTTTAGCTTCGGGGGACAAGAGATATGCCCGACAATTGAAGAATTTCAGGCGCTAATAGAATCCTAGTGCGAAGAGGAAATCATACCTCAACCCTATTTCGGCCACGTCTAGGCTTTGGGACGGATGTGTGGACTCACTCTACACGAGGCTCGATCTTTGATTCACAATGGAGAGCTAGATATTCCTAGCCTCATTCATCGATTTTTTGACATCGGTGACTGAGGCAACCTTTTTTGGCAGGGTTTTCAATAACACACCCTTTGCTTATGTATGCTGGCTCATTTCCTTCTCACCCCGAATTTCAGCTTGTGTAGCATTCGGCTGGTTGAAGTGGCCCAAGGTTTGAAAGAGGGCAAGAGTTGCATTGGCTTGGTGCTGGCTGAGACTTTGATGGGCTTAGACGCCTTCTGTCGGTGACAAACTACCAAATTCCTAGGGAGTCCACTACTTCTGCAGGTATTGTTTTTTGCCCTTTCTCATATGTGTTTCGCACATCACTCGACACTCATGCTCTGTTTTTCTCTTAAAACCCTCTTCTCACTTTTCTCTCAACATACATCTCTCTATTCTTTAATCTATCATTTCTTTCATCCCTCCCCACATGTGGCTTATGGATAAGTTGAAGGTAATGGAGTCATGCCTTGAGTACTCGGCTCGAGCATACTTCTTCCGCCAACAGCTAGTGGATTTCCCCAACTAGGGGTGGTGGTGCCATTGGATGTGCAGCAGGTCTGCTGTTGACATTGCTTGGTGTTGGTCCTAGCTTAACTTGACCGAAATGAGCTACAACATGACTTGAGAACCTGGCATACAGCTAATCGGCCTTACGCACTATGTATTCTACTTCTCTTTCTGGTTCAAACGTCAGTTTTGACATGATCAGACTCACTCAAAGGAGGGGGTAGAGTACCCGATTTCATTCCCCATCGAAGGTTCACATTTGGCTAGGTACCTCACTTCTTGGAGGACAAGAGAGCTTTTGGCCCCTGTCCCTAGTTTCAGTTGTGTCCTTTCTGGCGAGTACCTCGCTTGGCTCGAGGATGAGGCACAAACCGAGCCTACTTTGGCATTAGAAGCTTCCACAAGCATGAGTAGGGGACGCAGGAGCACCTGACTCACCTATGCCCCTAGTTTACTACTTTGACTTTACATTTCAAGTTTTTATGATGTAATAAAAGCAAATTTGATTTGTATAAGGGAGTTGGAGAACTTCATGTCGAAATCAATGAATTTAAAGTTGTGAGCACTGAAAATTTTCCTTTTGGTCCAAAGAATGGTCTAAGTTGTAAAAGGTAAAATTTGAACAAAATCAACTTTTATTAAAACATTCCAAAACCATTTTCGAAAAGGATCACCATCTGACACACACGAAATCAATCCTCAAGATGTACAACCCCGAATCGAAAGATCATAAATTGCCCCTTGACTGAATAACACTGCTTAGCACTGTAATCAGTTCTCAGAATAAAGATCACAACCGAACTCTCAGATAAAGAACATACAAAGATGACCTGATCAAACACATAGACAAGACAGTTGAGTTGGAGGTGATTACGACTGAACTTCAGGATGAAGTTGCCTACGTATCCCGAAGATGGGAATCAGGCCTTACTAGTTCGGTTCGGGTTCACTCATGTATTAACACTCTCCTTTTATGTTCTAACTTTTGCCAAGGCCGCCCTTTAGGGTTTTTAACCTTGCGAGCTCAGTTTTTCTGTATTTCTAATTTTTTGTGCTGTAACTTTTGCCTAGGTCGCCCTTCCAGGTTTTCTGCCTAGCGAGCTTGTCGAGGATAGTATTTCTTCAACTTGTCCATGTTGATCGATTGGGAAAATTCTAGGCCATCTAGGTCCATGAGAATAACAGCTCCACCTGACTAGACATTTTGATGATATAAGGGCGAGTCCAATTAGGTTTGAACTTGCTTCTAGGGTCATGAATGGGAGCTCGGTTATCTTTCAGCACCATATCCCCTTCTTTGAGATTCTGGGACTTAACCTTCTTGTTGAAATCCCTACCAATCCTGCGTTGATAACCCTGAACATGGTATAATGATTTCATCTTTCTCTCATCAAACAACATCAATTCTTTGAACCAGCTCTGTTGCCAGTCTGCCTCTGCTATTTGACACTCAGCCACAATTCGCAGTGACAGAACTTCTATTTCAATTGGCAGAAAAGCCTCCATACCGTGGACAAGAGAATAAGGGATTACCCCTGTAGACGTCCAGATTGAAGTTCTATAACCACAGAATGCGAATGGCAATTTGTCTAGCCAGTCCTTGTAGGTGTCAACCATCTTCTGCAAAATATTCTTGATGTTCTTGTTGGCGGCTTCAACAACTCCGTTGGTTTATGGCCAGTATGTAGATGACTTGTGAAAAGCCACATTATATTTCTCCAACAAGTCGATCACCTCTTTCTTGAAGTGGGAGCCATTATCTGAAATGATCTCATTTAGGACTCCGTAGCGGCAAATGATATTGTTTCAGATGAACTTAGCCACATGCACTGCTTTCAACACTGCATAGGACAGAGCTTCCATCCACTTTGTAAAGTAGTCAATTGCCACCAGAATGTATTCATGCCCATTCGACCCTTTCGATGTGACCGTCCCAATGACGTCAATTCCCCAAGCTGAGAAAGGCCATGGTGAAGTCATGTTGTACAGCTTCGATGGCGGGATATTCATGCGATTGGCAGGAATTTGGCATTTGTGGCATCGCCAAACAAAACCAACACATTCCCCCTCCATGGTAGACCAGTAGTAACCCTGCCTAAGAATCTTCTGGGCTAACATTACTCTATTCATGTGCGCTCTGCACTCTCCCCCATGGATGGCCTCCATCAGGCACTTTGACTCCTCTTCTTCGACACACAACTTGTGCATTCCTAGATGACATCTCTTGTATAGTTTACCTCCGCAGATGATAAATTGAACGGCTATTCGCCGTGTTACCCTTTTTTCCTTGGCATTTTCCCCTGGTGGATAAACTTCCTTTTCTAAGAAGTTCCAAATTTCGTCGTACCAAGGGTTCTTGTCTTGCAGTTCATCTATTGCGGTGATGGTTTCATAAGCTAGCGTGTATCTCTGCTCAATGATAATTGGACGCATCCGTACTCCTAATGGGATGTCTATCATAGAAGATAGAGTTGATAAAGCATCAGCGAACCTATTGTTCTCTCTTAGTAGATGTATGAAAGTCAGTTTTTCAAACCTAGGAATCAGACCGTCCAGGGGTTTGTGATAAATCTTCATCTTTTTTTTCTTCGACCTTCCAGTCTCTATTTGCTTGAGAAACAACTAGGTTCGAGTCCCCGATGACATTCAATCTTTTTGCCCCTAGTTCCAGGACGGCTTCCAAACTAGGGATACACGCTTCATACTCTACTTTGTTATTGGACACCTTGAACCAGAGTTTGAAGGCTAGTGGTATATGGGAGTCATCAGGTGCTATCAGCAGCACACCTATCCCATAACCGCATTAATTAGACACTCCGTCAAAGTACATTGTCCAAATCTTCTCCTGGACTTGCAAAATGGCTTTATCTGGAAATAGGTACTCTGCCGCTTCATCCCCTTCCACTGGGTAATCTGCCAAGAATTCCGCTATAGCTCTTCCCTTGACTGATTTGTGAGTAACATACTTCAGATCAAATTCGGAGAGAAGAAGCAACCAACGAGCTAGCCTACCCGTAAGCGCTGTTTTCTCAAAGAGATATTTGATGAGATCTAATCTCAAAACCAAAATTACGGAGTGAGCTAACAAGTAGTGCCTCAACTTCCTGGTGGCCCATACCAAGGCTAAGCAAGCTTTCTCCAGCGGAGTGTAGCGAGTCTCATAATCTAGTATTTTCCTGAACAAGCGTCCATCCCATGGTTGTGTCTGTTACTGACAGATACAGAATTAAGGGCTTCCCCGGCTCTGGGGGCGACAACATAGGTGGATTTTGAAGGTACTACTTAATCTTCTCAAAAGTGAATTGACATCGATCATCCAATCAGAATTTCTTTCCTTTCTTCAGAAGGCCAAATAGTGGTTCACAAGCCAACGTTAATTTGGAGATAAACCGTCTTATGAATTGCACTTTACCCAGAAAGCCTTGCACCTCCTTTTCAGTCCTCGGTGGTGGCATTTCTAGGATGGCCTTGATTTTAGAAGGATCTACCTCAATGCCCCTCTGTGTGATTAAGAAACCCAGCATTTTTCCTGTTGTTACGCCGAAAGTACACTTCTGCGGGTTCAACCTCAGCCTATATTCTCTGATCCGTTGAAAGAATTTCTTCAAGGTGGTATAGTGGCCCTCTCTTTCTTTGGAGTTGACAATCATGTCATCCATGTACACCTCAACCTCTTTATGGATCATTTCATGCAGAATAGTGGTTGCAGCCCGTTAATAGGTAGCCCCAACATTCTTCAACCCAAACAGCATCACCCGATAGCAGTAGGTTCGCCACGGCGTAATAAATGCAGTTTTTTCTCTGTCTTTGGGCTTCATCAGAATCTGGTTATACCTAGAAAATCCATCCATGAAGGAGAGCATTGCATGGCCCGTAGTGAAATCCACTAATTCATCAATGTGCGGCAAAGGGAAGTCATCCTTCAGACTGGCTCTGTTCAAATCCCTGAAGTCTACATATACCCAGATTCTCCCATCCTTTTTCGGCGCGGGGATGATGTTGCCTAACGAAGTTGGATATGCAAATACTAACAAGAAACCTGTTTCGATCTTCATGGTGACCTCTTTCTTGATTTTCAATGCCCAATTCGGGCGGATTCTTCCCAACTTCTGCTTGACGGGTCAGGCCTCGGGGTTCAGAGTGATCCGATGCTGTACAATCTCAGGATCGATTCTAGGCATGTCTTCATAGGACCACATGAAAACATCTTTGAAATCTTTTAATAAAGCGACTAAGTGCTCGCGCTCCTCCAAAGACAACGTGCACCCAATCTGGACCAAACGCGATCCTTCTTAATACCCACATTAATTGCAATGGTTTCATCAGCTAGGGGTTTTGCAAACCTCTCCTCCTCTCGATTAATCAAGTTTTTCAAAACCAGAGGAATTCCTTCCTCTTCATTTTCATTAAAATTCTGAAAATCTTGGTCAATGCAATAAACAAGAGGCACAGAGAGATACTCAGAATCAGCAGCATCATTCTCATTCATAAGGTCTAACTTATCCAGCTCTTCAGTTACAACAGACTCAAAAGTAAAAGAAAAAGAGGACCTGGACAAGACCTTGGCATCCAGGTTATCACCTCCAAGAATACCAGACTAAGACTCAGAAGAACTGGAATCTGATTCCAACTCCGCAGACTCCATAGAAAAAGATTCTGGCTTACTACCCGACTTAGAACTAGAAAGGTAGCCTTCCTCCAGCTACCAAATAAGAGATAGTGCTTTAGATGCATCCAAAATGCTTCTAGATGGGTTCACACCCGGTTGGTCCCTGTTCATGGAGTTGGTAAGGTTATCCCCCAAGCTCTCTGAGTTAGCCAGAGGATCTAAAAGGAGACATGCCAGTGTTGCCCCTACTCCAAGCTTGTTGTTGTCCAAGTCACTTTCCATGCTCTTTTCAGCTTTAGCAGTAATTGGCACAGCCCTTTCCTTTATATCACTGTCTTGCAGCTACAAGTCAAAGAAAATTTCAAAGCCAGGAACACACTGCTTCTCAGAATTCATCCAGGGCTTGGGAAACCGCAAAATGGGAAGTCTTCTCCCTCTTGAACAAAATGGCCATTCAATGTTCCTCGGATCGGCCTGTGATTAAGCTCACAGTGTTTCCCAACCTACTTGGCTCTATCTCTGCCTGCCATCTCTTTTCCTTTCCTGACCCAATCCTCTTTGGTGGGCACATAGCCAAGACCAAAGACATACAGATTATGTAGCACATCGGCGAATGCTGTGACGCCCTTCCAGCCACTTCTTTCAAGCCCTATTCCTAGCACATGTTGTAGCTTGTTCATGAAATAAATCGAATGGGCACTGACATTCATGCCCTCATCTGCTGCCAAGATGGTTTGCACTGCTCGGGCCTCAACTAGCGTAAAACCTGAAAGGAAAACATTCTCCATGCCAAGAACAATTTCCAACACAGGCGGAGGATGGATGGATGAATTCCCAAAGACGGTAGCCACTCCCTTCCCATGAGAGTATTTTAGCATTTGGTGGAGGGTAGAAGAAACAACTTTCACCTAGTGCAACCAAGGTCTCCCTAATAGTAGATTGAAAGTGGCCGGCACATCCAAGACATGAAACTCAATATCCTATTGAGCTGGGCCCACTTGAACTCTGATCTGTACCATGCCCATAACCTCTCTGCTGGTATTATCGTACGCCCGAATCACCTGGGTTGTAGGCACAAAATCAGCTAGTTTCAGGCCGATGACATAAGTTGTGTGAGAAGGACAGAGTTGATAGCTGACCCGGTATTGACCAATACCACTCGCACCCACTTTTCTCTGCACTCAACTGATATATATAGAGGTTTGTTGTGTGTTGAGCCTTCCGGTGGCAGTTCCTTGTCCGAGAAGGTTAAAGTTGGCGCAACGCCTCCTGGGACGACCAATCCCACAAGCTATTTAGGAGTTATGTCAATGGACAATTTGGCCCTATCCATCGCTGATAGTATAGCCTGTCGATGCATTCGAGAAGCCATAAGCAGACCCATATTGAAATATCGGCTTGAATTTTTTCAGCACCTCCTCTTCTTCTAACTGTTTTTCCTTCTACTTCTCAACCTCTCTATCTTTCCCGAAGGCTTCAGCTTGGTCCAAGTGCGGCGGCTTGAAATACCACCACTTTTCATCATGTGGTCAATCTCCTCAGTGTACCAGGTATTGTCTGGCAGGTCTTCACCCCAATCTTCATTGGTGTGAGCCAAAAGTAGATTGTCATCCTCCCACCATGTGCGTCTGATAGCTGACAAGCAGTTGTCCGGCTCCATTCTAATCATTCCCCCATAACAAATATCCCCCGCAAGGAGTTAAGCTATTCAAGCTTTTCGGTTGTTTTCACCCCTTTCTTGTTCAAATTGCTTTAGTACAGCTTCTTACTCTGTGTCCACGATACTGACAATGCCTAGTTCCTGAGCTGATTGTTCCATAACGGTATTCTCCGATAGTTTCCCCTTGTCTTTGGCCATTCCGGCCATTATAGCAATTCTTGCTCCCTCTTCCTCTGGTTATGTTTCAGTTTCTTCCTCTTTGTCAGGCTCATCACTAAGTCACCCGGAGTTGTCTGTCGACCCATTTAGTTCAAGCCAGTCAATCTATACGTCTCCTTGATCTTGCTCATCAAAGAACTGCAGATTATCTAAGTGCTCCTCTAGCTCCGCTGGATTATCCAGTCCCTGACTTGGGCCATCCTCTCTAACCACATTGACCACCGCTGTTGTCGGTAATACCACTTATGGTTTGGCTTGATCGGTCGGCATAATGTAATAGCCCGAGTCATACACCCCCTCAGATAAGTCCGTAAAGCTCTTAGGCAATGGACTGACATTCTCCTCCAAGGCCAAACTTCCCTTCTTCTGCCATTGCCACCACCACGGGTTCAGGTTGAAGTGTGGACGTGTCCATTATGAACAAGTCCGTGCTTTCAGGGATGAACAATGTCAGTCTGGGTAGGTGAGAAGGGGTAATATGTACGCTAGGGTCTTAGGGGATAGCCAGTGTATGTATTAGATTTAAGTGCCGGGGTGGAGGGACTTGATTGTGCGCTGGGAGAGGGTTGGTGGTTACATTTGGCTTTTGGGGTGGTGCTATCACCTTGTTGTCGATGAGATCTTGAATCTTATGACACAGCCTGAAGCATTGGTCGGTGTCGTGAACGTGCTGCTGGTGAAAAGCGCAGTATTTGGCTGGGTTGTGTTTAGGTGGGAAAGGATCAGGTAATGGGCGAGGCTCTAATGGCTTAAGATGTCCCTTTTTATCATCACCTTCATGGCTTAGGATAAAGGCATGTAAAGTGAGGTGAAGACCCTTTGGCATCGGGCCTAATTGTTTGAGGTTTGTGGAGTCATGCTGGTGAAAGGGTTGCCAGTCTTGGCTATGGTAGTAACGGCACTCACATCAGATGGCCGCGTAGTTGTGCTTCCACTAGTGGTTGCATTGGAACCCCTGTTTCAATGCATCTTCGATCTGAACCCCTATCTCACAGAGGTTAGTGAATGTGACCAACGGTAAGACGATCGTCTTTTGCAATAATTTTCCTTGCAGATTGTAGACTACCATCTGAATTTGATCCTTCTCTGACGACCTAGTAGTCATCATCGAAGCCTTGGCCCTCCACCTCATTACAAAGTCTGAGAAGCCCTCATCTGCCTCCTGACGGGTTGCCTCAAGATCATGGGTTGTGACCTCAATCTGTGTATTGTATGAGTATTGTGCGATGAAGGCCTCAACCATTTCCCTGTAGCTCTGCTTTACTGAATCCTCCATCTTTGCATACCAGATAGTCGTTATTCCTGACAATGTCTGGTTGAAAAGTGATAGCTTTTGAAGTCTGGTGAGGCCCATTGGCCGCAGGATATCGAAGAACAACCGCAAATGAACCATGGGATCCCCAGAGCCATCGAATCGATCTATGTGTGGCATTTTAAACCGGTCTGGCAAGGTTACTGTTCAGTCAGTATATCCATCTTCGATGTCAGGGATAGAGTTCATGCCCTGTGCCCGCTTGAAAAGCTTTTCCATCTTGTTGACCTTAAGTACAGTCGGGTCAACTTCGAATTCAAATGAAGGCTCGGTTTGGTACACTGGTGCCTTGGAGGCTTGTGGTGGGATCGGGTCTACCGGATTGCCCAGATTCTCTTGGACATTAGCAGTGATTCTGGGTGTTGGGATACCCGCCGGAGGTGCATGGAAAGCAAAATCTGTTGCCGGTTGTTGTTGCTATTTCCGGAGCCTGTTTATCACTTCAGCTTGGTGGGCTGTAACTTTAGCTTGGCGAGCAGCATCTTGCTACATGGTTTCCATTATTTGTTGGAGATGATGAATCAAGTCCTCTATACTAACTGTAGGGTACTGAGTCATCTGAATAGGCGAATGATCTCTTGCTAGCCTAGATGTAGAAGATTGAGCCTGACTAGATGGTGAATTATGCCCAACTCTCCTCCGTCTAGTAACCAGTGGGAGCGAAGCAAACACAGGTTGTCCCCTAACAAGATCCCCGGATCTGTAAAGTCTCCTTACACGGGTCCAGAGTGCTTGGGCAGTATCCGAACTGTCTGAAGCTATTGTGATAAACTACCTTGCGAAAAGAAATAAAGCAAAAAGGAAAGCAATAATCAAAAACCGCACAGTACCTCAGCTCAGATGTTAACAACACATAGTTCTAATAAAAAGCTGCAGAATTGCACTCAACATTGATTTATGCCCAAAATCTGATACCTAAACTTGCAACTGAAATGCACATTCCTGTAGAGTTTCACTCTAAAAGCACATACCAATTAAGTGAGAGCCAAAACACCCCTATGAGGGGGGAGGGTTACCTTTTCCTAGTTTCGTCAGGAACTAGGGTTGGCTATTCAAGCAAAATGGTTTCACACAATCCTGTATTTGGGTGAGCATCATGTCCTAGTTTGGAACAGTCTCTATGGCTTTCAATATGCATGTCACGCCCCAAACCCGCCCCTAAAAATTTGGGCATGACTCATTCGAAAACGGACAATAAACCTGTTATACATATCATATGGGGCCTGAACGGAAGCATTTATCAATATAAATTAACATAAATAAAAGAATTGCATCCATTGAGCGACCACTATCATGCCAGGATCACAGACAGACATAAGGCAAATAAACATATAGTGACGTGCATCAGAGAATTAGCTATGTACATATATATATATATATATATACAGACCCGGCCCTTAGAATTGGGCGCAAAACAACATGGACAGGAGAAGGAATTATATATACATCAACCTTAAGCAGACAATCAGGGTGCAAAACTAAAAGCTTAGCAAAATGAGCTGTCTTCGCTTAAGTGCCTGGACACTCTGACGTTGACAAAAGAGGCACGGATGCCATGGGTTAAAACTGACCTCCAGGTGGAATGCCTACAGAAACAGACATAACACAAAGTGAGTCAAGCTCAGTGAACAGTAATACATAAACAATTTACAGCTTAACTTAACTTACTTACAATGTATATATTTCATTTAGTTACATAAGTAAATGCAAACAATCCTGCGGTTAGTCTGATTCTGTACACATTTCAAAATGGCCTTGTCGGTTCATAACTTCACAGATTGGCCCTCGGCCTCTGAGATTCATAGTTTCACCAGTTACAGAATTATACTTCACAAGTTGGCCCCTGGCCCAGAAATAACAGAACGGCCTATCGGCCCTGAAATAACAGAACGGCCTAGCGGCCCAGAAATAAATATGTATGGACTCAAGAGGTGGCTCGTACGGATTCTAGAGGTGGCTCCCACCAAAGTGTAGCACTTAGTTCCGTACAGCACTTTGTTCCATACCAGAAATCATCAGAATAAATTAACTTCAGAATCATACAGAAAGTATATACATTCTTCCCATTATTCACAGTTGCTGATAATTGTTAACAAAAGGTAAACACATTTTACAGATTAAACGATTACCGTAGTTCCACAACAACAATAACAAATATACTGCTCCGTAATACTCTTAGGTTTTCCCGTGGTTTATCATAAGTTAGCATAGTTGTCCCACAAATAGCAGAATAATAATATTAACGATGAACAGAAGGTAAATGCACCATTACTTTACTACGGATAGAACCATTCACAATTTCTTCCCATCAACCAATTCTACAGTCTTAATAGTTCGTGTGCCATTCCTATGCGGAGTCATAGGCAATTTACATATTATAGTACCTTGATGCCTACTATTAACCATGTTCAGAGTGCAGAGTACTGTCAGAATAATGCCGATGCATGCAGCATCTTTCAACGTTTACATAAGTCCACAATGGTTTCCAATTAACATAAATATACAATAAGTACGAGTATTGTACTACTACTCACAGTGTTTAGATGCTTGGTCCGCCCCTGCAGCTGACCCTACGCAATACATAATAAACATAAATATCGGGTCACACATAATTTAGTCCGTTCATAACTTGTTTAATTCTCTTTATACCAAGTTACACATCAATTCGCAATTAACATCATTAGCTCAATACACTTCGCCATACATATCTCAACACAATTCAACATAATTCACGCTATTTAGCATGATTTAACTTATTACCACTAAATATAATTCAACATCGTTCAAGGTGAAGTCGTAAATTCCCATTGCATCATTTCATCCCGAGGCTCTTATCACCCATAACATTAATAATCTTGTTCCCCAACTTTCATCTTACATAATTGCATGATTCAGAATGTTCATAACAAAATTCATTCGCAAATGTTAAACATAACCTTCAAACATTTCTAAATTCCAATTAAACTTGAACACATATAATTCAATACCTCAATTTCATTATTCTACTTTCAATTTGGGCCAACTCATCGATTATCATCATTAATCAACCTAGGGTTTTAAAGAAAATTGGGGGTTTTCCTCCTTTCTTAGTTAAATCTTCAAATCAACAATTACTATATATCAATATGCTAAAAACATTCAACATCCTTTGAAAATTAGAGTAGAAGCCCCATTTGTGAATAAACAACAAGCCATTAATGTTTCCAACCCATAATCAACTCAAACTTCCAAAATGTCAACAAAATCCCAAAGTGACAACAAAATTACTTCAAAACATAAACATTCAAGGCCAAGAGAACCCCCTACCTCAAGATTGGAAGCTAAGAGGCTAGATCAAAAGCGTCCTCTCCAAAATCTCAAAATCCAATCGGTTGGAAAAGTTGATCTTCACTTCTTCTTCATCCTTGATGTACGATCCATGGTGGATTGTTGGTGAGAATGGCTGAAATCAAGGTTTGAGGGTTAGGGTTTCGAACCTAGGAAGGGAGGAAGGAAGAGGAAAGAAGAAAAATAATGAAATGATCCAAGAATCCCGTTTTTAACGCTGCTGTCCCGTAATTTCCGCTCGAGCGGACTGATTTCCGCTCGAGCGGACCTGCCCTCAGCACAGATTTCGAAACTTTGAACAGGTATAACTCTTCCATCCGGACTCCGTTTTAGGTCGTTCTTGTGTCCAAATTGAAGCCCCGGAAATAAGCTTTCCAATGGTTCTAACCTCACATTCAAATTCAAAGTATGCAAGGAGAAAAGGGCAAAAGAGTGACGGCTGGTCAAAAATTCAAACTCAAATTTGGGACTTTTTATTTAAGCTTATCTATATATCTTGTTAAGGCTTCAATCAAGGTTCCAAACATCATCCAAGGGTCCTCAATTATACTATTTAAAGTTCACTTGCCAACCCATCAATATCAAGAGTCCAACAACCATACAAGTTTTAAGGTGACAGTCACCACTAGACATCAATCCGATGTGAATTTAAAATCCGGGTCGTTACACCCTTCCCACCTTAAGAAATTTCGTCCCCGAAATTTGCATCCGTTCTAACAAGAATAGCAACAACCGTATGCTCACCAATTCATAACAATCCCTAGTTCATAACAAAGCATGAGAGCACCATACATATCCACCCAACCTTAACAACTTCCAATACACCCTACTTCATTCCTAAGCCCAAAATACAAAGTGTTATAACTTACCCACCTTAGGGAAATTTCATCCTCGAAATTGAAGAAAACCAAATGGAAGACAACTCAAACATGCCCATTCCAGGTATGTAAAATGAAAGAAAACATCTCATATTTTATTTCACAAGATCTTGTATCGAATAAGATAAAACTACAAGAGTCCTTGGCAGGACATTCCAGATATAGACTCCCCACTAGGCAGGGTTTGTAATCACAATATTTTTCCTGTCGTATCCATTCTCAGCTATAGAAACATATAATTCTTAAATACAGAAACATAATACGTAGCATTTCCCCTAAGCACATAATTCATAAATTCCCACAGCATACATTAATTTCCTTCACAATATGTTCTTTACTATGTTCATAACCAAATTGATCCAGCCTTAACAATTCATATGTAATTCTCATTAGAAAGTACATGTTCAAACTTGCCCCGTTAAGTAGTTCTTTGGGTAAATTTCGGAGTGCCACTTACTCGGAGAGGGGTTGTCCAGTAAAGTCATAAACAGTTCCAAAATAATTAAATTAGTCACGTGATTAGATCCAAATTCGGTTATGCATAATAAAATCCTAGATCAAAGCCTACCAACAAGGTTTTGCCTAATTAATGAGGCATATTTCATTCCAATAGTCACAAATAAATCATTTATGTATGCTGCCCTTAGCTTTATAATTCGCTTGTAATATCCCTTGTCCCCCAGATAGCCTTTCGGCTCAGATAGCCTTTCGGCCCAGAATACACAGATGTGTATGTATATCTTTCCAACATTTCAACATATAGGTTACTACCATAACATACAGAAAACAGAAAACAGAAGGTTATTAACGGATATTACTGATACATAAATGTATATTTAATGCACTATTACTCGCAGTGTTGTGGTAGCGTACTAGTTCCTTCTGGAGTGTGCCCTGTACACAATAACTAATAAATTAGTATTCTTCCTTTTTAAATCTTGAAGAAGTCATTCTATGTATCACCATATTTCTTACGAATTTAAAACCATCTTACACTCATCAGAAAAATATTCTAAAAACACCGGTGAGTCAAGCACGCAAAACTGAACGAACACTTTTTTTTTTTTTTCCTACAAACAGTACTCCGCTCGAGCGCCAACTTGCCCGCTCGAGCGGACAGTACAATGTGATCAAAAATGCTGCGAGGTCGATTTTTGCGCTCGAGCGGAAATTCCTCCGCTCGAGCGGACAGAGTAATTTCAGAAGAACTGCTGAGAGGGTGCAATTCCCGCTCGAGCGGCCATGACCTCCGCTCAAGCGAACATCCGACCCAGATTCAGGGCAGCTCGATTTCAACTCAAAATTTAGCAACCAAGCTTCATTTTTCATGCAATCAAAGGTTAAACTCATGCAATACTTCATCCTAACAACACCATAACATGGATTCTACCTCAATTATGATAAGTAGTATGCATAGCTCACAATTACAATAGGTCAGCAAACAGTCATACAGAAATTATAGACCAGTCGTCTGGCTCAATCAATTAACATAAACAAAGTTTCCAGTTATTTACATACGTAGGTCCTACTGGGTCCATTCATAAGGTCATAGATTTCCTTAAGTATACAGTAACCACACCCATGCAGATACGTCTAGAAGTCAACAATGTAGTGACAACATAATTTGATCACCTAATATCAAAGTTAGAATTCTTAGCCAAATTAGTTCAATATTACGTCGCGCATATTATACAAATCTGTATAAACATACCGAAGGAGATAAATGTCCAGTACATAACGTTAATTCACCATCAAAGTTCACAGTGTCATGCAGAACAGTTTACATTATATCCTTCAAATACGGAGTAGGGATTAATTTAATAAATTGCAATATCTAACATTTGTGCATTTACACAGAAATTTTCATAGAAATGATTTCTTAATCTTTCGTCATAAATATACATAGGCAAGATTTTAATTCTTGCGGTAACTTATCAGTTTATCAATTAATTAGGTTGTTCTCGAAGTAGTCATTAGCTGCCTCCCTTTTTACAAGTCTCACACAAGTAAACACGTAATGTGGGTAAGGTCCTTAGTGTCGTTCAACCATTCTTTACATGGGTCCAACTATTATCCAAAACACAACTTATCAAAATACATATCACAATACCTTTTTAAATCATAGGTCCAAACAATACCATAACAAGAAAGACATCACTATATCATAACTAAATCTTTCATACTTAGTGTTTAAGCAATTTATGACAACTGAAACAGATTCAGATATATGCTCATAATCATATTCATATTTAAATTTTGCATAAGATCATATATGGCTAACTATCAGATCAGGTAGGTCCGAAGACCACAACAGGTAGGTCCAAAGACCACAACAGGTAGGTCCAATGACCACAACAGGTAGGTCCAAAGACCACAACCCACAACAGGTAGGTCCAAAGACCACAACAGGTAGGTCCAAAGACCACAACAGGTAGGTCCAAAGACCACAAAATTGATACCAATAGCCACGGTATTGTTACCCCCGGGCGAGGGCCATAGGCCACGGTATTGTTACCCCCGGGCGAGGGCCATAGGAATTAAGGGTGCCACAATTACTTATACCATTTTAACAGATTGGCATGTTGGCCCAGAATTATCAGATTGGCCTTTCAAAAATCAATCATTTCGTATAATAGACATGAGAGGTATAATAGACATGGCTCATAATCGTTAACGTACACAAATTACTCTTAACGTTGCTATCAGTCTTTTCATATGCACTAAGGATGTCATGCATGAAGCCTAAGTCTTTTCTAGACATCCTACAGCTCAATGGATCCGTGTGTGAGATAGCAACTCGTGCTCTGATACCACCTGTCACGCCCCAAACCCGCCCCTAAAAGTTTGGGCATGACCCATTCGAAAACGGACAATAAACCTGTTATACATATCATATGGGGCCTGAACGGAAGCATTTATCAATATAAATTAACATAAATAAAAGAATTGCATCCATTGAGCGACCACTATCATGCCAGGATCACAGACAGACATAAGGCAAATAAACATATAGTGACGTGCATCAGAGAATTAGCTATGTACATATATATATATATATATACAGACCCGGCCCTTAGAATTGGGCGCAAAACAACATGGACAGGAGAAGGAATTATATATACATCAACCTTAAGCAGACAATCAGGGTGCAAAACTAAAAGCTTAGCAAAATGAGCTGTCTTCGCTTAAGTGCCTGGACACTCTGACGTTGACAAAAGAGGCACGGATGCCATGGGTTAAAACTGACCTCCAGGTGGAATGCCTACAGAAACAGACATAACACAAAGTGAGTCAAGCTCAGTGAACAGTAATACATAAACAATTTACAGCTTAACTTAACTTACTTACAATGTATATATTTCATTTAGTTACATAAGTAAATGCAAACAATCCTGCGGTTAGTCTGATTCTGTACACATTTCAAAATGGCCTTGTCGGTTCATAACTTCACAGATTGGCCCTCGGCCTCTGAGATTCATAGTTTCACCAGTTACAGAATTATACTTCACAAGTTGGCCCCTGGCCCAGAAATAACAGAAGCCTATCGGCCCAGAAATAACAGAACGGCCTATCGGCCCAGAAATAACAAACGGCCTATCGGCCCAGAAATAACAGAACGGCCTAGCGGCCAGAAATAAATATGTATGGACTCAAGAGGTGGCTCGTACGGATTCTAGAGGTGGCTCCCACCAAAGTGTAGCACTTAGTTCCGTACAGCACTTTGTTCCATACCAGAAATCATCAGAATAAATTAACTTCAGAATCATACAGAAAGTATATACATTCTTCCCATTATTCACAGTTGCTGATAATTGTTAACAAAAGGTAAACACATTTTACAGATTAAACGATTACCGTAGTTCCACAACAACAATAACAAATATACTGCTCCGTAATACTCTTAGGTTTTCCCGTGGTTTATCATAAGTTAGCATAGTTGTCCCACAAATAGCAGAATAATAATATTAACGATGAACAGAAGGTAAATGCACCATTACTTTACTACGGATAGAACCATTCACAATTTCTTCCCATCAACCAATTCTACAGTCTTAATAGTTCGTGTGCCATTCCTATGCGGAGTCATAGGCAATTTACATATTATAGTACCTTGATGCCTACTATTAACCATGTTCAGAGTGCAGAGTACTGTCAGAATAATGCCGATGCATGCAGCATCTTTCAACGTTTACATAAGTCCACAATGGTTTCCAATTAACATAAATATACAATAAGTACGAGTATTGTACTACTACTCACAGTGTTTAGATGCTTGGTCCGCCCCTGCAGCTGACCCTACGCAATACATAATAAACATAAATATCGGGTCACACATAATTTAGTCCGTTCATAACTTGTTTAATTCTCTTTATACCAAGTTACACATCAATTCGCAATTAACATCATTAGCTCAATACACTTCGCCATACATATCTCAACACAATTCAACATAATTCACGCTATTTAGCATGATTTAACTTATTACCACTAAATATAATTCAACATCGTTCAAGGTGAAGTCGTAAATTCCCATTGCATCATTTCATCCCGAGGCTCTTATCACCCATAACATTAATAATCTTGTTCCCCAACTTTCATCTTACATAATTGCATGATTCAGAATGTTCATAACAAAATTCATTCGCAAATGTTAAACATAACCTTCAAACATTTCTAAATTCCAATTAAACTTGAACACATATAATTCAATACCTCAATTTCATTATTCTACTTTCAATTTGGGCCAACTCATCGATTATCATCATTAATCAACCTAGGGTTTTAAAGAAAATTGGGGGTTTTCCTCCTTTCTTAGTTAAATCTTCAAATCAACAATTACTATATATCAATATGCTAAAAACATTCAACATCCTTTGAAAATTAGAGTAGAAGCCCCATTTGTGAATAAACAACAAGCCATTAATGTTTCCAACCCATAATCAACTCAAACTTCCAAAATGTCAACAAAATCCCAAAGTGACAACAAAATTACTTCAAAACATAAACATTCAAGGCCAAGAGAACCCCCTACCTCAAGATTGGAAGCTAAGAGGCTAGATCAAAAGCGTCCTCTCCAAAATCTCAAAATCCAATCGGTTGGAAAAGTTGATCTTCACTTCTTCTTCATCCTTGATGTACGATCCATGGTGGATTGTTGGTGAGAATGGCTGAAATCAAGGTTTGAGGGTTAGGGTTTCGAACCTAGGAAGGGAGGAAGGAAGAGGAAAGAAGAAAAATAATGAAATGATCCAAGAATCCCGTTTTTAACGCTGCTGTCCCGTAATTTCCGCTCGAGCGGACTGATTTCCGCTCGAGCGGACCTGCCCTCAGCACAGATTTCGAAACTTTGAACAGGTATAACTCTTCCATCCGGACTCCGTTTTAGGTCGTTCTTGTGTCCAAATTGAAGCCCCGGAAATAAGCTTTCCAATGGTTCTAACCTCACATTCAAATTCAAAGTATGCAAGGAGAAAAGGGCAAAAGAGTGACGGCTGGTCAAAAATTCAAACTCAAATTTGGGACTTTTTATTTAAGCTTATCTATATATCTTGTTAAGGCTTCAATCAAGGTTCCAAACATCATCCAAGGGTCCTCAATTATACTATTTAAAGTTCACTTGCCAACCCATCAATATCAAGAGTCCAACAACCATACAAGTTTTAAGGTGACAGTCACCACTAGACATCAATCCGATGTGAATTTAAAATCCGGGTCGTTACAATGCAGCTAGGCCAAATGCTCAAAAAGGGTACCTCAGCAAGACTACCTAATACACCTCTCACACCTAACACCGAGAAGTGAAAGGAGGATCAAACGATACAGCGGTAGTCCAAATGCAAGGGTTGTGTACCCATCGTGGTAGAGCTCGCAACTGGTCAACCTTTTGGCAAGCTTTTAGGCAAGCCTCTGGCAAACCGTCCAGTAATAGCAGATGGCAAACACAGTGACTTAGGCTCACCAATGCAAATGCAATGCAAAGAAACATATAAGTGTAGATAAAATTTCATATCATGAATTTCAAGTCCAGTTCTCTAATTTCCCCAGCAAAGTCGCCAGAAACTATAGCTCGGCTTTTTCACGCCCCATTTCGGAACTTGAAATAAGCCCTACAGTGTTGGACTCCTGCGGTTTTGAATCTGATCTCACAAGTGCAATGCAAAATAGATAATCACCAAAGAGTCCAAATCCGACAAATCTTTTCGAAAATCGATTTTGAATCAAGTTGCCAAAAATGGACTGCTTTGCCAGATACAGAGTCATTTTTTTTGAAAATTTAGCAAATCCATGACTCGTGCCAAAGGCCACATGTCCGTCATCACCAAGATTGTCTCGGCTCGGGAACTTAGGTACAAAGGGGGAAGGTCACGAACACATTTGAGCACCCCCACTCGCCCGATCAAAGATCGGCCTCTACTAATCATGATATGATTCTTATCTACGGTATATGCTCTTGTTCCGGTTTATTAAGCTAGCATTACTATGTGATACGCACACAAGTATAGACTAAAATTGCAAGAATTGGAACTTTTCAATTTCATGCTTGTTTTGCAAAATTGTTTTGAAATATGTAATACTTGAAAAAATGATCGCATATGAACATTACCCAAATTATTCCAATTCAAGCAACAAGCCTTCATCCACAGGCATTCGAGCAGTTATAGCACTTAAGCAATTAGCCTCATGGCAAGCATGCTCTGGTATGGCAACAATCACACACATGCGATATGCTAAAGCTAATAAAGGCTCACCTTGTACTCCAAGCCAAAATAAACAAAAGAGTTAGAAAAATGCATGATTCCTAATTTATGCAATTATGACTAATGCAACACATGCGATAATGCAACCTAAATAGGCTCGGCTACTAAACATGGCATATGAATCAATTTGATAACATGCGGTCTAAGCACGTATTCAAAGAATGTATTAAACTAACAATGCAGTTAGAATGATGAACCGAGTCTCGGTGCATGCAATACAAATGGATGCAAACATGAAGTATGCTAAGCAAAACACGATGTCCCTAAACTAACCATCATAAGCTAGTAAATAAAAGAGAGAAAGATGTGGGGTTGGAAGACATACACATTATTACAACATTGCGCTCCCACGAAGGAGAGTCCGAATGAATTAAGCTAACTAGCTAACTAAGCTAAGCTAATTAAGCTAATTATTACAAACCAAATAAATAGCTAAACTACTTAACTAATTACAACGCTTGAATAACTAAGTAATTAAATAATTACAACGCAGGTGCAATTAATGATTAAACTAAACAACTAACTACTACGCCTCGGGAAACGAGGGGTGCACATGCGCATGCTTAGTTTTCCACCCGAAAAGACCATCGTGAATGCCTCTGTTTGCACAGTTGACCACCAACACTGCTGCTCACTCTACTCTGCCTTACCAAAACTCTGTTGAGTTTTGCATCAGTGGCTGGCCGACCACTGGTAAAGGTTGCCGGCCACCAATCGGCTACGGTTGAAGGTTGCCAGCCATGAATGGTGGTCTGTCGGCCATTGAAAGTGGCCTGCCAACCACTGATGCACAGGTTCATCTTGCTGCAACAAAGGACAAACAGAGCATATAGAGGGTATTTCAAGGGTTTGTTTGCACAACCTACCCCTCATTTTCAAGAAAAAATCGAAAGAGTAGCAAGCTTTGGTTCACAAACCATCAATGGATGCAATTTCATTGCATGATGGCTTGTGAAACCAAATGTGCAAGTTCAATAAATGCAAAACAAGACACAAGCCTCCTTCCTTTCATGAATGATCAAGGGAAGAAGTTGACCTTGGAGACTTGAACCATTTCATCACTAGCAAGTATGAAATGGGTCAAGCTTCCATGTGTTCAATTAACATCCGATTCAACACAGCCAAATATTATCTTGCTCACTTTTAGTCCCAAGTTTTAGTAACTCATTTTAATTTACCAACCATTCTTTAATCCAATTAAGTCCAAAAGGTAAATTAAAGTCCTCTAATGGAAAGAGGGCTCAAAACACAAGTTGCTTCGACTATGAAAGAAGCATCATACTGTTGGTAATGAACCCCCTAAGGGATTAAACCATTAAGTATGAAACCTCAATTTCATACTTGGGCAAGCAAGTGACTTGGAACCACTTTCAAAACAAAATTAAAAGCCAAGAAAGGAGGGAGGTTGTAGAGGTTATTAATGCTAAAATGAAGTATGAAAGCCAAAAAAAGTGCTATCAACTCAAATAAGTGATGTCTAAGACCTAAAACATCAAGCTTATGAGGACTATTACACTAGAAGCATGCAAAACAAAGCTCAAATGCAAACAACAGCCCAAAATAGTGCTAAAGTAGGTTAAAATATGTCCTAAAACATGCTGGAATTGAGCTAAAACAAGCTAGATTAAAATGTTAAAACATGGCACAACCTAGGCTAGTAAGCAAGACACAATGAGGGAAGGGTAACCCCTCCAAATTTGGACTTTAAAACATGATTTTGGCAATTGAAATATCTCTAAAAATTAGTGTTTAAAATGTTGGAAAAAGATAGTAAAAGGGTGGGAAACACAAGGGCAAAGGCCTCCAAAACAAGGTACAAAGAAGGGCTATCAACCCCTCAACCTTTAATGGCCTTAAACCCAAGCTTCAGCCCAAAAAGCACAAAGTTTTGACAGCCTAAAACAATGGAAAAAAGTAGGAATAAAAGAAAATAAAACAAAGCCACAAGCAAAGTCTTACACCTTTGAGGAGAAGAGCAACTCCAAGCAACAAACCCAAGCAAACAACACCCTCTAGAGCTCAACCCAAGCTCAAAAATGCCTCAGCTCAAAGATGGTGAGATTTGGTTAAGGGTGTATAGGCAAAGGTTAAGGAATTGTAGTCAGAAGTGTAGAGAATTTGTAGAGAGAGGAAAATTTTTCAGTTTAAAATTTTCTAACCTTACTATAGGAGAGAGGGAGTTTCTATATATAGAAAACATGAAATTCCCTCACGGAGATCCAGCCCTACACATGGGTGAAGATGCATGCATCTGTGCAAACAGCTGGCATAGTTAGCATAAAATATCTGCAAAATACACTGGTGGCCGGCAGTCCATCAGTGATGGTCGACAAGCCACATCAGTGGACGACAGTAGCGTGGCAACCAAGAAGCGATGGCCGGCAGCCCAAAGGGGTGGCCGGCAGACCCCCAGAGCATGCAAGCTCGAAAACCAAAGGTTGGTCCAAGAATGAGGCACAAAGTTGTGGCATTTCACTGAGGTCTTGGAGCACTTTGCGAGCATGTAATCTCATCATCGGGTGTGCATGCAATGGTGCCCAAGTTGTAAGGGCCATAAAAAATGGGGTGTCTATAATTATGAGTTTTGTTTTGTAAACAATTGAGAAATTGAATTAAAAAGGGATTGTTATTCTTGTGTTATGTTTGAACTCTTACTGATAAAGCAAACATTAATGTGATGTAATTGTTATACAAGTGGGAGTTGAGTGTATGAGGATCATCTTTTTGAATATAAAGGAAATTTGGATTTTGATGTTATGGAGTTATAGTAATTGGAAATAGTATAAGGGAAAAATGGAAATGAAATGAGGAATAATTTGGAATCGGGTTAATAAATTTAAGATGATATTCTTTCTTAAGTGTACTTATTTTCAAAGAGAATTTTTGGCTTCCTAATCATGAGAGACAACATTTATGGCAGGGAGTTTTCTTAAATGTTCAAATAAAACTTTAACAAAAAGATACTCTACGTATAATATGTTGAACTTACAAAACGTCATCCAACTATATGGTATCACCCTGCATGCATGATCATTTCTATCTATGTGATAGTTATTGCTTTAGAACTATGAGATTTCCTACTGGGCATTAGTGCTCATCTCTCGTTGTTTCGTTTTTTTTTTTTTCTTTTATTACTTACAGGAAGAGAAGTCGGATTCATTAGTTGAGGAGTTAAGAAATTGATGAGTCTCTTATATGTAATTTCATTGTAGATATGAAGGAAATGAATAATGTATCTTGATGTTTGTAATTATCTATTTGTAGCTTCGCGGCAGGAGCTTGGCATGTATTATTGCTATTGTTGTATTCATTGAGGGAGAGAACATGTATTATTATGTTTCTATTACTCAAGAGTAATAGATATTTGTATATAAAAAAAAGGGGCCTAAATTAAAGGCTTTTGGTAATATTCCGAGCAATTAAAATTTTGGGACGTTACATGATTGACACTAGAGCATCTTATTTGTTTATCGCCACATCATTTGTATCATTGTTGGGGTTAGAAAGTAAACAACTAAAATCTCCATTTTCAGTTGAGTCATCGGTCGGGACTAAGGTCATTTTCATCCAAGGTTGTCATGGGTGTGTAATTGAGGTTGCAGGTCAGCAACTTCTGTTTGACTTCGTATTGTTGGAAATGTCGAGTTTTGATGTTATTCTTGGTATGGATTGGTTATTCACGTACCGGGCAATCATAGATTGTTATCGGGAAAGAGTTACAGCATACACTTCAAGTGGTGATTGTTTCATGTTTTTTGGGGATAGAAACGGTAGATCCTTACCCTCTTCATACTATTTGTGCGGCCAGAACCAGTTCAATGCTCTTTTAGCAGCCTTTCTAGACGACGGGAGTGTTGTGGTACAGGACGAATTTCCAGAGGTAGTACATCAATATCTCGATGTCTTTCCTGATGACCTTATAGACTTACCCCTCATAGGGAAGTTAAGTCCACCATAGACTTACTTCCGGGTACATCACCTATCTCCTTATCACCATATAGGTTTGCCCTAGTTGAACTAGTTATTCTGAAGGAATGATTGCAGGAGTTGCTTGGTAAGGGTTTCATACGCCGAAGTACCTCGCCTTGGGGAGCCTCGACATTATTTGTGAAGAAGAAGGATGGGTCCTTAAGATTGTGCATAGACTATCGTAAACTAAACCAAGTCATAGTTAAGAATAAATACCCCCTTGCCCAGGATAGATGATCTCTTCGACCAACTTCAAGGCTCTCGTTGTTTTTCCGAGATAGATTTGCAATCGGGCTATTACTAAATCCGTGTTAGGGAGGAAGATATTCCAAAGACTGCTTTTCACACTTGGTATGGTCACTATGGATTCTTAGTTATGCCATTTGGGTTGACTAATGCTCCAGCCACATTCATGGACTTGATGAATAGGATCTTTCAGGAGTTCCATGACAAATTCGTGGTTGTTTTTGTAGATGTTATTCTTATCTATTCACCTTCCAAAGAGGAGGATGAAGGGCATCTTCGTATAATTCTACAACTTCTTAGGGAGCATCGTTTGTATGCGAAATATGAGAAATATGAATTGTGGATTTCCGAAGTGAAGTTTTCAGGTCACGTAGTCTCAGGAGACGGGGTTATGGTAGATTCTTCAAAACTAGAAGTTGTGCAGGGTTGAGGGCAGCCTAAGAACACCTCAGAAATTCGTAGTTTTCTAGGCTTACCCAATTATTGTCATCGGTTTGTAAAGCATTTCTCTTCCATATCATCACCATTGACTAGGTTAACCCCCGTAAGGGAGTAAAGTTCGTTTGGAGTGAAGCTTGTGAAAATTCCTTCTGAGAACTAAAGCTTAGATTGACTACCGCCCTAGTCCTTATCGTTTCGAAACGTGGTTTGGGTTATACGGTATATTGTGATGCCTCTAGAGAGGGATTAGGGTGTGTTCTAATGCAAGAAGGCAAGGTGGTGGCATATGGCTCACGCCAATTGAAGGCTCATGAGAGGAATTAACCAACGAATGACTTAGAACTTGCTACCATTGTTTTTGCCCTGAAATTATGGAGACACTTGCTATATGGTGAAAGGTTTGAAGTTTTCTCCAACCACAAAAGTCTCAAATATTTATTCCCCCAAAAGACTTGAATTTATGCCAACAGAGATGCATGGAGTTTTTAGAGGACTATGATTTTGAAATACACTACCACCCCGGCAAGGCCAATGTTGTAGCAGTTTCTTTGAGTAGAAAATCGGTCAGCGCCATGGCTAGTCTAGCGATAAGAGAATGGTAGATGATAGGAGATGCCATTGAATTTGACTTGCAATTGGGTGAGTCTTCAAAACAAGCTACTCCATTTGCCACTATCGCACAACCTACCATTGTTGCGGGAGTAATTGAAGCACAATAGGGTGACCGAAAAGTCTATGCAATTAGAGAGAAAATCCTGCAAGGGAAGGAGGAGAAGGGCTTAAACATACATGTTGACTCGACTGTTCGTTATTCCGATCGATTAGTGGTGCCTTAATCTATGAGAAATGAAGTCTTGAGAGACTTTCACCACTCACGATTAGCTGTGTATCTCGGAGGTACCAAAATGTATCATGATCTAAGTTACCAATTTTGGTGGAGAGGTATGAAAAAGGATGTGGCTGCGTATGTGGCCAAGTGTTTAACCTGTCAACAAGTTAAGGCTGAACATCGAAAACCAGCCGGATTGCTCTAGCCCATTCCTGTTGCTAAGTGGAAGTGGAAACATGTTAACATGGACTTTGTTTCTGGCCTTCCTAGAACTCAAAGAAACAATAATGCAATATGGGTGATTGCAGATAGACTTATTAAGTTGCCCTACTTCCTCGCCATGAGCATGGGGGATTCTTTAGAGTTTTTAGCTGATCTTTACATCAGTGAGATTATTAGCCTCCATGGGGTTCCAGTAAGTATAATATCGGATTTTTACTTCTTCACCCTGAGTCCTTCTCTAAATAGAAATCACAACAAGAATTGTCCCAATACGAGAGATTCCACACATAATTACCAAAACAACAAAAATGCATACCAAGGTGACTCAACACTAATGAATACTAGACCACTCTATCAATACATTAAATGCACTATTGCCACACCGAGGCAACCTCTTGGAATAGTCCAATGACCCATCCCCATCATCACATCATTTAACAACAATACATAAACTATATACTGTTACAAACCACACAAGCAAAACTCCATTACTTATTGCACAACATCTCATCCTTAACCCCAAATGGGTTATCTCAGCCCTATATCCGGCATTCTGCCAATGTACTCACAATCTCGACCTAGTTGATAACAACGAATTTCACATATTTATCCTCTCGCATCAAGCCAACTCGCAAAAGCCTACCACACTACAACGCCACCATTATCACATAACAACCCAAACCAAACAACAAGCAAACACAACATCGCCATCCCTCAGTGACTGATAAGGCCAACCCTTTAATCCATATTCTATCCTACCACCCAGTATACAAGTACAACTAAAATACTAATTCCTCTGGTCAAACTACCAGTTGCTAATACTTACTGAACAATTACCCTGAACCAAACCTCGACACGTACAAACAATAGTTATAAGCTTTTTCAAACTCATACTATCCGAACTCCACAGAAGAACAAAAGAAGTTCTCAACCTCCTTCACTACCTGAGTCACAACTCTACATTCCCTACTACTCTCTCAACCAACCTAGAATACTACTAGAGGCAAAACAGGGCCCACCTTCGAAGATAATCACTTCCTCACTATCATTCCAAAACTCGAGCAACAAACACAACACTACTCTTGTCACTATAAGACACAACCCTCTTGCTTTCCCAAGAAACTTCCACCACAATAAATTAAAACTTATACCTCTAACATAAACCGACATCAACCAAACTGAACATACTAACCAGTATAACTTCACCCTCGCAATATTCTAACTAATCATAATGACCCTCAAAATACTAATCACATTAAGGAAAACTCAAAATTACTACATATCCAACTCATCAAAATAAACAACCCACCATGTATACATACATAAACAAAAGTCATAATATTTCAGTGACACCATACTGATTACAAAACTAAATGATCACATAATAATTACAACCGTTTACCCTCTAGTTCACAAAACAAGATACTTAAAACTAACTTCCCAAAATAGCTATCCCTCCACCAACACCACCAATCACATTTTTATCCTGATTGCCGAGACGGGTTATCCTCAACCCCCGAGACACTCCTTAAACTACGACGCCAAGGACAAGAGCTATAGACATGACCCAGCTAGCCACACTTGAAACAAACACACATCTCTCCACTCAGATAAAAGTTCGACCCTCCAATGACCCTCAAAGTCTGGCCTAATCAGTTCTCGTATCGGTATCGCTCCTACCCAGACAAATAAGGTTGAACCTGACTAGATTGCGAATTATCCAAAGAAGTCTTCCGTTGTGTATAAAAATGCCTAGTTTTGACCTGATTGGTTACATTCATAGCAAATAGGCGGCCCCTAAATACTTGACTGGTTCTAAGTCTGAACTAGTGAGGATTCCAATGACAGCTCCCCCTGTGAACACTCAGTCGCCCTAAGTCCCAGTTGGCTAGATGACCTCGTTGGTGCAATTATTGGTTGAGGTAACAACCTTGCCTTTCTTCTTTGGTTCTTACTAGGTCTACCACGACCTCCAACTATAGGAGTTGCCGAAGTGGCCCCCTCCGCACTTTGTCCCATGACTAGGACTGCAACCTCTACGTGAGCCACCGCTTTTACAAGTATACGATAATTCCTATGCCAAGGCCCATCAATCCTTCCCCGAACATCATCATATAACTTACTCTCAAACTCTGCACAATGGAGCTCCTCGGTTTCCACCAACTTCAGAACAAACCTAGATATATTGGTATACCATGCCTCAAATTGTGCCAAAGGTGTAGTACCTTGGTGCAACTCCATAAATTTCTTCCTCAATTCTTCTCGTGTGGAAGGAGGAAAGTCGTAACATCTCGCCTACACATCCTAATCAAAACAAACATAACAAATTTTGCACACATCTAATAGTATTTCCAACAAAATCTCATACACTCTAGCATTACACACACAACATATCACCTATATAGCACACACAGAGGTGCCCACTCAACGTTTGCTACCACTGCCCAAAATGTCTCTATTAAAGAGAAAACACACAACCTAGGATACATAACACGAGTACCCTTCATCAAAATTCTAACACAGTACCATCATATAAGCAAATACTCAAACAACCACATTTAGATTCCAATCAGCTCACACATCAGCTACTACATAACACATAACACATAACACATAATCGGGCTAAGCCTACAAAGGTAATTATTCATTCCAGCCTTCCTTAGAATTCTCATTAGAAACAACATCAATCAAGCACATTTCCACTAAGACATCCAAGATAGTTAACTAGACACCGAATAATATCCATGAGTCTCAACACAATGCCCACATAACATGCAACACATAAACATGTTATTACTTAGCACACAACATGCAATGTCCGTACCAAGCATGATAAACCCAGTATGGCTAACCATTTGTCACGAGCCTAAGGTTTTCAAACCCAGTTAACTCTAATACCAAGTTGTCACGCCCCAGATTTATGGAGTCCAACCCACGTAAATAAACCATGCAACGAAAAAAAAAAAAATTAGACAACTCTCATGCAGATGTATATAGTATAGTCATACAATACATGTGTTTGTCCGATTTCATACATTCCTAGATACAACATCTAAGTTGAATGAATGTTCTGTAATTAAAATATACATAGATGTTATAAATTAAATTGAACACCTAGAGCCTTACATCATATACAAAGGGTGTAACCCTTACAAGAATGGCACACGACCAATAAATAACATGAATGGCCCAAGGCCTACAAATAATAGAACCACCCTACACGATTCTAAACACAACTTCACGGCTCAGTCCACATCCACACATGTACACCTGAAAAACATTTTCAGCCATGTGTGGTGAGCATAAAGCCTAGTAGAGAATATTTCAAAAACTAAACATGCTTCACCAGCATAAATGATCATATGATGCAATGCATGTATACAATATGCCCAAATGCATTTTGAAATCCATTTGACTTCTCAACAAAATCTTTTCTTTCCAATTACCAAAACCTTACATTTAATCAAAATGATTTTCGATTTTGAAACATCTGTTTGATATAAAATCCCTTTCCAAAAAAATCAATCCAGGTATCTCAATACCAACCAGCAAATACATTACTAAATCAAATGCCAATACATCGCTAAACAAAAGAAAATGCATTGCTAAAACTATTTCCAAACATCATGCTCCAAAACCAAAATGATAATAAATAAAATGGATAAATCTCCAGGCCGATGTTCATATGAGTAACTATAGAAGTTAGAAGGTCATTTTTACCGGCACTAACCAGAACGCTTGACAACTATCGCATGGGTTTAGGTCTTGCACCATGGACACACAGGCCAACTTAATTCGACTTTAACACCCCCTCATAGTTTCACCATTTTATTTATCCTTTTCCAAAAGTATAATACATGCGATCCAAAATATTGTTTTCCAAAACAATGCAAATGGTCTAAAACATAATACGAGAATTTTGAAAAACCTCTTTCCAAAACATACAGTTTCAATTTCCAAAATCCATTACATGATCCATGATATGAATGATTTCAATTTGCCTAATCCACATGCAATTTCTAACACACGACAATGCTATCCTCCACCGATAGCCAAAACAGTTATCTCTAATGCAATAATTAAAAGATAACAATACAAATATACAATCCAATAATTTCAACAAATAAAGAAAAAACCTTTCTGGAACATCTTTGAAAGAGTATTTCATACTCGGTGTTTTCCAAAACCTCATCATACTTTTCCAACCAAATCCATTTTCCAAAATTCTACCCCATTTCCCAAAATGAACATCATTTAAGATTTTTCCACAAATTGGGGTTTTCTCTTTCAGAAAATCACATGCAAGTTTGTATACCAAAAATAAATGTAATAGCAAAATCATAACCAACAACCCCCAATTTGGACAAACCCTCGACCCACAAAATATACCCCAAAAGCAATCTAAGCAACACAAGATCTATATATCAAAATATACCACAAATACACCAACAAACTCATATCGAGTTAAGGAAATAGACCCTACCACTTGAAGCGAATAGGAGACGAGCCTGAAAAAACACCGATGATGAAAAAACGATCCGGTCAAATTAAATGATGGCCCTTACCGAGCTCTACGTTTTTATCACAGAGAATAGGATGAAGAAATCAATGAATCTAGGTGTATTTGTAGAGAGAAGGTGAGTTCTACAAAGGAAGGCTCTAGATTTAGGGTTTTTAGAATGTTTAGAGAGAGAGAGAGAGAGAGATGAAAAAGTGACTCAAAAAGTGACTTTTATGAACTAATATACGCATAGACTACTCGACCGGAAGAAGTGTTGTTCGAGCAACTAGATACCATTAGTTGGACCGCTCAAGCGAAGAAGTTTACCGCTCGAGTGATGAATACAAAATCCTAGAAGTTTTGCAGACAGAAGACCACCGCTCGAGCGAACACCGCTCGAGCTCAAAAAGTACTGCTCAAGTGAAGAATGCCAACTCCTTGTATCTTTATAGGCCTACAAAAGTACTGAGAGTTCTCAAAGTCCATTCTCGGGACTGGGCCTGTAATAACCCGACCCTCGTATGTGATTCTGATATATTCTCAGTCCCGTACTCTGTGCTTTCAAATGCTTACTGTGAAATTTTATGGGGAATTAAGGTTAATTAAGTGAATCCTAAGATTATGGATACATATCTGTTCCATAAGAAAAGTATCTGTCACAATTAGAATGTTTGAATCAGAAATTGGGGGTCCTAGAGGCTTGATAATCCGAAATTGATCGTACATTTGAAATCAGCGTAATTTTTAGGTAATATTAAGCATTGTTATAAAAATTTGATTTGGAATGATTAAATTAATTAGTTTTTGTCCTATTCACCTTATATATATATATATATATCTATGTTCTTTGAAATATTTGGCATAGGGCCTTTAATCAAAATATCTCCTAAGTGCAAATTGGGGGAGAAGGTTAGAGAGGGTTGAGAGAAGGTTCAATAAGAAGATCGGGAAGTTAGTGACGATGTAGAATTTGAGCTCAAGGTATGTAATTATTGCTTTTGTTAACCTCTCATGATAATTGAGTAAGAAATTCTCTCCAATACTTAAGTGGAAGTTACAATTAAAGAATCAAGGGTATGTGTGATCTTGTTTAGTTGTATTGGTAGATGAGTTGGTAATCTCACCTTTCCTCTCTTGATTTTACTTATTGTATGGTGTTTATTTACATACCTAAATGATTATCAAATATGGTTATTTATATCTAGTTGGACCAAGCATAATTGAAGCCATGAAGGGATTAAGTTATGTTGCGAACTTTAAGAATTAAAAATCTAAATCCTAGTTAGGGTGTGTGTGTGTTGGAGGATCCCATTAACATGTTTCTAGACCATGCTTTAGCAATTAAGGAAGCTATGTTGAGCCTTGTAAATATTCACCAAAAGGTGGGATTTTGTATGAATTTTCGGACTGTTTTGAGCAGAATCGCCGCACGTGGAGGGGTCATGGCCGCACGTGTGGGAGTCATGGCCGCACGTGCAGGGAATGAGGAATTTTGGCATTTTGGCTACTGTCTAAAAAGCACGTGTGGGGCATCACTGCCGCACGTGCGGGAGTCTTTGCTGCATATGCGGGGCTCACAACCGCACGTGCGGCCCATGCTGAAAATAATGGGTTGCTCCGTTTTACGTGCTGGACCATCTAATCTTGTTGAAATATGTATTTAAGACCTTTATGATATCTGTAAATTTAATCGAAGTGAAACAAATTCGAAAATGATTTAACGAAGGAAAAGAATTAACTTGCAAGTTGTTCATGTGTGTAGGTCATAATCCGGGAGAGACAAGCGCGCCGCTACTGCATTGTGAGTAGTAGTACTATTATAGTACGCTTTCCTACAGCTAATGATTACTATTAGCATTCTGTTAACGCATGTCAATTATGTAACTTATATGAATGTTTGAAAGGATGTGAATGAATAATGTAAAAGAATGGAAATGTTTTCATGTGACTCCGGAATTCTGTAAGACTTTGACATCTGGGCCTATGGCCACTCTGTACTTTCTGATATGAAACAAAGTGCTGTACGGAACTAAGTGCTACAATGTGAGTCACCTCTAGAATCCGTGCGAGACACCTCTTGAGTTCATACATGCATGAAAAGGGCTAAATGCCATTCTGTCTAAGGGCTGAGTGCCAATCTGTTTAAGGGCTTAATGCCACTCCGTTCAAGGGCTTCAAGCCATTATGTTTAAAGGCCGGCCCTAAGGCCGTTCTGAAAATTAGTACATAATCAGATTAACCACATGACCTCTGCATTTATGCACACAGTGATATGTATTATATTTAAGTTGAGCATCAATTTGTTTAAGTACTATTATTCACTGAGCCTGGCTCACTCTGTGTTATGTCTATTTCTGTAGGTAACCGACCGGGAGGTCAGTCCTAACCCACGACATCCGTTCTCTTTTGTCAATCTCTGAGTGTCTAAGCACTAGACGAAGCCACTTATGTTTTGTGAAGTTTTTCTGTGATGTGGGCTCATACTTTAATTTCCTACTTAAGGATGAATGTATATAACTTCCTTAACCTGCGATGTTTTTGTTATATGCCCAATCATAGGGCTGGGTCTGTATATGTGTATGTATATAACCGATGCTCAGATGCATGTTTCTGTATATTAATTTCCTGTTAAGTTGTTTGTGATCCTGGCATAGTAGTGATAGCTCAATGGAGATTGTTTTCTGTTATTTTATAATATTTAATGCTTCCATTTAGGCCCTGTATGTTATGTATATCAGGTTAAATGTCCGTTTCTGAATCGGTCGTGCCCAAACTTTTAGGGGCGAGTTTGGGGCGTGATAGGGCCATTGTGTGGTCGACCATCTCTTCATCGCTTGAGCATTCCTCTGTTTTTGTACCTTACGCTCGAGCAGTAGTTTGGTCGCTCGAGTGGTCTATGCGTATATTAGATCGGGAAAAAGACTTTTTTTTGTCACTTTTTCTATCACTTTTTCATTCCTCTCCCTCTCCAAAACATTTCTAAACCTATTTTTTTCACTCCCTCTCTCTAGTTCTTGTCTAAACCCTCCCATACAGCCTAATCCATTGATTCCACCACCATAGTGCTTTAGAGTAAAACATAGAGCTCGTAGAGGAGATCAATCTAATCGGAGATTTAATTTTCTGCTCCGCCAAACTTTAACACTTGTCTCTTCTTCTTCTAATCTTGAGGTAGGGACTTCTTCAACCTCCTTGTATGATTCTTAACTTAGTTACGTACTCTTTGTAAAGTATTGTGATTTGGGAGTTGGGGTTTGATTTTGAGTTTGGTTTTTGAAATATAAAAGAGGATTTTTCAAATGAGTTCTTGAGAAAGGTTATGGAAATGAGTATATTGTTGCGTTGCGTTCAAATATTGGTAATTTCACCAAGAAAATGGGTTTTGAAAGTAAAAGATTTTTTTTATTTAAATGATTGATGTTTGGCACATGAAAAAAAGAGAAAGATGTTGAGTTTTAGAAGATAAAATGAATGTATCTGTTGATGATGAAGATGGAGTCGGATATTTATTATCACTTCCATTTTGAGGTTATGAAATTATACTTGTTATTGGAAATTTATCTGTTGAGTAGAGATATTTATTTTGGGCTATCAGTGGATGATAGCTTTGATTGTTATAGAAATTGCATGACGATTAGGTTAATTGAAACCAACTACTCATACATCATACATTAAACATTGTTTCATGTACAAACATTGGTAATGTATGTTTTGATAAAAGGAGGGGTGTATACCTTGGCGAATCTGGTTAAAGGGTGTGGTTATGGTTTTATTATGTTCGCTTGCCTGTCCATGGTGATGTAGACACCCCATTTTTGACCGCCTGCAAGACTTGGATGCTTTGCCCTATGCACTTGATGATGAAGTTGTGTTGAGTGTGATTTGAAGTCTTAATAAAGGAACGTAAGCTCGTGCTCCAAAACCAATCCCAAACCCTTCATATTCATACTGTCTTTGCCGCAAAAATTCATTGTTGAACATCATGCCACCGTACATTGAGTTTAAACCAGTGGAATAGGGGAAAACTTTCGGTGCCGGCCGAAACACATTGGGCGCTGGCCGTAGCCATCGAGAGCCGGCCGATACTCGATAGTGAGAAACACTATTCTAGGCAGGAATGGGCCAACTGTCTATTTTTGAAGATCTTTTCGACCTATTTTGCTCAAATTCTATAATAATGAGGTGATACCTTTGTTTTGAGGGATGGAAAAAATTGTAGAGAACCTATACATACAAGAGAGAGCTCCTTCTTCCCTTACAAGTCATCTTTGAGCCAACCTATCTCTCTTGATCAATATCCATATACCATACATCACCTTAGATCATAACCTCAGAACCTTAGTTGAGCTTTGTGAATCACAATTCAAGCTTGAGAGTGGCCTTGAACCAAGTTTGTGTTACAAACAAAAGCTTACTTCTTTGAGAGGTATAAGCTTGTCATCTTCTCTTTTAGTTTTTGTTCTATCTATTGCTATCTATTTCTTGTGTTTTTATATTGTCTTGGATCCATTTCAAGTGTTTAAGCTTGGGTTTGGATAGCTACTAAAGGGCAGAGAGAGTCAACACTCTTTCTTTCACCTTTACCTGTAGCTCAAACCCTTGTTTTACACCCCTTTCTTTGCGTAACAAATTGATTTTTCAAGTTTAAAAGAGGATAAAAATCATGCTTTGAGGTTTCAAAGGTAGAGGGGTTAGCCACCCCTCCTTGTTCTTGCTTACTAGCCTTCTTTTCTTTGCTTGTTGTTTAGCTTTTTTGGGCTCTTTTTATGCACTTTGAGCCACTATTTCACTTATTAGGGGTTGTTTTAGGGCCGTCCTAGGTTATTGAATTAGTTTGTGCTTTGATCAGTTTGCTTGTTGTCTCATAAGTTTGCATATATAGCTTGTTGTATGTTGTTCCTAGCCTTTCTTTGTTTAATTTCCATGTTAAGAGCCTCATTTTAATAATCAACTTACCTTTCATTTCTTTCATTTGAGAGTCGTTTCAACCGGTTGATGGTTGTTCAAAACATGAGCTAGGGATCTATGCTTAATGGCTTAATCTCTACAGAGATTCATTGTCAATGGCATGGTCTCTCTATCATGTTAAGAATCACTTCCCGCTTGGCGTGCTTCTCATTTGATGGACGTAATATTTACTGGATGTAATCACCACCTTGGACAAATGGATTAAAGAATGGCAAACACTAATGAATTTGGCTTAAAACGAACCAACCAACAAAAAGAATATGAGTTATATTGCTTGGGTTCGGCCGGACGTTATGCTGAGTTTATTATGTCAAGGGTCATCAATTAATGATGTTTTGATGAACCTTGAAGCGTCTCTACCTCCCCCTTTGAGCTCATTTCATGATAAGAGAGGGGGGTCATTGTTCATTGCATTCATTAATTTTTTGTCCAAACTCATATCCGAAATCATCAAGCAATCAACTTGCTCATTGATGGTCTTGGTAATGCCTTTGTTCTTCTCTTGAGAATTTCCACGACAGAGAAGAGCAGAAAAAGCAAATAGGGCCTAGAAAGGCTATGTCTGCATTGTTCTTACCTCAAAGCACAAAACATTTTTTGGCATAAAATTTAGTGTCTGCAGGCACTCTTTGGGTCCAACTGGAGCTCATTTGAAGTCGGCCAGCTCCCAGGCTTGGTAAATAGAGTGTTTTGTAGAAAACAAAGGGCAGTGGCTAAAGGTGAAGCAGAGCAATCTGGGCAACTTCTGGGCATTGTGCATGCAATCCTTGTATCTCATGGTTGCTTAGATTAATTTTTTTCATTTATTAATTATTAGCTTTGTTGTAATTATTATTTTTGTAATTGTGGGTGCCGAGTATTAGGGGATGTAAAGAGGCCGAATATTACTCTTAGAGAATTGAGATGTATACATTGCATTTGGCCCCATCGTATATAAATTCATTGGGTATCCTAATCGGCCAAAGAACCAGTTGAGCAAGGAGCCAAGTAGAGATTGGACAGCAACAGAAGGAGCCGAGTAAATAATTGCACGAGGACTAAAGGTGGGCCCAACTCTGAGGCCTAGAGGAAAATATAAATAGAGGAACATCAACCAAAGAAAGGTATGTGAGAACAAGTAAGCTTAACTTAAGATAGAAGTAACCAGGAGAATATATACTGACTTGTCTATCGGAGTGCTAATTCCAGCACCCCCGACTGGAGTGTTCATTCCTTTTCAGGTTGCTAGCTGAGAATCTCGAGTGTCTCATTGTACCCAAGAGTATTTCCAAACCACTTCTCCACAATTGGCGCCGTCTGTGGGAATACTCTAGCACATCCATGGCGGGCGTGACGGAAGATCCTCCGACAGTCGCTGACAACCTTACGCCACGAGTTGATACCACTCCAAGCACAATGCTGGGACCAGAAAACATTGCTGCACGAAGAGCCTTGAACTTCGATTTAGCTGATGAAACAATGCAAGCAATTATGGATCAGGCGAAACAAAACGAACAGAGGTTGGAGAACATGATGGCTGAGAATGAGCGCCTTTGACAGGATTTGGCCCTGGAGGTGGCAAAATCTCAGCAGGCCGCGTGCTAAGATCTACCACAACCTCTGAGAAAGGATGGTCGACGACCTCGCGTTCGAAGACAAGATAGTGGCAGTGATTCTGACTCCTCACCCCCAGAACCCAAAAAGAAGGGGCGAGTCGAAGTCTCCAGTTCTTCTGAAGGAAGTCCGCGTGCACGGAGTAAGAGAAGAAGAAATGATTCAGATGAAGAGGACCAACATGACCCCTTTGTGCAACGGATCGCAAGGGCAGTACTACCCAAAAAGTTCAACGCTCTATCGTTCACCTTATACGGTGGAAAATCGGATCCCACTGACCATATCCGTCATTATAAGCAAGCCATGACGCTGCATGCAGATGACAAGGCTCTCATGTGCCGGATATTTCGGAGCAGTTTGGGACCATTGGCTGTCAGATGGTATTATAAGTTGGAACCGGCGTCAATTAAGAGCTGCCACCAATTACAAAATCCTTTAGGGAAAGATTAATCACAAATGAGGTCCAGCCAAAGCAAGCCGACTCTTTCTGGGCAATGCAAATCCAACCAGGGGAAACCTTACGAGCGTATTCTGCGCGCTATTGGGAATGCTTTAATCTTGTGGATGACGCTTGCAACGACTCCATGGCCATCACCGCCTTTAAAATGGGGTTGCATCCTGATAGTGCCCTCCGCAATTTCTTGACCAGAAGGCCCCCCAAAACAGTCTAGTCGTTGATAAAGAAAGTCGAGAAATACTGCAAAGTGGAAGATGATGCCCTGCGGGTTAAAGCCAGGCACAAGGCCAACAAGACGGTCCCTTCTGAGATTGTTCAACCAATAAATTATGTACCATCGCAGAGCCCTGAACTGCAGAATCGGGCTAAACGAGACCGAAGATAGGATTCGCGCCGACCAAATGACCAATGTTCCCACCGACCTAGTGAACAACTTCAAGTGGATAGCAGGCGCACAAGGTGCACGGACAAGAAATATACGGAGTTGTCAGAGCTGATTAGTAGGGTTATGTCTAAAGTTCAACACCTTCCGTTCTTCAAATGGCCATAAAAAATGGTGGGACCTCCTGACATGAGGAGATGAGATAGGCAGTGTGAATATCACGAGGAACACAGCCATGATACCGAGAATTGTTATGCGTTGAAGGATCACCTTGAGGAATTGGTACAAGACGGTCGGCTCAAGCAGTATGTCCGAAAAGACAACGTAACCAAGACAATAGCTTTAAGGCAGGATTCACCTCCACTCAGCGTAATCCATATGATATACAGCTTGCCGACGACATCCGCAGTTCATACAATTCAGTCGAATCCTGACCCCCAAAAGCAAATCACACCAGCAAAACAGCCCAATGAAGCTCCGAGTATTACCTTTGACGATTCTGATTTGATCGGCATAACGCTCCCCCACATTGATCCATTGGTCATCGAACTACGCGTAAGCCGATTCGTTGTTGAATGCGTTCTTATTGACTAGGGGAGTACTTCAGAAGTTATGTACTACAAGACCTTCATCAAACTTGGGTTCACCAAGTCGGACCTGTCTCTAGCTCATCATCCGTTATTCAGCTTCAATGCTAATCCAGAATACTCATTGGGCAAAATCACGCTACTAGTTCGAGCGGGCTCCTGAACAGTGGTTATGGAATTCTTGGTTGTCAAGCTACCTTCGCCGTATAATCTCATCATGGGACGAACTTGGCTGCATGTCGTGCATGCCGTGCCAAGCACCTATCATCAACTGCTCCGCTTCCCGACTGAACGCGGCATGGAACAAATCCGTGGTTCCTAGAAATCGGCACACGTATGTTATTTTCTTACGGGAAAGACACCAAGAGAGTTGGAAGTGAATTCTATTAAGGTGCTGGATCATGAGAGCCTCAACGATGTTGAACGGCTCCCAAGTGAAAAGGCCATGGAAGCCCTGGATCGAGTTGAAATTGACGGGGATCTTGATAGGTTCTTCATGGTCGGCGCTTTCCTGAATCAAGCTGACATGCAGCAGCTAATTACCTTCTTACTCGACAACCTTGATGTATTTGCATGGTCACCGTATGAGATGTCGGGGGTAGATCCATCCATTTCTTAGCATTGTTCAAATGTTGACCCCAAATGTAAGCCGATTATTCAGAAAAGCCAGCGGTCAGCCGCAGAACACACTGCTGCCGTCGTTGAAGAAGTTGACCGGTTGCTTAATGTTGAGGCAATCCAGGAAGTAGCCTATCCTATATGGCTATCAAATACTGTGGTGGTAAAGAAGAAAAATGGGACTTGGCGTGTCTGTGTGGACTTCATGGACTTGAATAAAGCTTGCCCCAAGGATTGTTTTCCTCTCCCCAGAATCGACCAACTCATAGATGCCACGACACGTCATCAACGTATGAGCTTCCTCGATTCCTACAGACGTTACCATCAAATCGCCATGCATTCGGAGAACCAAGACAAAACTGCATTCCTTACCCCAAGAGGAACGTATTGCTATAAGGTTGTGCCTTTTGGGCTGAAGAATGCAGGGGCAACTTACCAAAGACTAGTCACTGCCATGTTCAAGGAGCAACTCGGCCGTACTATGGAAGTGTACATTGACGATATGGTGGTCAAATCCAAAGAAGAGCAAACTCATCTAGCCGATCTAGAAGAGACATTCGGCATTTTACGCAAGTACAAAATGAAGCTAAACGCTTCCAAATGTGCATTTGGGATCGGATCCGACAAATTCCTTAGCTACATTGTCAACCACCGAGGAATCGAAGCCAACCCGAGGCAAATCACAGCAATCCTGGAACTCGGCTCCCCTCGATCGGTGAAGGAGGTTCAAAAGTTGATGGGGATGGCCGCCGCACTTAACAGGTTCATCAGTCGTTCCACAGATTGCTGCCGACAATTCTTTCATACCCTACGGTAGGGTAAAGCTTTTGAATGGACCTCTGAGTGCAAAGCAACTTTCAATAGTCTGAAGACTTACCTCCGATCAGTTTCACTCTTGACAACACCTTCGGCAGGCGACCCGCTCATTTTAAATCTGGCGGTTTCCGACCGGGCCATCAGCGCCGTACTATTAAAGGAAGAACTTGGGGAACAGCGGCCAGTGTATTATGTGAGCAAGGCAATGGTTGACGCTGAAACACGTTACCTTCCATTGGAAAAACTCATCCTAGCCCTCGTCATGGTAGCAAGAAAACTGATGCATTACTTTTAGGGGCATATCATCGGGGTACTAATGGACTACCCCCTCCAGTCAGAACTCCACAGTGTAAAAACATCAGGACGTGTTTCAAAGTGGGCTCTTGAACTTGGTCAGTACGATATTCTGTTTCTGCCTAGAACCTCAATCAAGGGGCAAGTGCTTGCCGACTTTGTGGCCGAATTCACTGGGGGTCTTGCCGACTTCAAGTTTGATCAAACTCACCCTAAGCCGAACTGGAGAATTTATGTTGGGGACATTTGGTAGTTGTACTATGATGGATCGTCCAATCAACGCGGCAGTGGGGCCGTAGTAGTGATCATGGCTCCCGACGGAGCAATAATCGAACAGGCTGTCCAACTCGGCTTCGAAGCATCGAACAATGAGGCCGAATACGAAGCCTTGCTAACTGGCTTACGGAATGCACATCTCATGGGAGCTCGGCATTTGCTTATATTTTGCAATTCAAAACTGGTGATCAATCAGCTAAAGGGGGAGTACGCGGCCAAAAATGACCATATGGTAGCTTACATGAAAACGACAAATTCCTTGCTGGCAAAATTTGACCACCATGGATTAAACCAAATAACCCGTGATCAGAACACACATGCAGACGCCCTGGCTTGCCTAGCCTCCGCCATTAACTCAGAGATTAAACGGACAATTGAAGTGGGTTTCATCCCTAAACCGAGCATTGGCCCTTCAGAGGAAGTCCAGATAAATGTCATAGAGTCAGGTCTGAGTTGGATGGACTCCATTGCTGCATTCCTATCTTCTGAACAGCTCCTGTCGGATAAGAAAGAAGCGCACAAGCTGCGAAACAAAGCCCTGCGATACTACTTGGATCCGCAAGGAAAAATTTACAAGAAATCCCTTTCTGGTCCATACCTAGAATGCATTCATTCGGATAAAGTCAAGGAACTCCTGACTGAAATACATGAAGGTAGCTGTGGTGCCCACTCTGGCGGGCGCTCTTTAGCTCATTGATCTGTGACACAGGGGTATTATTGGCCGACAATGAGAGCTGATACCGAGTGCTACGTGAAGAAATGTGAACAGTTCCAGAAGTTTTCTCCTTTAACCCATCTGCCTGCTGAAGATTTAAGCTCTATAACTAGTCCTTGGCCATTCGCCCAATGGGGACTTGACATCGTCGGACCATTGCCTCGCGCCCCGGGCAACAAGCAATTTTTGATCCTCGCGACAGATTATTTTACAAAATGTGTAGAAGCAGAGGCATTAACGCACATTCGAGATACTGATGTGAAGCGTTTTGTATGGAGAAATATCATAACGCGATTCGGCATTCCAAGAGCACTTATTTCCGACAACGGCACCCAGTTTGATTGCGGTGCCTACCGAGAACTGTGCAACAAGTATGGTATTCGGCCATATTTCTCCACCCCGGCTTATCCACAGAGTAATTGCCAAGCTGAAGCTTCCAACAAAGCCATTTTGGACGGCATCAAGAAGAGGCTGGAGAAAGCTAAAGACAGATGGGTCAAAGAATTGCCGAGTGTGTTGTGGGCTCATCACACTATTCCGAGGCGGTCCACTAGGGAAACGCCATTTGCTTTGTGCTTCGGAACATCAGCAATCATCCCCTTGGAGATCGGCCTCCCAACCTTGAAATCAAAAGTTTTTGATATAGGCTGAAACGACATGATGCTGGCCTTGGATTTGACTCTGATTGAAGAACGAAGAGACCGTGCCCTTGCATCCATGGCACGGTACCAGCAGCAACTTGCTAAGTCATATAATTAACATGTTCAGCTACGCCGCTATGTACTAGACGAATTGGTCCTGAAGAAAGTGCCTCCAACTGCCAAGAATCCGGCTGATGGAAAATTGGGTCCTAACTGGGACAGCCCCTACTAGATCGACTCAATCGCGGGAACATGGGCATATCAGTTAAAAGACATGTTTTGGAGGAGTCTGCCACGCCCTTGGAATTCCACGCATTTGTGTAAATTCTATCATTAAACCCGTCCTGTGGGGCATGATACTTGTTTTGAATGATTCACCATGTACATATTTCACTTTTGAAATGCAAAGTCTCCTATTTTCTCATTGTGAAATTCAGTTCAAAAGTCTTCCAGTTAAGACTCCAGATTCGGAGCGCCCTTTGTGGATATCACGATTGGCCAAGATTTAAAAAAAAAAAAAAAAAAAAAAAAAAAAAAAAAAAAAAAAAAAAAAAGAAGAAGAAAAAATAAGGCCTCCGAATTTGGAGCCCCATCCGTGCAGGTCACATTTGGGCCGAATAAGCCTCCGGATTCGGAGTGCCCTTCGTGGATATCACGATTGGCCAAGATAAAAAAAAAAAAAAAAAGCCTCCGAATTCGGAGCCCTATCCATGCAAGTCATGTTTGGCCGAATAAGACTCCGGATTCGGAGCGCCCTTCATGGATATCACGATTGGCCAAGATAAAAAAAAGAGCCTCCGAATTCGGAGCCCCATCTATGTAGGTCGCGTTTGGGCCGAATAAGACTCCGGATTTGGAGCGCCCCTTGTGGATATCATGATTGGCCAAGACGAAAAAAAGCCTTCGAATTCGGAGCCCCATCCGTACAGGTCACATTTGGGCCGAATAAGACTCCGAATTCGGAGCGCCCTTCGTGGATATCATGATTGGCTAAGTGTCCGAATTCGGAGCCCCATCCGTCCAGGTGACGTTTGGGCTGAATAAAACTCCGGATTCGGAGCGCCCTTCGTGGACAACGATTGGCCAAGATAAAATAGCCTCCGAGTTCGAAGTCCCAACTGTGCAACTTTTGAGCCGAATGAGTCTCTGGATTCGGAGCGCTCTTCGTAGGTCTCACGACTGGCGCAGATAAAAGCCGTGAATTCGGCGTGCTTCTCGTGAATACTACGATTAAAAAGCATGCATAGTTGGCAAAAGTTGAAACATGCGAGCATTTAAAACGAAATGTTTCATTACATTAACCAACTGGCTCAAAATGTATAAACATAAATTGAAACATGCAAACGTCTAAAATAGGATGTTTTATTAAATTAACCAATAAATGCATAATTTGCTCTGAATCTGTGTTGGAGCGTTTACAATATCTAGTTTACATCGGCATCTCTCTCATTATCACTCTTCTCAACTTCGAAGGCCACAAAGGGAAAATGTCGACCCAGATATAGCGGCGACGCCGAATCAACGCCTACTGCCCAGAGAGTGTCCGAGGCTTGAAGTGCCATGATCCATCCGCGCTTGAATCCACGATTCTCACATCAGCAGACCTCCTCGGCGAGTTTCTCCTTGGTCTTGTCTATCCCGACCTTACGGCCATCGTGGAAGCCTTTTTCAGAAGCCTTGGCCTTGGCAGTCTCAATTGCAAACATGCTAGCTGTATCTCGATTGGCAAGCGCATGACTTATTAGCCGTTGAGTAACCCTCTCCTCCACGATCGGGTTAGATTTGCTGGCCGATTGTGCCTCGGCAGCCTTGACCTCTCTTAGCTCACGCTTAACCTTCTTCGCGCGAGCTTCTAAGCTCCGAATGCATTCGTCTCTCTGCCCTATATCCCATCGTGCGGCACGTAGACGCATGTCAATTTCATAGGCGGTGTACAGCCCCTTCACCACCCCATGGATGCCTTCCCAAAACACTTCGAAATCCTGTCGACCGACCTTTGACTGCTGGACTTCTAGTACAAAAATCTGTCGAGCGAACTGAACTGCCACATTTGGGTCGTGAACAATTGAATCTGCTTCCATCATCGGTTTGTTCCCCACAAAGACCGCAAAACTCAATAGGCGCGGTGTTGCACCGGATTCTTCTCTGGAGCGCGATTAAGGGGATTTGCCCGTTGCTTCTTTTTCCTTCTGGGAGACCTACTTCGATAACGAGGGGACTGGCGTCTCTCCCGCTCCCTCGTCGCCCTATTGCTCGTGCGCATAGGCTAGCCACTTCGATTCATCTCCGCGTCTAGTTCACCCAAAGTCCTCCCCTCTCTTCTGCTGTTGAAGAATAGTCTATTTGACATTCGCACTTGTCTAACCTTCCTCAACAGACTAAGTTGGGTTATTGAGTCTGAGCACGGTAATGGGACCTACGCGCACGAAGCACTCACCCCATTTATTCCTTACGGGTGTAGCACCCTCGAGGCAATCTCATTAATGATAATCTTCAAAAGCCTTATGCCATGAACCAAAAGTATCCGGCGTTCTAGTTCAAGCATTGGCTGGGGCAAGGGCAGATTCATCAATCTATTCGGCTTAACTATCAGAGGTCAGCCGAATTGCCATTGTGCCCCAGCAAATCCCTAAACCCTCGTTTTTAGGTTGACTGGTTCATTAACCTATTGGGGCAAGGGCAGATTCATCAATCTATTTGGCTTAACTATCAGAGCTCAGCCGAATTTCCATTGCACCCCAGCAAATCCCTGAACCGCTGTTTTTAGGCTAACTGGTTCATTAACCTACTGGGGCAAGGGCAGATTCATCAATTTATTCGGCTTAACTATCAGAGCTCAGCCGAATTTCCATTGTGCCTCAGCAAATCGCTGAATCGCTGTTTTTAGGCTAATTGGTTCATTAACCTGATTGGGCAAGGGCAGATTCATCAATCTATTCGGCTTAATTATCAGAGCTCGGCCGAATTGCCGTTGTGCCCAAGAAAATCCTTGAACCGCCGTTTTTAGGCTGACTGGTTCATTAACCTATTAGGGCAAGGGCGGATTCATCAATATATTCAGCGTAACTATCAGAGATCAGCCGAATTGCCATTGTGCCCTAGCAAACTCCTGAATTACCGTTTTTAGGCTGACTGGTTTAGTAACTGGCGTAAGAGCAGATTTATCAATATATTCGGCCTAATTATCAAAGCTCGACCAAATTTCCATTGTGCCCCAGCAAGTCCCTGAACTGCCGCTTTTAGGACGACTAGTTCATTAACTTGCTGGGGCAAGGGCATATTCACTAATATATTCGGCTAAGTTACAACACTTTACAGTTATGTTTAATTTGGTAGCTTGTTCCTTTCATTTCAAGATTTTACATCTCACTTAGCTACTAACAAGCACATAAACTGAGCATAAATAGCAAAAATAATTTTCATTCGTACATTGAGCACAATTAGAATTCATTTTACAAATGAAAACTACCCTACATCAGCTTCTCACAACAATGAGTAACCAAAAACCTAATACATTTAGTAAAACCTACATACGCCTAATACAAAAGACGAAATGGAAAATATTCAACTCAGTCTTCGAGTTCAGACTTTAGCGGCTCAACGTCTACCTGCTCGTACGGAATCGGCTGTTCTGATACCACGTTAGCAGCAGCCAAGGCTTTGAGCTAGCTGTTTTTGTACCCCTTATTTTCAAATTTCGGCACTTCTTCTACGTAGTCTGCCAGGGCCGCATCCTTGCTAGCCTTGAACAACTCAGAAAGCGCAGACTCGGTGTTGGCCTTCGCCTAGTTCGACTCTTCCAGGTCGGCCTCCAGCTTGGCAATCATCTCGTTGGCCAATCTGAGCGCTTCTTCATTCATTTTCGTGTTTTCCTTAGCAGCCACTTTCAGTTCGTCAGCAGTCTTGGCCTTATTTGCTTTGGCATCGGCCCTAGCTCTCTCTACCGCCGCTTTCACGGCCTTAGACTCGGCTTGGAGAAAAGCCTCAACTGTCTTCCCCTTCTCGATTTCCAACTCAGCTGTAAAAAAGTCGATTTATTCGATAGCGTCATGTTGGCGACGTCCAATCTCGGTTATCCTCCCCGCCACCTACAAAACAAAGGATTAGTAGGCTAATATAGAAACTCTTGGTTAGCCTTGCGAAACTATAAAGGATCACGTACCAATAACGCCGACTAAGCAGCCAACGCGATGGTCAGAAGATCGGCCTCTGCCCTAAAAGTTGCTCTGTCTGCCGGTAGAGAAATGGAGGAAGCCAAGCCGAAAGCCACAGCTGGATCTCTTATAGCCGATGCATTGGAGCCAACCGGCATGTTTTTTATCCTTGGTTGTACTATGAATGGCACAACCAAGTCTGATTCTTCCAAGCATGGCCGTTTGTCCACTGGTTCTTTCGAATAAGCGGCTTCGTGTTCGGCCGGGCGTTTTTCACCCCTATGCTCCGTCACCTAACTCTCATGTTCTTCGACAACAGGTTCCTTTTCGGCTACTTCATTCTAGACCACCTCTTCAATGGGAACAGGTGGAGTTTCTTCCCTAACGACAGGTGGAGGGGGTGGAGGTTGGTTTCGCTCAGCTTCAGCCCTTTTTCGGGCAGCCATCCTCTCGACATTTTTTGGTTTGGGCAATTGGCTGAGCGACTCACCGACCATGTTATCAGGGTAGGAGTCGGGTAAGTCCCCTAAGCTTGTAAAAATGTCTTCGAAGGAGACGTCCCCTTGGCCTGAGGTGGACGGAGGGTCAGATGAATTGAGTCCGGCTTCCTCAAAGGCTAATTTTAAAGCCTCGTCCACCACGACTTCAGACTAGTTTGACTCCTCAGCGACCACTTCGGCTACTTCCACCAGCTCTGAATCGGATGCCTCCAAACCAACTTGCCTCAAGTTTTTGAAGTTGGTTAAGATAAGGGCCGTCAGATACTCTTCACCCCTCGGATCTGGAATGTTGTCCGCCGCCGAAAACGTCGTATACGTCAACTCGTATCAAAGAAGAATGTGGGCCACCCTCCCTTGTCTCTGAAGGCTTGAATGGCCAAAGTATTGGAGCGTGACTTTGATTTCCACAAGAATGGAGTCGTCGGTTGAAACCAAAGCTTTCTTCAAATCGTTTCCTATACAAGTAAAATCATGAGACCACGAAAATAAAGCCGAATACATATAAGGAAGATAAGCACAAGGAGCTATATGGCCACCTGGTTTGCCTCTTCATCTAGGAATTGGATCTAGGCGGTCTTCACCTTCGCCGAATTCCCAGTTACCTCGAACAACGACCATGACATCATTAACTCGCTTGCCAGAGCTTGCAAGCATGTTCACTAATTGATGGTCGGTGTCCTTGGCCTTGAGGAAATACCGCCCATGTCGGCCAGAAGACTTGGCCAAGGCATAACAATGCCGAATAACAAGTATGCCGAGATTGATCCTAAGGTGACAGTTTAACTCTATAACCCCCATTATGATTCAGAAGAAATTTACATTAGGTTGTGAAGGGATAAGACCTCAAAGACGAAGGACGGCCCTAAGAAATGGGTGAAGGGGGAAATGGACTCCACCCTCAGCAATTGATAAGAGAGGGAAGACAATTGTGCTTTGATCCTCTCTCTCCATATCAAGGGCGTTGTCTGTCATGAGCGACAGATGGATGTCGTCGGGGATGGAAAAATGGCGTTGAAAGCCAGAAACTTGATCCGCAGAAAGGAGGTCTTTTAAATGCTTTGCCATTTTTGTCAGTCTAAGGAATACGCTAAATTGGAAACAAACAATGAAATAGGGTTCGAAATAAAGAGGAGGAGAACTTACAAGAGACGGAGAAGACAATGAAGAATGGACAGAGGTTGCAGAGGTATATCGGAAGGTAGACCAAGAGCTTCAAGTATTCAAAACAATATACACGCATTCGAAAAGACAACAATATTTTAAATCATAATAATAAATGAAGAAGTGTACGAAGGGGCGAGAAGTTATAATGATGACCGTAAAGCGCGTGCATTCTGACATTCGTGTTGGAATGAGGTTAACCGCCGAATTTCGGCTCTGACTTTTCAAGTTTGAAACCAAACACGCCAGCCAACTGTTGTTAGTGGGGTGTTTGGGGGGAAATTGTGGGAGTCAAGTATTAAGGGATGTAAAGAGGCCGAATATTACTCTTAGAGAATCGAGATGTATACATTGCATTCGGCCCCATCATATATAAATTCAGGGGGCATCCTAATCGGCCAAAGAACCAGTTGGGCAAGGAGCCGAGTAGAGATTGGTCAGCAACAGAAGGGGCCAAGTAAATAATTACACGGAGGACCAAAGGTGGGCCTGACTTTGAGGCCCAAAGGAAAATATAAGTAGAGGAACATCAACCAAAGAGAGGTATGTGAGAACAAGGAAGCTTAACTTAAGATAGAAGTAACTTGGAGAATATACACTGACTTGTCCGTCGGAGTGCTAATTCTAGCACCCCCGACCGGAGTGTTCATTCCTTTTTCAGGTTGCTAGCTGAGGATCTCGAGCGTCTCATTGGACCTAAGAGTATTTCCAAACCACTTCTCCACAGTAATTAATTATTATTGTTGTACTTAATTGCTTGTTATAGGTAGTTAACTTAGATAGCTAGTTCATTTCTTTTGTATTTATAGAATTTGTAATAAGTAGCTCGCTTAGCTTAATTCATTCATTTGGTTTTGTAATAGTTAGTTTAATTCGGACACTTGGACATTCATTCAGACCCTCTGATATGAGGGCAAAATTGTAATAAGCATGTATGTCTTCCAACCCCACGTCTTTCTCCCTTTTATTTCTCCGCTTATGATGGTAGCATAGAAGCATCATGTTTATTTAGCATTTTTCATGATTTGCATCAACTTGTCTCACATGCATTCGGGTTCGGCTCATCATACTAACCAATGCCAATTTCATTTTCATTATTTGACTACGTGATTTATCACATGTCTTGAATTAGTGCATGTCTTAAATTGGATCATATATCACACTCATAGCCGAGCCTATTAAAAATTTCATAAATGTGTGCGTTGCATTAGCCACATTGTATCATTTAGGAACATGCATATTTTCTAATTATTTTGCTTTGTTTGGCTTGCTTTGGAGTATGAAATGAGCGTTTATTTCTTTAGCATCTTGCATTGCATGTGATTGCTGCCATGTCAAGCATGCTTTCCATGAGGGTAAATGCTTAAATGATATAACTCTTTTAATTCCGGTGGATAAAGGCTAATTGCAAAAATTGGGATAAAATTGATTAAATGTGCATAAAAACTCACTTTTTCAAGTGATGCGTATTTGTAGACACCTCATTTTTGACAGCCCTTCAAGACTTGGATGTTCTTGCAGGTACATCCGATGACGAGTCTGATTGCTCGCTGAGCGCTCGAAGTCCTTAGCGAAATGCCACAGATTTGAGCCTTTCAAACCATGCATTCATTTTGTCTCATTTTTGGACCATTCCTTGGTCTTTCCAGCCTGCAATCTCTGGTGGCCTGCCAGCCATCCTTGGAGCCTGCCAGCCATCATTTCTTTTCTGCCGGCCATTGATATGCCTTGCCGGCCATCACTGATGGCCGGCCGACCACCAATATTTTCTACAGATATTTTTATACCAGTTGTGCTAGCTATTTGTATAGTTGCTTGTATCTGTCCACACGTGGAGGGCTAGATCTCCTTGTATAGATTTCATGTTTTTTATATATAGGGACCCCCTCTCTCATGTTCTGGGGTTAGAAAATTTTAGACTCAAATTTTTCCTCTCTCTCTACAATTCTCTCTCCCTCTCTCTACAAATTTCCTACACTTTTGTCTATAATTCCTACACTCTTGCCTATACACCCTTAACCAAATTCCTTAATCTCTGAGCTGAGGTGTTCTTGGGCTTGGTTTTAGCTCTAAAAGGTGGTATTTGCTTGGCTTGTTGCCTAGAATTACTTTTCCCTTCAAGCGGTATAGCACTTGTCTCGTACACTTTGTTTTGCATACTCATTTTACTATCTTTTCCCACTGTTTTTAGGCTACTTTGAGCTTTAAAAAAACCTGTTTTGCTGGACTAAAAGTGATGGTTTGAGATCATTTTAAGTTAGGGGGTGCTTCACTGTTCTTTCTTTCTTATTTGAAAGACTTTTACACCTTTGTTTTCCACTTTCAAACCAACTTTTTTTGGACTTTTAACCACTGAATTTTAGAGTATTTTCAGTGGCAAAAAACATATTTTGAAGTCTAAAATTGGAGGGGTTAGCCTCCCCTCCTTGTGTCTTGTTTGCTAGCCTAGTTAATTCTATATGTTAGCATGATTTTCTAGTTTTTTTTAGCTATGTTTCATCAGGTTTTTGCCTTTGTTTTAGACAACTTTAGTTCTATTTTGGGTTGTTTGGGTTAGTGAAGCCTTGTTTTGTATGGTTGTAGTGCAAAGGTCCTCACAAGCTCGGTGTTTTAGGCCATTAGACACCCCTTGTTTGAGTTGATTGCACGTTTCGGTGTTGTTTTGCACTTCATTTTAGCACCTAAAGCTCAGCAACCTCCCTCATTTCTTGACTTTTTAAATTTGTTTTGAGGGTTGTTTCAAACTTGGGATTCTTTAAGGTTGAGATTGAGGTCCATGCTTAACGGTTTAATCCTCTTTTAAACATTCATTACCAATGGCATGAAACTTCTCTCATGCCTTAAACTACCCCTTGTTTGACACTTCCTTCCCTTTAGAGGACTTTAACTCACATTTTGGACTTAATTAGATTAAGGAATGGTTGGTAAAGTAAAATGAGTAATTAAAGCTTGGAAGTAAAAGTGAGCCAAGATAAAAAATTTGGTTGTCTTTTTGATGTGTTCAATTGGACATTAATTGAACACATGGAACTTGGACCATTTCATACATGTTAGTGATGAAATGATCCAAGTCTCCACGGTCAACTTCTTCCCTTGATCTTTCATGAAAGGGAGGAGATTTGTGTCTCATTTTGCATTTATTGAATTTTCACTTCTTGAATCACAACTCCTTGGATTTGCTCATGAAAAGAAGGGGTGAGTTGTGCAAACAATTTGTGGGAATACCCTCTTTTAGCTCTGCTTGTTCTCTGTTACAGCAAGTTGAACTGGTGCATCAGCGGCCGGCAGGCCACCATTGATGGCTGACAGGCCACTTTCATGGCCGGCAAGCTTCAACAGTGGCTGGCTGGCCACTGATGCAAACCTCAGCATAATGTTGGTAAGGTGGAGCAAAATGGTTCTGGAGGTGTTCAACTTTGCAAACAGAGGCTTTCGAGAGCAAAGCGGAGGTCTTTTCAGGTGGTATCCGAGTATGTGCATCTTCCATTTCCCAAGGCAGAGTAGTGGCAGCGTAGTTAGAGACTTTAATTACTTAGTTTGTTTACATTTTTGTTGTAACTTATTTAATTAGCGTACTAGTTAGTTCATTCAAGTGTTGTAATAATTAGTTAATTAGTTTAGTTATTTATTTCATTTGGTTTGTAATAATTAGCTTAATTAGCTTAGCTTAGTTAGCTAGTTTATTCATTTGGACTCTCCTTCGTGAGAGCAAAATGTAATAATGTGTATGCCTTCAAACCCCACGTCTCTCTCCATTTTATTTAATCACTTTTGATGGTTAGATAGGGACATACTTTAATTAGCATACCTTATGCTTGCATACATTCATCTTGTCTTGCATGCACCGAGGCTCGGCGCATCATTCAAACTGCATTATCATTTCAATACATTCTTTGAATACGTGTGTAGACCGCATGCTATTTAATTGATCCATATGCCATATTAGTAGCCGAGCCTATTAAATTGCATTCTTTGTATGTGTTGCACTAGACATCTTGTATAGTTAGGAATCATGCATATTTTTCTAACTCATATCTTCTTAGCTTGGAGTACTAGGTGAGTTTTAATGCTTTAGCATACTTGTATGAGTGTGAATGATTGCATGACTAACATGCTTACTATGAGGCTAAATGCGTATTTGATAAATTGCTTGAATGCCTGTGGATGAAGGCTTGTTGCTTGAATTGGAACAATTCAATAAACGTACGTTTTAAGCCCACTACGTCTTGTGGCAAATTAGTTTTAAGCCCACTATGTTTGGTGGAAAATTCACTTTAAGCCCACTTTGTTATGTGGCAAAATCAAACCCTTTTCGAAAAACAAACATGAATTGAATTGTTCCAATTCGGGCAAACTAGTCTATACTTGCTTTGTGCACATCACATACAAATGCTAGCCTAATAACCGGAACAACAGCACATATTGTACATAAAAATCATATCATGATTAGTAAAGGCCGATCTTTGATCGGTCGGGCGAGCGGGGCTGCTCAATTCATTACCTTCCCCTCTCGTACCTAAGTTCTCGAGTCAAGGCAACTTTGGTGATAACGGATGCGTGGCCTTTGGCATGAGTCATGGGTTTCCTAAATTTCCCCAGAATAAAATATTTAGGTGGTGACTCTGTATCTGGCAAAGCAATCCAATTTTGGCATTTTTGATTCAAAATCATTTTTTCCAAAAGATTTTCTAGATTTGGACTCTTTCGTGTTTATCAGTTTCAAATTGCACTTGTGAGATTAGATTCAAAACCACTGGAGTCCGAACTGTAGGGCTTATTTTCGAGTTTCCAAAAGGGGGCATGAAAAAAGGCAAGCTACAGTTTCTGGCGACTCTACTGGGGATTTAGAGAACTTGACATGAACTCATGATATGATATTTTATCTACACTTATGTGTTTCTTTCCATTTGCATTTGCATTGGTGCGCCTAAGTCACTGCGTTTTCCATCTGTTATTCCTGAACGCTTTGCCGGAGGCTTGCTTGGAAAAGCTTGCCAAAAGGCTGACCAGTTGCGAGCTCTGCCACGATAGGAACACAACCCTTCGATCTGGACTACCGCTGTATCGTTTGATTCTCCTTTCACTTCTTGGTGTTAGGTGTTAGAGGTATATTAGGTAGTCTTGCTGAGGTACCCTTTTTAACCAATCGGCCTAGTTGCATATCGAAAGCCATAGAGATTTTTCAAAACTAGGACAGGTTGCTTACTCGAATGCAAGATTGTGTGAAACCACTTTGCTTGAATAGCTAACCCTAGTTCTTGACGAAACTAGGATAGGGTAACCCTACCACATCATGGGATGTTTTGGCTCTCACTTAACTAGTATGTGCTTTTAGAGTGAAACTCTGCTTGCAAGTTTGGGTATCAATTTTTGGGGCCAGAAATCAGTGTTGAGTGCAGTTCTATAGCTTATGATTACAATTGTGTCTTGTTCACATCTGAGCTGAAGCGCTGTGCGATTTTTGATTTTTTGCTTTCTTTTGCTTTATTTATTTTTGTAAGGTAGTTTATCATAATTGCTTCAGACGATTCTGTTACCCCCCAAGCACTCTGGAACCGTGTAAGGAGACTTTATAGATCTGGGGATCTTGTTAGGGGACAACCAGTGTTTGCTTCACTCCCACCAGTTATGAGACGAAGGAGGGTTAGGCATAATTCACCAATTCAACAGTCACGTTTTACTTCACCTGTGCCTAGTCAGGCACGGTCTTCTACTTTCACTCTAGTGAGAGATTATTTGCCAATTCTAATGGCTCAACATCCCCCGGTTTGCATGAAAGACTTACTCCGTCATCTTCAGCAAACCATAGAAACCATGCAGCAAGATGTCACCCACCAAGCCGAAGTTACAGCCCACCAAGCTGAAATGATAAACAGGCTACAGCAACAGCAACCACAGCAAGCAACAACTTTTACTTCCCATGCACCTCCTGAGGGTATTCCAGCACCCGTAGTCACTGTCAATGTCCAAGAGAATCTGGGCATTCCAGTAGATCCAATCCCACCGCAAACCTCCAAGGCACCAGTGTACCAAACTGAGGCACCATTTGAATTCGAGGTTGACCCCACTACACTGAAGGTTAATAAGCTAGAAAAGCTTTTCAAGCAGGTAGATGGCGTGAACTCAATCCCTGACATCAAGGATGGATACACAGACTCCGCAGTAACTCTACCGGACAGATTCAAGATGCCACACATAGATCGGTTCGATGGCTCCTGGGATCCTATGGTCCATTTGCAGTTATTCTCAGATATTCTGCGGCCAATGGGCCTCACCAGACTTCAAAAGCTGCCGCTTTTCGATCGGACCTTGTTAGGGATAGTGGCTATCTTGTATGCAAAACTTGAGGACTCTGTGAAATGAATTTAGGAGGAAATGGCTGAGGCCTTGTAGACGTGCCCGAACGTCCCGGTTCGGCGCGCGAATGGCGCGAAATCCGTTTTGTTCATTAGCTTACTACAGTTCGGACTCAATGTCACGGTTCCGAATCTCATCTCGCAAAGTGCAATGCAAGACCGATAAATCACCAAAGAGTCCAAATCCGACAAATCGTTTTGGAAAACTGATTTTTATAAAGAAGTGCCAAACATGGACTGCTTTGCCAGATACAGAGTCGCCACCTAAATATTTTGTTTTTGGGAAATTTAGGAAACCCTGACTCGTGCCTAAGGCCACGTGTCCGTCATCACCAAAGTTGCCTTGCTCAGGAACTTGGGTACGAGAGGGGAAGGTCATGCAATGAGCACCCTCGCTCGCCCGATCAAAGATCGGCCTTTGCTAACATGATATTTTGTTTTTGAAAACACATGCGTTCTTATTCCGGTTATTAGCCTAGAATTACTATGTGATGCGCACAGCACACAAGTATAGACTAGATTGCCTAAGTTGGAACAAAACATCTCATGTTTGTTTGTTTGAAAATGGTTTGAAGGTGCTACTCGCAAGTAGGTTAAGATGTGGATTTTCCACCCTCAAGTGGGCTTAGAAAAGCATGATTTTGCCACCTCAAGTGGGCTTAAAAACTCGCATTTTGATGAATTGTTCCAATTCAAGTAATCCAACCTTCATCCACAGGCATTCAGGCAGTTATATCATTTAAGCAGTTAGCCTCATGGCAAGCATGCTATCATGGCAACACTCACACTCATGCAAGGATGCTAAAGCATAAAAGCTTACCTAGTACTCCAAGCCAAAACAAAAGCTAGTTAGAAATCATGCATGATCCTAGTTTATGTTAAGATGGCTAATGTAACACATGCAAAAATGCAGCTACAATAGGCTCGGCTATTCTAAGATGTCATGTGAATGTAACTTGATAACATGTATTCAAATTGGTATTGAAATGCAATGCAGTTAGCATGATGCGCCGAGCCCGGTGCATGCAAGACAGATGAATGGATGCAAAGCATAAGTATGCTAATTGAAACATGCCCTAAAAGTAACCATCAAAAGATGGTAAATAAAAGGGAGAAAGACGTGGGGTTGGAAGACATGCATCACACACACGCACACACACTTATTACAACATTTGCCCTCTCGACGGAGGGTCCAAATGAATTTAGCTAACTAGCTACGCTAATTAAACTAATTATTACAAACCAACTAATTAACTATGCTAAGCTAATTAATTATTACAAAACTTTAACTAATTAACAAATGAATTAATTAAATTACAGATTCATGCTAGGTATTAAAATATGTAAACTAGGCCGCCTCAGCTCTACCTTGAAGGAGTTGAAGATGCATGCTCGATTCCCGTCCTGAAAGCTCTCCAAATGCTCTGTCTGTAAGGTGTCCTTGAGAACTAGTTGCTGGATCTTACCAAAACAGTGCTGAGGAGTGCACCACTGACCTGCCAACCATGAGGAGATGCTGCCAACCTCCTTGCTGACCAAGAGTGCACACTGGCGGCCATAAATGAAGATCTGCCGGCCAACAATAAGAGGGTGCCGGCCATTGGTGTGCTGTGACACCAAGCTGCAGCAGAGCACAAAATAGAGAAAATGGAGGGTCTCCCAAGGGTATGTATGCACTATGCCACTCCATATCACTTCAAAATATCAATGAAGGGGGCATCATTGGATCCAAGGCCATCAATCACGCATCTCGATGCATGATGGCCAAAGATCCAACTTGTACAAATTTCAATAAATGCATGACAAATAAGACACCAAGACCATCTCCTTATCATAAGAAATCAAAGGAAATGGAGACTACGAGAGATTGGCTTATTTCATCACTTCAAGTATGAAATGAACCAATCTTCCTCACGTTCAATACGACATCCGATTGAACGCAATGCAAAACATGCAAACAACATGCTAATCTTGGCATGAAATGCACTATTCTAACATGCAGGCAATCATGCACAACATATTAAGGGGCCAAGAATACCAATGCTAGTAAATAGGATAACACTATAAGCATGCACCACAATGCTCAAACATCCAAACCAGCTTAAAACAGAGTTACACCATGCCCAAAATAGTGGCAAAACATGCTAAGATAGAAGCTCAAAGGAATATACAAACATGCATGCATGTTAGGCCATAAACAAGGCACAACGCTCAACTCTCAAAGTCATTGAAAGAGTGATATATGGAGTGCAATGACATATATTCCAGCACTAATATGACATGCAAGATGACTTGGGATCATGCAAACAAACCATGTAATGCATGTTGAAAGGCCTAAGCATCAAAGCTAGTGAAGTATATTACACTAGAGGCATGCAAGGCAATGCTCAAATGGCCAAGCCAACCCCAAACAGACCCTACGAAGGCCAAAACAGTAGCAAAAATGGACTGAGATGATGGCTTGAAAGGCAAGAAAATGAGGCTCATGCAATGGCTCACAAATAAGTCATAAAGGTATAACTCTCAAGAGCACTTAAAGAGTGGAAAATATGGAAGTGCAACAACACTATATGCTCTAAAATATCATTCTAAATGATGCCAAGACATGCAAATATCTCAAGTTAAGCATGCAAGATTCTTCAAAAACTTAAGGCTAATCAAAGCTTTTGCACTACAAGCATGCATGACAAGCATCATTTGACCAAGAAGACTCAAAACAGAGCTAAAACATGTTAAAACTTGCTGGAATAGAGCCAAAACATGCTAGAATAACAGATCAAAGTACAGAGCATGTTATGCTAGCAAGGCAAATTACACTACAAGTGTATGAACCACTCAAGAGACAACCAAACCAGCCAAAAATAGAGTCATGCCAGACCTAAAAACTCACAAAAACAAGCTCACACCATGCCTCAAGAGTATAGAGATACATGCTCATTTGATAGGCAAATAATACAAGCAAACAAAACAAGAAGAGAGGGGATCACCCCCTCTGATTTGAGGCCTCAAAACCACATGTCTACCACTGAAAATCCACTGGATTTCAGTGGCTAAAAGGTCAAGTAAAGACCAACTCAAAGGCCTTAAGACATGGTTCAAAACAAGGCCAAACAAGACACACAAGAGGGTAGAACACCCTCAACACCAAAGAGGCCTTAAATAATCATCAAAAGCACTTAAATACAAAACTTTTTTCAGTTGAAAGCAAGGCCTAAAACAATATGCAAGGATGGCCGAAACGGTATACAAACAAAAGCTTAAAAGGGGAATACACTCACCCTTGAAGCACAACTTCGAAACTAGCAACCTAAAAGGCCAAAAACCAACTTTCAGAGATCAAACAACACTCCCAAGAACCTCAGCTCAAAGATGGTGGTGTATCACTATGTGTTGTAGTGCAAAAGTGAGAGGAAAATGCACTTTAAGGCACAAACAAACACAATATAGAGAGAGAATGAGAAATACATATATAGAGAGAGATATTTTCTCAAAAATTGCTGAACCTCTGTAAGGAGGAGGAGCCTCTCCTTATATAGAGGAATGCAATGCAAAGCTTGTTAAACAAGCTTGAAAAGGGCTTCATCCCTCCATACACGTGTATGGAGGAGGGATGAGTGAAAACCAGCTGGCTCAAAATATCTGGCGTGAAAACTGCAGAGACAAGATATTCTACCGGCCATTAGTGGTGTCCGGCAGTGCCTCATTGATGGCCGGCAGGCTTCATCAATGGCAGGCAGGGATAAATGCATGGCCAGCAGTGGCAGAGAGTGGCCGGCAATGCACCATGACAAGCATGCTGAAAGGACCAACACATGGTCCAAAAAAAGGGCAGAAAGGATACAGGGTTTGGAAAGCTCAAACCTGTGACGTTCCGCCGCGAAAGTTGAGTACTTGACAAGCAATCGAACTTGTGGCCGGATGTACCTGCGAGCACAACCAAGTCTTAAGGACGGTCAAAAATAGGGTGTCTACAGTTGCCCCTCTTTGACAGAACTCGGAAGTCACAAAGTGACAGGAGTGAATGTCAAAGCCCAGAGACGACCCGTTTTTGACAAGGCCGAAGACTTAGACAAACATACAAGATAACAAAGAGACGCGCCTGCAGGCAGGGGCAAGATGCAAATGACATGCACAATGCCAAACATAACTTATGATCATGCAAAGAGAGCTGTAATGAAACATTTATGCAAAATAAATACGACAGTTTAAGCAAGCGAAGAAGGAATAACAGTCCTACATATTCCAACTGAAAGGATGTCGGAAAATCATGCAATTCTCACTACGTCTCACGTGGAGAAGACAAAAAGTGACTACCGAGGACGCCCGGAGTCTCAAACACAACATCTCTCAACGTATCACACACAGGAGAGGAAAGGACTATGCAAGAAAGCGCAGTCATCCAAACGCATGTCAAACGCGAGAGGAGAGAGATACATCCAAACGCATGCCAAATGCGAGTGGAGAAGGGTAACAGTCAAACTGAATCGGGACTTCTCTTAAATGAACCATACATACAATATCGTGCTTGCAAAAGAAAGAAATTCAACAGGTACACTATGGTAGAAAGACATGTTCAACGTTGGATCAAGAAATCAGTTCAATATGAGATAAACACATGCATATACAATGCGAGTGAGAAGGTGCATAGCAACGCAAGTGAAAAGATGAACGATGATGCAATTAGAACGAGCATGACAATGCAAGTAAAACATGTGCGACAACGCAAGCAATGTGCATAACAATGTGAGTGAGAAGCATGCGTGACAACGCAAGCAACATGCATAACAATGCGACAAAGGCATGCGCGACAACGCAGGCCAAGTGCATAACAATGCAAGGAAGAGCATGCGCGACAACGCAGACAATGTGCATAACAATGCGAGTGAGAAGCATGCGCGACAATGCAAGCAACGGGGTGCATAAACACATGTAAGTAAAGCATGCGCGATAACGCGAGCAATGTGTGTAACAATGCGAAAACGGGTGCATAAACACATGTAAGTAAAGGATGCGCAACAATGCAAGCAATGTGTAACAATGCGAGGAGAAGCATAAACACATGTAAGTAAAGCATGCGCGACAACGCAAGCGATGTGTGTAACAATGCGAGGAAAAGTAGAAACACGTGTAAGTAAAGCATGCGTGACAACGCAAGCAATGTGTGTAACAATGCGAATGAGAAGCATAAACACATGTAAGTAAAGCATGCGTGACAACGCAAGCAATGTGTGTAACAATGTGAAGAAAAGCATAAACACATGTAAGTAAAGCATGCGCGACAACGCAAGCAATGTGTGTAACAATGCGAATGAGAAGCATAAACACATGTAAGTAAAGCATGTGCGACAACGCAAGCAATGTGTGTAACAATGTGAATGAGAAGCATAAACACATGTAAGTAAAGCATGCGCGACAATGTAAGCAATGTGTGTAACAATGCGAAGAAAAGCATAAACACATGTAAGTAAAGCATGCGTGACAACGCAAGCAATGTGTAACAATGCGAGAAAGGCATGCGCGACAACGCATGTGAAGGTGTGCATAACAATGCGGGTATATAGAATGGATGTTTAATACGACAAGCAAACGCTAGGTGAAAACAAAAGCATGCTTGATAAAGACACCTTGAAGGCAACTTCCGGTTTACCTCCCGGAAGAGTCGTGATGCGTTTAATGAATACACCTTGTGCGTGTTGATGGGTGATGACCACCGTACATTGAAAACATGATTCTGGGCTTCAATGGGGGCATTTTGAATCAAATTTTGAACACTCCTCGGAATTGTTGGAACCCAAGGACACATACCAAGGTAAAATAGACAGAGGAAGCTGGTGGAGGATTCTCGGCCATCAGGGAAAGCTGCCGGCCCCCTGCCGGCCATCAGTGGCCACTGCCGGTCATCAACAATACACTGCCGACCATCGATGTGCCCCTGCCGGCCATTGATGGCAGATTCGGGCAATTCGGTCTTTTCGGCCATAGGTCTTTAAATACACCCAAAATCACTTCATTTCCTCCACACCCCTTGCACAAGAATCATTTCCCTTGCTCTCTAGGTGCGCCTTCTCTCTAGATTCACGCGTTCTATGCGTTTCCCAACACCCTAAACAACCTTGAATCGTTAAAACCCCTTTGTTCTCTTCGATTTGAACCGATCAGAATTTTAATCTGAGGTGTCTTTTGTCATTTCCACCATTCAAGGATCATTTCCCCCGAATTTCTCTCGAGGTTAGTTTGCTTTTCCCGGGTTGTCAACTTTATTTGAATTTTTCTCTCTCCTAGGGTTTGATTTGTTCAAAACTTCACCATTTTGCTCATTTTTGCATCTATTTCAGATGGCTAATGATATTTCGTACGATGGGGGTTTCCCCGCACTCTCTCCAATGGAGCTTGCCGCGAACTTTGTGGCTGAGCCGGGGGTCGAGCCTCAGCCTTTACCACCGAGCGTACGCCCCTTTGACCCCACAAGGTATCACCCGGAGACTCACATTATACCAGTGGCAGGGGGCATCCACACTTTCAATGATTTCAATGAGGATGCGCCTAACGACCTCTTGCTGAGAGAGCCCAGGTCTCATTTATCGGCCATTGTTGTGGAGGTACCAACTCTACTTTTCTGCAATATTACTTTCAACTATATGCATTTCTTGCACTGTTTTGATCTAATTGTATCACATGCTTTGATCTAACTGTATTTCATACATTGTTGCTCTGCATTTAACTGTACTTCAGACATCACTTCCCTGTATGTACTGTATATGACTATACCTCATGCATCACTACTCTAAATTCAATTGTATCTTCAATACATCACTGATCTAATTTCAACTGTATTTTCAATACATCACTGATCTGATTTCATCACATGCACTGCCACAGGACGGATCTCGCTCCTTCAGAGGTTATGGTGCGACGACAGCTCGAGATTGGTATGATGTGCTTCCTGCGAGGGTCTGCCAGATCATTGACGGGACCGGCTTCAGCCTATTTCGCTCCAGCTTGACACGGGTCACAACGAGTCGCCTTCTCTTAGGGGCTCTGGTGGAGAGGTGGTGGGACCCCACCAACTCTTTTCACTTCTTGGCGATGGGAGAGATAACGATGACTCCCTTCGACTTCACCATGATCACTGGCCTAGCGTAGGAGGTGATCCGATTCCTCTTGATCCCGACATGGGAGAGTGGGTGGCCGTATGGGATACATTACTTGGAGCGCGTCCACCGACACGCATGGTTAGATACACTTGGTTTGAGGAGCATTACAGAGGGGAGGATCCCAAGACTGATGAGGAGGTGGAGCAGTACGCTAGGGGCTTCCTCCTGTTCCTTTTTGGTACCACCTTGTTTTCAAACAGGTGGAATACCGTGGGTTTATACTTCCTGGGCGCTCTGGTGGTGCTCCAGCAAGTTCATTTTTATGATTGGGGCGCAGCCGGCCTTACCACTCTCTATGGATACATGAGCTCGACCTCTCGGATGTGCGGGAGGTTGATCGGTGGCTACTGGCGAGCTTGGGAGGTACGCAGCTTAGTTTCTCCTTTTCATTATTTTGCTCAGTATTTTTCGCTTTCATTTTGTTCAACACTTGTACTTTCTGCATTCTATGTATCTGCTCTTGTACTGTATGCTTTCTACTTTGCATTTTCTGTACACCATACATACTGCACACTGCACACAAAATTTAATATCCGCTCTAGACATGCGTTCCTTATACATTGTACTGTGTTCTGTTTCTGCATGTTATATACTCTGTTCATACACTGTACTAATCACCTCTTTCTCACAGCTGTGGGTGTACGCATACTTCCCGACACTTGCTCCAGAGCCTGTGGATGACACCCCAGCGATAGTCTTATTTTCTGATGTATACGACGGCCAGCTCCATCGTAGGACCCGAGAGAGCTTTATGTTCTTCCGGCAGTATTTTGATTCGGTCACGGTGCGCGAGGTAATTCTGCAACGAGATTATTTCAATTAACTTGATGCAACCACATTAGTTATTTGGTGACTGATCATCTTGTTCGTTCTCTTTTCTCAGATCACATGGCAGCCGTGGGATGTGATTCCGCCAGGACTCTGAGATCAGTACCACACTGCCCGGACTGTCTCCCACTACCACATCCTGTTCGAGGGCCCGATCAGTCGCGCCTGGTTTTTGAGTGAGGTTCGTACGCCAGACCTTGGGATTACTTGTTCCATTTGTACCGATGGCACCTCCACCATCGATGAGGGAGACACATAGGTTGTCCGCCGACCAGGTGATTCAGTTCATGGCAGGACTGGAGACAGATTATTTCCGCATGGAAGGCGACTATGCGACCTTCATTCAGACGCATCTGATGCCACCTTTGTCCGGTGTCCGAGGAGGAGAGGGAGCGAGGGCTCCAACTGCGAGAGGGAGAGGCGGAGCGACCAGATCTCGTAGGAGGAGAGGTCATGGGGGGAGACAGGGGACTGGATGGCCAGAGCTGCCTACTACTATGACATGCCAAGGGCGGGCTGGAGAGACTTATCAGATTCCCATCGCTCCTCCTCCAGCTCATCACAAGCTCGTCGGAGTTCGAGGCTCAACCCCGGTATATGCCATACTTTTCATTTCGCGCATTCATTCCATTTCAATTGATATCCCATAGATTGCTAATTATCTCAACACTTTTGCAGGCTTCCATAGAGTACACCAGGCAGCCTCTGGAGTCGTCGGCTTCAGTGTGGGGGATGCTACAAATGAGCATGGACCTGCCCAGTATTTACAGTATTCCGGTAAGTTCTTTCAAACTACACTTCATGCCACAAAGTCTTTTCTTGACACACCATCATTTGCACAGTTCCACACTGCACTGATCTGATACATTGCTCTCATACACCGCTCACGGTACACATACACTACAAACCATTCACTGCTCATAGCACATTTTTCTTTGCATCTGATACATTTTGTTACTACTGCATTTTGGCGAATTGCCCTTTTCCAGATTCCTTTCCTGATGCCAGGCTCATCAGATGCCCCAGCAGGAGCAGGGGCAGGTCCTTCAGCACCTCCCCGAGCAGCAGGGGGAGCAGGACGAGGGACTCCAGTGCACAGCTGTATTAGAGTTAGGCGTGCTCACGCTGGGAGTAGTTCACGGGGGCCTGCCCCAGATGATGATGAGTGTGACGAGGAGGCAGTGAGTCCACAGTCAGAGTCACCTCAGGATGGAGATGAGGCTGGGGATGGTTTGGGTTCAGAGTCAGGTGCTAATGGTGACGATGTTCCAGAGTCGTCTCAGTCGAAGACGAGGGCGAAGAGGACCTCTCAGCCTTGAGGCGACTGGCGTCGATTCAGATGCTCTATTTTTGCTTTATTTCTCTTTTTACTAGTAGTTTTAGCACCTTGTATAGTCTCAGGCAGTTTTACTTTCTTTAAAACTGTGCTCTTTTGTAAAAAGAATCCATGATGGGATGAAAAACAGCTTTTTTGTTGAAAAAGTATTGTATTTCGTATTCTAAGCATTGCATCGCACTATTTTGCATAAAAAATGAGATTGATGGATATTGAACATCCGTACATTATCAAGTCAGGTAGTGAGCCATCATAACAAACAAAAACAACACAACTTAATAATCAACAACAAAACCTTAACAAGTTTACAACTCGATAAGCAAATTACGACAACTCGATAAATGAAAGGAAGATGATTACAACTCGATACAAAAATGAAAACTAATACGTCTTAAACGAGACACAACAGAGTCCAACAGGACAAAAACAAGACCTTGAAAGACACGAATAACAGGACTCCACTATAGCAAACAACTAGATTTTCACCAAGAAGGTCAGCGAGCATGAGGGAGAGGCTGCCGGCCAGAGGGGAAATCCAGCCGGCCATCTGTGTGCCACTGCCGGCCACTGATGAGCCACTGTCGGCCATCAATAAGCAGGTGTCGGCCATCGATGGCAAACTCTCTGAAACGTCGACACCTGTCCTCCACTCACTGCCTTATCTTCTATATGAGTTCCAGGTTCGGGATTTCCTCATTTTAACTCAGTTTTTTTTTGCACCAAATGGAAGCATTTCTTGTCCAAAATCTCACAGATTGGATTGCCAACTTGGATGGCTCGGAAAAGCTGAATTTCCGGGGCTTTGGTATAAATGCACTATTCACGTTGAGTCTCACCCCGCTGCGTTTTCCATTCCTTTATGCTGCGGCAAGATTTTGGAATCCGGTAACACACGTCTTTAGCTCTGGCGGACAAGAGACATGTCCCACTTTCGAGGACTTCCAAGCTTTAATGGAATTTCAGCGCGATGAAGAAATCTTGCCTCAATTCCGCTTCGGCCACGTTCAAGCCTTAGGACGGATGTGCGGCCTTACTTTGCATGACGCTCGGTCATTGATTCATGACAGAGAGCTGGACATTCCGAGCTTGATTCGTCGATTTTTTGATGCGGGTGACTACGACGACCATCATTTGCAGGGTTATCGGCGACATGCACTTTGCTTGTGCATGTTATCTCATTTCTTGCCTGCCCCAGGCTCTGGTGGGTTTAGCACTCGTTTGATTAAGGTTGCCAAGGGCTTGAAAGAGGGCAAGAGCTGCATTGTCATGACACTAGCTGAAACATTGATGGGTTTTGACGCTTTTCATCGCCAGGAAACGACTAGATTCGCGGGGAGTCCACTACTACTGCAGGTAATGTTTTCCACCCTATCTCACATATATTTCTCACATCACTCGGCCCTCAGGCTTGGTTTTTCTCTCAAAACCCTTTTCTCACTTTTTCTCTCAACGTACACCTCTTTATTCTTTAATCTCTCATTTTTTATCCCTCCCCAGATATGGTTGATGGATAAGTTGAAGATTGTGGACTCGTGCCCAGCATATTCAGCTCACAGCTATTTCTTCCGACGATGCCCAGTCGATGCCCCTAATGAGGGATGGTGGTACGACTGGATGTGCAGTTTGTCTGCTACAGACATTGCTTGGCGTTGCCCTTGCCTCAATTTACCAACGATGAGCTACAACATGACTCGCCAGCCCGGGATTCAGTTGATCGGCCTGACACACTATGTCCTCTATTTCCCATTCCGATTCCGGCGCTAGTTTGGAGATGATCAGACTTGCCCGGAGGAGGGGGGATAGAGTACCTTGCTACATTTCCAATCCGAGGCGCACAGCTAGCTCGGTATGCCACAGCATGGAGGACGAGAGAGCTTCTGGCCCCCGCTTCTACTTTTAGCTGCATCCTTTCTGATGAGTGCATAGCTTGGTTTGATGAAGAGGCACATGTTGGGCCTACTTTGGCATCAGAGGCTTCCACGAGCTCTGGGAGGGGGCACAGGAACACCTGACTATGCCCCGAATTTATTTGCTTTAATCAGTGCTTTCAAGTTTTCTTTATGAATGTAATAAAAAAGCAACTTCAATTTGTATTCAAGAGTAGGAGAACTTTGTACTGAAATCAATGTAATTGAAGGTTTTGGGTACTGAAAATTTTCTGTTTGGTCCAAAACGGTCATAGTTGTAAAAAGATTAATTTGAGCAAAATCAACTTTTATTAAAACTTTTCAAAACCATTTTCGATATGGATCGGAACTGGACACGCCTGAGATCTATCACTGAGATGTACAACCCTGGATCCCAGCAACTGGAAAGTTGCCCCTAGTCTGAATAGCACTGTACTGGAGATCGCAACCGAGCTCTTGAATGCAGAAAAGACGAAGACGACCAAGATGATCAGATGGGCAAAGTTGATCAGGGAAGTGTTTATGGCTGGACTTCAGAATGAAGTTGCCTACGTATCCCAAAGATGGGAATCAAGCCTTACGTAGTTCAGCTTAGGTTCACTCGTGTATTAACACTCTCCTTTTGCGCTCTAACTTTTGCCAAGGCTGCCCTTTCTGGGTTTTCAACCTTGCGAGCTCAGTTTTTATTATTTTGAACTTTTCATGCTCTAACTTTTGCCTAGGTCGCCCTTTCTGGTTTTCGGCCTAGCGAGCCACTCGGGGAAAGTATTTCTTCAACTTGTCCATGTTGATCGGTTGGGAGAACTCTAGGCCATCTAGGTCCATCAGAACGACAGCTCCACCCATCCAGATAGACTTGATGACGTAAGGGCCAGTCCAATTGGGTTTGAACTTGCCCCTAGGGTCGTGGATGGGAGCTCGATTGTCTTTGAGCACCAAATCTCCTTCTTTCAAATTCCTGGACTTAACCTTCTTGTTGAAAGCCCTGGCAATTCTTCGTTGATAACCCTGAACATGGTACAGTGCTTTCAGCCTTCTCTCATCAAAGGCCATGAGTTCTTCGAACTTGTTTTGCTGCCAATCTGCCTCAGCTATCTGACACTAAGCCAATACTCGCAATGATGGAACCTCAACTTCGATAGGCAGAACAACCTCCATCCCATAAACCAAGGAATACGAAGTTGCCCCAGTAGAAGTTCGAATTGAAGTCCGGTAGCCCCACAGAGCAAATGACAGCTTATATGGCTAGTCCCGGTAGGTTTCCACCATCTTTTGCAGAATATGCTTGATGTTCTTGTTGGCGGCCTCAACTGCTCCATTGGTTTACGGCCAATATGTAGATGACTTATGAAAAGCCACGTCGTACTTGTCCAACAAGTCGATCACTTCCTTCTTGAAGTGGGAACCAGTATCTGAAATAATCTCGTTCGGGACTCCGTAGCGACAGATGATGTTGTTCTTGATGAACTTAGCAACATGCGATGCCTTCAACACCGCATAAGATTGGGCCTCAACCCACTTCGTAAAATAGTCTATTGCGACCAGAACGAACTCATGCCCATTGGACCCCTTTGGAGTGACAGCTCCAATCACATCAATCCCCCAGACTGAAAATGGCCATGGCGAAGTCATGTTGTACAGCTTCGACGGCGGAATGTTCATGTGGTTTGCCTGGATCTGACATTTGTGGCATTGCCGGACAAAGCCAATACAATCCTCCTCCATGGTGGACCAGTAGTAACCCTATCTAACGATGTTTCGGGCTAGCATCACCCCGTTCATGTGCGCTCCGCACTCCCCTCCATGGATGGCCTCCATCAGGCGCTTCGATTCTTCAGCATCAACACATAGTTTATGCATTCCGAGGTGACCTCTCTTGTACAGTTTACCCCTGCAGACGATTTGAATTGCCCTCTTATCTTTGGCATTTGTCCCTGGTGGATACGCCTCTTTTTCCAAGAAGTTCCAGACATCGTAATACTAGGGGTTCTCATCTTGTACCTCATCTATGGCAGCAATCAGCTCGTAGGCCGGCACAAATTTCTATTCGATGATGATCGGACGCATCCGGACACCAAAAGGGATGTCTATCATAGAAGATAGAGTTTCTAGTGAATCTGCGAACCTGTTGTTCTCCCTCAATAGATGAGCAAAATTCAATTTCTCAAATCGAGGAATCAGAACGTCCAAGGCGTGGTGATAGATTTTCATATTTTCTTCTTTAACTTTCCAATCTCCTTTAGCTTGGGATATAACAAGGTTCGAGTCCCCGATGATGTCCAATCGTTTTGCCCCTAGTTCCAGAGCTGCTTCTAGTCTAGCAATACTCTACTTCATTGTTCGATACTTTGAACCGGAGTTTGAATGCTAAAGGTATAAGGGAATTGTCGGGTGCTATCAGCAACACCCCTATCCCATACCCGTATTGGTTTGACCCTCCGTCAAAGTACATCGTCTAAGTCTCTTCTTCAACATGCAGAATGGCCTCGTCTGGGAATAGATACTCAACTGCTTCATTCCCTTCAACTGGGTGATCGGCTTGGAACTCCACTACCACTCTCCCTTTCACTGACTTGCGTGTCATATACTTTAGATCGAATTCGGAAAGTAGAAGCAACCAACGGGCTAGCCTACCTGTAAGCGTCGGTTTCTCGAAGAGATATTTGATGGGATCTAATCTCGAAACTAGTATTATAGAGTGAGCTAACAGGTAGTGCCTCAGCTTCCTGGTAGCCCATACCAAGGCCAGACAAGCCTTCTTCAGCGGAGTGTAGCGGGTCTAGTAATCCAGCATTTTCTTGCTCAAGTAGTAGATAGCTTTCTTCACTTCGTCCTCAAACTCTTGTCCAAGCATGTAGCCCATTGTAGTTTCAATCACTGAAAGGTATAGACTCAACGATTTCCCCGGCTTAGGCGGTGACAACACAGGTGGGTTCTGTAAATATTGTTTGATCTGTTCAAAAGCAGCTTGGCATCGGCCGTCCCACTGAAACTTCGTTCCTTTCTTCAGGAGACCAAAGAGTGGTTCATAAGTCAAGGTTAATTTTGTGATAAATCATCTTATGAATTGCACTTTACCCAGAAAGCCTCGCACCTCCTTTTCAGTCCTCGGTGGTGGCATTTCTAAGATGGCCTTGATTTTGGAAGGGTCGACCTCGATACCTCTCTGTGTGATCAAGAACCCCAGCATTTTCCTTGCTGTAACACCAAACGTACATTTTTGAGGATTCAACCACAACTGATACTCTTTGATTCGTTGAAAGAATTTCTATAAGGTGGTGTAGTGGCCCTCTCTTTCCTTGGACTTGACAATCATGTCATCCACGTACACCTTAACGTCTTTATGGATCATATCGTGCAATATCGCGGTCGCAGCCCGTTGATATGTAGCTCCAGCATTCTTCAGCCTAAACGGCATTACCCTATAACAATAGGTCCTCCACGGGGTGGTGAAAGCAGTCTTCTCCCGATCTTCGGGTGCCATCAGAATCTGATTGTAGCCAGAAAAGCCATCCATGAACGAGAGCAACGCATGCCCTGCATTGAAGTCCACTAATTCGTCGATATGCAGCAAAGGAAAGTCGTCCTTCGGATTGGCTTTGTTCAAATCCCTGAAGTGCACACATACCCGAATTCTGCCGTCCTTCTTCGGCACTGGAACTATATTGGCCAACCAAGTTAGGTATTTGGATACCAGCAGGAACCCTGCGTCAATTTGCTTGGAGATCTCTTCTTTGATCTTCAGAGCCTAGTCCGGGCGGATCCTTCTGAGTTTCTGCTTAATAGGTCGGGCCTCTGGGTCAAGAGGGATCCGGTGTTGTACAATCTCAGGATCGATTCCAGGCATGTCTTCGTAGGACCACACGAAAACATCTTTGAAATCTTTTAATAAAGCGACTAAGCGCTCACGCTCCTCCGAAGACAACATGGACCCAATCTGGATCAGCCGCGGGTCCTTCTCAGTACCAACATTAATTTGGGTGATTTCATCAACTAGCAGTTTTACAAACCTCTCCTGCTCTTGATCTAGCACATATTTCAAAACCGGAGGAATTTCTTCCTCGTCGTTTTCATCGAAATTTTGAAAGTCCTGATTAATACAATAAATCAAAGGCACAGAAAAGTACTCGAAGGCCACATCCATTTCATTCTCATTAATCACTTCCAAGTCGCCAGATTTCTCTATTACAACAGACTCAAAGGAAAAAAGAAAAAGACGACCTAGATAGGACTGTGGCATCCGGGTTGTCACCCCCAGGAATACCGGACTCAGACTCAGACGAGCTAGAACCTGATTCCGACTCCACAGACTCGGTGGAATCAAATTCCGGCTCACTACCTGACCTGGTGTTGCTCGACAAGAATCCTTCCTCGTGCTGCCAGATGAGGGAGGGTGCGATGGACGCATCCAGAATGTTCGAAGATGGGCTCGCAACCGCTTCATTCCCAATCATGGACACCAGCAAGTTATCCCCTAAGCATTCATGTACGATCGGAGGATCTAAAAGTAGACAAGCCAGTGCTACCCCCATTTCAATCTCGGTGCTCTCGGAATCCACTTCCTTACACTCCTCAGCCTCAGCTGGTGGGTCTGTCTGCTCTTCGGCAAGATTATTCCTAGACAACTGCAAGTCGAAGAAGATCTCAAATCCCAACAGGCGCCTCTTCTCTGCGTTCAACCATGGCTCTGGGAAACTGCAAAACGGGGAAGTCCTCCCCCTCCCGGACGAAGCGTCCGTCCAGGGTGCCCTGGATAGGCCGATGCATCAACTCATAATGCTTGCCGGTCTGCTTGGCTCTGGCTCTTCCGACCATCTCGTTGCCTTTCCTCACCCAGTCCTCTTTGGTAGGCAGATAGCCTAAGCCAAAGGTATGCGGGTTGTGCGGCACTTCGGCCGATACTGTAATGCCCTTCCGGCCACTCCGTCCCAATCCCATCCCAGGGATGTGCTGGAGCTTGTTCATGAGGTACGCCGACTGTGCGCTAACATACAACCCCTCATCAACAACTAGGATATTCTGAACAACCCGAGCCTCGGCTAGGGTGAATCCTAACAGGAACACATCCTCCGTGCCATGCTCGATTTCCAGAACCGGTGTAGACACTTCTGGCGGCAGATGGATTGATGAATTCCCAAAAACTATAGCCACCCCCTTCCCGTAGGGGTATTTCAACATTTGGTGCAGGGTGGAAGATACCGCCTTCTCCTGGTGCAGCCACGGCCGCCCTAGGAGTAGATTGAAGGTTGCGGGAACGTCCAAGACATGAAAGTCAACATCGTGTTGTCCCAAACCAACCTGAGTCTGAATCTTCGCGGTCCCCATCACCTCTCTACTAGTATTGTCGTAGGCCCTTATCACCTGGGCAGTTGGCACAAAAGCCGCGGGTTTCAGCCCGATCGCATATGCTGTCCTCGACGGGCACACGTTAATTGCGGATCTCGTGTCGACAAGAACCACCGGTATCCACTTGTCTCTACACTCCACAGAGATGTAGAGTGGTTTGTTATGATTTGCGCCCTCAGGCGGCAGTTACTTGTCAGAAAAGGTCAACGTCGGGGAAGCTCCTCCCGAAAAGACCAGCCCTACCAGCTGTTCAGGGGTAGTGTCGATTGAAAGTTTGGCCTTGTCCATTACAGAAAGAACAACTTGTCTATGAACTCTTGAAGCCATAAGCAGTCCCCAGATGGAGATGTCTGCTTGTATCTTTTTAAGCTGTTTCAGCATAGCCTCTTCTTCGAGTAGCTTTTCTTTCTGCTTCTCCGCCTCCTTGTCCTTCCGGACGCTTCTGGTTGATCTAAGTGTGGGGGCTTGAAATACCGCCCACTCCTAGTCATGTGGTCAACCTCTCCCACATACCAGGTATCATCCGACTGGCTTTGTCCCCAGTCTTCATCTGTGTGGGCAAGACATAGGTCATCATCTTCCCACCACATGCCATCGACAGCCGAAAGACACCTGTCCGGCACCGTCACAACTATTCTTGTGCCCACAGCACCTTCCGTTCCTGTGATTGCAGCACGTTCTGTTCTTGTGCACACAGCACGTTCTGTCCCCGCAGGGGCTTTGGCCTTTCTGGCCCTCTCAGAATCTTCGATCCTTTCCCGTTCAAACTGCTTTAGTGCGGCCTGCTGTTCAGTATCTTCTGTACCCAAACTACCCGTATTTTGAGCAAAATTCTTAACACCGATGCTCTCCGGCGATGTAGACTGATTCCGGGCCCTTCCGGCCACTATTGATGTCCCTGTCCCTGATGGACCCTGTTCTAGCTGAGGTTGTTCAACAACATCCGGCTGGTCGTCAAGCCACCCAGTAGACTCTGTTGACCCATCTAAATCAAACCAGTTGACTATCATGTCTCCCGGATCTTGCTCATTCAAAAACTGAAGGTTAGCAATGTCTTCTTCCAAATCCGATAGGTCATCTAGCCCTTGATTAGGTCGATCCTCCCGTATTACACAAATCTTTGCCCCTACTGGTAATTCCATATTCGGCCTAACTTAGCCTGCTAATGTAATGCAACCGCTCGGATTGTACATGAAGCTCGCAAACCCCTCAGGCTCTGACTGATCATTCCCATCTGCCCCCACGGTCGACCCAATTCTATCTTCGATAGCCACCACCACCGATTTTGGTTGGGTTTGGGAGATGTCCAATACACACAAGTCCGTGCTTTGAGGAATGAACACCTCCGGCTTGGGTAGGTGAGAAGAGGTGATATATATGCTAGACTCGTATGACACAACCCCAGTTTGGATCAGATTGATGCGTTTGGGAGGTGGAGCTTGGTTGTGTGGTGGGAGAGGTTGGTTGTGACATTTGGTTTCCCCGGAGGCACGAACACCCTGTTGTCAATGAGATCTTGAATCTCATGACGCAATCTATAGCACTGGTCGGTGTCGTGACCATGCTATTGGTGAAAGGGGCAGTACTTTGCTGGGTTATGGGAGAGGGGAAGTTTTTATGGCAATGGTCGCGGCTCTAGGGGCTTCAAGTGCCCTTTCCTGATGAAAACCCCAAAGCCTTGGATGAAGACATGTATAGTGGGGTGAAGGTTCTCTGGCCTTGGGGTGGGAACTTGGTTGTTTGTGAGCTACTTCCGGACGCACCGGTAAATGGTGTAGCTGCAAGGGTTCTTGGGGGTGGTGGTAGTGACCATGCCCCCGTCTGAAGATCTGGCAGTTGCAGCACTGCTTGTGCCTGCATTCGTACTGCGGTTGAATGTCCTCTTAGGCTACTCTCTCTCATGATCAATGAGGCCTTGTTTCATGACGTCCTCAATTTGCACCCCAATCTCATGTAGATCTGCAAAGGTGGGGAGCGGGAGGACGATCATCTTCTGCATGAGCTTGGGCTGGAGGTTGCACACAACCATCCGTATTTGGTCCTTGTCGACCGGCCTGATGGTCATCATAGAGGCCTTAGCCCTCCAGCGGGTCACAAAATTGGAGAAGCTCTCATTTGGCTCCTGTCTAGTTGTCTCGAGATCACGAGTTGTGACCTCAATCTGCGTATTGTTGGAGTATTGGGCCATAAAGGCCTCAACCATCTCCTCCCAGTTCCTCTTAACAGAGTCCTCCAGTTTTGCATACCAAATAGCCGCTACACCCGACAGGGTCCGGCTAAACAGGGAGATCTTCTCCAATCCAGAGAGGCCCATCGGCCGTAGTATGTCTGAGAACAGCCGTAAATGCACCATAGGATCTCCGGACCTGTCGAAACGGTCTATATGCGGCATTTTAAACCGGTCTGGTAGAGTCACGGCCGAGTCGGTATACCCGTCCTCTATATTCGGGTTGGATTTCATGCCTTGAGACTTCTTGAACAGCTTTTCTAGCTTGCTCACTTTTAGTGCTGTGGGATCCACCTCGAATTCAAAGGGTGTATCCACTAGGTTGGTCTGCGCTTTGGATAGCTGGGGTAGGATCGGGGGCGGAGTTGGCCCCGTTGGAACGTCCGTATTGTCCTGGACGTTTGCTGTCTCCCCGAGTATTGGAACTCTTGGTGGGGGAGGAGCTTGGTGTGAAGTAGATGCTCTGGTTTGCTGCTGTAGCCTGGCAATTAACTTTGCCTGTTGGGCCATAACCTCGACCTGGCGTGCAGCAAATTCTGTTTGACGGGCAGCATTCTACTGCGTGGCTAGCATACTTTCCTGGAGCTGACGTATCATCTCTTCCATACCTGCCATATTGTGCTGATCTAACTGAATAACCGATATATCTGTCCCTGCAGTGGAAACTGAGACCTCAGCCTGACTGTTCACTGGTGGGGTGGACCACACTGATCTGGCGATCGCTGTACCGATACACTGCGCCTTACTGACCTCCGTCTGGTAACTGGGGGAAAAGAAAGAAACGCTGCTTGTTTGTCAATCAGATCCCTGGATAGATTAAGTCTACGATCTCTAACCCAGAGTGCTCGGGGAATATCTGCCTGGTCGGATGAAATGGTGCTAAACTACCTTGCAAAAAGATAAATAAAGCATAATAAGGAAACAATGAACAGAAAAACGGACAGCATAACAGCTTAAATAAAGACAACACACAGTTGGCAAATACAAGCTGGAAGAACTATTCTCAACCACTTATCACTATTCCCAAATCACTGCCCCAAATCTGAATCTAATACCCGCAGGTAAAACTGATTCCCAAATACTAATGCCCGCAGGCCTGATACCCAGACTTGCAAACTGATACGTGCATTCCTGTAGAGGCCAACTCTAAAAGCACATAGCAAGCAAGTGAGAGTCAAAACACCCCTATGGAGAGGTAGGGTTTCCCTGTCCTAGTTTCGTCAAGAACTACAGTTTCATTACGCACACAGCGGTTTCAAACAACCTGTAATCGGGTAAACAACCTATCCTAGCTTGGAATGGTCGTTACAACTTCCGACATGCACTAGGTCGAATGGTCAAAAAGGGTGCCCCGGTAAAAATCGAAGTTTATGTTCCCGTCGTGGCAGAGCCCTCAACCGGTCAGCCTTATGGCACGTTTCTCAAAGCAAGCCTCTGGAAAACCGTTCAGGAATAGCATACGGCAAACACGGTGTCCTAGGCGCACCAATGCAAATGCAATGCAAAGTGACACATAAGTGTAATCAAAACAAGATATCATGAGTTCGAGTTAAGTTCTCTAAATCACCAGCAGAGTTGCTAGAAACTGTAGACGTGCCCAAACGTCCCAGCTCCACGTGCGCGAATGGCGCAAAATCCGTTTTCTTCATTAGCTTACTACAGTTCGGACTCAATGTCACGGTTCTGAATCTAATCTCGCAAAGTGCAATGCAAGATCAATAAATCACCAAACAGTCCAAATCCAGCAAATCGTTTTGGAAAACTGATTTTTATAAAGAAGTGCCAAACATGGACTGCTTTGCCAGATACATAGTCACCATCTAAATATTTTGTTTTTGGAAAATTTAGGAAACCCTGACTCGTGCCTAAGGCCACATGTCCGTCATCACCAAAGTTGCCTCGGCTCGGGAACTTGGGTACGAGAGGGGAAGGTCATGCAATGAGCACCCCCGCTCGCTCGATCAAAGATCGGCCTTTACTAACATGATATTTTGTTTTTGAAAACACATGCGTCCTTATTCCGGTTATTAGCCTAGAATTACTATGTGATGCGCACAACACACAAGTATAGACTAGATCGCCTAAGTTGGAACAAAACATCTCATGTTTGTTTGTTTGAAAATGGTTTGAAGGTGCTACTCGCAAGTAGGCTAAGACGTGGATTTTCCACCCTCGAGCGGGCTTAGAAAAGCATGATTTTGCCACCTCAAGTGGGCTTAAAAACTCGCATTTTGATGAATTATTCCAATTCAAGTAATTCAACCTTCACCCACAGGCATTCAGGCAGTTATATCATTTAAGCAGTTAGCCTCATGGCAAGCATGCTATCATAGCAACACTCACACTCATGCAAGGATGCTAAAGCATAAAAGCTTACCTAGTACTCCAAGCCAAAACAAAAGCTAGCTAGAAATTATGCATGATCCTAGTTTATGTTAAGATGGCTAATGCAACACATGCAAAAATGCAGCTACAATAGGCTCGGCTATTCTAAGATGTCATGTGAATGCAACTTGATAACATGTATTCAAATTGGTATTGAAATACAATGCAGTTAGTATAATGCGTTGAGCCCGGTGCATGCAAGACAGATGAATGGATGCAAAGATGCGAAGCATAAGTATGCTAATTGAAACATGCCCTAAAACTAACCATCAAAAGCTGGTAAATAAAATGGAGAAAGACATGGGGTTGGAAGACATGCATCACACACACGAACACTTATTACAACATTTGCCCTCTCGACGGAGGGTCCGAATGAATTTAGCTAACTAGCTATGCTAATTAAACTAATTATTACAAACCAGCTAATTAACTATGCTAAGTTAATTAATTATTACAAAACTTTAACTAATTAACAAATGAATTAATTAAATTACAGATTCATACTAAGTATTAAAATATGTAAACTAGGCCGCCTCAGCTCTGCCTTGAAGGAGTTGAAGATGCATGCTCGATTCCCGTCTCGAAAGCTCTCCAAATGCTCTCTAGAGGCTTTGTCTGCAGGGTGCCCTTGACAACTAGCTGCTGAGTCTTACCAAAACAGTGTTGAGGAGTGCACCAGTGACCTGCCAGCCATGAGGAGATGCTGCCGACCTCCTTGTTGACCAAGAGTGCACACTGCCGGCCACAAATGAAGATCTACCGGCCAACAATAAGAGGGTGCCGGCCACTGGTGTGCTGTGACACCAAGCTGCAGCAGAGCACAAAATAGAGAAAATGGAGGGTCTCCCAAGGGTATGTACGCACTATGCCACTCTATATCACTTCAAAACATCAATGATGGGGGCATCATTGGATCCAAGACCATTAATCACGCATCTCAATGCATGATGGCCAAAGATCCAACTTGTACAAATTTCAATAAATGCATGACAAATAAGACACCAAAACCATCTCCTTATCACGAGGAATCAAAGGAAATGGAGACTAAGGGAGATTGGCTTATTTCATCACTTCAAGTATGAAATGAACCAATCTTCCTCGCGTTCAATATGACATCCGATTGAACGCAATGCAAAACACGCAAACAACATGACATGCAAACAACATGCTAATCTTGGCATGAAATGCACTATTCTAACATGCAGGCAATCATGCACAACATATTAAGGGGCCAAGAATACCAATGCTAGTGAAGAGGATAACACTATAAGCATGCACCACAATGCTCAAACATCCAAACCAGCTTACAACAGAGTTACACATGCCCAAAATAGTGGCAAAACATGCTAAGATAGAAGCTCAAAGGAATATACAAACATGCATGCATGTTAGGCCATAAACAAGGCACAACGCTCAACTCTCAAAGTCATTGAAAGAGTGATATATGGAGTGCGATGGCATATGTTCCAGCACTGATATGACATGCAAGATGACTTCGGATCATGCAAACAAACCATGTAATGCATGTTGAAAGGCCGAAGCATCAAAGCTAGTGAAATATATTACACTAGAGGCATGCAAGGCAATGCTCAAATGGCCAAGCCAACCCCAAATAGGCCCTATGAAGGCCAAAACAGTAGCAAAAATGGACTGAGATGATGGCTTGAAAGGCAAGAAAATGAGGCGCATGCAATGGCTCACAAATAAGTCATAAAGGTATAACTCTCAAGAGCACTTAAAGAGTGGAAAATATGGAAGTGCAACAACGCTATATGCTCTGAAATATCATTCTAAATGATGCCAAGACATGCAAATATCTCAAGTTAAGCATGCAAGATTCTTCAAAAACTCAAGGCTAATCAAAGCTTTTGCACTACAAGCATGTATGACAAGCATCATTCAACCAACAAGACTCAAAATAGAGCGAAAACATGTTAAAACATGAGTGAAAACTTGCTGGAATAGAGCCAAAACATGCTAGAATAACGGATCAAAGTATAGAGCATGTTAGGCTAACAAGGCAAAATCACACTACAAGTGTATGAGCCACTCAAGAGACAACGAAACTAGCCAAAAACAAAGTCATGCTAGACCTAAAAACTCACAAAAACAAGCTCACACCGTGCCTCACGAGTATAGAGATACATGCTCATTTGATAGGCAAATAATACAAGCAAACAAAACAAGAAGAAAGGGGATCACCCCCTCTGATTTGAGGCCTCAAAACCACATGTCTACCACTAAAAATCCACTGGATTTCAGTGGCTAAAAGGGCAAATAAAGACTAACTCAAAGGCCTTAAGACATGGTTCAAAACAAGGCCAAACAAGGCACACAAGAGGGTAGAACACCCTCAACACCAAAGAGGCCTTAAACAATCATCAAAAGCACTTAAATACATAACTTTTTTCAGTTGAAAGCAAGGCCTAAAACAATATGCAAGGATGGCCGAAATGGTATAAAAACAAAAGCATAAAAGGGATTGAAGCACAACTTCGAAACTAGCAACCTCTGAGGCCAAAAACCAACTTTCAGAGCTTAAACAACACTTCCAAGAACCTCAGCTCAAAGATGGTGGTGTGTCACTATGTGTTGTAGTGCAAAAGTGAGAGGAAAATGCACGTTATGGCACAAACAAACACAATATAGAGAGAGAATGAGAAATATAGAGAGAGAAAGATATATTTTCTCAAAAATGGCTGAACCTCTGTAAGGGAGGAGGAGCCTCTCCTTACATAGAGGAATGCAATGCAAAGCTTGTCAAACAAGCTTGAAAAGGGCTTCATCCCTCCATACACACATGGAGGAGGGATGAGTGAAAACCAACTGGCTCAAAAGATCTGGCGTGAAAACTGCTGAGACAAGGTGTTCTGCCGGCCATCAATGGTGGCCGGCAGTGCCTCATTGATGGCCGGAAAGCTTCATCAATGGCAGGCAGGGATAAATGCATGGCCGGCAGTGGCAGAGAGTGGCCGGCAATGCACCATGAGAAGCATGCTGAAAGGACCAACACATGGTCCAAAAAAAGGGCAGAAAGGATATAGGGTTTGGAAAGCTCAAACCTGTGACGTTCCGCCGCGTAGGTTGAGTACTCGATGAGCAATCGAACTTGTGGCCGGATGTACCTACAAGCACAACCAAGTCTTGAGGACAGTCAAAAATGGGGTGTCTATAGGCCTTCGTCGCATAGTACTACTATAATACCTAGATCGAGGTCACAACCTGTGATCTTGAAGCGACCCGTCAGGAGCCAAGGGAGGGCTTCTCAGACTTTGTAACCCGATGGGGGGCTAAGGACTCGATGATGACTATCAGGCCATCCGACAAGGATCAATCAGAATGGTGGTCTACAATCTACAAGGGAGATTATTATAGAAGATGATAGTCTTGCCATTGTTTACATTCGCTGAGCTCCACGAGATAGGGGTTCAGATTCACGATGCGATGAAACAGGGGTTGATTGCTGACGAAAAGGAACAGCCCAAGAGGCCCTTTACACGCAGTTCCACTACAACCATGAGTGGTAGCACCTCTGCACGGCTGTCTGATGTGAATTTAGTGACCACTGCAGCCAAAACTGCCAACCCTTTCACCAATACAAATCCACAAACGTCAACTAGCCAGGCCTAGTCTCAAAGGGTCTTTACCCTACTCTACATGCCTTTATCCAAAGCCCTAGGTGTCCTGATCAAAAGGGGGCATCTTAAGCCATTAGAATAATGCCCACTACCAGATCCCCTCCCTCCTAAAGACAACCCGGCCAAATACTGTGCTTTTCACCACCAGCACGGTCACGACATTGACTAATGCCACAGGCTGCGCCATGAGATTCAAGATCTCATTGACAACAAGGTGATCGCGCCACCCCAAAAGCCAAAAGTGACCACCAACCCTCTTCCATCCCACAACCAAGTCCCCCACCTTGGAACCTAAATCTAATACATACACTGGCCATCTCATATGACTCCAGCGTATACATAACCCTTTCTTACCTACCCAAACCGGCTGTGTTCATTCCAGAAAGCACGGACTTGTGCATGATAAACACTTCCACTTTACAACCTAAACCTGTAGTGGTGACTATGGCAGAAGGAGGAAAGTTGGCCTTGGAAGAGAATGCTAGTCCATTGCCTGAGAACTCTGCGTCTGAGGGGGTTTATGACCCGTGCCATTATATTGTGCCAGTGGATCAAGCCAAAAACGGAGTGGTATTGCCAGAGGTAGTGGAGGTTAATGTGGTTCGAGAGGATGGCGCAAGTGAAGGTCTGGATGATCTAGTGGAGCTGGAAGAAGACTTAGACAATCTGTAGTTCTATGACGAACAAGATCAGGGGGACGTGCAGATTGACTGGTTTGATCTAAGTGGATCAACAGACAACTACGGGTGGCTTAGTGATGAACCCAACAAAGGGGAAGAGACCGAATCAAAACCTGAAGAAAAGGAAGTAAGAACACCTGCAATGGCCGGAATGGACAAGGACAAGGGGAAATTGCTGGAGAGCACCGGTATCAAGAATTTAGCTCAAGAACTGGGCGCCGTGAGTACCGCGGATACTGAACAAGAAGCCACACTAAAGCGGTTTGTGCAAGAAAGGGATCAAAACAAACAGAAAGCTCGAATAGCTTAACACCCTCTGGGAAATGTTTCTGTTGAGAGAATAATTAGACCAGAACTGGACAATTGCTTGTCGGTTGCCAGAGGTATATGGTGGAAAGAAGATGATCTGCATCTTGCCCACACTGATGAGGATTGGGGTGAAGACCTGCCAGACAATACCTGGTATTCTGAAGAGGTGGACCACATGACTAGAAGTGGGCGGTACTTCAAGCCCCCACACTTGGACCAAGCTGAAGCCTCTGGAAAAGACAAAGAGGTTGAGAAGCAGAGGGAAAAACAGTTGGAAGAAAAAGCAGTGTTGAAACTGTTAAAGAAAATCGAAGCCGATATTTCAATCTTGGGTCAGCTTATGGCTTCTCGTGTGCACTGACAGGCTGTGTTGTCAGCAATGGGTAAAGCCAAATTGTCCATTGAAATTACTCCTGAACAGTTGGTCGGATTAGTCTTCCTCGGAGATGTTGCGCCGACTCTAACCTTCTCAGACAAAGAACTGTCGCCAAAAAGCTCAACACATAACAAACCTCTATACATGTCAGTGGAGTGTAGAGAAAAATGGGTCCCGGTGGTGCTGGTCGATATTGGGTCGGACATCAATGATGTCTGGCCCGCCCAGCATATGCCATCGGCTTGAAACCAACAGATTTTATGCCTATAGCCCAGGTGATTAAGGCGTACGACAACACCAGTAGAGAGGTGATGGGCATTGTACAGATTAGAGTTCAAGCGGGTCCAGCTCAATAGGATATTGAGTTTCATGTCCTGGATGTCCCAGCCACTTTCAATCTACTACTAGAGAGACCCTGGCTGCACCAGGTGAAAGCTGTCCCTTCTACCCTCCACCAAATGCTAAAATGCTCCAATGGGAAAGGGGTGGCTATTGTGTTAAGGAATTCATCTATACATCCTCCGCCAGAGGTAACTACACCTGTGCTGGAAATTGTTCATGGCAAGGAGGGTGTATTCCAATTTGGATTTACCCTAGCTGAGGCTCGGGGCAGTGCAAACCATCCTAGCAGTTGATGAGGGCTTGTATGTCAGTGCCCAATCAATCTGCATCATGAACAAGCTCCAACATATGCTAGGAATGGGGCTAGAAAGGAGTGGCCAGAAAGGCATCACTGCATTGGCCGATGTGCCATATAATCCACATACCTTTGGTCTTGGCTATACGCCCACCAAAGAGGACTGGGTTTGGAAAGGGAAAGAGATGGCCAGCAGAGCCAGCGATAAGCAGACCGGCAAGCCCTATGAACTTGTGCACAGACCAATCTGGGGAACGGTCATTTTGTTCGGAAGGGAGAAGACTTCCCATTTTACGGTTTCCCTGAACCCTGGTTCAATTCTAAGAAGCAGCGGCTTCCTGGTTTTGAAATTTTCTTCGACTTACAGCTACAAGACAGTGATACGGAGGAAATGGCTGAACCGACTGCTGAAGCTGCGGAGAACACAGAAAGTGATTCTTGCAACAAAGAGCTTGAAGTAGGAGCAGCACTGGCATGTCTTCTTTCGGATCCTCCGATCGATTCCGGGAGCTTGGGAGATAACTGTAGACCGCCCAGAACTCCGCTCCGCGGGCGAGGGCGCGAATTGTAGTTCTAGCTACTACAGTTCGGACTCCTGTCATGGTTCTGAATCTAATCTAACAAAGTGCGATGTAAGATTGATAAATCACCAAAGAGTCCAAATCCGGCAAATCATTTTGGAAAATTGATTTTAATCAAGAAGTGCCAAACATGGATTGCTTTGCCAGATTTCAGAGTCACCACCTAAATATTCTGTTTTGCGAAATTTAGGAAACCCTGACTCGTGCCTAAGGCCACGTGTCCATCATAACCAAAGTTGCCTTGGCTCAGGAACTTGGGTGCGAGAGGGGAAGGTCCTAAAATGAGCACCCCCGCTCCCCCGATCAAAGATCGGCCTCTACTAACATGATATGTTGTTTTTGAAAACACATGTGTTCTTATTCCGGTTTATTAATCTATCATTACTACGTGATGCCCACAGCATACAATTATAGACTCAATCACGCGGATTAGAACAAAACAACTCATGTTTGTTTTTCTAAAATGGTTTGAAGATGCTACTCGCAAGTATGCTAAGACGCGGATTTGCCACCTTTAAGTGGGCTTGCAAAAACATGATTTTGCCACTTCAAGTGGGCTTAAAGCTCACAATCATCGAGTTGTTCCAATTCAGGCAATCAAACCTTCACCCATAGGCATTCATGCAGTTAATCATTTAAGCAAATAGCCTCATGGCAAGCATGCTATCATGACAGTCACTTACACACATGCAAGGATGCTAAAGCGTAAACACTCACAGTGTACTCTAAGCTAAAAAAAGAAGCTAGTTAGTAATCAATGCATGATCCTAGCTATGTCAACAATGCCTAATGCAACACATGCAAAATGCAAATAAGTAGGCTCGGCTATTCTAAGATGGCATATGAATGCAACGAGTTGATACATGTATTCAAATAGGTATTGAAATACAATGCAGTTTGAATGATGCGCCGAGCCTTGTGTATGCAAGACATATGAATGGATGCAAACATGCTAGCATGAGTATGCTAATTGAAATATGCCTTAAACTAACCATCGAAAGCTGATAAGTAAAAGGGAGAAAGAAATGGAGGTTGGAAGACATGCATCACACACACGCACACTTATTACAACACTTGCCCTCGCGACGGAGGGTCCGAATAACAATACAAGCTAGCTATGCTAAGCTAAACTACTTGACTAATCTAAGAATCTAATTAGACTAATTATTACACAACACAAATCGAATAACTAGCTATAACTAATTATTACATCCCACTAACTAATTAACAAATTAATTAAGTTACAAAACCAACTAATTAAGAAAAGAAGTTAAGTTAAGCTGCCACAGCTCTGCCTTGGAATAATGAATGATGCATGCTCGGTCGGCTTTGCTCGAAAATCCGCTGCCCTGCCTCGTGATGCCTCTGTTTGCACTCTTTTGAACTTCTGAAAATTGTACCAACTTCCAAGAAGCTTCTGATCCACCTTAGGACCATGCTGAGTGGTGGTCGGCCAAGAGGAGTGGCCATCAGCCAGAGTTTATGGCTATCGACCAATTTTGATAGCCGATCGGCAAACTAAGGCCCTGTTTGGTAGAGCTATGGGAAAGTGCTTATAGCTTATACCTTAACAGCTTATAGCTTATAACTATGAACATAAGCTGATTTCTGACTTATAAATTAAGCTTCTCCTGCCCCACTCAAAGAATAAGTTGATTTCTGACTTACAAAAAGCTATAAGTTGTATTGTTATGCTAAACCAAACACATCAAAATAGCTTAAATTAAGCTGAAAGCTTAAATAAGCTAAAATTAAGCTGTACCAAACGGGGCCTAAGTGGTCAATCGGCAGCTCTGATGGCCGGTCGGCCACTGCTTCCTGCAAATTCTCCTTTTGCTGCAACAGAGCACTAACAGAAGCATGGCAATGTATTTGCAAGAAAATGTGTGTGCAACCACACTCCTTATCATGTCTAAAGCTCAAAGCAGTATAGTGCTCGGCTCTCGAGCCACCAATCACGCATCTTAACACATGATGGCCAAAGAGGCCGAGTTGCACAAATCAATGTCAATGAATGCATACAAATAACACATAGGACTCGATGAACCTCCACCTTATCATACATGATCAAAGGTGTCGGTGACATAAGGAACGAGGCACGTTTCATCACTTTAAGTATGAAACGTCCCTCGTTCCTCGTGTTTGGATTAACGTTGAACCCAAACACAATGCAACACACACAACATGCTAACACAATGCAATGCAACAACATGCAAACACAATGCCATGCAACGACATGCTAAGATGGAGCCAAAACATGCTAGAAAGACATGCTACTTTGATGAGCTTCAAGTAGGATTACACTACAAGTATAAGAAGCATGCAAAAGGTGGCCAAGCCAACCAAAAACATAGTCATGGCACGTCTAAAGGGTCACAAAAAGGTTCTCACACAAAGCCTCAAGAAGATAGAACTACATGCTCTTTTGGTGAGCTACCAACACAAGTAAACAAGAGAAGAGGATAGGGGATCAAAACACACTTTCCACCACTGAAATTCCTCTAGAATTCAGTGGTGAAGAGGCCAGACAAAGGCTAAAACAAAGGACTAAAGTGATGGCTCAAAAGCCTAGAAAATAAGGCATGCAAGGGAGTAGACCACCCCCAACACCAAAGAGGCCTTAGACAAACATGTTAAGCACTTAAAATCAGAACTTTTTTCAGTTGAAAGCAAGGCCTAAAACAGTATGCAAAGGGGGCCAAACACTTAAGCAAAACAAGGCTTAAAAGGGGTAACAATTCACCCTTGAAGAACCACAGCAAACCAGCACTTCTGAGCCAAAGAAAAACAAACTTTGAGAGTCCAAACAAGGTCCTCTAGTACCTCAGCAACAAAGCAATTGTGCTTTACTAGGTGTTGTAGTGCAAAAGTGAAGACAAAACACACTTTTAAGCAATATATATATATAGAGAGAGAGAAATGCAGAGAGAGATATATATGTTTGTATCTCTAATTTTAGAACCTTTGGAAAGGAGAGGGACCTCCCTTCTTATAGAAAATCAAGTCCCAAGCTTGTGGAGCAAGCTAGGAGCTTGTTAAAATCCCTCCATACACGTGTATGGAGGACACACCAAGTGACCAACAGCTGGCACCAGCTGGAAGAAAAATATCTGCAAAAGTAGAAAAAGGGGTCTCGGCCAGAAAAAATGGTCGACCGGCCAATAAAGGTGCCAACGGCCATCAAAGATGCCGACCGGCCACCGCTGATGGCCGATGGAAAGAAGGAAAGGCCGATAAGCATGAGGCCTGGCCGATGGGTTGTAGGGCCAGCCAACAAGCCACCCTCTTCCCTCAGAAACAAAACCACAAGTTCTTGGTCCACAACCAAGCACAAAACAGACAAGTTGAGAGGTTCTAAGGCAAGGTGCGCAGCCGAGACCTTCAAGAACTCAAAACAAACACGAGCATGGGTGATCATCGAATGTTCAAACGATGACGTCCAAGTCTTGAGGACGATCAAAAATGGGGTGTCTATAGTTGCCCCTCTTTGAAAGAACTCGAAAGTCATAAGATGACAGGAGTGAATGTCAAAGCCCAGAGACGATCCATTTTTGATAAGGCCAAAGACTTAGACAAACATACAAGAAAAACAATGAGATGCGCCGGCAGGCAGGGGCAAGATGCAAACGACATGCACGATGCAGAACATAACTTATGATTATGCAAAGAGGGCTGTAATGAAGCATTCTTGGAAAATAAATACAACATTTTGAGCAAGCGAATAAGAAACAACAGTCTCACACATTCCAACAAAAAGGATGTAAGAAAATTATACAATTCTCACTGCGTCTCACGCGGAGAAGGCTAAAAGCGACCACTGAGAATACCCGGAGTCTCAAACGAAACACCTCCTAGTGTATCAAACATAAAAGGAGAAAGGCATCCAAGCGCGTGTCAAACGCGAGAGGAGAAGGGTACGTCCAAACGCATGTCAAACGCAAGTGGAGAAGGGTAGCAATCAAACTGAACTGGAACTTCTCTTGAATGAACTGTACATACAATATCGTCTGGTTTCACCATCTTCAAATGAACCGTACATACAATATCGTGCCTGCACAAAAGAGAGATTTTGACAAGCACAATATAATAGGCACACATGATCAATGCTATATCAAGATACAATTTCAATACAAGATGAACGCGTGCACATATGATGCCGATGGAAAGGTGCATAGCAATGCAAGTGACAAGTGCACAACAATGGAAGTGAAACGTGCATAGCAATGCAAGTGAAAAGTGCATAACAATGCAAGTGAGGAGGTGCGCAACAATGCAACTGGAACGTGCATAACAATGCAAGTGAAAAGGTGCATAACAATGCAAGTAGAGTGTGTGTGAAAACGCAAGTAAGGTGTGCATGACAATGCAACAAGTGTGCGTGACAACGCAAATAAGGTGGTGCATAACAATGCAACGAGTGTGCGTGACAACGCAAGTAAAGTGTGCATGACAATGCAACGAGTGTGCGTGACAACGCATGTAAGGTGTGCATAACAATGCAACGAGTGTGCGTGACAACGCAAGTAAGGTGTGCACGACAATGCAACGAGTGTGCGTGACAACGCAAGTAAGGTGTGCATGACAATGCAAGTAAAGTGTGATGTATGCTCCATGCAATATTATGGTGCATATTCTATGCAAGAGGGAGAAATGCATATTCTATGCAAAACAACAAAAATGCATGTTCAATGTAACGTGCATGCTCTATGCAATGTAATTGTGGATACATATCCAATACAACATGCATATGCGATGCAAGCGTGACGATGCATATTCTAGGTGATGATGCAAAATTCATGTTCCACGCAACGACATAGAGATGCACATATTCAATGTAAGCATGGTAAAGGCGTGTTCTCCGCAATGTTGGGATACAACCTCAAAACGAGATGAGGCATGCTTAATGCAAGAGTGAAAAGGCATATAGCAAATGCACATCTTGCGAACATGACAAAAACACTGTAATGCAACATATTCAAAAGCAATTTTCGAATCTTGCAATATACAAAAGGATACGAAAAAGGATACACCTTGTGCGTATCAAGTGCCGCGCACGGAAGACACAGTTCGAGGTCACCACGGAGGCCGCTTAAGCTTCAAAAGTGCATTTTCTTGCACTTTCTTGAGAGATGAGGGTACAAATCAACAGAACTACCCCAAACAAGGGCATTTCAGGTCCATCGGCCACAAAGGGGAGCCACCGGCCACCCATCGGCCATCAAACAAGCTTATCGGCCAACAATTTGGCCGATCTGCCAAAAGTGGCAGATTTGTGGCAGTTTTGTCCATTTGCCTTGGGTCTTTCAGTATAGGGTTTCAAACCCTATTCTTTCACTTCCTCTTTGCCAAAATCCTTCCTCCTCTCTCTCTAGATCATTTTCCTCCCTTTGATCTGAGCTTTACACAAGTTTTCAAACCTCCCGCGAGTTTCGATTCGCAAAACCCTCATTGTTTCGGACACTTTGAACCGATTGGAAAGTGTATCCGGTGCCTCATTGTTGATTTCCTTCACTTGGGGTTTGTTTTCCCCCGAGTTGCCCTTGGTGTTCGTGCCTTCTTCCTCACTTCGACCTTTCTTCCATTTTTCACCCCTTGAAGTTGACTTTCGGTTGACTTTTGGCATTCTGGCCATTGTCCATACCTTCGACCATTTTCTCCCTCTTCTCGAGATGGCAGATGATATTCCACAGCTCCTCCAGGGATGAGATGGATCCCGAGTTTGAGCTTTTACCACTCAATGTTTGGCCTTTCGACCCGACGACGTACCAACCCGAGGTACATGTGTTGCCTCCTGACAGTATTTGCCAGTTCAGGAGCTTTGCGTGAGGTGCTCCGGAGGACCTCCTGCTACGCGAGCCGGAGTCGCACTTATCCTTTGGCACCGCTGAGGTTTACTCTTCCCCTCTACTTTCTGCAATGTAGGTCATATATCTTGATTAGCCAATACTGCTCTTTATCTGATCATCCCAAACACACTTGTACACCAAATGCCTAGTTCACCCTGAGCACATTCATACATGATACCTGTGTCGACCTGAACATATGTACACACTGCACTTCTATCAGTTCTGAACACATGCATACACTGTATTTCTGACACTGCTTCGCATCTGTTTGTCTTTGAACACAGGGAGATTCCCATGCCTTCCGGGGGTATGGGAACACCATTGCACACGACTGGTACAAAGAGCTACCCGATGATGTAAGCCACATCGTCGATCAGGCCGATTTTGGCATATTCTGCATGGGACTCTCGCGCCTCACTGCGAGTCGACCTTTTCTAGGCGCGCTAGTGGAGAGGTGGTTGGACACCACCGATTCCTTCCACCTTTCTACAGCAGGGGAGATGACGATGACTCCCTTCGACTTCTCTATACTCACCGGCATCGGAGTAGGGGGTGATCCGATCCTATTCGACACCGACATGGGCGAGTGGGACGCTGCCCAGATCTTTCTGCTAAGGATTCGCCCTCCTTTTTCCCGACCACGATTCGTGAGACATTCATGTTTCGAGGACCAGTTCAGGGGGACAGACGCAGACGACCTAGGACGAGGTCTAGCACCATGCCCAGGGGTTCCTCATGTTCTTGTTGGGCACTACTCTCTTCGCCGACCAGGAAAACACCGTCGGCCTCTACCTCTTGAGCGCACTGGTGGACGTGACTCGCATCTGGCGCAGGCCTGGCCACACTGTATGGATATATGAGTTCCTCATCTCGCCGGAGCGGGCACTTGCTAGGACGCTACTGGAGAGCCTGGGAGGTACATCTTTCCCTTCTGCTTTACAGTTCTGCTTTACCTTATTTGTACACCACACACACTTCATAACACGCAATCTGCTATACACTGGTTGTACACTGCACATTATTCTCTGATTTTTGCTTTATCTGCATACTGTTTTACTAATAAACATACTCATTATTGCCCTTTCACATTATGTAGTTATAGGTATATGCCTACTTTCCGAGCCTTGCTCCAGAGCCGGAGGTAGAGATGCCCCCCATGGTTCCATATTCACATAGGTTCGACGGGAGACGTGAGCGGAGGCCGCGAGAGTCTTTCCCATTCTTCCGCCGATATTTTGACACTGTAGCTGCAGCGGAGGTATTTCAAACCTTACAGTTCATCTGAGCTTTACTTTATATTGCACATTCAACAGCATATAACAACCTGTATACCCGTCATTTGCAGATCACCTGGCAGCCCTGGGCAGTGCTGCCTGACGCAGTTAGAGACCGATATATGGGCGCTCGGGAGACTTCCCGATTCCGGGTTTTGCTTGAGGGTCCGGTCTGCCGGGCATGGTACTTGGGAGAGCGCTTCTTGCGACAGAGCCTCGGTTTGCCCGAGCCAATGGTTCCGATGCCGCCTCCTTCGCACATGACACAGACAGAGAGGTACACCCCGCAGGAGATGGCCGATTTCATGATCAGTTGGGATGCCGACTTTTTCAGAGATGATGGCGACTACACCGTCTTCATCCAGACATATCTCATGCGGCCTCCGGCCAGTGTTCGCCGAGGTAAGAGGGAGGGACCTATAGCTCCAGCAGGAGGAGTGGGAGGATCCCGGGCGACCCAGGCCCACGGTAGGAGGGGTTCCCGGAGGGGACAGAGAGCAGAGTGGCTAGACCTACCCACTACTATGACATGCTAAGGACAGGCTGGAGAGACTTCTTAGATACCCATCGCTCCTCCCCCGGCTGATCATGAGGTCGTCAGAGTTCGAGGCTCGACCTCGGTATATGCTATACTTTTCATTCTGCACATTCATTTCATTTCAGTTGATATCCCACAGATTACTAATTATCTCAACACTTTTGCAGGCTTTCATAGAGTACACTGGGCAGGCTCTGGAGCTGTCGGCTTCGGTGATGGGGATGCTGTAGAGGAGCATGGACCTGCTCAGCATTTATGGTATTCTGGTAAGTTCTTTCAACCTCCGTCCCAAAACCCTATATAATCTGCTCCATACTGATCTGATCACATTATCAATACTGCATTTGATACACCACACTCATATACCACTCACGGCACCGATACACTGCATCTCATATACTGGCCACGGCCCTCATACACTACAATCATTTACCGCTATTCATACACCGCTCACAGCATTCACACACTATAATCATACACTGCTCACGGCATTCATACACTGTAATCATACACTGCTCATGGCATTTATACACTGTAATCATATACTACATTTGATACCATACTCAGCTTCACATAGCATAACTGATGCATCTACCAGTTTGTTCTTTTCAGGCCCCATTCTAGATACCAGCCACAGCGGGTGCCTCAGCAGGACCTTCAATGCCTCCCCGAGCAGCAGGGAGAGCGGGACGAGGGACTCCAGTGCACAGCCGGAGCAGAGCCAGGCGTACTCAGACCAGGAGTAGTTCACGGGCGCCTGCCCCAGATGATGACGAGTCTGACAAGGAGGCAGTGAGTCCACGGTCAGAGTCTTCCCAGGATGGAGATGAGGCTGGAGATGGCTCGGGTCTAGACTCAGGCAGCGGAGCTGACGATGGTGGTTCCGGGCCTTTGTCCAGAAAGAGGGCGAGCAGGGGTTCCCACTCTTGAGGTGACTGGCACCGATTTCAGATGCTTTGTTTTTTGCTTTATTTCTCTTTTTGCTTGTAGTTTTTGCACATTGTAACTGCCTCAGGCAGGTTTATTTTCTTTAAAAACCTTGTACTTTTGCAAAAAGAACAGCATGTAAATGAGATTGAACTTTGTTCGAAAATTGCACACTCGGATTGCATTGCTTAATCAGGTAGTGAACCAACTGACAACCGAAAGAAGAAAACAACTCGATAAGCAAAACCAAGACTTGACATGCTAACCAAATGTGAATACAACTCGATAAGCAGACAAGAACTTAACAATCAATGCAAAATACAACTCGATAAACAAATTGAATTAACACAGACACGACTTCACAAAATCGTCGCAAAAAGGCATTCAAAGTGGAATAAGACACAAGTTTTCAACACTTCCAAGGCATGGATAGCTCAGGGAGCAAAGGAAGGGCCATTGGCCACAGTAGAAGGCCATCGGCCACTGTAGACGTCCCCGAACGCCCCGGGAGGATGAAGTCCCGTTCTGTTCATATTGGGCTTACTACAGTTCGGACTCGACTTGTCGCGGTTCTTAATTTTGAACCAAAGAGATCCAAATCCGGCAAATCGTTTTGAGAAACAGATTTTTGAAAAGAAGTGCCAAACAAGCCCCTTATCATGTTAAGGACTGAAAGGGACATGGTCCTCGGTTCTCGGACCACCAATCAAGCATTTTCATGCATGATGGCCCGAAAACCAAGTGTGCACTTTCATGTCAAATGAAATGCAAACCAAACAAATCAAAGGCCCAATCTCTATCACTAAATCAAGGGACAAGACATGCATGCAAGATGCAATGCAACCTAGGCATACAAGCTAAGGATGCAATATGGGAATGCAAATGCACCCTATACTAGGCATGCAACCTATACAAGCAAACATGCCAGTCATGAGGCAATGCAAATCAATGAGAAAGATGGACTTAAACATGATTTAGGCAGCCCAAATTAGGATTAAAATCAGTGGCCAAAGTACCAAGTACATGAAGGCAAATGTTCGCGGCAAACATGCAAAGATACATGGTTCAAGACTTAAGCACAATGAAGCAACTTTTAAATGCATTTAAAAGGGACAAACATGGATTAATGGATGCAAAGTAAGCTCTCTGAAATCATGCTATAAGAGTGCCAAACCAACTTAAAACAAGACAAACGATGGCATGAAGACAAACGATGGCATGCAAATGGTCCAAGTACTTAGGACAAACCATGGAGGCTTAACCAAGGTCAAGTCCACCAACCTCACAAGGCTAAGGGGACTTAAAACAGGTCAAAAGAAGGCTTGAACAAAGCCAAGGGTGCAGCTAGATGGCATCTAAGTGGCTCATCCAAAGGCATGCACAATGGCCAAAACATGGAGCACAAGGCACAACCTTTTAAAGCAACAAAGAGACACCAAGGCAAGCATACAAGCATGTCCTAAGGACTGAAATGGTACTACAAATGGTGCCAAACCACCAAATCAAAGCAAAAACAAAGCATGCTATACACTTATACACTTAAGGCAACAAACCAAAATGCAAAGGGGCCACACAAGCAGCCCATGAACGACCCAAATAACTATGGACAGACCTAAACATGGCGAAACAAGCACAAAACTTCACAAGATCAAGTCTAAAAACATGCTTGAACAAGGGTTTACAACCTAAGGCATATTAAGGCATAAGCAATGGCATTACAAGGTAGGTATGCTAAGCATGCATGGTGTATACCAAAACCAACTTATACAATGTTTTATTATGGCAATATAAGCATGAAATACAGCCATGGCATGATCAACAAACACTTAAGCATGATGCTCCCTCAAGAGGCCAAAAAAGTGCCCTTTTCAAGGACAACAAGGAGAGGGGGTGGCCCTCTCCTTCTTGAGACTTTAAGGCACCATCCTTACCACTGAAATCCCTCAAGATTTCAGTGGTGAGGAGGCCCAAGCACCAAAGTCTCGGCTCAACCAAAAATGGCACAAAATGAGCCTCTCAAGGCTTAGGAGGGGTCTAACACCTCCAAACCACAAACACTCTAACAAACAATAAGAGGCTTAAAAAACAGAACTTTTTTATGTTATACACTAAATACAAAAACAATTACAAGATGGTCAAACAAGCTATGCAAAATGGGGATAAAAGGGACTAGTGTCTCACCCTTGTAGACCTCTTCAAAAAGATGATCTTTGTGCTTCCTTACTTCAATCCAGCCAATAACAGCAAGAACAAGCCTCAGGTCCTCTCAAGACCCAAGAAAAGGTGAAAGGCTAGGTGTTTAGTTGCAATAGTATGAACAAATGCCCCTAGAACACTTAAGAGAGAATAGATAGAGATAGAATGTATATGATTTCTAACCCTAGAACCAGAGCTTCTAGCAATGTTTTTCTCTCTAAAATGTCTAACCCTAATGCCAAGAGAGGAGGGCTCCTCTTATAGGCAACCAATCTTGTAAAGCTTGCAAGGTAAGCTAACAAGGAAGCCATCCCCTCCATACACGTGTATGGAGGGGAACCAAATGCGACACAGCTGTCCTAAATATCTGCAAAAGCAGATGAACAAGAGAGGAGGGCTCCTCTTATAGGCAACCAATCTTGTAAAGCTTGCAAGGTAAGCTAACAAGGAAGCATCCCTCCATACACGTGTATGGAGGGGAACAAAATGCCACACAGCTGTCCTAAAATATCTGCAAAAGCAGATGAACAGTAGTCGGCTGCTCAAAATTGCCATTTTGACAAAATTGATGGCCGGCCGGCCAAAAAGAGTGCCGGTCGGCCAATATATGGCCGATGGACACAAACAACAGCCGGTGGCCTCAAGCCACGGCCGGTGGATGTGTGGGGAGACCTCACAAGGCATCCCCTGCCCTTCCAAGGCAAAACACAAGTGTTTGGTGCAAAACCAGACACAAAACGGTCGAGTTCGGAGATCCTGAGGCAAGGCACGTAGCCGAGACCTCCGGGAACTCCAAACGAACACAAACATGGATAATCACCGGGTGTTCAAACGGTGACGTCCAAGTCTTGAGGACGGTCAAAAATGGGGTGTCTACAGTTGCCCCTCTTTGACAGAACTCGAAAGTCATAACAATGACGGGAGTGAATGTCAAAGCCCAGAGACGACCCATTTTTGACAAGGCCGAAGACTTAGACAAACATGCAAGACAAACAAGGTATGCGCCCGAAGGCAGGGGCAAAATGCAAGACAATGCACGAGCCGAGCATAACTTATGATCATGCAAAGAAAAGCTGTAACGAAGCACACATGCAACAGTTTTAAGCTAGCATACACCAAACTACACTACAATGCAGAAAGGATGTAAGAGAATTATGCAATTCTCAATACGTCTCACGCGGAGGATACAATACCTGTCCGGTTCGTCTGGTTCCACCAGCGGTAAATGAACCGTACATACAATATCGTGCCTGTAAAGAAAACAACTTAACAGGTATAATTTGTTAGCAACATGCATGACAATGCACGAATGAATGCAAAATGATATGCAATATGTACAAAACAATGTATGAATAATGCAAATGAAAATGCAAACTATATGCAAAGCAATTGAATCATGATCCAATCATGAGCGGTTCAAAACCACACAAATGTCAAATAGATTGATGGAGGTAACAAGTCCGTCTACCATAGAACGGTCTACTGAACTATGAGTAATGTAGACGGACACAAGAACGAGTATTGGGGGGATGACATAAGTGGGGTAACGACCCGCTGGAGAAAGAATGATGATCCTAATGCCGGATGCAAAATTACACTACAATGTAATATATATAATGGATATGGCATGCAGCCAAACCAAATTTTGCCTAGGAAAGGCATGTACGCAAACAAGCCGCGACTAACATAGAACGGTCTACTGAACTATGTTTCGACACGAGAAGTATGGGCACATACCAGACCAAGCTCAACATGGAAAGGCGCAAGCCATAGATGGAAGGTGATGCAATGGATGCATGCAACTACAATGCAATATCTACAAATATGCAATGGAATGGATACAATGGATATGGCACGCGGGCCAAACCAAATCTTGCCTAGGAAAGGCATGTACGCACACGAGCCGCGGCTAACATAGAACGGTCTACTGAACTATGCTTCGACGTGAAAAGTATGGGCACATACCAGACCAAGCTCAACATGGAAAGGCGCAAGCCATAGATGGAAGTTGATGCAATGGATGCATGCAAACTACAATGCAATGGAAATGCATGACAATGCAATATTTACCATGTGTGCATGACAATGCACTACTTACAATCAGTATCCAGAATTGAGGCGCGGACATGCCGCCTCAACCTATGGGGCTTCCATACAGATTTCAAGCCGAGGATACACCCCTGGGTATTTTAAACCAGACTTTAGTCTCGGAACTCCCGAACCTTTGCGTTCTAGGCATAAGCAGTTCGAACTCTAGTTTCCACCGTCCCAGTTGGTCTTCTAGGGAACTCACCCCGCAAAAACAGGCAGGTGGCTTACCAGACCACCGAAAGTCGTTCGGGCACGACAAACACCAAAGGAATTGCACCTTTAGAGGATTTAAGGTCTCGTAGACCGTGATGCAAAATGATATGCATGGAATGCGTGACAACGCAAGTTTATTGAAATGCATGACAATGCATGAAATTTGACGCATGGCGACGCGCGGTAGATGCATGACAAGCAATGAACTAAGAATGCATGAAAATGTATATGATCTCGAGATGCGCGACAACGCGCGGCTTTTGAGATGCATGAATGCGAATCGAGTGGGCTTTACGGTCTCGCCAGACAGCACGTGTTTTTGGTCCTTACCGGACGTGGCGTGTTTTCGGTTCCCGCCGGACCCACTTTGGGGCAATGCATGAATTGAGATACGGTGCACAAAACAGTGCGATGCTAAGATCGCGCGATGGAATGCATGCCAAATGCAATGAGATGCGCAAAACAGCGCGGTGCGTTCAGACAACGCGAATGAAGGTTTTGCACCTGCCAAGGATTTAAGGTCTCCTAGACCGTGCGCGTTTAAGGTCTCGCCAGACCGTAGATGCACAAGAAATGCATGCCAATGCAAGTGAACTTGAAATGCGCAGCAACGTGCGGCTTAAAATATGCATGACAATGCAACCAAGTGGTTTTAAGGTCTCGCCAGACCATGCGTGCTTTTGGTCCCGCCGGACCGTGGCGTGTTTCAGGTCTTGCCAGACCAATCGAATGCGGTTTAAGATGTGATGCGCAAGACAGCGCGATGCAATTGATGCCAAATGCAATGATATGCGAAAACAGCGCGATGCGAAATATGATGCACGTGACGGTGCAAAATTGAAATGGATGCACGCGGGGCGACTTTTGAGTTTTGTAAAAGCCAAAGGATACGAAGAAGGATTACACTGGCATGAATTCGAGTGCCACGAGTAGAAGACACGATCCAAGGCCAAAACGGAGGCCGGTTGAGCGTCGGAGAGGCACTGTTTTGCACTTTCTTGAGCTATGAAGACCAAAAACTACACATATGGCCTAACAAGGCTGTAGGAAGATCACCGGCGGACTAGGAAGCCACCGGCTGTCCATCGGCTGCCAAAAAGTTCCATCGGCACTATATTATGCTGACCGGCAAAATATATTGCCGACCGGCCAAAAGTGCCTGAATCGGGGGCAGACTTGACATTTCACCTCGGTCTTTTAAAATAGGGTTTCAAACCCTATTTCTTCACTTCCTCTTGGCCGAAAACTCACACCCTCTCTCTCTAGAGTGTTTTCCCCTCCTAGTTTCCTCGTTTTCTTCGCGTTCTACGCCGTTTCGTCGTCGGATTCGCGATTCCCTTCGCGTTTCGGACGTTTTCAACCGATTAAATCTTCGTTCGGTACATCCTTTGCTATTTCCGCCTTTTTGGGGTTTGTTCCCCTCACTTTCCTCTTGATTTCCGTGCCTTTCTCACATCCCAGCTATTCTGGCCATTTTCCACCCTCCCGGGGGTTGACTTTTCTGTTGACTTTCCATATTCCAGTTCGATTTTCATTTTCCGACTGTTTTCCTCGTCATTTTGACATGGCCGACGATATTCCACAGGCGGGACTCCTCCGGATCACGAGATGGATCCCGGGGCGAGCTCCTTCCTTTGAGCATCCGCCCATTCGACCCGGCGACCTACCGGCCGGCGATCACGTTTTGCCCCCCGACAGACTGCGCCAATTCAGGAGTTTGACAGGGCGCTGGATCCCGAGCTTCTACTACGTGAGCCTGCCTCTCACCTATCCTTTGGCGCTTCCGAGGTAACATTTTTTCTCTGTTTTACATTCTGCAATGTAGAACTTTTAACTGTCAACCGTCATAGCTGATTACATTCTTTAATTGCTTTAGCTCAGATGCTCTGATACACTGTGCATTGTAATTGATCGTAGACACACTTGCAACTGATATCTGTTTGGGATTGATACATGCACACGCACTGCACTAGCCTTAATCACTCAAACCACATGGCACACACCGTATTTCACGGCAAACTCACCAACACCCGGTATCTGCTTGAATCTAAAACACTTGCACGCAGGCTAAATTGCACCGAACCACGCAAACACGCTGACGCATCTTACGTTGTAGTTCATTATATGCACGCACCGCCGGTTATCTGTTTGAATCTGCAAACTTGCATGCATACCAAATTCGCAGCAAACCACACAAGCACGCTGACGCATCATACGTTGTAGTTCACTATAAGCACACCGGCACCCGGTATCTGTTTGAATCTGAAAAACTTGTACGCATGCTAAATTTGCACCGATTTTGACTGTTTCTTCAAAACTGTACATTTTATATTACTTCGTAACTACTTGTTTGAAAACAGGGAGATTCCATACCATCCGCGGTTTGGGAACACTGTTGCTCGGATTGGTAGTTACCGAGCTATACCCGAGCTACCGCTCGATGCAGTGCCACATCGTGGACTGGGCCGGCTTTAGCGCATTCTGCAGAGGACTCTCCAGACTCACTACATGCAGACCTCTCCTTGCCGCTCTGGTGGAGAGGTGGTGGGACACTACCGATTCATTCCATTTCTCTGCGACGGGGACATGACGATGACTCCCTATGATTTCTCGACGCTCGCAGGCATCGGGGTAGGGGGTGATCCGATCCCTTTGATACTGATATGGATGAGTGGGAGGCCGCTCAGATTTACTTGCTCGGCGAGTGCCGCCTCTGGCGCGTCCCGGCTTCGTCCGATATTCCTGGTTTGAGGTGCAGTTCAGGGTCTAGCCCCCCTTGTCGAAGCAGCCCTGATGACTCAGGAGGCCGTGGAGAGATACGCACGCGGCTTTCTCATGTTCTTGTTTGGGACAACCATTTTTGCCGACCGGGCGAACACCGTGCCTCTCTGCCTGCTCAGCGCACTGGTGGACGTCAGGGATATCTTACATTACGACTGGGGTGGCACCGCTCTGGCCACTCTCTACGGATATATGAGCTCAGCTTCCCGCGGCAGCGGACAGTTGCTCGGGGGCTACTGGCGTGTTTGGGACGTACATTTCTTTTTCTGCCTTTCATTTCTGTTCTATATTTTCTGTACTCTGTACACTGCACATACTGTAGTCTTCTTTATACTTGCTGTATACTGTACACACGGCACACATATACTCTGCTTTACACTGACTATACATTGCTCACACTGTACACTCTGCACAATACACTGCACAACACATGGCTCTGCTATTTCTGCTTTTATTCTAAATTCTGCTTTATCTGATAAATGCACTGGTATTTACCTTGCAGTTGTGGGTTTATGCCTATTTTCCTAGGCTTGCTCCCGTACTCAACGCAGAGACCCCTCTCGTCGTCCCGTTCTCGCGCCGCTTCGACGGGAGATGCGTGCGGAGGCCCCGCGAGTCATTCATCTTCTTCCGCCGTTATTTCGACACCATCACCCCCGCAGAGGTATGTTTTACTTTCAGTTCATTTAAGCTTCGCCTTTCCACTGCATGTTTCAATAACAGTAGATAACAAACTGTATTTCATTTTCAGATCACCTGGCAGCCTTGGGCTCCTTTGCCAGCCGTGATGCGGGATCGGTTTGCCGGTGCCGATGAGACCTCGCGTTTTCAGATTCTGCTGGAGGGCCCGGTCTGTCGGGCTTGGTACCTGGGTGAGCATTTCTTGCGTCAGACCCTGGGTTTACCGGAGCAGATAGTCCCGGTGCACCCTCCTGAGCATATGAGGGATACCGAGAGATTCACCACCGAGCAGATGACCGACTATACGATCGGCTGGGAGGCAGACGGCTTCAGAGGCGAGGGCGATTACTTGGAGTACGTCCGGACCTTCATCATACGACCTCTGAGCGGCGGCCGCCGAGCGGAGAGAGAGAGAGACCTGCGCGCCAGCGACTGGAGCGGAGAGCAGGGGCTGGAGGGGGGAGTGTCGAGGAGAGCTCGAGTCCGTGGCAGGGACGGAGTTCAGCGAGGGCGGGGGACCGGCTGGCCCGCTCTGCCCACTTCACTGACTTTCAGAGGACAGGGTGGGTGACCTACCAGATCCCTTTCACCCCTCCCCCGGCTAATCACGAGTTAGTTGGTGTCCCCGACTTGCCTCGGTATGTATTACTGCATTCTTGTACAGTCGTTCATTTCAGTTTATTTAATATTCCGCAGAATACTGATGTATCCGATATTTTTGCAGGCTTCCTCCGAGTACACCCGGCAGTCATTGGAGATGAATGCCTCCATGATGGGGATGCTACAGCGGACCTTCGACCTCCTAGCCCTTTACAGCATTCCGGTATGTTCTTTCTGACCACAGCCTCAAACCATACACAAACTGCTTTACATAATCTGATGCACGACACAACACTGGATACCCAGCCCTCACGGCACCTGATACACTGTACTCACACACTGCATCCTGCACTGATTCACTGCTCGCAGCATACGTACACTGTACTCATACACTGTATTCTGCACTGATTCACTGCTCACGGCACTCACAGGCTGCACTCATACACTGTATTCTATACTGATTCACTGCTCACGGCACTCACAGACTGTACTCATGCACTGCATTCTATACTGATTCACTGCTCACGGCACTCACATACTGTACTCATGCACTGCATTCTATACTGATTCACTGCTCACAGTATTTTGATATATTCGCCTTTCATGCTTTTTCAGCCTCCCTTCCAGATTCCTCTGGTGGGTGGTGCTCCGGCTGGACCTCCCATTTCTACCCGGGATGGCAGAGTATATCCCCGCACCAGAGGGGGGCGCACTCATGTCGGGAGCAGCTCGCGGGCTCCAGTTCCAGATGACGAGTCTGAGGCAGAGGCAGAGGCAGAGGCGGAGGCAGAGTCGTCGGAGGAGGAGACCGGTGATGGCTCGGACTCGGGCTCAGACGGTGATGCTCCTGGACTTCTGCCCAGGAAGAGGGCGAGGACGGATCCCCAGGCGTGAGACCGTTGATGCTGCTTCAGATTTTTGCTGCTTTTTCCTTCTTTTTGTACTTTTTCTCTTTTTGGTAGCTAGATTACCTTGTACTGCCGTAGGCAGATTTTTGTTTTCCTCAAAACTTTGTACTTGAAAAAGATTACATGAAATGAAACAAACTTTTTGTCTAAAAGTTGTTAAATTTGTGTATCTCATGCATTGCATCGCATTACATCATATCATATTATATCTCAATGTAAATGAAATTGGCCTGTTGTCTGAAAGTTGAGCACTTGTAAATTGAACACTTGTACTGTAATAATCAGATGACCATCCAGCAAATAGCAAAACAACCCAAGCAAACCACTGCTTAATTTGAACACACAGCCCATACTCCACTGGGGACTAATTTGCATACAGCCCATAAGACAGTATTTGGTTCGTTCTACACACAGCAAACCCTGAACAAACAGCCCCGATCTGACGAGACGGACTACGAAAGCTGAAATGGTTGCAGTTGAAACACACTCGGATGCCCCAAATTGTTCCCTTTTCTTCTTTTATTTCGCATACAATGTAGAGAATGGCACAGCACTCTGAGCATAAACGATTTCGACTTTTGAAGGGGGGTTCTGCAACCGGGGTATCGAGCCTAAAACCGAACACAGCGGGAAAGACTCAAACAAAAGGTGAGCGGCCTGGACACAACGAGGCACGCTCGGAAAAGACTCAAGACAAAAGTTGAGGTAAACAAGACAAAAGACACGACACACGGACGTGTTTATAAAAACAAAAGACCTCAGATCTCGAGGAGCCAGTTCCTCCGGGTTTTGTTCCCACCCTTTCTAATTTGTGATTCTCACATCACTCGGCCCTCAGGCTCGGTTTTTTTTCTCTTAAAACCCTCTTGCTCACTTTTCTTTCCGCTTACACCTCTCTATTCTTTATTCTCTCATTTTTCATCCCTCCCCAGGGTGGTTGATGGATGAATAGGAAGTTGCGGGTTCGTGCCCAACACTGTTAGCTCACGGCTATTTCTCCCGGTGGATAGAGTGCCTTTCTGGCAAGTATGTTTACGGCGGGGAAAAGACAGAAGACCTGACTCAATTGCGCCCCTAGTTCATCACTTTGACCATTTTTTGTTTTCTCCTTAAAACAGTTTTGACCAAAAATGAGAGTTGGATTAACACACTTGTTCGATTTTTGATTTGAAAATCATGCAAGCCAAGCTGTGAGCACTGAAAAATTTCCTTTTTGGGTTCCAAGAAAATGGTTCGGTTTTTGGAAAATGAAATAGTTTTCGAGAAAATAGTCAACTTCAGTAAAAATTTTCAAAAACTATTTTTGCAAACAATCAATGCTCGACGAGCACGGAACTTACCCTCGAGACGCGCAACCTCAGATCGGAGGCAATGGAAAATTGCCTCTTGCTCAAAGGGGGTGCACGGCAACGGAAAGTTGCCCCTGGTTTGGATGGTAACTCGCGGCAACGGAAAGTTGCCCCTTGTCTGGATGGTGCCGCAGCATGCTGTAAACTGCTTTTAAAAATGACGACTGAACTCTGAAGACGACGGTCTGAACCAATATATGGACACAGTCACTGTAAGAGCAATGGTGGCTGGACTTCAGGATGAAGTTGCCTACGTATCCCAAACATGGGAATCAAGCCTACGTAGTTCACGGTTGTCAACCGGATTGTCAGATGCAGAGGAAGCAAGGATGATCAAGACCATTACATGGACTGGGGCGCTGTGAAAGCGTTGGGGTCTGGACTTCAAGATGAAGTTGCCTACGTATCCCAAACATGGGAATCAAGCCTTATGTAGTTCCGGTTGTCACAACCGAACTGTCGGATGCAGAGAAGGCAAGGATGATCAAGACCATTACATGGACTGAGGCGCTATGAAAGCGTTGGGGGCTGGACTTCAGGATGAAGTTGCCTACGTATCCCAGACATGGGAATCAAGCCTTACGTAGTTCCGGTTAAGGTACACTCGGGTATTTTAACCTTCACTTTTTAGGCTCTAACTTTTGTCAAGGCGCCTGTTGCAGGTTTTCGACCTTGCGAGCTTCTTTTCATTTCATTTTTTTCATTTCTTTTTCTCTTATTTTTTTTGCATTTTTTCTCTTCTTTTTTTTCATTTTTCCTTTTTTTTCATTTTTTTTTCTTTTTGCATTTTTTTCTCTTTTTTTCTCTTTTTTTTTTTTATTTATTTTGCCTTGCTCTAACTTTTGCCTGGGTCGCCCTTTCGGGTTTTCGGCCCAGCAAGCCTCTCAAAGGGTAAAAGTGTAACAAGCCCATGCCAAATGGTTTTGAAATTGAAGCCTCTCTGTATCCAGGAGAATGGCTGTTGTACTAATTTGCAGAAGAATCCATCAAGGTTACTTCACGACCTTTTTCCAGTGAGACCTGACCTTCTGGATCTGATTTTGGTGCCTCTTGCTCGAGGGCAGCTTCAAATTGGGCCACACAGGCCTTTCATGGCAGTCAACTGTGGAACACTTTGAATGGATTCCAGGTTCGAAACAGATAGGTTGAATCTTGAGGCTGAGAGCGATCCTAGGCTGCATAATCTCAAGAGCAATTCCACACAAGTCTTCATAGGACCGCGCAAAACATCTTATTTTTGAAAGTTTTTAAGAAACCGACCAATCGCTCGAGCTGAAGATAGTGTGAAACCAGTCTGGATCAATCCAGGGTCCTTCTCAGTACTCACGCCGACAAGCATGATTTCCTTCATAAAAAAGGCTTAGCATGCCTATCTTTCTCTAAAAAATGATCAAAGTTTTGCAAAACCCGAGGAATTGCTTCCTCTTCGTTTTCATCACTGCAGTGTTTGAAAAGGTTTTTTTTTTTTTTTTTTTTTTTAAAAGCTTAGGTCATTACAACGATGTTTAAGGCACAAGAGAGTAGGTGGTATGTACTGTCGTTCCATTCACATCCTCTGGCACAACTAGCTTAAACAGCAACAAGTACGGAAACGTGATAGCCGCTGCTGTTTCATTCAGATTTGTGGGTGTAACTGGCCCCTCGGCAGAGACAGATTCAAAAACCAAAACGGGGTAATTACAAGACAAAATGGTGTCCGAGGCAACAACCCCGGAATCACCTGGTATTCTATACAAAAGAGGACTGACTCGACACAACAAGACAAACCTTTAAGCAAAAAGACTGACTCAAAATAAAGAGACAGACTCAAAAACGAAAGACTGACTCGATACCCAAGCCAGAATCTACAAAGCTAGTGTTCACAAGATGCTTCGAAAATGCGTGCCAGACGCCACATCCAAAATATACCAAATGCCGCCCGCAGGTGGTTCATTTTCTGATTACATACTCGCAGTATCTGTGTCCTCAAAATCCAGTAACTGGGTGGTAACGGACTTGGCTGAGGTGGGCCGGAGGATAACCTCGTTATCAATCAAATCTTGCACCTCATGACGGAGGCGGAAGCAATTGTCGGTAGCATGGCCTGTCTGCTGGTGGTACGCACAGTACTGAGCAGCATCATGTGTAGCAGGGAGATCCTTCGGGAGAGGCCGAGGCTCCAGAGGCTTAAGATGCCCTCTCTCGGCGAGGATTTGAAGTGCATTGGACAATGGCATATAAAGAGCGTGGAAAGACCCTGCGCCCTCGGGGCAGGTACTTCGGAGTTTGAGCACTCTTGCTAGACGCACTAGCAAACGGGTCGGCAGGTGTGCCTTAGATTTCTGATCCTTCCCGGTACAGGGTTGGGAACGGGAGGAGCTGTTCTGGCATGACGGGGCCTATCCCGGCTTTCTGACTGACTTGAACTACCCTCAGGTAGGGTGGGGAAAGCATCCTCCACAGCTTTTTTCACAACTGCAGATACTGTTGCTTGTTCATCCCCGCGGCTTTCAAAGCCTCGACTGCCCACAGCAGTTGTTCGATAGGGTCGGCATCTGCCTTCATCTTATCTTTAACTCTGGCCTCAGCCTGATCAAGGGTTTGGGTTGACGTTGACATGTCATTGTTATAGTTGGAGGCCATCTCCGGTTGGCTGAGTTCAATCACGATCCGCCCTAACAGTGGGGGCTCCTGGGGTACAAAACTCCCGGCATATGGTGCGGCTGGCGGTGAAGCTGACATTCCGTAGGCGAGATCTGCCACGGATCTCTGGAGATCACCTATCATCCCCATTAGTTCAAATGTAGTAGGCTCGCGAGCCTGGTATAGCTGGGGGGTCCAGACCGGGCGCGCAGCAGGCGATCTGGGTGGATGCGGCATGTCAATATTGGTCTCACTTTGTGGGTGATCTCTTGACCCAACGCGGCTGTCATAACCACGATCTCTTCTGAATTCTGCGTCATCATAGGTCTTGCCTCGGCAAGAGGGGAACACTGACTATTCTGGAACTCTCTGAACTGAAAGAAAAAAAAAACAAGCAGCATTTCAGCCCAAAGCGGATCAAACACAGGTGCAGCCGAACAACTGTACTCTACTACTGATCACTGTTCCCCAGAAATCACTGTCTCAAAACACTGAATCGGATACCCGCAGACATAACTGATTCTCACAAATACTGATACTGGTTCCCTCAGGCCTGATGCTCAAACTTGCAAACTGATATGTGCGTTCCCTGTAGAGATACACTCTAAAGCACATAACAAGTAAAAGAGAGCCGAAAACACCCCTATGTTGGGGTAGGGTTTCCCTGTCCTATTTTGTCAGGAGCTAGGGCTTCACTACGCACGCAGCGGTTTCAAACAACCTAACATCGGGTAAGCAACCTGTCCTAGTTTGGAATGGTCACTATGGATTCCGAATATGCACTAGGTCGAATGGTCGAAAAGGGTGCCCCGGTAAAACCGGGTTTGTGTTCCCATACTGGCAGAGCCCGCAACCGGTCAGCCTTATGGCATGCTTTGACAAAGTCAAGCCTCCGGCAAACCGCTCAGGAATAGCAGATGGCCAACACGGTGTCCTAGGCGCACCAATGCACATGCAATGCAATGCAAAGAAACACATAAGTGAAATCAAAATAGGATATCACGAGTTCAAGTCAAGCTCTCTAAATCCCCAGCAGAGTCGCCAGAAACTGTAGACGTCCCCGAACGCCCCGGGAGGATGAAGTCCCGTTCTGTTCATATTGGGCTTACTACAGTTCGGACTCGACTTGTCACGGTTCTTAATCTTGAACCAAAGAGTCCAAATCCGGCAAATCGTTTTGAGAAACAGATTTTTGAAAAGAAGTGCCAAACATGGACTGCTTTGCCAGATACAGAGTCGCCACCTAAATATTTTTAATGGGGAATTTAGGAAACCCTGACTCGGTGCCAAAGGCCACATGTCCGTCATCACCAAAGTTGCCTCGGCTCGGGAACTTGGGTACGATTGGGGAAGGTCAGCTATGAGCACCCCCTCTCGCCCCGTCCGAAACCGGCCTCTACTAACCGTGATATCTGATTTTGAAAACGTTATGTGTTCTTATTCCGGTTATTAGCCTAGAATTACTATGTTATGCGCACAGCAAACAAGTATAGACTAGATTGCCTAATTTGGAAATAAGCATTGCATATCCGTTTGTTTTGAAAAACTTTGGATTTGCTACTCGCAAGTAGGCTAAAATACGGATTTCAACGAGTTTTTCCAACTCAGACAATCCAACCTTCACCCACAGGCATTCAGGCAGTTTAACACATAAGCATCTAGCTACATGGTAAGCATGCTGTCATGATAGCATTCACACACATGCGATATGCTAAAGCAGGAAAATACTTACATCGTACTCCGCGCCAAAACAATAAACTAGTTAGCAAACATGCATGGTCCTAGTTCATGTCAATTTGACTAATGCAACGCATGCAGGGTGCAATTAGGATAGGCTCGGCTAACCTAAAATGGCATGTGAGATGCGATCAATTGACGCACGTATTCAATTTAGAATTGAAGTACAAATGCAGTTAGCATGATGTACCGAGCCCGGTGCATGCAAGACAAATGTATGGATGCACGCATGCATAGCATGAGATTTAAACATGCCCTAATCTACCATCATAAGCGGGTAAATAAAAGGGAAGAAAGAAGTGGGGGTTGGAAGACATGCACACACACACACCCACACTTATTACAGATTTGCCCTCGCCCGGAGGGACCAAAAGAATAATACAAATTAATTAACCTACGAGCTAATTAAATATTACAGATTACCTAATTAGTTAACAAACTAACTAAGCTAGGAAAAACAGTAAACCGCCTCGGGAGGAGACTCTGGTGCAACGCATGCTCGGGTCCTGCTCGGAAGCGCACTGCCATGCATAGACTGCCTCTGTTTTCCCTGCTCTGCCCCTCTGAAGATTGTCAAAGTCTCAGAACTGCTTCCCTGGACATTGGAAGACACCACCGACTGAATAGAATTGCCACCGGCAGTGGGGTGTGGTCATCGGCACAAGATGCATCCATCGGCCACCAATGGATGGCTGGTCGGCACTATATGTTGCCGGTCGGCCAAAACTGCCTGCAGAACCTGCAACTTACAGCAGCAGAGGACAGAACTTGCATGGCAATGTAATTCAAGCAATATATGCACTAAACAAGCCCCTTATCATGTTAAGGACTGAAAGGGACATGGTCCTCGGTTCTCAGACCACCAATCAAGCATTTTCATGCATGATGGCCCGAAAACCAAGTGTGCACTTTCATGTCAAATGAAATGCAAACCAAACAAATCAAAGGCCCAATCTCTATCACTAAATCAAGGGACAAGGCATGCATGCAAGATGCAATGCAACCTAGGCATACAAGCTAAGGATGCAATATGGGAATGCAATGCACCCTATACTAGGCATGCAACCTATACAAGCAAACATGCCAGTCATGAGGCAATGCAAATCAATGAAAAGATGGACTTAAACATGATTTAGGCAGCCCAAATTAGGCTTAAAATCAGTGGCCAAAGTACCAAGTACATGAAGGCAAATGTTCGCGCAAACATGCAAAGATACATGGTTCAAGACTTAAGCACAATGAAACAACTTTTAAATGCATTTAAAAGGGACAAACATGGATTAATGGCATGCAAAGTAAGCTCTGAAATCATGCTATAAGAGGTGCCAAACCAACTTAAACAAGACAAACGATGGCATGCAAATGGTCCAAGTACTTAGGACAAACCATGGAGGCTTAAACCAAGGTCAAGTCCACCAAGCCTCACAAGGCTAAGGGGACTTAAAACAGGTCAAAAGAAGGCTTGAACAAAGCCAAGGGTGCAGCTAGATGGCATCTAAGTGGCTCAAATCCAAAGGCATGCACAATGGCCAAAACATGGAGCACAAGGCACAACCTTTTAAAGCAACAAAGAGACAACCAAGGCAAGCATACAAACATGTCTTAAGGACTGAAATGGTACTACAAATGGTGCCAAACCACCAAATCAAAGCAAAACAAAGCATGCTATACACTTATACACTCAAGGCCAACAAACCAAAATGCAAAGGGGCCACACAAAGCATGCCAAGGACGACCCAAATAACTATGGACAGACCTTAAACATGGCGAAACAAGCACAAAAGCTTCACAAGACCAAGTCTAAAACATGCTTGAACAAGGGTTTACAACCTAAGGCATATTAAGGCATAAGCATGGCATTACAAGGTAGGTATGCTAAGCATGCATGGTGAACCAAAACCAACTTAATACAATGTTATATTATGGCAATATAAGCATGAAATACAGCCATGGCCTGATCAACAAACACTTAAGCATGATGCTCCCTCAAGAGGCCAAAAAAGTGCCCTTTTCAAGGACAACAAGGAGAGGGGGTGGCCCTCTCCTTCTTGAGACTTTAAGGCACCATCCTTACCACTGAAATCCCTCAAGATTTCAGTGGTGAGGAGGCCCAAGCACCAAAGTCTCGGAGCTCACCCAAAATGGCACAAAATGAGGCCTCTCAAGGCTTAGGAGGGGTCTAACACCTCCAAACCACAAAACACTCTAAACAAACAAGTAAGAGGGCTTAAAACAGAACTTTTTAATGTTATACACTAAACACAAAAATAGTTACAAGATGGTCAAACAAGCTATGCAAAAATGGGGATAAAAGGGACTAGTGTCTCACCCTTGTAGACCTCTTCACAAAAGATGATCTTGTTGCTTCCTTGAGCTTCAATCCAGCCAATAATAGTAAGAACAAGCCTCAGGTCCCTCAAGAACCAAGAAAAGGTGAAAGGCTAGGTGTTTATGTGCAATAGTATGAACAAATGCACCTAGAACACTCAAGAGAGAAATAGATAGAAATAGAATGTATATGAGTTCTAACCCTAGAACCAGAGCTTCTAGGAATGTTTTTCTCTCTAAAATGTCTAACCCCAATGCCAAGAGAGGAGGGCTTCTCTTATAGGCAACCAATCTTGTAAAGCTTGCAAGGTAAGCTAACAAGGAAGCCATCCCTCCATACACATGTATGGAAGGGAACCAAATGCGACACAGCTGTCCTAAAATATCTGCAAAAGCAGATGAACAGTAGTCGGCTGCTCAAAATTGCCATTTTGACAAAATTGATGGCCGGCCGGCCAAAAAGAGTGCCGATCGGCCAAATATATGGCCGATGGACACAAACAACAGCCGGTGGCCTCAAGCCATGGCCGGTGGAGTGTGGAGAGACCTCACAAGGCATCCCCTGCCCTTCCAAGGCAAAACACAAGTGTTTGGTGCAAAACCAGACACAAAACGGTCGAGTTCGGAGATCCTGAGGCAAGGCACATAGCCGAGACCTCCGGGAACTCCAAACGAACACAAACATGGATAATCACCGGGTGTTCAAGCGGTGACGTCCAAGTCCTGAGGACGGTCAAAAATGGGGTGTCTACAGCCACAAGAAATGACCATCAGCCACAAAGACTAGCTGATCGTCTAAAAAGATGGTCGGTCGGCCATCATTACTGGCCGATCGGCCCAAAATGGCAAGAACCTCCAGAATGCTGCCACATGTCTTTCACTCAACACCTTATCTTCTACAAAAGCCCCAGCTTCGTAGTTTGTCCATTTCAACTTAGTTTTTGCACCAAATGGAGGCATTTATTGTCCAAAATCTCGCAAATTGCATTGCTAACTTGGATGGCTCAGAAAAGTTGAATTTCCGGGGCTTCGGAATAAATGAACTATTCATGCTGAGCCGCACCCCGCTGCATTTTTCGTTCCTCCATGCCGCGGCTAGGTGTTGGAATCCGGTAACTCACGTTTTTAGCTTTGGCGGACAAGAGATATGTCCCACTTTCGAAGACTTCCAAGCTTTGATGGAGTCCGAGCGTGAGGAAAAGATCTTGCCCCAACTTCGTTTTGGTCACATCCAAGCCTTAAGACGATGTGCGGGCTCACTTTGCATGACGCTCGGTCTTTGATTCATGATGGGGAATTGGACATCCCCAGCTTGATCCGCCAGTTTTCTGATGCTGGTGACCGCGGCGATCATCACTGGTAGGGTTTTCGGCGACATGCCCTCTACTTGTGCATGCTGTCTTATTTCTTGTTTGCCCCAGGCTTCGGTGTGTCTAGCGTCCGTTTGATTGAGGTTGCCCAAGGCTTAAAAAAGGGCAAGAGCTACATTGCCATGACACTAGCTGAGACATTGATGGGTTTGGATGCTTTCCATCACCGAGAGACGACTAGATTCACGGGGAGTCCACCACTGCTGCAGGTAATGTTTCCCACCCTATCTCACATATATTTCTCACATCACTCGGCCCTCAGGCTCGGTTTTTTTTTCTCTCACTTTTCTCTCCGCGTACACCTTTCTATTCTTTAATCTCTTATTTTTCATCCCTCCCCAGATATGGTTGATGGATAAGTTGAAGGTTGTGGACTCATGCCCAGCATATTCAGCTCGCGGCTATTTCTTCCGGCGACGTCTAGTTAATGCCCCAGATGAGGGATGGTGGTGCGAATGGATGTGCAGTTTGTCCGCCACCAACATTGCTTGGCACTGCCCCTGGCTCAATCTGCCAGCGATGAGTTACAGCATGTCTCGCCAGGCTGGGATTCAGTTGATCGGCCTGACACATTGTGTCTTTTACTTCCCGTTCTGATTACAACGCCAATTTGGCCATGATCAGACTTGTCCGGAAGAAGGGATAGAGTACCCTGCCGCATTTCCAGTCTGAGGCGCACAGCTAGCTCGGTATGCCACAACATGGAGGATGAGAGAGCTTCTGGCCCCCGCTCCCACTTTTAGTGCACCCTCTCTGATGAGTGCATAGCTTGGCTTGATGGAGAGGCGCAGGTTGGGCCTACTTTGCTATCAGAGGCTTCCACAAGATCTGGGAGGGGGCGCAGGAACACCTGACTATGCCCCGAATTTATTTGCTTTAATCAGTACTTTCAAGTTTTCTTTATGAATGTAAATAAAAAACAACTTCAATTTGTATTCAAGAGTAGGAGAACTCTGTACTGAAATCAATGTAATTGAAGGTTGTGGGTATTGAAAATTTTCAGTTTGGTCCAAAAATAGTCTAAGTCGTAAAAAGATTAATTTGAGCAAAATCAACTTTTATTAACACTTTTCAAAACCATTTTCGATATGGATCAAAACTGGACATGCCCGAGATCTATCACTGAGATGTATAACCTTGGATCCAGCAACTGGAAAGTTACCCCTAGTCTGAATAGCACTGCACCGGAGATCACAATCGAGCTCTTGAATGTAGAATAGAGAAAGATGACTAACATGATCACACAGACAAAGTTGATTTGGAAGTGTTTGGGGCTAGACTTCAGAATGAAGTTGCCTACGTATCCCGAAGATGGAAATCAAGCCTTACGTAGTTCGGTTTAGGTTCACTCGTGTATTAACACTCTTCTTTTGCGCTCTAACTTTTGCCAAGGTCGTCCTTTCTGGGTTTTCAACCTTGCGAGCTTAGTTTTTATTATTTCAAATTTTTCACGCTCTAACTTTTTCCTAGGTCGCCCTTTCGGGTTTTCAGCCTAGCGAGCCACTTAGGGATAGTATTTCTTCAACTTGTCCATGTTGATCCGCTGGGAGAACTCAAGGCCATCTAAATCCATCAAGATGACAGCTCCACCCGACCAAATAGACTTGATGATGTAAGGGCCATTCCAATTGGGTCTGAACTTGCCCCTAGGGTCATGGATAGGAGCTCGGTTGTCTTTGGGCACTAAATTCCCCTTTTTCAAATTCCTGGACTTAACCTTCTTGTTGAAAGCCCTGTCAATTCTTCATTGATAACCCTGGACGTGATACAGTGCTTTCAGTCTTCTTTCATCAAAGTGCATGAGTTCTTCGAACCTGCTTTGCTGCTAATCTGCCTCAGCTATCTGACACTCAGCCAATACCCGTAATGACGGAACCTCAACTTCGATAGGTAGAACAGCCTCCATCCCATAGACCAAGGAATACGGAGTTGCCCCAATAAAAGTTCGAATTGAAGTTCGGTAGCCCCACAGAGCAAATGGAAGCTTATCTGGCCAGTCCCGGTAGGTTTCGACCATCTTTTGCAGAATGTGCTTGATGTTCTTGTTGGCGGCCTCAACTGCTCCATTGGTTTGTGGCCTATATGTAGATGACTTATGAAAAGCCACGTTGTACTTCTCCAACAAGTCGATCACATACTTCTTGAAGTGGGAACCATTATCCGAAATAATCTCATTTGGGATGCCGTAGCGACAGATGATGTTGTTCCTGATGAACTTAGCAACATGCGATGCCTTCAACACCGCGTAAGATTGGGCCTCAACCCACTTCGTGAAATAGTCTATCGCTACCAAAATGTACTCATGCCCATTGGACCCCTTCGGAGTGACAGCCCCAATCACATCAATCCCCTAGACTGAAAATGGCCATGGCGAAGTCATGTTATACAGCTTTGACGGCGGAATATTCATGCGGTTTGCATGGATCTGACATTTGTGGCATCGCCGGACAAAGCCAATACAATCCTCATCCATGGTGGACCAGTAATAACCCTATCTAAGGATCTTCCGGGCTAGCATCACCCCGCTCATGTGCGCTCCATACTCTCCTCCATGGATGGCCTCCATCAGGCGCTTGGACTCTTCAGCATCAACACATAGCTCATGCATCCCGAGATGACCCCTCTTGTACAATTTACCCCCGCAGATGATGAACTGAGCAGCCATTCTTTGAATTGCCCTCTTATCTTTAGCATTTGCCCTTGGTGGATACGCTTCCTTTTCCAAGAAGTTCCAGATGTCGTAATACCAGGGATTCTCATCTTGTACCTCATCTATGGCAGCAATCAGCTCGTAGGCGGGCACGAATTTCTGTTCGATGATGATCGGACACATTCGGACTCCAAAAAGGATGTCTATCATAGAAGATAGAGTTGCTAATGAATCAGCGAACCTGTTCTCTCTTAACAGATAGGCGAAATTCAGTTTTTCAAGCCGAGGAATCAGATCGTCCAAGGTCTAGTGATAAATTCTCATCTTTTCTTCTTTAACTTTCCAATCTCCTTTAGCTTGAGATACAATAGGTTCGAGTTCCCGATGACATCCAACCGTTTTGCCCCTAGTTCCAAGGCGGCTTCTAGTCCAGCAATACATGCCTCATATTTTGCCTCATTGTTCGATACTTCGAACCGGAGTTTGAATGCTAAGGGTATGCTGGAATTGTCGGGTGCTATCAGCAACACTCCTATCCGATACCTGTATTGGTTTGACGCTCCGTCAAAGTACATCGTCCAATTCTCTTCTTCAACATGCATAATGGCCTCGTCTGGGAACAGATACTCAACTGCTTCATCCCCTTCAACTGAGTGATTGGCTAGGAACTCTGCTACCGCTCTCCCTTTCACTGACTTGCGCGTCATGTACTTCAGATTGAATTCAGAAAGTAGAAGCAACCAACGAGCTAGCCTACCCGTAAGTGCCGGTTTCTCGAAGAGATATTTGATGGGATCTAATCTCGAAACCAGTATTACAGAGTGAGCTAACAGGTAGTGCCTCAGCTTCCTAGTAGCCCATACCAAGGCCAGACAAGCCTTCTCCAGCGGAGTGTAGCGGGTCTCATAATCCAGCATTTTCTTGCTCAGGTAGTAAATAGCCTTCTCTACTTTGTCCTCAGACTCCTGTGCAAGCATGCAGCCCATTGTAGTTTCAGTCACTGATAGGTACAGAATTAATGGTTTCCCCGGCTCAGGCGGTGACAACACAGGTGGGTTCTGTAAATATTGCTTGATCTGCTCAAAGGCGACTTGGCACTGGTCATCCCATTGGAACTTCTTTCCTTTCTTCTGGATACCAAACAGTGGTTCACAAGTCAAGGTTAATTTTGCAATAAACCATCTTATGGATTGTACTTTGCCCAAAAAGCCTCGCACCTCCTTTTCAGTCCTTGGTGGTGTCATTTCTAAGATGGCCTTGATTTTGGAAAGATCGACCTCAATACCTCTATTCATTACCTTCCCCTCTCGTACCTAAGTTCTCGAGTCAAGGCAACTTTGGTGATGACGAATGAGTGGCCTTTGGCACGAGTCATGGGTTTCCTAAATTTCCCCAGAATAAAATATTTAGGTGATGACTCTGTATCTGGCAAAGCAATCCAATTTTGGCATTTTTGTTTCAAAATCATTTTTTCCAAAAGATTTGCCAGATTTGGACTCTTTCGTGTTTATCAGTTTCACATTGCACTTGTAAGATTAGATTCAGAACCGCCGGAGTCCGAACTGTAGGGCTTATTTTCGAGTTTCCAAAAGGGGGCATGAAAAAAGGCAAGCTACAGTTTCTGGTGACTCTACTAAGGATTTAGAGAACTTGACACGAACTCATGATATGATATTTTATCTACACTTATGTGTTTCTTTGCATTTGCATTTGCATTGGTGTGCCTAAGTCACTGCGTTTGCCATATGCTATTCCTGAACGGTTTGCTGGAGGCTTGCTTGGAAAAGCTTGCCAAAAGGCTGACCAGTTGCGGGCTCTGGACTACCGCTGTACTGTTTGATTCTCCTTGCACTTCTCGGTGTTAGGTGTGAGAGGTATATTAGGTAGCCTTGCTGAGGTACCCTTTTTAACCAATCGGCCTAGTTGCACATCGAAAGCCATAGAGACTATTCAAAACTAGGACAGGTTGCTTACTTGAATGCAAGATTGTGTGAAACCACTTTGCTTGAATAACTAACCCTAGTTCTTGACAAAACTAGGATAGGGTAACCCTACCCCATCATGGGGTGTTTTGGCTCTCACTTAACTGGTATGTGCTTTTAGAGTGAAACTCTGCTTGCAAGTTTGGGTATCAATTTTTGGGGGCAGAAATCAGTGTTGAGTGCAGTTCTACAGCTAATGATTACAATTGTGTCTTGTTTACATCTGAACTGAAGCGCTGTGCGGTTTTTGATTTTTTGCTTTCTTTTGCTTTATTTATTTTTGTAAGGTAGTTTATCACAATTGCTTCAGACGATTTTGTTACCCCCCAAGCACTCTGGACCTGTGTAAGAAGACTTTATAGATCCAAGGATCTGGTTAGGGGACAACCAGTGTTTGCTTCACTCCCACCAGTTATGAGACGAAGGAGGGTTAGGCATAATTCACCAGTTCAGCAGTCACCTTTTACTTCACCTGTGCCTAGTCAGGCTCGGTCTTCTACTTTCACTCCAGTGAGAGATTATTTGCCAGTTCTGATGGCTCAACAACCCCCGATTAACATGAAAGCCTTACTCCGTCATCTTGAGCAAACCATGGAAACCATGCAGCAAGATGTCGCCCACCAAGCCGAAGTTACAGCCCACCAAGCTGAAGTGATAAATAGGCTACAGCAACAGCAACCACAGCAAGCAACAACTTCAACTTCCCATGCACCTCCTGAGGGTATTCCAGCACCCGTAGTCACTGCCAATGTCCAAGAGAATCTGGGCATTCCAGTAGATCTGATCCCACCGCAAACCTCCAAGGCACTAGTGTAGCAAAAAGAGGTGCCATTTGAATTCGAGGTTGACCCCACTACACTGAAGGTTAATAAGCTAGAAAAGCTTTTTGAGCAGACACATGGCGTGAACTCATTCCCTAACATCAAGGATGGATACACAGACTCCGCAGTAACTTTACCAGACAGATTCAAGATGCCACACATAGATCAGTTCGATGGCTCCAGGGATTCTATGGTCCATTTGTGGTTATTCTCAAATATTCTGCAGCCAATGGGCCTCACCTAACTTCAAAAGTTGTCGCTTTTCGATCGGACCTTGTTAGGGATAGCGGCTATCGGGTATGAAAACTTGAGGACTCTGTGAAACGAAGTTAAGAGGAAATGGCTAAGGCCTTCATCACACGGTACTACTATAATACCTAGATCGAGCTCACAACCTGTGATCTTGAAGCGACCCGTCAGGAGCCAAAAGAGGGCTTCTCAGACTTTGTAACTCGATGGAGGGCTAAGGACTCGATGATGACTATCAGGCCATCCGAGAAGGATCAATCAGAATGGTGGTCTACAATCTGAAAGGGAGATTATTATAGAAGATGATAGTCTTGCCATTGTTTACATTCGCTGAGCTCCACGAGATAGGGGTTCAGATTGAAGATGCGATGAAATAGGGTTTGATCGCTGATGAAAAGGAACAGCCCAAGAGGCCCTTTACACACAGTTCCATTACAACCACGAGTGGTAGCACCTCTGCACGACCGTCTGATGTGAATGTAGTAACCACTGCAGCGAAAACTGCCAACCCTTTTGCCAATACAGATCCATAAACCTCAACTAGCCAGGCCCAGTCTCAAAGGGTCTTTACCCCGCTCTACATGCCTTTACCCAAAGCCCTAGGTGTCCTGATCAAAAGGGGGCATCTTGAGCCATTAGAACAACTCCCACTACCCGATCCCCTCCCTCCTAAAGACAACCCGGCCAAATACTATGCTGTTCACCAACAGCACGGTCACAACACTGACCAATGCAACAGGCTGCGCCATGAGATTCAAGATCTCATTGACAACAAGGTAATAGCGCCACCCCAAAAGCCAAAAGTGACCACCAACCCTCTTCCATCCCATAGCTAAGTTCCCTCACCTCAGAACCTAAATCTAATACATATACTGGGCATCTCATATGACCCCAGTGTATACATAACCCTTTCTTACCTACCCAAACTGGCTGTGTTCATTCCAGAAAGCATGAACTTGTGCATGATAAACACTTCCACTCTACAACCTAAACCCGCAGTGGTGACTATGGCAGAAGGAGGGAAGTTGGCCTTGGAAGAGAATGCCAGTCCATTGCTTGAGAACTCTGCGTCTGAGGGGGTTTATGACCCGTGCTGTTATATTACGCCAGTGGATCAAGCCAAAAACGGAGTGGTATTGCCAAAGGTAGTGGAGGTTAATGTGGTTCGAGAGGATGGCCCAAGTCAAGGTCTGGATGATCTAGCGGAGCTGGAAGAAGACTTAGACAATCTGTAGTTCTATGACGAACAAGATCAGGGGGACGTGCAAATTGACTGGTTTGATCTGAGTAGATCAGCAGAGAACTCCGACTGGCTTAGTGATGAACCCAACAAAGGGGAAGAGACCGAATCAAAACCTGAAGAAAAGGAAGTAAGAACACCTGCAATGGCCGGAATGGACAAGCACAAGGGGAAATTGCTGGAGAGCACCGGTATCAAGAATTTAGCTCAAGAATTGGGCACCGTGAGTACTGCGGATACTGAACAAGAAGCCACACTAAAGCGATTTGTGCAAGAAAGGGATCCAAACAAACAGAAAGCTCGAATAGCTTAACACCCTATGGGAAATGTTTCCGCTGAGAGAATAATTAGACTAGAACTGGACAATTGCTTGCCGGTTGCCAGAGGTATATGGCAGGAAGAAGATGATCTGGATCTTGCCCACACTGATGAGGATTGGGGTGAAGACCTGCCAGACAATACCTGGTATTCTGAAGAGGTGGACCACATGACTAGAAGTGGGCAGTACTTCAAGCCCCCACACTTGGACCAAGCTAAAGCCTTCGAAAAAGGCAAAGAGGTTGAGAAGCAGAGCAAAAAACAGTTGGAAGAAAAAGCAGTGCTGAAACTGTTAAAGAAAATCGAAGCCGATATTTCAATCTTGGGTCTGCTTATGGCTTCTCGTGTGCACCGACAAGCTGTGTTGTCAGCAATGGATAAAGCCAAATTGTCCATTGAAATTACTCCTGAACAGTTGGTCGGATTAGTCTTCCTCAGAGATGTTGCGCCGACTCTAACCTTCTCAAACAAAGAATTGTCGCCAGAAAGCTCAGCACATAACAAACCTCTACACATATCAGTGGAGTGCATAGAAAAATGGGTCCCGGTGGTGCTGGTCGATACTGGGTCGGACATCAATACTGTCCAGCCCGCACAGCATATGCCATCGGCTTGAAACCAGCAAATTTTGTGCCTCCAGCCCAGGTGATTCAGGCATACGACAACACCAGCAGAGAGGTGATGGGCATAGTACAGATTAGAGTTCAAGTGGATCCAGCTCAATAGGATATTGAGTTTCATGTCCTGGATGTCCCGGCCACTTTCAATCTACTATTAGAGAGACCCTGGCTGCACCAGGTGAAAGCTCTCTCTTCTACCCTCCACCAAATGCTAAAATACCCTAATTGGAAAGGGGTGGCTGTTGTGTTCAGGAATTCATCTATACATCCTCCGCCAGAGGTAACTACACCTGTGCTGGAAATTGTTCATGGCAAGGAGGATGTATTCCAATCTAGATTTACCCTAGCTGAGGCCCGAGGCAGTGCAAACCATCCTAGTAGTTGATGAGGGCTTGTATGTCAGTGCCCAATCAATCTACTTCATGAACAAGCTCCAACATATGCTAGAAATGGGGCTGGGAAGGAGTGGCCAGAAAGGCGTCACTGCATTGGCCGATGTGCCACATAATCCACGTGCCTTTGGTCTTAGCTATATGCCCACCAAGGAGGACTGGGTTTGGAAAGAGAAAGAGATGGCCAGCAGACCCAGAGATAAGCAGACCGGCAAGCGCTATGAACTTGTGCACAGACTAATCCGAGGAAAGGTTATTTTGTTCGGAAGGGAGAAGACTTCCCATTTTACGGTTTCCCCGAACCCTGGTTCAATTATGAGAAGCAGCGGGTTCCTAGTTTTGAAATTTTCTTTGACTTACAGCTACAAGACAGTGATACGAAGGAAATGGCTGAACCGACTGCTGAAGGTGCGGAGAACACATAAAGTGATTCTGACAGCAAAGAGCTTGAAGTAGGAGCAGCACTGGCATGTCTTCTTTCGAATCCTCCGATCGATTTTGAGAGCTTGGGGGATAACTGTAGACTGCCCGAAACTCCACTCCGTGCATAAGGGCGTGAATTTTAGTTCTAGCTACTGCAGTTCGGACTCCTGTCATGGTTCTGAATCTAATCTCACAAAGTGCGATGTAAGACTGATAAATCACCAAAGAGTCAAAATCCGGCAAATCGTTTTGGAAAATCGATTTTAATCAAGAAGTGCCAAACATGGACTGCTTTGCCAGATTTCAGAGTCACCACCTAAATATTTTGTTTTTGAAAATTTAGGAAACCCTGACTCGTGCCTAAGGCCACGTGTTCGTCATCACCAAAGTTGCCTCGGCACGGGAACTTGGGTACGAGAGGGAAAGGTCCTGAAATGAGCACCCCCGCTCGCCCAACCAAAGATCAGCCTCTACTAACATGATATGTTGTTTTTGAAAACACATGTGTTCTTATTCCGGTTTATTAATCTATCATTACTACGTGATACGCACAGCATAGAAGTATAGACTCAATCACGTGGATTGGAACAAAACAACTCATGTTTGTTTTTCGAAAATGGTTTGAAGATGCTACTCGCAAGTAGGCTAAGACGCGGATTTACCACCCTCAGAGTTATGGCATGGCAAAACAAGACCAAAAACACACTAAAATGATAGCCCACAAGCATAGGCAAGATGGCATATATAATGGCTCATGTTTAAGGCATAAAGCACCAACCCTCCAAAGCATTGAAAGAGTGAAAGACGTGAATACATGGCAATGAAACATGCTCTGAAATCACATATCAAATGATCCCAAATCATGCAAATGGCCCAAGCAACGCATGCTAGTGACTTGGAAACTCAAAGCTAGTGAGCAAGAATGCACTATGGCTATACAAACCAAGGCATGCATGACCAAAACAACATAAAAAAGAGCTTAAGCATGGTAAAAAATGAGTAAAAGCTTCCTGGAGTAGAGCCAAAAACATGCTAGAATGATGGTCAAAAGCATGATGCATGTTAGGCTAGTGAATGGAAATGCACTACAAGTGCAAGGAGCATGCAAAAGGCTATCAAATCACCTCTTGACAGAGCTATAACATGCTGAAATAATGCCTAAGACATGCTAAGATGGAGCCAAAACATGCTAGAAAGACATGCTACTTTGATGAGCTTCAAGTAGGATTACACTACAAGTATAAGAAGCATGCAAAAGGTGGCCAAGACAACCAAGAACTTAGTCATGGCAGGTCTAAAGGGTCACAAAAAAGCGCTGAAACAAAGCCTCAAGAAGATAGAACTACATGCTCTTTTGGTGAGCCACCAATACAAGTAAACAGGAGAAGAGGAGAGGGGATGACCCCCTCCTATTTCAGACCTCAAAACACACTTTCCACAACTGAAATTCCTCTGGAATTCAGTGGTGAAGAGGCCAAACAAAGGCCTAAAGTGATGGCTCAAAAGCCTAGCAAATAAGGCATGCAAGGGAGTAGACCACCCCCAACACCAAAGTGGCCTTAAACAAACATGTTAAGAACTTAAAATTAGAAATTTTTTAAGTTGAAAGCAAGGCCTAAACAGTATGGAAAGGGGGCCAAACACTTAAGCAAAACAAGGCTTAAAAGGGGTAACAACTCACCCTTGAAGAACCACAGCAAACCAGCACTTCTGAGCCAAAGAAAAACAAACTTTGAGAGTCCAAACAAGGTCCTCTAGTACCTCAGCAACAAAGAAATGGTGCTTTACTAGGTGTTGTAGTGCAAAAGTGAAGACAAAACACACTTTTAAGCAATAGAGAGAGAGAGAGAGAGAGAGAGAGAGAGAGAAGGAAATATAGAGAGAGTGATATATGTTTGTATCTCCAATTTTCAGAACCTCTAGAAAGGGAGAGGGACCTCCCTTCTTATAGAAAATCAAGTCCCAAGCTTGTTGAACAAGCTAGGAGCTTGTTAAAATCCCTCCATACACGTGTATGGAGGATACACCAAGTGACCAACAGCTGGCACCAGCAGGAAGAAAAATATCTGCAAAAGCAAAAAAAGGGTCTTGGCCAAAAAAAATGGCCGACCAGCCAATAAAGCTACCGACTGGCCATCGAAGGTGTCGATCGGCCACCATTGATGGCCGATGGAGAGAAGGAAAGGCCGATAGGCATGAGGCTTGGCCGATGGGTTGTAGGGCTGGCCAACAAGCCACCATCTTCCCTCAGAAACAAAACCACAAGTTCTTGGTCCACAACCAAGCATAAAACAGTCAAGTTAAGAGGTTCTAAGGCAAGGCGCGTAGCCGATACCTTTAGGAACTCAAAAATGAACACGACCATAGATGATCATCGAGTGTTCAAACGATGACGTCCAAGTCTTGAAGATGGTCAAAAATAGGGTGTCTACAATAACCTGATCGTTTCCATGATCGGGGACCAACCTGGTGCGAACCTTTCTAGCAGCATCTTGGATATATCTGCCGCACCATCCCACGTTTGGCAGCTAGTGGAGGGCTACCTGTCTAGTAGTTCTAAGTCAGGTAGTGAGCAGGAATCTGATTCCACAGAGTCTGTGGAGTCGGAATCAGATTCCGATGCTTCTGAGTCTAGGCCCAGTATTCTTGGGAGTGATAACCTAGATGCCAAAGTTTTGTCCAGGTCATCATTTTATTTTTCCTTTGAGTCGATTGTAACCGAGGAACTAGATGAGCTTGACCTTGTGAATGAGAATGCCATTGCAGATTTTGAGTATTTCTCTGTGCCACTTATTTATTGCATTCATCATGATTTTCAAAATTTTGATGAAAATGAAGAAGAAGGAATTCCTCTGGTTTTGAAAAATTTGATTAATCGCGAGGAGGAGAGGTTTGCAAAACCCCTCGTTGATGAAATCATTGCTTTTAATGTGGGTACTGAGAAGGATCCGAGTCTGGTCCAGATCAGGTCCACCTTGTTTTTGGAGGGGCACAAGCGCTTAGTCACTTTATTAAAAGATTTCAAAGATGTTTTCGCATGGTCTTATGAAGACATGCCTGGATTCGATCCTGTGATTGTACATCATCGGATCCCTCTTGACCCCAAGGCCCCAACCCATCAAACAAAAGTTGCAGACAATACGCCCGGATTGGGCTTTGAAGATTAAAGAGGAGGTCACCAAGCAGATAGACACAGGGTTCTTGCTAGTATTTGAGTATCCAACTTGTTTGGCCAACATCGTCCCAGTGCCAAAGAAAGATAGCAGAATTCAGGTGTGTGTGGACTTCAGAGATTTGAATAGAGCAAGTCTGAAGGACAACTTTCCCTTGCCAAACATCGATGAATTAGTGGACTTCATTGCGGGTCATGCGTTGCTTTCATTCATGGATGAATTTTTCGGGTATAACCAGATTCTGATGGCACCCAAGGATAGAGAGAAAACCGCCTTCACTACAGCCATGGGGAACCTACTGCTATAGGGTGATGTCGTTTTGGCTGAAGAATGCCGGGGCTACCTATCAATGGGCTGCAACCCCAATTCTACATGATATGATCCACAAAGAGGTCCAGGTGTACGTGGACGACATGATTGTCAAGTCCAAGGAAAGAGAGGGCCACTACACTGCCTTGAAGAAATTCTTTCAACGGATTAGAGAATACAGACTGAGGTTGAATCTGCAAAAAATGTACTTTCAGTGTAACAGCAGGAAAAATGCTGGGTTTCTTGATCACACAAAGAAGCATCGTGGTAGATCCTTCCAAAATCAAGGGTACCCTAGAAATGCCATCACCGAGGACTGAAAAGAAGATGCGAGGCTTTTTGGGCAAAGTGCAATTCATAAGATGGTTTATTTCTAAGTTAACCTTGACTTGTGAACCACTTTTTGGTCTCCTAAAGAAAGGAAAGAAGTTCCGATGGGATGATCGATGTCAATTCACTTTTTAGTAGATCAAGTAGTACCTTCAGAATCCACCTGTGTTGTCGTTGCCACAGCCAAGGAAACCCTTGATTTTGTATCTGTCAATAACGAACACAACCATGGGATGCATGCTTGCTCAGGAATCTGAGGATAGGGTGGAGAAAGCCATCTATTATTTGAGCAAGAAAATGCTGGATTATGAGATCCGCTACACTCTGCTAGAGAAAGCTTGCTTAGCCTTGGTATGGGCTACCAGGAAGTTGAGGCACTACTTGTTAGCTTACTTCGTAATTCTGGTTTTGAGATTAGATCCCACCAAACATCTCTTTGAGAAACCAGCGCTTATGGGTAGGCTAGCTCGTTGGTTGCTTCTTATCTTCGAATTTGATCTGAAGTATGTTACTCGCAAGTCTGTCAAGAGGAGAGCGGTAGCAGAGTTCCAGGCAGATCACCCAGTAGAAGGGGATGAAGCGGTAGAATACATGTTCCCAGAAGAAGTTATTCTGCAAGTCGAGGAAGAGATTTGGACAATGTACTTTGACGGAGCATCTAATCAGTATGGTTATGGGATAGGTGTGTTGCTGATAGCACCCGACAATTCCCATATACCCTTAACCTTCAAACTCCTATTCAAAGTATCCAATAATGAAGCAGAATATGAGGCACGTACGGCTGGTTTGGAAGCCGCCCTGGAACTAGGGGCAAAAAGGTTGGACGTAATCGGGGACTCGAACCTAGTTGTGTCTTAAGCAAAAGGAGACTGGAAGGTCAAAGAAGAAAAGATGAAAATCTATCATCAAACCCTGGATGTTCTTATTCCTAGGTTTGAAAAGCTAACTTTCACGCATCTACTAAGAGAGAACAACAAATTCACTGATGCCTTATCAACTCTATCTTCCATGATAGACATCCATTTGGAGTCCGGATGCATCCGATCATCATTGAGCAGAGACATACACTGGCCTATGAAACTATCACCGCAATAGATGAAGTGCAAGATCAAAACCCTTGGTTCCACGACATCTGGAACTTCTTGGAAAAGTAGGTTTATCCACCAGGGGCAAATGCCAAAGATGAAAGGGCAATACAGCGGATGGCCATTCAATTTATCATTTGCGGAGGTAAACTGTACTAGAGGGGTCATTTGGGAATGCACAAGTTGTGTCGAAGCAGAGGAATCAAAGCGCCTAATGGAGGCCATCCATGGAGGGGAGTGCGGAGCAGACATGAATGGAGTAATGTTAGCCCGGAAGATTCTCAGGGAAGGTTACTACTGGTCTACTATAGAGGAGGATTGTATCGATTTTGTGTGGTGATGCCACAAATGCTAAATTCATGCCAATAGCATGAATATCCTACCATAAAAGTTGTACAACATGACTTCACCATGGCCTTTCTCAGTCTGGGGAATCCATGTTATCGGCGTACTTATGCCAAAAGGGTCAAATGGGCATGAATACATTCTAGTGGCAATTGATTACTTCACAAAGTGGGTAGAAGCTCAGTCTTATGCAGTGTTAAAAGCAGCGCATGTGGCTAAGTTCATCTGAAACAACATCATTTACCGATATGGAGTCCCAAACAAGATCATTTTAGATAATGGCTCCCATTTCAAGAAAGAAGTGACCGACTTGTTTGGAGAAATACAACGTGGCTTTTCATAAGCCATCTACTTACCAGCCGCAAACCAATGGAGCTGTTGAGGCCGCCAATAAGAACATCAAGTATATTTTATAGAAGATGGTTGTGACCTACAGGGACTGCCTAGATAAATTGTCGTTCACACTCTGGGGCTACAGAACTTCAATCCGGACGTCTACAAGGTCAACTCCTTATTCTCTTGTCTACGGGATGGAAGCTGTTTTGCCAATCGAAATAGAAGTTCCATCGTTGGGGGTTGTGGCTGAGTGTCAAATAGCAGAGGCGGATTGGCAATAAAGTGGGTTAGATGAACTGATGTCGTTTGATGAGAGAAGGCTGAAAGCATTGTACCATGTCCAAGGTTATCCACGCAGGATTGCCAGGGCTTTTAACAAGAAGGTTAAGTCCAGGATTCTTAAAGAAGGGGATTTGGTGCTAAAACACAACCGAGCTCCCATCCATGACCCTAGGGGCAAGTTTAGACCCAATTGGACTGGTCCTTACATCATCAAAATTGTCTGGTCGGGTGGAGCTGTTATTCTCATGGACCTGGATGGCCTAGAATTTTCCCAACCGATCAACATGGACAAGTTAAAGAAATACTATCCCTGAGAGGCTCACTAGGCTGAAAACCCAGAAAGGCGACCTATGCAAAAGTCAGAGCATAAAAAATTAAAAATAAAGAAAAACTGAGCTCGCAAGGTTGAAAACCCTAAAGGGTGGCCTTGGCAAAAGTTAGAGCGCAAAAGGACAGCATTAATACTCGAGTGAACTCGAACTGAATTATGTAAGGCCTGATTCCCATCTTCGGGATACGTAGGCAACTTCATATTGAAGTTCGGCTGTAAACACCTCCAAATCAACAGTCATGCCCATGTGTCTGATCATGTCATCTTTGTCTCTTATTTACCTGAGGGTTTGGTTGTGATCCTCACTCTAAAAGACCAATTGGTTACAATGCTGAGCAGTGTTATTCAGTTAAGGGGCAATTTGTGATCTTCGGATTCGAGGTTTTACATCTCGAAGATAGATTCTGTGCGTGTCAAGTGGTGATCCTTATCGAAAATGGTTTTGAAAACTTTTAAATAAAATTGACTTTGTTCAAATTTTACCTTTTACAACTTAGACCATTTTTGGACCAAAAGGAAAACTTTCAGTACTCACAACTTTAATTTCATTGATTTCAATACAAAATTCTCCAACTCTCGATTCAAACCAAAGTTGCTTTTATTACATTCATAAAACTTGAAAAGTAAGATCGAAGCAATAAACTAGAGGCATAGATGAGCAGGTGTTCCTGCGTCCCCCGCTTGTGCTTGTGGAAGGTTCCGATGCTAAAGTGGGCCCGAATTGTGCCACATCTTCGACCCAAGACAGACATTCGCCAGAAAGGGCGCAGCTGAAACTAGGGGCAAGAGCTAGAAGCTCTCTTGCCCTCTAAGTAGTGAGGTACCTAGCCAAATATGAGCCTCGGATTGGGAATGAAGCCAGGTACTCCACCCCCTCCTCTGGACAAGTTTGATCATGTCGAAATTGACGTCTCAACCGGCACGAAAAGTAGAATGCACAGTGTGTCAGGCCAATCAGTTGAATGCTAGGTTGCCGAATCATGCTGTAGCTCATTTTGGTTAGATTAAGCCAGGGGCAACAACAAGCAATGTCAATAGTAGACCTGTTGCACATCCAGTGGCACCACCATCCTTCATTCAGGAAATCCACTAGCAGTTGGTGAAAAAAGTATGCTCGGGTTGAGTATGCGGGGCAAGAGTCCACCACCTTTAGCTTATCCATTAGCCATATCTGGAGAGAGATGAAAGAAAAGAAAGAGTAAAGAATAGAGAGATGTATGTTAACAAAAAAGCGAGAAAAGGGCTTTGAGAGAAAAACAGGGCATGAATGCTGAGTGATGTGAGAAACACATATTAGAAAGGGTAGGAAACATTACCTGAAGAAGTAGTGGACTTCCTGCGAATTTGTTTGTCTCTCGGCGATGGAAGGTCTCTAATCCCATCAAAGTCTTGGCCAACACCAAACCGATGTAGCTCTTGCCCTCTTTTCAAACCATGGGCCACTTCAATTAGCAGAATGCTAGACTTGCCGAAACTAGGGGCAAGAAGGAAACGAACCAACATGCACAAACAAAGGGCGTGTTGCCAAAAACCCCACCAAAGAAGATTACCTTGGTCGCCGACTTCAGAAAATCGATGGATCAGGCTGGGAATATCTAGCTCTCCATTGTGGACCAAAGATCAGGCCTCATGTAGAGTAAGCCCGCACATCAGTCCCAAAGCTTGGATGTGGCCAAAGTGGGGTTGAGGTATGATTTTCACATCGCACCGGGATCCCATTAGCACTTGAAATTCTTCGATTTTCGCGCATATCTCTTGTCCTCCAAAGCTAAAGACGTGTGCAATCGGGTTCCAACATCTAGCCGCGGCATGAAGGAACGGAAAACAAAGCGGAGAATGACTCAATGGGAAAAGTGCATTTATGCCGAAACCTTGGAAATTCACCTTTTTAGAGCCCTCTAAAGTTGCCATCCAATTCGAGAGTTTTTCGACGAAAAATGGCTCCATTTGTGAAGAATTTGCAGTTGAAATGAAGAAACTACGAAGTTCAACCTTTTGTAGAAAATAAGGCAGTGAGTAGAAGCCAGGTGTCAACAATTTGGAGGCCCTGTACATCGATGGCCAACAAGGCATACTGATGGTCGGCAAGAAGCATTGATGGCCGGCAAGATTTTTGTATGTCATTTGTTGTTGCGTTGTTTTGCTTATCAAGTTGTATGTTGTTCTATTTATCGAGTTGTCCTTGTTTTGTTTATCAAGTTGTTGTTGTGTTGTTTATCGAGTTGTATATTGTTTTTCGTTTCAATTGTTGGTCAGTTCATTACTCAATTAAGAACGTTGTGCCAATACAAGTGTTCAGTTTTCAATATCAAATTCAATCTCATTTCCATGCTAAGTGGTGCTCATTATGCAAAATACAACACATTTTCAAAGAAAAACTGGTTTTCATTCCAATTATGGTTGTTTTTACAAAAGTGCAGTACAAGTTTTTAAAGCAAATAAAACATGTCTGAAGCTGTACAATGTGCTAAAACTATAAACAAAAAGAAACTAAGCAAAAATACAAATATCAGCGCTGGTCGCCTCAGGCTCGAGAAGCCCTCTTTGTTTTCTTCCTCGGAGTAGTGGTGTAGACATCCCCGACGTCCTGGGAGGGAATCTCGTTTTGTTCATTTGGGCTTACTACAGTTCAGGACTCAATGTCATGGTCCTGTATCTAATCTCGCAGAGTGCAATGCAAGACCGATGAATCATCAAAGAGTCCAAATCCGACAAATCGTTTTGAAAAACAAATTTTTAGAAAGAAGTGCCAAACATGGACTGCTTTGCCAAATACAGAGTCGCCACCTAAATATTTTATTTTTGGGGGAATTTAGGAAACCCTGACTCGTTGCCTAAGGCCACGTGTCCGTCATCACCAAAGTTGCCTCGGCTCGGGAACTTGGGTACGATTGGGGAAGGTCAGCTATGAGCACCCCCGCTCACCCGATCAAAGATCGGCCTCTACTAACCATGATATCTTGTTTTGAAAACATTGTGTACTCTTATTCCGGTTAATTAGCTAGAATTACTAGGTGATGTGCACAACACACAAGTATAGACTAGATCGCCTAATTTGGAACAAAGCATCGCATATCCGTTTGTTTGGAAATGGTTTTGAATTTTGCTACTCGCAAGTAGGCTAAAAACATGGATTTCGATGAATTATTCCAATTCAAGCAATCCAACCTTCACCCACAGGCATTCAGGCAGTTATATCACATAAGCACATAGCCTCATGGTAAGCATGCTATTATGGCAACACTCACACTCATGCAAGATGCTAAAGCATAAAAAGCTTACCTAGTACTCCGAGCCAAAACAAGAAACTAGTTAGGAATCATGCATGATCCTAATTCATGTTAAAATGGCTAATGCATCGTAAAAATGCAACTAGAATAGGCTGGGCTAATCTAAGAATGGCATGTGAAATGCGACAACTCGATCCACGTATTCAAGTTGGAATTGAAATACTATGCAATTAGTATGATGCACCGAGCCCGGTGCGTGCAATACAAATGAATGAATGCAAACATGCATAGCATATAGATGCTAATTGAAACGTGTCCTAGAACTAACCATCGTAAGCAGTTAAGTACAAGTGAGAAAGAAGTGGGGGTTGGAAGACATGCATCACACACACGCACGCTTATTACACAATTCGCCCTCTCGACGGAGGAACCGAAAGAATAATACAAATTAATTAACTAACAAGCTAACTAATTATTACACAACACTTAACTAATTTAACAAATTAATTAAGCTACTAAAAGCAGTAAAGCAGCCTCGGGAAGAGGGACGAATGCATGTATGCTCGGCTTTGCTCGGAAATCCATCACCATGCTCATGCTGCCTCTATTTACACTGCTCTGCACCTCTGAAGACTGCACAAGTCCCAAGGTTCCTTCTGAACTACTCCCTAAACACTGTGGGAGGTCACCAACCAAGATATGAGGTCACCGGCCATGGTAAACTGGTCATCGGCCACAAATTTGGCTCTCAGACATGAATGTGTGGCCGGCCGGCACTGAAGATAGTCGACCGACCATCTCTTCCTGCAGAATGCGGTTTTGCTGCAGCAGAGGACAAACAGAGCATGGCAATGCATTTTCAAAGCAATGTATGCACGACCACCCTCCCTATCATGTTATGAACTCAAGGGGGTGTGGCCTTTGACTCTCGGATCATCGATCACGTATTCCAATGCATGATGATCAAAGAGGTCAAGTGTGCAATTTCAATGTCAAATGAAATGCACACAAACACACAATAGATCCTAACCTCTATCATGATTGATCAAGAGGCAAGGGATGCAAATATGCAAGTTAAACATGGAAGCAAACCAATGCAACATGAGCATGTGAGCAAACATGCAAACATTTAACAACATGTCAAACACATGACAAAATGCAATCTAACAAACATGCAAAATGCAACTTAAGCATACAACAATATGCAATAGGCCAAGTATGCGACAACATACAAGGCAAGCATGCAACAACATGTGGGAATGCACTTACACCAAGATGGACAGCTCTCTAATAAGCCCAAATCAGTGGCCAAAATGCTAAGGAAATGAGGACAAAAACACATACAAACATGCATGCCAATTGGCCTAACATTTAAGCATTAAGAGAGCAACTCTTAAGAACACTTAAAAGGAATGGAAAGCATGCAAATGTGACAACATTACATGCTCTGAAATGGTGCTAAAAGTGATGCCAAATCACATAAACAAGTCAAGCATGCATGATTAAGGCTTAAGGCTTAAAACTAGGCAAGGGAATTGAACCAATGCTACACAAAACAAAGAGCATATGGCCAGTATGACCCAAAACAGTCCTAAATCATGCTAAAATGAGCCTAAATCATGCAATGACCAAAGCCAAAACAAGCCATAATAAAGGGGTAAAATCATGAGGTATGCAAGGCCATCAAAGAGGTGTTACACTACACCTAATACAACCAAACATCGCATGATTTAAGCGACCAAAACAGAGTTATGACATGTCAAGATGAGCCCAAAAGCAACTTAGATGTCATCCCAAATGCCTAAGCGTGATGGCATACGCAATGACACATTCATAAGACATAAAACACAACCTATCCAAGGGATGGAATAGGTGATAAATGCAAGTATTCAAGCATACTATATGGACTGAAATGACATTCTAAGTGATGCCAAACCACTGAAATGATCCAAATTAAGCATGCTAGAGGATCCAACACCCGAAGCCTATAAGCTAGTTTGCATGGTAGCTATACAAAGCAAGTCATGGACGACCAAAACAACCAAAAACAGACCTCTAGCATGCTAAAACAAAGCTAGAAGCTTCATGGAGTTGAGCCAAATTCATGCTAAAAACACATGTTACAACATGATGCATGTTAAGGCCAAATCATGGGATTACAAGGCAAGTGTATGAAGCATACATGGCATGTCTAAACCAACTTAAAACAGAGGTATACCATGGCAAAACAACCACAAATACCAGCTAAGACATGGCCAACATGAACTTAAAAAAGGTGCTCACATATGAGGCAAATATGACAAATATTAAAGACAACAAGGAGAGGGGATGGCCCTCTCCTTCTTAGGACCTCAAAACACCATCCCCACCATTGAAATCCCTCTGGATTTTAGTGGTGAGAAGGCCAATACAAGGTGGTCCCGAAGCTCACAAAGAAGGGCACAAAAAAGAGGCCAAACAAGGCCTAAGAGGGGGTAAACAACCCCAAACACCAAAGAGATCTAAACAACTATTTTAAGCACTTAAAAAACAGAACTTTTATCAGTTATAAGTTAAGCTTAAAAACAGATGCAAGATAGACTAAAAGCTTGTGCAAAAATGGGGAATAAAGAGGGTAGTTTCTTACCCTTGAAGAACCTCTTCAAGAACACCACTCCAGCACCTTTCTTGGATTAAAACCAGCCCAAGAACTCTAAAAACAACTCCTTAGAGCCTTAGCAACCAAGGATGGTGTAACACTAGGTGTTTGTGTGCAATAGTGTGAACAAAAGTCACTTTAGGCCACAAATACACACACAAATGAGTGAAGAAAGGGAGATATAGAGATAGATAGATACAACTCTCTAACAATAATTTTCGGAACCTCTGGAACCTGTAAGGAGGGAGGAGAATCTCCATCTTTATAGAATTCCAAAATTGTATAGCTTCCAAAGTAAGCTAAACGAAGAGGCAAATCCCTCCATACACGTGTATGGAGGGGGTCAATTGTGCCAAAAGCAGATGGAAAGGGGTTGCCTAGCAGAAATGGCCGATTGATCAAAAAAGGTGGCCGACCGACCACAAAAGGTGCTGACTGGCCATAACTTTGGCCGATGGCAAAAAAAAATAGGGCCGTGGCCTCAAGCCATGGCCGGTGAGGTGTGGGGATGGCCAACAAGCCTTTGCCTGCCCTCAGAAGAAAAAAAAAAAAAAACACAAGTGTTTGGTCCATAACCAAGCACAAAACAAACAAGTCGAGAGGTCTTGAGGCAAGGCGCGCGGCCAAAACCTCCGAGAACTCGAGACGAACACGAACATGGATAATCATCGAGTATTCAAACGATGACGTCCAAGTCTTGAGAACGGTCAAAAATGGGGTGTCTACAATTGCCCCTCTTTGACAGAACTCGAAAGTCATAACAATGACGGGAGTGAATGTCAAAGCCCAGAGACGACCCATTTTTGACAAGGCCGAAGACTTAGACAAAGCATACAAGCTACAGACAAAGATATGCACCCGAAGGCAGGGCAAAATGCAAGAACAATGCACAAAGCCGAGCATAACTTATGATCATGCAAAGAAAGCTGTAACAAAGCATAACATGCAACAGTTTAAAGCTAGCATAAACCAAACTACATTACAATACAGAGAGGATGTAAGAGAATTATTCAATTCTCGCTACATCTCACACGGAGAATACAATGCCTGTCCAGTTCGTTTGCTCGTGCCAGCTTCAAATGAACCGTACATACAATATCGTGCCTGTAAAAGAAAGAAACTTAACAGGTACAATATTGTTAGAAATATGCATAACAATGCAATTTAAAACTGCGTGACAACGCGAGTGGAGGGATGCAAAACAATGCAACCTAAGGACGATGCATAACAATGCAAAAATGATGCAAAACAATGCAACCTAAGTGTGACGCATAACAATGCGGGTATAAGATGCAAAATGATATGCAATATTACAAAACAATGTAATAAACAATGCAAATGATATGCAGTGTATTTGAGATGATCAAACCAAAAGCAGTACAAAAACCTCACAAATATCATAAAGAGATGGAGATGCAAAATCTGTCTACCATAGAAAAGGTGCCGACACCCTCAAACCACAATCCCATCAGTGGAATAGGTGCGTACGCATACAGAACCATGTGTGCGTAGACGGAACACAAAATACAAGTAATTGGGTGGCATGATATAAGTGACGAATGACCCGCTGAGGAAAGATCGTGATCCTAAATGCTGGATGCGACACACTGCACTACAATGCAATGAATGTAATGGATAAGGCGCGCGGTGAAACCATATCTTGCCTAGGAAAGGCATAGACACAAACAAACCACGTCTAACACGGAAATGGTGCCGTCACCCTCAACACTAGGTGCGTACACATAATATCATAACCGTGCGTCAACGTGAAAAGTATGGGCATGTACTAGACCAAGCTCAACATGGAAAGGCGCAAGCCATAGATGGCTAATGCAGTAAATGCATGCAAACTACAATGCAATATATATTCTATATGCAATGGAATGTAATAGATAAATGCGATGAATGGAATGGATAAGGCGCGCGGCCAAAACATAACCATATCTTGCCTAGGAAAGGCATAGACACAAACAAACCACGTCTAACACAGAAATGGTGCCGTCACCCTCAACACTAGGTGCGTACACATAATATCATAACCGTGCGTCAACGTGAAAAGTATGGGCACATACCAGACCAGGCTCAACATGGAAAGGCGCAAGCCATAGATGGATAATGCAGTAAGTGCATGCACCGAGATGCATGACAATGCAGGTGGAGGTGAAACAAGCATATCAACACAAGTGAAGAGTGCACGACAATGTAGGTGGAGGCGAAACATGTGTATCAACGCAAGTGAAGAGTGCACGACAATGCAGGTGGAAGCGAAACATGCGTGTCGACGCAAGTGAAGAGTGCATAACGATGCAGGTGGAAGCGAAACATGCGTGTCGACGCAAGTGAAGAGTGCATGACAATGCAGGTGGAAGCGAAACATGCGTGTCGACGCAAGTGAAGAGTGCATGACAATGCGTGATGTTGAAATGCATGATAATGTATGATTATTGAAATGCATGATAATGCAAAATGAAAGATGCATGACAATGCGGGATAGGAAAATGCATGGCAATGCATGTGAGGTGCGCATGACAATGTGAGATAAGGAAATGCATGACAATGCAAATGAAACGTGCATGACAATGCGAGATAGGAAAATGCATGACAATGCATGTGAGGTGCGCATGACAATGCGAGATGAGGAAATGCATGACAATGCAAATGAAACGCGCATGACAATGCGAGATAAAGAATGTGCATAACAATGCACATGAGGTAATGCATGATAATGCATGTATCGTGCGCATGACAATGCGAGATAAAGAATGTGCATAACCATGCAAAAGCGAAATAACGTATAACCTACGCGCGTTCATTATAAGCACAACAAAACGTTATAAAGCAAATTCTAAATTTTGCAAGAGACAAAAGGATACAAAACAAGGATACACCTCGTACGTATCAAGTGTCGCGCATAGAAGACACGGCTCGAGGTCAACACGGAGGCCGGTTAAGCTTCAAAAAGGCACTTTCTTGCACTGTCTTGAGCAAACAAGGTCCCAAACCACATCAATGACCCAAACAAGGGTGTAGGAGATGAATCGGCCACCAGGGAAGACCACCAGCCATACATCGGCCATGAAATAAGGTCACCGGCCAAATATTTGGCCGACCGGCTAACAATTTGGCCGACCGGCCAAATATCGCTGCATCGGGGCAGTTTTGACATTTGGCCACGGGTTTTTAAATATAGGGCTTCAAGCCCTATATTTCTTACTTTCCCAAGCTCAAAAACTCTCCCCCTCTCTCTCTAGGTGATTTTCTCGCCCTCGATCTGTGCTTTTCCTTGGTTTTAGAGCCCTTTTCATCGTTTGATTCGCGAAAACCTCCCCGTTTTGCACGTTTTGAACCGAACAAATCTTAGTTTCGGTGTATTTTTCTCGACTTCCACCACTTGGGGTTTGTTTCCCCCGAGTTTTCCTCGATCTCTGTGCCCTTTCCAGACTTTGACCCTTCTGCCCATTTTTCACTCTCTCGGGGTTGACCTTAGGGTTGACTTTTTGCATTCTTGCTTGTTTTCCGCACTTTCAGACATTTTCACACTATTTCTGAGATGGCAGACGACATTCCAGTCAGTGGGGCTCCTCCGGAGATGGATGTGGACCCCGAGGCCGAGCTCCTGCCTCTTCACATCCGGCCATTCGATCTGGCGACCTACAGGCCGGCGATACACGTGCTTCCTCCTGACAGCCTCCGTCACTTCTGGAGCTATGCACGAGGTGCCCCACTAGAGCTTCTACTGCGCGAGCCAAAGTCACATCTATCATTCGGCGCTTCTGAGGTACACTCTTCTCTGTTTCATTTTTTGCAATGTAGAACATATAACTGCAATAGTCGAACTTGTTCTTTAACTGCTTAAATCAGACACACTAATACATCACCTGCTGTGATTCACTGTGAACACATCCACACCTGACATCTGTTTGAATCTGAACACGTGTACACACGCTGTGTTTTCACTGAACCACTAAAATACACTGATACATCATATGCTGTAGTTCACTGCGAGCACACCTGGACCTGATATCTGCTTGAATCTGAATACGTGCACACACACTGCATTTTCACTGATTCTGAGCACATTCAACACTGTATTTATAACACTGCTTCCCAACTTGTTTGTTTTGATAACAGGGAGATTCCTATGCCTTCCGAGGGTATGGGAACACGGTTGCCCGAGGTTGGTACATGGAGCTACCTGACGCGGTTCGTCGCATTGTTGACTGAGTCGGCTTTGGGACCTTCTGGATGGGACTCTCGCGCCTCACTGCGAGCAGGCCCCTTCTTGCTGCCTTGGTGGAGAGGTGGTGGGACACCACTGATTCCTTCCACCTTTCTGCCACCGGGGAGATGACGATGACGTCCTTTGATTTCTCGATGCTCACTGGCATCGGGGTGGGGGTGATCCGATCCCCTTTGATACAGACATGGACGAGTGGGACGCCACTCAGATGTACCTGCTAGGCACTCAGCCACCTCTTGCCCGACCAGGGTTTGTGAGGTACTCGTGGTTCGAGGATCACTTCCGGATCCAGGCGCCTACTACCTGGGAGGAGGAGGAGCAGTACGCTCGTGGTTTCATTATGTTTTTGTTGGGGACCACGCTTTTCGCCGACAGGGCGAACACTGTCGCCCTCTACCTGCTGAGCGCACTTGCGGATGTGACACAGATCCGCCGCTACGACTGGGGTGGCGCGAGCTTGCCCACCCTTTACGGATATATGAGTTCATCTTCCCGCCCCAGTGGGCAGCTGCTTGGAGGCTACTGGTGAGCCTGGGAGGTACATATTCCCTTTTCTGTCTTTTCAAATCTGCCTTTTATTATCCGCACACCATACACACTGCGCACACGCAATCTGTTTTACACTGACTGTACATTGCACACACTGCACAACACACTGCACAATACACTGCACACTATTCTCTGATTTCTGCTTTTATCTGTATACTGCTTTATCTGATAAGCCTGCTCATGTCTGCTCTATTACACTCTGCAGCTGTGAGTGTACGCTTATTTCCCAAGGGTTGCCCCAGTACCAGTCGAGGAGATGCCCCCCATGATCCCATTTTCCCATCGCTTTCACGTGAGGTGTGAGCGGAGGCCGCGGGAGCCCTTCATGTTCTTCCGCCGCTATTTTGACACCATTACCGCAGCCGAGGTATGTCAAACATTTCGGTTTATTGGCTTCGCTTTACATTACTCTTTCAATATCAGTAGGTAACAAGCTGTGTTTTATTTGCAGATTACCTGGCAGCCTTGGGCTTTGTTGCCCATCGCAGTTCGGGAGCGGTATGCCGGTGCTCGAGAGACTGCCCGGTTCAGAGTCTTACTAGAAGGCCCAGTCTGCCGCGCTTGGTACTTGGGTGAGCGCTTCTTGCAGCAGACCCTCGGCTTACCGGAGCAGGTAGTCCCGAGGCCGCATCCCACCCATATGAGGCATACTGAGAGATACACCTTCGAAGAGATGGTGGATTATACGATCGGTTGGGACTCGGAGGGCTTTAGAGGCGAGGGCGACTACATGGAGTTTATCCAGGCCTACATCATGCGGCCTTTGACTGGTGTTCGTCGAGCTGAGCGAGAGTGGCCAACGACACCAGCAGCAGGGGCGGAGTAGGAGCAGGAGCAGGAGCACCGAGGATGGCTCGGGCCCGTGGCAGGAGCGGATCTCGGAGAGAGCAGATAAGCGAGTGGCTAGCGTTACCTACGACGATGACATGCCGAGGGCAGGGTGGGGAGACTTACTAGATCCCTATTGCTCCCCCTCCGGCTGATCACGAGCTAGTCGGATTCCACGGTTTGCCTCCGGTATGTATTACTGCACTTTGCATCCTGTACAGTTATTTCATTTCATTTCTCTTGATATTCCGCAGAATACTGATGCTTCTACCACTTTTGCAGGCTTCTACTGAGTACACTCGCCAGTCTCTGGAGTTGACTGCCTCCGTGATGGAGATGCTACAGCGGAGCCTTGACCTGCTGGCTATTTACGGTATTCCGGCAAGCTTTTTCAACCACAATCTCAAACTGTGCACAGTCTGTTTCATACATAATCTGATGCATCGCACTGTCCACATGGCACTTGATACGTGGCCCTCACGGCATTGATACATTGTAACCCACGGATTGTTCACGGCATTGCTCACAGCATTCATACACTGCACTCATACACTGCATTCTGTATTCATACTCTACTCACAGCATTCATACACTGTACTCATATACTACATTCCGTATTCATACTCTGCTCACAACATTCATACACTGTACTCATACACTGTATTCCGTATTCATACTCTGCTTCACGTTGTATAACTGACGCATTTACCATTTGTCCTTTTTCAGGCCCCATTGCAGGTATCGGCTGCAGAAGGTGCTCCAGCAAGACCATCTGCGCCTGCCCGAGGAGGAGGGAGAGCAGGGCGAGGGACCGCAGTACACCACTGCACCAAAGCGGGGCGTAGTCATGGTGGGAGTAGCTCGCGGGCACCGATTTCAGATGATGATGATGAGTCTGAGGCAGAGGTGGAGGCAGAGTCGTCTGAGGAGGAGACTGGAGATGACTCGGGTTCGGGTTCAGATGGTGGAGCCGACGATGATGCTCCTGGACCTTCGTCCAGGAAGAGGACGAGGATAGACTCTCAAGCCTGACATGACTGCTGCTAATTCAGACTTTTGTTGCCTTTTTCTTTTTCTTGCTTTGCTTTTATTTGGGCACACTGTACTGCTTCAGGCAGATTTTGCTTTCTTCAAAACTATGTTCTTGAAAAGAATGACGGAATGAAACAAACTTTTTTGTTGAAAAAGTGTTGCATTTACCATTTCACGCATCGCATTGCATTGTATCGCATCATATTACATAACAATGTAATCGAATGGAAATTGAACATGTATGTGCTACTAGGCCAGGTAGTGAGCCAACATAACAAATTGACTCAACAAGCAACAATAAAACCTCGACAAGTTTACAACTCGATAAGCAAAGAGCAACAACTCGATAAATAAAATTGCGACAACTTGGTAAACAAATGAGCAACAACTCGATAAGCAAATGAGTAACAACTCGATAAGCAACTCGAGCAACAACTCGATAAGCAAATAGGTGTGACTTCGCAAAATCAACACTGGAAGGCATTGGAAGTGGGAACAATCACAAGTTCCCAACATGTTCAACACATAGACGGCTCATTCTGAACACAGCCCGTAACACAACACTCGGTTCCTTCGGCACACAGCTCATACAACGCACTGCTCATTCTAAACATTCAGCCCATAACATAGCGCTTGGTTTATTCTGCATGCGGCTAATCCTAAACAAACAGTCCAATCTGAAAAGATGGGATGCAAAGATGGGATCAACAGAAGTTGAAACATACTCGGATGCTCCGAACTTTCCCCTTTTCTTTTGCTTCGCAATCCAGAACACATATATTCACCATTCTTATGACCTGGGTTGGACCCTGCGGTTTTATGAAAGAATAAATCTTGTTTTGCACAAATGTAGAGAATGGCACAGCACTCTGAGCACAAAACGATTTTGTTTTGAAATTGAGTTTTTAACCGGGTATTGAGCCTACGACTGACCACGGCGCACTACGACTCAACAAAGAAAAACAAAAGGCAAACAACCTAAACGCATCGAAAAACACTCGAGACGACTCAAACAAGAGATGAACGAAACAATGAAGACGACACAGACGTGTTACGAAGGCAAGAGACCTCTTGGTCACGAGGAGCCAGTTTCTCTGGGTATTGTTTCCCACTCTTTCTCATTTGCAATCCTCACATCACTCGGCCCTCAGGCTCTATTTTTCTGAAAAAAAAAAAGCCTTTTTCTCACTTTTTCTCTCATCGCACATGTCTCTATTCTTCAATCTCTCATTTTTCAATCCCTCCCCTGGGTGGTTGATGGATAAACAAGAAGTTGTGGGTTCATGCCCCAACACTATCAGCTCATAGTTATTTCTTCTGGTGGCATTTAGGCGATGCCCTGGATGAGGGAGTGAAATGTCTCAACCCATCCCAATTCGTGCTTCGCACTTGGCTTGATACCTCGCTGCCTGGAGGATGTTGAGAGCTTTCGGCCCTTTTCTGTTAGCTTCCGCTGTGCCCTTTCTGGCAAGTACGTTGACAATGGGAAAAAGATAGGAAACCTGACTCGACTGTGCCCCTAGTTCATCATTTTGACGATTTTGTGTTTTGGTTTTCCACTAAAACAAATTTTGATCAATGTAATAGTTTGATTAACACGCTTATGCAACTTTTGATTCAAAATCATGCACGTTAGGCTATGAGCACTGAAAATTTTCCCTTTTTAGGTCCAAGAAAAGGTCCAGTTTTGAAACAAATGGAATAATTTTCGAGAAAACTAGTCTACCTCAGTAAAAATAATCTCAAAAACTTTTTTTGCAGTCGGCCACTACTCCACGAGCATGGAACCTACTCTTGAGATGCACAACCCCGGATCCATAACAATGGAAAACTGCTCCTTATCTGAAGGACACTACATGGCAACGGAAAGTTGCCCCTTGTTTGAGCAGCAACTCATGGCAACGGAAAGTTGCCCTTTGTCTGGATGGCGTCGCAGCAAACTGTAATCAGTTCTTATGGTGACGATCACAACCGAACTCTCGGATACAGAAATGACAAAGATGATTGGAACCATTACATGGACATAATCGATTTGGAAGTATTTATGGCTGGACTTCAGAATGAAGTTGCCTACGTATCCCAAACATGGGAATCAAGCCTTACGTAGTTCCAATTAAGGTACACTCGGGTATTTAACCTCTCCTTTTACGCTCTAACTTTTGCCAAGACCGCCCTTCCGGGTTTTCAACCTTGCGAGCTATGTTTTTCTTTACTTTTCATTTCTTTTCTTTTCTTTTTTCTTTCTTTTTTTTTTTCATTTTCTTCATTTTTTATTCTTCTTTTTTTTTTTGCTTTGCATTTTTCTTTTCTTTTTTTTTTTTTTTTCTTGCTCTAACTTTTGCCTGGGTCGCCCTTCCGGGTTTTCGGCTCTGCGAGCCTCTCAAGGGTAAAAGTGTAGCTTTGTCCATGTCAAATGGTTTTGAGATCCTGAAGTCATCTGAATCCAGGAGAATGGCTGCTATTCGCTGACGATGCAGGAGTCCATCCAATGGAGGGGCTGAATTTGCTCCTAGTGTTGTGGATAGGAACTCGGTTATCCTTCATCAATACTTTCTTCCTTCTTCCCTTCTGGAATTTGGCATTCTTGCCAGTCTTTATCTTTGACTCTTCGAGCACATTTGACATTTTTGCCCCTAGTTTAAGGGCTGCTTCAAATCTGGCCACACAGGCCTTACATCATGATTGGCCTTGGAACATTCTGAATCCAACTTCAAGGTTTGAAATCAAGAGGGGTCGAGTCTCGAGGCTGAGAGCGATCCTAAGCTGCACAATCTCAAGAGCGATTCTACACAGGTCTTCGCAGGACAGCGCAAAACATTTTTTGAAATTTTTTAAGAAAGCAACTAGTCGCTCGCGCTGAAGACAATGCGAAACCAATATGGATCAAGCCAGGATCCTTCTCAGTACTCACGTTAACAAGCATGATCTCATTCATTAAGGGCTTAGCACGCCTCTCTTTCTCTCAATTGATCAAAATTTTTTGCAAATTCCGAGGAATTGCTTCCTCTTTGTTTTTATCACAATGTTCAAAAAGTTTTGAAAAACTTAGGTCAATACAATGACTTATAGGCACAAAAGAGCAGGTGAAATGAACTGCCGTTTCATTCTAACTTCTGGCACAACTGGCGCAAGACAAAAGCAAACACAAGCATGTGAAAATTACCGCTATTTCATTTAGATCTTCTAGTGCAATTGGCTCCATGACAGAAACAGACTCGAAAGAAAGCAAAAAGATAAACACAAAACAAAATAGTGCTATCCGAGGTAACACCCCCGAAATCACCGAACTTCTGTACAACAAGACTGACTCGACACAACAAGACAGACCCGACCGACATAGTACAAAAAGACTGCCTATATACAAGATAACAAAACTGACTGAATACCCAAGTCAAAAAGTGCAAAACTAACATTCGCAAATGCTCAAAAGTGCGTGCCATATGCCACATCCGAAGTAAACTGAGCGCCGCCCGCAGGTGGACCAACTCCTGATCACATACTTGTAGTATCCTCGAAATCTAACAACTCAGCAGTGATAGACTTTGTTCAGGTAGGTGGGAGGATGACCTCATTGTCGATCAAATCCTGTACTTCATGACGAAGACGGAAACAGTTGTCGGTCCTATGACCGGTTTGCTGGTGGTACGCACAGTACAATTGCATCATGTGAGGAAGGGATATTCTTCAGGAGAGGCCGAGGCTCAAGGGGTCGAAGATGGCCCTTTTCGGCAAGGATCTGGAGCACCTTAGACAAAGGCATAGAAAGGGCATGGAATACCCTGCAAACTCGGGGTAGATACTTCGAGGTCTACTAACTTTTGCCGGACGCACTGCAAAAGGATCGGCAGGTGCTGCCTTGGCTTTCGGATCCCTCTCCAGGTGCAGAGTTAGGGTTGGAGGGAACGGTTCTGGTATGACGGTTCCTATCCCGGGGGAAAGCGTCATCCACAATTTTAGCCACAACTGCGTATACTTGCTACCTATTCAATCCTCCGGCTTTCAAGGCCTCGACTGCCCACAGCAGTTGTTCAACGAGATCAGCATCTATTCCCAACCTATTCAATCCTCCGGCTTTCAAGGCCTCGACTGCCCACAGCAGTTGTTCAACGAGATCAGCATCTATTCCCACTTTGTTCTTACCTCTAGCCTCAGCTTGATCGAAGGTTTGGGTTGCTACATCAGAGTGGAACCCGGTTGTTGTTGACATGTCATGGCCATAGCTTGAGACAGCCTCAGATTGGCTGAGCTCAATTACAATTCCCAATAGCGGGGGCTCCTGCGGTATGAAATTCCCGGCGTAGGATGTTGGTTGGTGGCAAAGCTGACATTCCGTAGGCGAGATCAGCCACAGATTGCTGAAGATCGCCAATCATTCCCATCAATTCAAACGTGGTGGGCTCACAAGTTTGACATAACTGGGGCATCCAGCCGGGTACGCGACAGGCGACCTAGGCGGATGTGGTACTTCAACATTGGTCTCGTCCTGTAAGATGTTTCCTTGGTCCAATGCGGCTGCCATGACCACAATTTCTTCTGAATCTTGTGTCATCATAAGTCCATTGAACTGAACGGAGATGACGCAACTGGTGGCTAACAGATCTGATGAACCGGTGAGCCTTGACTGGCCTTTCTCTGCCTTGCCTTAGCAAAAAGGGAACACTGGTTGCTCTGAACTGAATCTCTGGACCTAAAATAGAAAACAGGCAGCATCTCAGCTCAGTGTTACCAAGACAGATACTCGCAGATATAACTGAATTATTGTTCCCCAAATTACTGCCTCAAAACTAAATCTGATACCCGTAGATATAACTGATTCTCAAAAATACTGGTACTGATACCCGCAGGTCTAACACCCGGACTTGCAAACTGATACGCGCAACCCTATAGAAATACATTCTAACAGCACGTAGCAAGCAAACGAGAGCCAAAACACCCCTATGTTGGGGTAGGGTTTCCCTATCCTATTTTGTTTGGAGCTAGGGTTTCACTACACACGAAGCGGTTTCAAACAACCTACAATCGAGTAAGCAACATGTCTAGTTTGGAATGGTCACTATGGATTCCGAATATGCACTAGGTCGATTGGTCAAAAAAAGGGTGCCCCGGTAAAAATCGGTGTTTGTGTTCCCATCGTGGCAGAGCCCGTAACCGGTCAGCCTTATGGCGCGTTTCTCAAAACGAGCCTCCGGCAAACCGTTCAGGAATAGCAGACGGCAAACACTATGACTTAGGCGCACCAATGCAAATGCAATGCTAAGAAACACATGAGTGTAATCAAAACAAGATATCATGAGTTCGAGTTAAGTTCTCTAACCCCCCAACAGAGTCGCCAGAAACTGTAGACGTCCCCGAACGTCCCGGGAGGGAATCCCGTTTTGTTCATTCGGGCTTACTACAGTTCAGGACTCAATGTCACGGTCCTGTATCTAATCTCGCAGAGTGCAATGCAAGACCGATGAATCATCAAAGAGTCCAAATGCAGCAAATCGTTTTGAAAAATAGATTTTTAAAAAGAAGTGCCAAACATGGACTGCTTTGCCAGATACAGAGTCGCCACCTAAATATTTTATTTTGGGAAATTTAGGAAACCCTGACTCGTTGCCTAAGGCCACGTGTCCGTCATCACCAAAGTTGCCTCGGCTCGGGAACTTGGGTACGATTGGGGAAGGTCAGCTATGAGCACCCCGCTCGCCCGATCAAAGATCGGCCTCTACTAACCATGATATCTTGTTTTGAAAACATTGTGTGCTCTTATTCCGGTTAATTAGCTAGAATTACTAGGTGATGCGCACAACACACAAGTATAGACTAGATCGCCTAATTTGGAACAAAGCATCACATATCCGTTTGTTTGGAAATGGTTTTGAATTTTGCTACTTGCAAGTAGGCTAAAACATGGATTTCGATGAATTATTTCAATTCAACCAATCCAACCTTCACCCACAGGCATTCAGGCAGTTATATCACATAAACACATAGCCTCATGGTAAGCATGCTATTATGGCAACACTCACACTTATGCAAGATGCTAAAGCATAAAAAGCTTACCTAGTACTCCGAGCCAAAACAATAAACTAGTTAGGAATCATGCATGATCCTAGTTCATGTTAAAATGGCTAATGCATCGCAAAAATGCAATTAGAATAGGCTCGACTAATCTAAGAATGACATGTGAAATGCGACAACTCGATACACGTATTCAAGTTGGAATTGAAGTACTATGCAATTAGTATGATGCGCCGAGCCCGGTGCATGCAATACAAATGAATGAATGCAAACATGCATAGCATATAGATGCTAATTGAAACATGCCCTAAAACTAACCATCGTAAGCGGTTAAGTAAAAGGGAGAAAGACGTGGGGTTGGAAGACATGCATCACACACACGCACGCTTATTACACAATTGCGCCCTCTCGACGAGAGGGACCGAAAGAATAATACAAAATTAATTAACTAACAAGCTAACTAATATTACACAAACACTTAACTAATTTAACAAATTAATAAGCTACTGAAAGCAGTAAAGCAGCCTCGGAAGAGGGACGAATGCATGTATGCTCGGCTTTGCTCAGAAATCCATCACCATGCTCATGCTGCCTCTGTTTACACTACTCTGCACCTCTGAAGAATGCACAAGTCCAAGGTTTGCTTCTGAACTGCTCCCTGAACACTGTGGGAGGTCACCGACCAAGATATGAGGTCACCGGCCATCGTAAACTGGTCATCGGCCACAAATTTGGCTCTCGGCCATGAATGTGTGGCTGGCTGGCACTGAAGATGGCCGACCGACCATCTCTTCCTACAGAATCCTGTTTTGCTGCAAGCAGAGGACAAATAGAGCATGGCAATGCATTTTTCAAAGCAATGTATGCACGACCACCCTTCCTATCATGTTATGAACTCAAGGGGGTGTGGCCTTTGACTCTCGGATCGTCGATCACGCATTCCAATGCATGATGATCAAAGAGGTCAAGTGTGCAATTTCAATGTCAAATGAAATGCACACAAACACACAATAGATCCTAACCTCTATCATGATTGATCAAGAGGCAAGGGATGCAAATATGCAAGTTAAACATGCAAGCAAACCAATGCAACATGAGCATGTGAGCAAACATGCAAACATGCAAACATGTAACAACATGTCAAACACATGACAAAATGCAATCTAACAAACATGCAAAATGCAACTTAAGCAAACAACAATATGCAATGGGCCAAGTATGCGACAACATACAAGGCAAGCATGCAACAACATGCGGGAATGCACTTACACCAAGACGGACAGCTCTCTAATAAGCCCAAATCAGTGGCCAAAATGCTAAGGAAATGAGGACAAAAACACATACAAACATGCATGCCAATTGGCCTAACATTTAAGCATTAAGAGAGCAACTCTTAAGAACACTTAAAAGGAATGGAAAGCATGCAAATGTGACAACATTACATGCTCTGAAATGGTGCTAAGAGTGATGCCAAATCAGATAAACAAGTCAAGCATGCATGATTAAGGCTTAAGGCTTAAAACTAGGCAAGGGAATTGAACCAATGCTACACAAAACAAAGAGCATACGGCAAGTATGACCCAAAATAGTCCTAAATCAAGGTAAAATGAGCCTAATTCATGCAATGACCAAACCCAAAACAAGCCATAATAAAGGGGTAAAATCATGAGGTATGCAAGGCCATCAAAGAGGTGTTACACTACACCTAATACAACCAAACATCGCATGATTTAAGCAACCAACACAGAGTTATGACATGTCAAGATGAGCCCAAAAACCCACTTAGATGTCATCCCAAATACCTAAGCATGATGGCATACGCAATGACACATTCCTGAGGCATAAAACACAAACTATCCAAGGCATGGAATAGGTGATAAATGCAAGTATTCAAGCATACTATATGGACTGAAATGACATTCTAAGTGATGCCAAACCACTGAAATGATCCAAATTAAGCATGCTAGAGGATCCAACACCCGAAGCCTATAAGCTAGTTTGCATGGTAGCTATACAAAGCAAGTTATGGATGACCAAAACAACCAAAAACAGACCTCTAGCATGCTAAAACAAAGCTAGAAGCTTCATGGAGTTGAGCCGAATTCATGCTAAAAACACATGTTACAACATGATGCATGTTAAGGCCAAATCATGGGATTACAAGGCAAGTGTATGAAGCATACATGGCATGTCTAAACCAACTTAAAATAGAAGTAGACCATGGCAAAACAACCACAAATACCAGCTAAGACATGGCCAACATGAACTTAAAAAAGGTGCTCACATATGAGGCAAATATGACAAATATTGAAGACAGCAAGGAGAGGGGATGGCCCTCTCCTTCTTAGGACCTCAAAACACCATCCACACCACTGAAATCCCTCTAGATTTCAGTGGTGAGAAGGCCAATACAAGGTGGTCCTGGAGCTCACAAAGAAGGGCACAAAAAAGAGGCCAAACAAGGCCTAAGAGGGGGTAAACAACCCCAAACACCAAAGAGATCTTAAAAAACTATTTTAAGCACTTAAAAATGGAACTTTTATCAGTTATAAGTTAAGCTTAAAAATAGATGCAAGATAGACTAAAAGCCTGTGCAAAAATGGGGAATAAAGAGGGTAGTTTCTTACCCTTGAAGAACCTCTTCAAGAACACCACTCTAGCACCTTCCTTGGATTAAAACCATCCCAAGAACTCTGAAAACAACTCCTTAGAACCTCAGTAACCAAGGATGGTGTAACACTAGGTGTTTGTGTGCAATAGTGTGAACAAAAGTCATTTTAGGCCACAAATACACACACAAATGAGTGAAGAGAGGGAGATATATAGATAGATAGATACAACTCTCTAACCCTAATTTTCAAAACCTCTGGAACCTATAAGGAGGGAGGAGAAGCCCCATCTTTATAGAATTCCAAAATTGCAAAGCTTCCAAAGTAAGCTAAACGAAGAGGCAAATCCCTCCATACACGTGTATGGAGGGGGTCAATTGTGGATGCCAGCTGTGACAGCTGGCATAAAATATCTGCCAAAAGCAGATGGAAAGGGGTCGACCAACAGAAATGGCTTATTGATCAAAAAAGGTGGCCGACTGACCATAAAAGGTGCCGACTGGCCATAACCTTTGGCCGATGGCAAAAAAAAATAGGGCCGGTGGCCTCAAGCCATGGCCGGTGAGGTGTGGGGATGGCCAACAAGCCATTCCCTGCCCTCGGAAGCAACAAAAAAAAAAAAAAAAAAACACAAGTGTTTGGTCCATAACCAAGCACAAAACAAACAAGCCGAGAGGTCTTGAGGCAAGGCGCATGGCCAAAACCTCTGAGAACTCGAGACGAACACGAACATGGATAATCATCGAGTGTTCAAACGATGACGTCCAAGTCTTGAGGACGGTCAAAAATGGGGTGTCAACAAGTGGACTCTGGGGCAATCTCTCCGTCAGCATCGCTGTCCGAACTTGGAGCAGAACCCGAGTCAGTGTCATCACTGCTCTCCACCTCAGAGCTCAGCTCGGCATCGCCCCCGCTCTTGGAACCCGAGCCAGATGACTCTAAATGTTGACTCATTGTCTCCTCAGAGTCGCTCGTCTCAGCATCATCATTACTCAGAATGGGCTCTAAAGGGCCGCTCTTCAACTCGAGCGCCCCTAGCTCTACTTCGGCCTCGTGCCGAAACCTGTCTCTCTCTCCTCCTTGCTAATGGAGGAGGCACTACTAGTGCGAGCGCTACAACTGCCGCTAGTGCCATCGGTATGGGTGGAATCGGAAAAGGCAATTGTTGCATATTAGTTATAGCATTTGTATCAAAGGCAACCATAGTATGCAGAATGAGTATATGCAAAAGTCAGATACAGTATGTGAATACAGTATGCAAACGCAATGTGTCAGATGTGGTCTATCGAAGCAATGTATCAGTGCCTTTCAGTTGAAATGTCAGTGTCAGTGTGTCAGTGTAAATTTGATGCCTGGAATGTAAAACTAAAGAAACTACTTGAACACCGTAGAGGCTGAGTGCCTCTCTCCTCTGTACCATTCCCATCAGCGAGGCTATCAGCTTGAGGGTGCCTCCTGTGTACTCAATCGATGCCCGTAAATGTAGTCTGAATGAATAGTATATGCAAATGAATATATCTGAAATGAAATATGGCGTGCAAGTGCTTACGTGTGGTTCATACCGAAGTCGGGCCTCGGATCCCGGCAAGCCCATGACCAGCTTAATCGGGATCTGGTAGGCATCCCCGGTGTGTCGCCAGCAAGTCAGCATGGTGGGAAGCTCTTGCCAATCAGCCCTCTACCCCTCTCGGGAAGCCCCTCTTCCATGGGCCCTGCTCACCTGGGTCACTCTGGGCATCGCTCTCGCAGCAGGAGCTCTCGCCTCCTCAACTCCATGAACACTGGTCAGGGGCAGCATCAAGTGTGTTAGGATGAAAGCTGCATAGTCGCCCTCCGCTCGAAAGAAGTCGGCGTCCATGCCCACCATGAACTGGATGACCCCCTCAACAAATAGGCTCTCTGTGGACTGCATAGACTCTAGTGGAGCCATCGGGATGATAGGGTTAGGCAGGCTCATAATCTGGCCCACGAAGTGCTCACCCAAGAAGACTGCGGTAGCGGGAGATGGCCCAGGCCCCGGTAAATTGATCCCGGACCCCCTTGGCATCAAGGCCAATGGCTGCCATGTAATTTGCAAATAGAAGTTGTACATATTATTAGTTGCTATCAGTTGTTAAATGTGTGAAGCAGAACAGTTTCAAAGCAAAAATGACTGTGTTTGGATTACCTCATGGGCAGCTACTATGTCGAAGTACTGCGTGAAGAATGTGAAAGGCTCATGGGTCCTACGGTGAAGCTAACCGTCGTATATCCACAAATAGGGAACTATCAACAGAAGCTCCTCTACAAGCTCCAGAGTGAGAGTCGGGAAGTATGCGTATACCCATAGCTGCAGGGAAAATACAACGATATGTGATCAATATAGTATTAAGCAGATGCAAAAAATGAAAAATGGAAAGCACAATGTATGAATAATGTTTGAGCAGATATAGAAATGCGAAGCATAAAGCATGTGTTGAAATAGATGTAAAGTAGAAACTATAAAGAAAGTATAAAGTGCAAAGAGAGAACTGAGATGTGTACCTCCCAGGCTCGCCAGTAGCCTCCAATGAAGTCTCCTCGTAGACAGGAGGTAGAGCTCATATATCCTTATAGCGTGGCGAGGCCAGCTCTGCTCCAGTCATAGAAACGAACCCGAGGAATGGTCACCAGGGCACTCAGCAAAAGCAAGCCTATGGTATTCCACCTGTTCAAAAACAAGGTGGTACCAAAGACGAACATCTAGAAGCTCCTGGCATCCTACTCGATCTCTTATATCATCTCGGGGTCGGTCCCTCTGAAGAGAACCAAGTGTATCTCACCATCCCCGTCTGGTATATGGGTGGGTATGCCCCCAGTAGCTTGAACCAGGATGCCTCCCACTCCTCCATATCTATATCAATAGGGATCAGATCGCCCCCTACGTCTAAGCTGGTGATCATGGCAAAGTCGTAAGGAGTCATCGTCATCTCCTTTGTGGTGGAAAAGTGGAAGGAGTTGGTGGTATCCCACCACCTCTCCACTAGCGCTCCTAGGAGGGGATGGCTTGTGGTGACCCGAGTCAAGCTAGAGCAGAAGAGGCCAAAGCCTGCCTCCTGAATGATGTCTCGAACTCCAGCCGGGAGCTCGTCATACCAGTCTCGAGCAGTCGTAGCACCGTAGCCTCTGAAGGTGCGAGACTCACCCTATGGCAGAAGACAAATGCATCAGATTAAGGCAGAAGACAAATGCAGCAGATGAAGGCAGTGTATGAAATGCAATCAGATGAAGGCAATGCAATCAGATGAAGACAGTGCATGACATGTATCAGATGAAGGCAGTGCATGAAATGCAATCAGATGAAGACTGTCACGACCCAAACCCGCCCCTAAAAGTTTGGTCCATGACTGGCCTGTACATAGGCCTCAAAACAAAATTTCATGAATATTTATTCGAATACAGGGCCTTAAGCGGAAGCAAGTAACAACATAAAGACAACGCCCATTGAGCTGGTGTATACATGGAGACTTAGATTAATTTAAGCATTTAAATATACCTCCAATTACATATATAATCATAGAACTTATATAGATCTCACACACTAATACATGAGATTCAATAAGGTACACAATTCCCTAATACAAAGTTAAAGCCTCAACACAGAGGCGAAACCCAGGCAGCTTGACAAAGAGACGAACCTCGATACAACTCTAGGGTTGGTCCCTGATGCCTCACCTACATATACATAAAATAAAGGGGTGAGCTAACGCCCAGTGAGTAATATTATAGTAAAGAGGTTAATGAATGATGTCCTTAACATTAGGAAAACATATTTCACAATTTAGAAACGTATCATAAATCTTTTCAAGACAAACATTTATCGTATCATAATCCATGCCTTTTTGAATGGAATACATAATTGAACTATTACAAAACATTTTACGCGGTACGTGGTACGCCCACTTAGACAAAAGATTAGAAGCATATTTTAAAATGGGACATCCATTCGTGCGAATAAAATACCACATCACAACATGATTCATATAACGATGTCAAAACCTTTGTATTCATATCATATGTTCTGAACGACCTCGGGTCCATGTATAACAAAACGGCCTCGGGCCCAATCATATATCAAAACAACCTTAGGTCCAAACGTATCATATCGTATCATGGAGTAGATGGGACATCGACATGTCTCCACCTCTCCTTGGGCCCAATTCATGTATAGATGGATTCAAGAGGTGACTTGTACGGACTCTAGAGGTGACTCCTGCTGTAGCACTTAGTTCCGTACAACACTTTGTTCCATATTAAAGTCCATAGGTCTTAAAGACCGAACACTCATGCCATAGCATAAGCAAAACAGATAAACAGAACGGCCTTGGGCCCACCATATCATACTATAAACAATTTACATTTTCTTATTCATGACTCATTTTACTTTTCTTGGAAACTTGTGTATTTAACACAGTATGACATTTAGAGAATCATGTCTCCCATTAACAAAATACGATATTTAGAGAATCATGTCACGCATTAGTTAAAATAGACAATGAAGAACATATCTTTACTATACTATTCCTCACAGTGTTGGGCCCCTAGTAACAATGGGACGATGTCCTCGTTGACATGGTAGGATCCTCTTTAGCCTCTTTAAGAACCATAAAACTCCTTAAGCCTTTACCATCACCTATTCTTGCATAAACATGATGAATTTAAGCCAAATCTTTGAGTTCCTCTTCCATTCCTACTCTTCTCCCTTCTTCTCTTTGAGTTTTCTCTAGAACTCTCTTCCCCCTCTCTCTCTCTCTCTCTCTCTCTCTCTCTCCCTCTTTCTTAGATATTTTTGGGCTCAAAGTAATGAGCTCAACTCATATATCACATATACATATACACATTTCATTATATAAGCCTATCACAAATTGGGAGAGCAAAACACGCCTTTACGAATCGTACGAAATCAAATTTCAATTAAACTTCCCAGATTACTCTAAAAATTATGTTGATCATAAATATGTATTATGTTCTTGTTTCTGAAGTCTCTAAGGCGTTCAATTTGCAGTGCAAAGTTAACCACCCAAACATACCTTAGCGAATTTGATGGAATAAATGCCCAATTAATTTTCCCAAATGGTTCTAAAAATTCCCATTAACATGTCTACGTACTCAATTCCGATTTCTGAACCCATAAAGATCATTAATTCCAGTTTTAAAGTCGTAGCTCAACAGATAATTCTTCAATTCAAACAAATATAATTGAATTGAAACACATTAATCCATAGGTAACTAAAGGTAATTCCTTATACTCATTTTTGGGGTCATTACAAAGACAGTGCATGAAATGCAATTAGATAAAGGCAATTCATGGTCAGATATGAGGCAGTGTATGAAATGCAGTTAGGTGGATCCGATACAAGGCAGTGCATGAATTGCAAATGACGAAAGGTAAAATACATGAAAAATAAAGGTCTTACCTCAACGGCAATGGCCGACAAGCGAGAATCCAGCTCCCTCAGCAAAAAGTCCTGTCGTGCACCGTGGGCAAACTCGGTGAAGCGTCTGATGCTTTCAAAAGTGGGCAATATGTGTGTCTGTGGGTGATATCTCACCGGATCGAAAGGCCGTGCCCTTAGTGGTAGCGGCTCAGGCTTGGCCTCGGGCTTGAACTCTGCCTCCAGGTCAACCTCAAGGTCAACTATCGGCTACTCTACCTGCGGCACAGGTGGAATTATTGGGGGAACCTCGAGAGGAGCCCCGTCATGAGGAATCTCGTCTGCCATCTGGAAATATGTGCGAAATGGGTGAAAAGTGAAGAAGAATGAAGAAAAAGGGTAAACTTGGAAAAAGTCAAACCTAGGAGACAGAAAATGGAGGAAAAAGTCAATGTCGGGAAAAGTGCACAAAACTCGAAAGAAACTCGATGAGAATAAGCCTAGAATGGTGGATGTGAGGAAGGAAGCACCGAAATCAAGTTTCAATCGGTTCAAAGTGAAGGAAATAAAGATATTTTAGCGAATCAACTTCCCGTGGGGTGTTGAAAAACACGTAGAAGAGGCAAATCTAGAGAGAATGAGTGTCTAGAGATAGAGGGAGGAAGATTTCGGACTTGGGAGAGTGAGGAAATGAGCCTTAGTGGCTCATATTTGAAGTCCCAAACTGAATTGACCAAAACACCCTCGATATGCCATTGATGGCTGGCAAGGCTCATCGATGGTGGGCAAGGCACATCAGTGGCCGGCACCTGGCCGGCGGCCTTCTCTTGTGGCTGGTGGGTGGCCATCAGCTTCCCTTGGGGTCCTAATGATGTTTTGTATCCTTAGTTCCCAAAAAGTGTTGGTGTAGTTCACTGTTAAGTTCAGAATGTCTCTACGGAAGCTCAAAACTGTGTTTTCGGTGCGCAATGTGCATCACTTGTCAACATGAATGAGGTGTATCCTTTAAATATAGTGTAATTCTTCCGAGAGGTGAATAGAAAGTTGCTATTGAGCTAGTTTTCATCAAATTATGCTTTGATATCTTGCATAGAACATGCATTTCTTATTCGTTGTTGCATGGAACATGCACTTCACTTTGTGGCATAGAATATGCATTTCACATATGTTGTTGTAAGATGTGCATCTCACGGGAATTGCATGCACGTCTTGCATTCGTTCTTGAATCATGCATGGAATGTGCATCCACTTTTGTTTCATTCATAGAATATGCTTCCGTTATGAATCACGCATAGAATATGCTTGTCCTTTCTTTTTGCATAGAACATGCCATTAACATTGTATCTCGATTGTTTGTTTTGCATAGAACATGCCATTAACATTGTATCTCGGTTGTTTATGTTGCATGGAACATACATTCCTACTGAATTACACTTGTTAGGCTTCTTTCTTGGAAATGCATGATATTGTATGTACGATTCATTTAGAGGAGTTCCAGGTAAAATCATTCGTGCCCTTCGAATTGTTTCCATACCACCCCTTCCTCCTCTCGCGTGAGACGTGTTAGGAACCCTTCGGTTAAAAACATTCGGATGCATCCTGGTGTTCACACTACCCTTCGGGTAAAAACATTCGGATGTCTCCCGATGTTCACACCATCCCTCTCGGTTAAAAACATTCGGGTGTGTCCCGATGTTCACACCACCCTCCTCTCTTCAATATAAAACATTTGGGTGTGCCCGGTGTTCACACCATCCTTTTTCTCCTTCCACGTGCAACGTGTTAGGATCTTAGTTAAGACCTCAGGTGTGCCAGATGGTTACGTCGTCCTTTGCCTTTCCTGTGCGTCGTGTAGTTAAGCCTTAATTTTCTAACATCCTTTCTACATGAAATGTAGTTTGGGTTTGTGTTTCTCGCGCATGGTGCGTTGTTTTCTTTTCGTGATTGGAATTGATGTGCCTTGTTTTAGTTTGTTTAACTATGGCATTTCCTTGCATAGCATTTTCATTTAAATGTTTCATTGCATAGCCTCATTGCATGATCATAAGTTATGTTCTTGCATCTTGCATATCATTTGCATTTTACCCCAGAACTACGTTGGTTTGATTTCTTGCAAAGGGATATGTAGGTAGCTTGCAGGCGCAACCATTTACTTATGTTTTGATTGTTTGTCCAAGTCTTACGACCTTGTCAAAATGGATTGTCTTTGGGCTTTGACATTCACTCACGTCATTTGATGGCACCAAGTTCTATCAAAGAGGGGCAACTGTAGACACCCCATTTTTGACGACCCTTTAAGACCTGGATGTTCTTGCAGGTACATCCGATGAGAAGTCTGATTGCTCACTGTAGACACCCCATTTTTGACCGTCCTTAAGACTTGGACGTCACCATTTGAACACTCGGTGATTATCCATGTTTGTGTTCGTTTGGAGTTCCCGGAGGTCTCTGCTACGCGCCCTGCCTCAAGATCTCCGAACTCGACCGTTTTGTGTCTGGTTTTGCACCAAACACTTGTGTTTTGCCTTGGAGGGGTAGGGAATGCCTTGTGAGGCATCCCCACACACCATCGGCAGTGGCTAGAGGCCACCGGCTGGTTTTTGTTGCCACCGGCAATACATTTTGCCGGTCGGCACTCCATTTTGTCAAAATGACAATTTTGAGTGGTCGACCACTGTTCATCTACTTTTTGTAGATATTTTGTGCCAGCTGTGATAGCTGGCACCCACTGCATTCCCCTCCATACACGTGTATGGAGGGATTTCCCTCTTGAATGGCTTGTTTTGTAAGCTTTACAAGAGGGAATTGCCTATATAGGAGAGAGTCTTCTCTTGGCATGGAGGTTAGACACTTGTTAGACATTTTAGACAGCTTTGTAAAGCTTGAGTTCTAGGGTTAGGGTTAGAAATATTTCCTATCTCTATAAGTGTGTGTTTTGTGCCATTTTTTTGCTCACATACACACACTAACACACCATCTCTTGGACTTGAGACCCTTGGAGGCTTGTTTGAGTGTTTTGGAGGTGGATTCAAGCCAAGAAGGGCTGTTGGAGCATCATTTGTGAAGGTGGTCTTCAAGGGTAAGAAACTTCCCTTTTATTCCCCATTTTTGCATCCTATTTCTACCTATCTTAGAGCTGTTTTTGTGTTTAGTGTATAACATAAAAAAGTTTTTTTTAGGCCCTCTTGATAGTTTATTAAGAGTGTTTTGTGCTTTGGGGAAGTTTGACCCCTCTTAGGCCTTGCAAGGCCCTTGTTTTGTGCCATTTTGTGCAAGTTTCGAGACTTTGGTGTTTGGGCCTCTTCACCACTGAAATCTTGAGGGATTTCAGTGGTGGAGATGGTGCCTTGAAGTCTCCAAAAGGGGAGGGCCACCCCCTCTCCTTGTTGTCCTTGAAAGGGACCATTTTTGGCCTCTTGAGGGAGCCTATGTTAGAGTGTGTGTTGATCATGTCTAGGCTGCATTTCATGCTTATTATGCCATAATATAATCATGTTGTGTGTTGGTTTTGGTACACCATGCATGCTTAGCATACCTACCATGTAATGCCTTGTAATTGCCTTAATATGCCTTAGGTTGTTAGCCTTTGTTCGAGCATGTTTTAGGCTTAGCCTTGTGAATGTTTTGTGCTTATTTTGCCATGCTTTAGGTCTGTCCATAGTTGTTTGGATCGATTTTGGCATGCTTAGTATAGCTCCTTTGCATTTGTGGCTTGTCGGGCTTGTATGCCTCAAGTATGTGAATGTGTAGCATGTGTTGATTGCATCATTTTGGTGGTTTGGAACCATCCAACATGTAATTTCAGTCCCTTTGGCATGCTCATATGCTTGCCTTAGTTGCCTCTTTGTTGCTTTGAGAGCATGTGTTGTATGCCCTATGTTTTGACCATTGTGCATGCCTTTGAATTTGAGCCACTTAGATGCCATCTAAGTAGTCCTTTGGCCTTGTTTTAACATGCTAAAAATCTGTTTTTAGTTGTTTAATGCATGCCATGTTTGTTATGCTAAATGTGCTTCAAGGCTTCATGACTTGCCTCAAGTACTTGGACCATGCTTGCATGCTCATGCTTGTCTCATTTGGGTTGGTTTGGCACCACATTTTGACATGATTTTAAAGCTTTTCATTCCATGCCAATTGTCCATGTTTAGCCTCTTTCAAGTGTGTTTGAGAGTTGCTTGTTTAATGCTTAGGTTTGTGCCTTAACATGTGCATGCATGTGTGTGTGCTTAGCCTTCCTTTTTGGGCACTTTGGCTACTGATTTTGGGCCTATTTGGAGTTGCCTAAGTCATGTTTAAGTCCACCCCTTTGCTTGGTTTGCATGCTTGCCTTGTATGTGTGTTTGCATACTAGCATTCTTGTTTGCATCCCATGTTGCATACTAGTTGACATGTTTAGGATTGCACACATAGACATGCATGCCTTGTTCCTTGATTTGGTGATAGGAATTGGGCCTCATTTTGTTTGATTGGTTTGCATTTCATTTGACATGAAAGTGCACACTTGATCCTTTAGGCCACCATGCATAGAAATGCGTGATTGGTGGCCCGAGAATCGAGGCACATCCTCCCTTGAGTCATTAACATGATAGGGAGTGTGATTGGTGCATACATAGCTTGAATTGTATTGCCATGCAAGATTTTTCCCTCTGCTGCTGTGAGTTGCAAGTTCTGCAGGAACTTATTGCCGGCCGGCAGTATTTAGTGCCGACCAGCAGTCAATCGATGGCCGGTGGATCTATTTTGTGCCGATGGCCACATCCTAGTGCCGGTGGTCATTTTACTTGGCCGGTGGGATCCCCCAGTGTCCTGAGAGGCATTCCTGAGACTTTGGCAGTTTTCAGAGGAGCAAAGCAGGGAAAACAGAGGCAGACTATGCATGGCAGTGCGATTCTGAGCAAATCCCGAGCATGCGCTGCATCTGACTCGCTTTCCGAGGGCTTTACTGTTTTAATTAGATTAATTAATTTGTTAATTTAATTGATCTGTAATATTTAATTAGCTTGCGTAGTTAATTAATTTGTATATTCTTTTGGTCCCTCCGAGCGAGGGCAATTCTGTAATAAACGTGTGTGAGTGGTGTGTATGTCTCCCAACCCCCACTTCTTTCTTCCCTTTTATTTACCTGCTTATGATGGTAGATTAGGGCACGTTTATTTTAGCATACCTTATGCAATGCATGCGTGCATCCATACATTTGTCTTACATGCACCGGGCTCGGTACATCACGCTAACTGCATTGTATTTCAAATTCCAAGTTGAATACTTGTTACTTGTAGCATTTCACATGCCATGCTTAGGATAGCCGAGCCTGTCTAGATTACCCCATTGCTTGTGTTGCATTAGACACTTAACATGAACTAGGGCATGCATGTTTGCTAACTAGTTTTTTTGTTTTGGCACGGAGTACGATGTAAGTATTTATGCTTTAGCATATCGCATGCGTGTGAATGTTAACATGACAGCATGATTACCATGAGGCTAAATGCTTATATGAGATAAACTGTTTGAATGCCTGTGGGTGGAGGTTGGATTGCTTGAGTTGGAAAAACTCGTTGAAATCCGTGTTTTAGCCTACTTGCGAGTAGCAAATTCTGAAGCGCTTTCAAAACAAACGGATATGCAATGTTTATTTCCAAATTAGGCAATCTAGTCTATACTTGTTTGTTGCGCGCATAACATAGTAATTCTAGGCTAATAATTGGAATAAGAACACATAACGTTTTCAAAATCGGTATCACGGTTAGTAGAGGCCGGTCTTCGGACCGGGCGAAAGGGGGTGCTCATAGCTGACCTTCCCCGATCGTACCCAAGCTCCCGAGCCAAGACAACTTTGGTGATGACGGACACGTGGCCTTCGGCACCGAGTCAGGGTTTCCTAAATTTCCCATTTTAAAAAATATTTAGGTGGCGACTCTGTATCTGGCAAAGCAGTCCATGTTTGGCACTTCTTTTCAAAATGTGTTTTTTCTCAAAACGATTTGCCAGAGTTGGACTCTTTGGTTCAGATTTAGAACCGTGACAATTCGAGTCCTTGAACTGTACTGACCCCAATATGAACGGAACGAGACTTAACCCTCCCGGGGCGTTCAGGGACGTCTACAGTTTCTGGCGACTCTGCTGGGGAGTTTAGAGAGCTTGACTCGAACTCGTGATATCCTGTTTTGATTCCATTTATGTGTCTCTTTGCATTGCATGTGCATTGGTGCGCCTAGGACACCGTGTTGGCCATCTGCTATTCCTGAGCGGTTTGCTGGAGGCTTGTCTTGTCAAGACATGACCATAAGGCTGACCGGTTGCGGGCTCTGCCAGTATGGGAACACAAACCCCGGTTTTACCGGGGCACCCTTTTTGACCATTCGACCTAGTGCATATTCGGATCCATAGTGACCATTCCAAACTAGGACAGGTTGCTTACCCGATATAGGTTGTTTGAAACCGCTGTGTGCGTAGTGAAACCCTAGCTCCTGACAAAATAGGACAGGGAAACCCTACCCCAACATAGGGGTGTATTGGCTCTCATTTATCTGCTATGTGCTTTTAGAGTGTATCTCTGCAGGGAACGCATATATCAGTTTACAAAGTTTGAGCATCAGGCCCGAGGGCACTAGTATCAGTGTTGTTGAGAATCAGTTGTGTCTGCGGGTATCAGTTCAGTTTTGAACAGTGATTCTGGGGAACAGTGATCAGTAGTAGAGTGCAGTTGTTCGGCTACACCCGTGTTTGATCTGTTTGGGGCTGAAATACTGTTTGTTTTCTGTTTCAGTTTAGAGGTTCGGAGAGTCGACCCAGAACAGTTAGTGTCTTCTCCTTGCTGAGGCAGGACGTAGCATGACGCAGAATTCAGAAGAGATCGTGGTCATGACGGCCGCGTTGAGTCAAGGAATCACCCCGCAAGGTGAGGCTAATATTGATTTGCCGCATCCACCCAGGTCGCCTGCCGCACACCCAGTTTGGACCCCTCAACTATATCAGGCTCGCGAGCCTACTACATTTGAACTAATGGGAATGATAGGTGATCTTCAAAGATCCGTGGCGGATCTTGCCTATGGGATGTCTGCTTCGCCACCAGCCGTACCATATGCCGGAGGCTTTATACCCCAGGAGCCCCCGCTGTTGGGCCGAATTGTTATTGAACTTAGTCAACCGGAGATGGCCTCCAGTTATAACAATGACATGTCAACACCAACTCAAATCCTAGATCAGGCTGAGGCCCGAGACAAAGGTAAAATAAAGGCAGATGCCGATCCTATCGAACAACTGCTGTGGGCAGTAGAGGCTTTGAAAGCCAGGGGGATGAACAAGCAACAGATATCTGCAGTTGTGACAAAAGCTGTGGAGGACGCTTTCCCCACTCCGCCTGAGGGCAGTTCCAGTCAATCAGAGAACCGGGATAGGCCCCGTCACGCCAAAACAGTTCTTCCCGCTCCCAACCCTGCATCCGGAAAGGATCAGAAATCCAAGGCCGCACCCGCCGATCCGTTCGCTAGTGCATCTAGCAAGAGTGCTCAGGCTCCAAAGTACCTGCCTCGAGGGCACCGAGTCTTCCATCCTCTCTACATGCCTTTGTCTAGGGCACTTTTGATTTTGGCCAAAAAGGGGCATCTTACACCTCTTGAGCCCCGACCCCTCCCGAAGAATCTCCCTGCTACGCATGATCCTGCTCAGTACTGTGCGTACCACCAGCAGACAGGCCACCCTACTGACAATTGCTTCCGCCTCCGCCATGAGGTGCAGGATTTGATTGACAACGAGGTTATCCTCCCGCCTACCTCAGCCAAGTCAGTCACTACAGAGTTCTTGGATTTTGAGGATACGATAGTGCAAGCATGTAATCAGGAAGTGAACCACCTGCGGGCGACACTTGGCATATTTTGATGTGGCGTCTGGCACGCATTTTTGAGCATCTACGGTCACTGGTTTTGTAAATTCTGGCTTGAGCGTCGAGTCGGTCTTTGTTTTTTGAGTCTGTCTCATTGTCTTGAGTCAGTCCTTTTTGCTTACGGGTCTGTCTTGTTGTAACAAGTCAGTCCCCTTTGTATAGAATGTCAGGTGATTCCAGGGTTGTTGCCTTGAACACCGTTTTCCCATTATCCTTTTGTTTTTGCTTTTTGAGTCTGTTGCTGCCGAGGAGCCAACTATACCAACAAAGTTGAATGAAACAGCCGTGGCTATCACATTTCCGTACTTGTTGTTGTTTCTGCTGGTTGTGCCAGAGGATGTGAATGGAACGACAGTACATACCACCTACTTTCTTGTGCCTTGAACATCGTTGTAATGACCTAAGCTTTTCATAAAACCTCTTTTCGAACACTGCGGTGATGAAAACGAAGAGGAAGTAATTCCTCGGGTTTTGTAAAATTTTGATCATTCTGAGAGAAAGAGAGGCATGCTAAGCCCTTAATGAATGAAATCATGCTTGTCGGCGTGAGTACTGAGAAGGATTCTGGTTTGATCCAGACTGGTCCCACACTATCTTCTGCGCGAGCGATTTGTCACTTTCTTAAAAACTTTCAAAAACAAAATGTTTCGCGCAGTCTTGCGAAGACTTGTGTGGAATCGCTCTTGAGATTGTGCAGCCCAGGGTCGCTCTCAGCCTCGAGACTCGACCCCTCATTTTTCAAAACCTTGGATTTGCATCCAGAATGTTCAAAAGTCAACTACAATGCGAGGCCTGTGTGGTCCGATTTGAAGCAACCCCCGAACAGGAGGCACCAAGGTCGAGTCAAAAAGATTAGACCTTACCAGAGGAAGCTTGCAAAGCAACCGTGATGGATTCTTCTGCAAAGCACTGCAACAGCCGTTCTACTAGATACAGGGAGGCTTCAACCTCAAAACCATTTGGCATGGGCTTGCTACACTTTTACCCTTTGAGAGGCTCGCTGGGCCGAAAACCCGAAAGGGCGATCCAGGCAAAAGTTAGAGCAAGGAAAAAGCAAAGAAAAAAAACAAAAAAAAGAGACAAAAAAAAGAAGCAAAAAAAAAGAAAAGAAAAGAAAAGAATAAAAGAATAGCAAAAGAAAAGAAAGAAAGAAATGAAAATGCAAAAGAAAAGAATAAAGACAAAGAAGAAGAAAAACATAGCTCGCAAGGTCGAAAACCCGCATCGGGCACCTTGGCAAAAGTTAGAGCCTAAACAGTAAAGGTTAAAATACCCGAGTGTACCTTAACCGGAACTATGTAAGGCTTGATTTCCATGTTTGGGATACGTAGGCAACTTCATCTTGAAGTCCAGCCCCCAACGCTTCCATAGCGTCTCAGTCCATGTCATGGTTTTGATCACTTTTGCCTCCTCCGAATCCAATGTCTCGATTGCAGCAACCTGGAATTACGTGACCAACTTCCTCTTGAAGTCCAACCACCAATGCCTTCCAGGTGACTATGTCCATATATTGATTCAAACCGTCTTCGCCTCCTCCGCGTCCGAGGATCCGATCGTCATCAACGAGGACTGGCTTACAGAATGCCGCGGCATCATCCAAACAAGGGGCAACTTTCCGTTGCCATACATTGCCATAAGTTGCCCTGAGTTGCTGCCTAAACCAGGGGCAACTTTCCGTTGCCGTATTCCCCCCCCCTTTTAAGCCAGGGGCAATTTTCCATCGTCCCCGATCCGAGGTCGCATATCTCGAGGGTAAGTTCCGCGCTCGTTGAGCGTTGATTGTTTGCAAAACTAGTTTTTGAAAAATTTTACTGAAGTTGACTATTTTCTCGAAAACTATTTCATTTTCCAAAATGGGACCATGTTTGGATCCAAAAAGGAGAATTTTCAGTGCTCACAGCCTGATTCGCATGATTTTCAAATCAAAAATCGAACAAGTATGTTAATCCAACTCTCATTTTGATCAAAACTGTTTTAGGAAGAAAACAAAAAAAAAATGGTCAAAGTGACGAACTAGGGGCACAATTGAGTCAGGTCTTCTGTCTTTCCCCCGTCAACATACTTGCCAGAAAGGCACTCTATCCACTGGGAGGAATAGCCGTGAGCTAACAGTGCTGGACGTGAACCTGCGACTTCCTATTCATCCATTAATCACCCTGGGGAGGGATAAAAAAAAATGAGAGAATAAAGAATAGAGAGGTGTAAGAGGAGAAAGAAGTGAGAAGAGGGTTTTGAGAGAAGAACCGAGCCCGAGGGCCGAGCGATGTGAGAATCACAAATCAGAAAGGGTGGGAAGTACCCGGAGGAACTGGCTCCCCGAGATTCGAGGTCTCTCCTTGTGTAAACATGTACGTGTGTCGTGTCTTTTGATTTGTCGGTCTCGATTTTAGCTTTGAGTCTTTTTCAAGCATGTGTCGTTATGATAGGTCGTGTGCCTTTTGTTTCTTTGTCTGAGTCTGTCTCGCTGTGTTCTGTGGTAGGCTCGATACCCCGGTTGAAAACCCTTCTTTATTTCAAAAAATCGTTTGTGCTCAGAATGCTGTGCCATTCTCTACATTCGTGCGAAGCAAGAGAAGGAAAAGGGAAAATTTGGGACATCCGAGTGTGTTTCAACTGCAACTGTTCAGTTTTGTGGTCCGTCTTGTCAGATTGGGATGTTGTTCAGGGTTTGCTGTGTGCGGAATGAACCGAGTGCTGTGTTATGGGCTGTATGCAGATCAATCCCCAGTAGAGTATGGGCTGTATTACGCAGTTTGAGTAGTGGTTTGTATGAGTTGCTTGCTGTTAGTTGGTTGGTCATCCGATTATCATAGTGCAAGTGCTCAATTGCAAGTGTTCATTTTTCAGACAATAGATCAATATCATTTACATTTGAGGTGTAATATGATGCAATACAGTGCAAGGTATGGAATATACACAAATGTAAAACACTTTTTCAGACAAAAAGTTTGTTTCATTTCATATCATCTTTTCAAGTACATAAGTTTTGGAAACAAAATCTGCCTGCGGCAGTACAAAGTACCCTAACTACTAACCAAAAGGGGAAAATGCAAAAAGGAAGAAAAAATAGTAAAATCTGTATCAAATGTCAAAATGGCTCCGGGGCCGTCAATCTGTCCTGGTCCTCTTCCTGGACGAAGGTCCAGGAGCGTCATCAACAGGGGCACCGCTAGGGGCATCGTCGTCTGAGCTCGAGTCCGAGCCATCACCGGTCTCCTCCGCCTCTGTCTCTGCCTCAGACTCGTCATCTGGAACTAGAGCCCGCGAGCTGCTCCCGACATGAGTGCGCCCTCCTCTGGTGCGGGGATATACTCTGCCATCCCGGGTAGAAATAGAATGGGAGGTCCAGCTGGCGCGCCGCCCACCGGAGAAATCTGGAAGGGAGGCTGAAAAAAGCATGAAAGGCGAATGCATCAGAATACTGTGAACAGTTATCCGTGCAGAATGCAGTGTGGAGTACAGTGTGTGGGTGCCGTGAGTAGTGAAATCAGTACAGAATACAGTGTGTAAGTGAATGCCGTAAGCAGTGAATCAGTGCAGAATGCAATGTGTGAGTACAATGTATCAGATGCCGTGAGCAGTTTATCAGATGTTGTGTTATGCATCAGATTATGTAAAGCAGTTTGTGTATGGTTTGAGGCCGTGGTTAGAAAGAACATACCGGAATGCTGTAAAGGGCTAGGAGGTCGAATGTCCGCTGTAGCATCCCCATCATGGAGGCATTCATCTCCAATGACTGCCGGGTATACTCAGAAACGCCTGCAAAAGTATCAGATGCATCAGTATTCTGGGAATATCAAATAAACTGAAATGAAATGACTGTACAAAAATGCAGTAATACATACCGGAGGCAAGTCGGGGACACCGACAAACTTATGATCAGCTAGCGGCGGAGGAGCAAAGGGGATCTGGTAGGTCCCCCACCCTGCCCTGAAAGTCAATGCAGCGGGCAGAGCAGGCCAACCGGTCCCTCGCCTCGCTGGACTCCGCCCCTGCCACGGACTCGAGCCCTCCTCGGCGCTCCCCTCCAGCCCCCGCTCCCACTCCAGCCGCTGGCGCCGCTGCTCTCTCTCTCTCAACCCGGCGACCGCCGCTCAGAGGTCGCATGAGGAAGGTCCGGACGTACTCCAAGTAATCGCCCTCGCCTCTGAAATCGTCTGCCTCCCAGCAATGGTGTAGTCCGCCATCTGCTCGGCAGTGATCTGCTCGCAGTCGGTATCCTCTCATCCCTCATATGCTCAGGAGGGTGCACCGGGACTATCTGCTCCGGTAAACCCAGGGTCTGGCGTAGGAAACGCTCGCCCAGGTACCAAGCCCGACAGACCGGGCCCTCGAGCAGAATCCGGTAACGTGAGGTCTCATCGGCACCGGCAAACCGATCCCTCATCATCGCTGGCAGTGGAGCCCACGGCCGCCAGGTGATCTGAAAATGAAATACAGTTTGTTACCTACTGATATTGAAATATGCAGTGGAAAGGCAAAACCGAATGAACTGCAAGTAAAACATACCTCTGCGGGGGTGATGGTGTCGAAGTAGCGGCGGAAGAAGCTGAATGTCTCTCGCGGCCTCCGGGTGCATCTCCCGTCAAAGCGACGCGAAAAAGGGACAACCAGAGGGGTCTCTGCATCGGGTACAGGAGCGAGCCTAGGAAAGTAGGCGTAAACCCACAACTGCAAGATAAATACCAGTATGATTATCAGATAAAGCAGAATACAGAATAAAAGGCCAAAATAACAGAGCCGTGTGTTGTGCAGTGTATTGTGCAGAGTGTACAGTGTGAGCAGTGTACAGTCAGTGTAAAGTAGAGTATGTGGGTGCCGTGTGTACAGTATACAGCAAGTGTAAAGCAGACTACAGCGTGTGCAGTGTGTAGAGTACAGAAAATATAAGAACTGAAATGAAAGACAGAAAAAAGACATGTACCTCCCAAGCACGCCAGTAACCCCCGAGCAACTGTCCACTGCCGCGGGAGGCTGAGCTCATATATCCATAAAGGGTGGCCAGAGCGGCACCACCCCAGTCATAATGTAAAATGTCCCTCACATCCACCAGTGCGCTGAGAAGGCAGAGAGGCACTGTGTTCGCCCGGTCGGCGAAGATGGTCGTCCCGAACAAGAACAAGAGGAAGCCGCGTGCATATCTCTCCACGGCCTCTGGGGTCATCGGAGCTGCATCGACAAGAAGGGGTTGGACCCTGAACTGCACCTCGAACCAGGAGTACTGGACGAAGCTGGGACGCGCGAGAGGCGGTGCCGCGCCAAGCAAGTAGACCTGAGCCGCGGTTCACTCATCCATGTCAATGTCAAAGGGGATCGGATCACCCCCTACCCCGATGCCGGTGAGCATCGAGAAATCATAAGGGGTCATCGTCATGTCCCCGGTCGCAGACAAGTGAAATGAATCGGTGGTGTCCCACCACCTCTCCACCAGAGCGGCGAGGAGAGGTCTGCATGTCGTGAGCCTGGAGAGTCCCCTGCAAAAGGCGCCAAAGCCAGCCTGGTCTACGATGTGGCGAACTGCGTCGGGAAGCTCAGCGTACCACTCACGAGCGACGGTATTCCCATACCCGCGGATGGTATGGGAATCTCCCTGTTTTCAAACAAGTAATTGCGAAGCAATATAAAATGTACAGTTTTGAAGAAACAGTCAAAATCAGTGCAAATTTGGCATGCGTGTGTATATTCAGATTCAAACAAATACCGGGTGCCGGTGTGCTTTTAGTGAACTACAACGTGTGATGCGTCAGCGTGTTTGAGTGGTTCAGTGCAAATTTGGCATGTGTGCATATATTCAGATTCAAACAGATACCGGGTGCCGGTGTGCTTTTAGTGAACTACAACGTGTGATGCGTCAGCGTGTTTGAGTGGTTCAGTGCAAATTTGGCATGCGTGCGTATATTCAGATTCAAACAGATACCGGGTGCCGGTGTGCTTACGGTGAACTACAACATATGATGCGTCAGCATGTTTGTGTGGCTCGGTGCAAATGTGGCATGCGTGCAAGTTTTTCAGATTCAAACAGGTATCGGGTGTCGGTGTTTGCAGTGAAATACGGTGTGTGCCGTGGTTTGAGTGGTTCAAGGCTAGTGCAGTGTGTGCGCGTGTGAGTCTTAAACAGATAATCAGTCCCAAACGCGTGTGTAATCAATTACAATATACTGTGTTTCAGTGTATCGGAACTAAGCAGTTAAAGAACCGAATTAGCTATGGCAGTTGACAGTTTAAAGCATCCTACATTGCAGAAAGTAAAGCAGAGAAAGAAGGTTACCTCGGAAGCGCCGGAGGATAGGTGGGAGGCAGGCTCACGTAGTAGGAGCTCGGGATCCAACGCCATGTCGAAACTCCTGAACTGGCGCAGTCCGTCGGGTGGCAGAACATGAATCGCCGGCCGGTAGGTCGCCGGATTGAACGGGCGCTCGCTCAAAGGTAGGAGCTCGACCCCGGGATCCATCTCGTGATCCGGGGGAGTCCCACCGTGTGGAATGTCGTCCGCCATGTCAAGAGAGATGAGAAAATGACCGGAGAATGAAAATTGGGTCGGAATACGAAGAGTCAACCGAAAAGTCAACTCCCGGGAGGGCGGAAAATGGCGGAAAGGTCAGAATGTGAAAAGGCACGGAAATGAAGAGGAAATCGAGGGGAACAAGTCCCGAAAAGGCATAAATAGCAAAAGGAGCGTCGAAACGAAGTTTCAATCGATCCAAAATGTTCGAAACGCGATAAACTTCGCGAATCAAACGATGAAAACGGCGTTAGAACGCGAACAAAACAAGGAAATGAGAGAGGAAAAGGCTCTAGAGAGAGAGAAAGATGATTTTTGGCGGAGGAGAAGTGAGGAAATAGGGTTTAGAAACCCTATTTTAAAAGACCCGAGGTGAAAAGTCGAATCTGCCCCGACTCAGCAACTTTTTGCCGGTCGGCAACATTTTGTGCCGGCCGGCAGAATATTCTGCCGATGGAATTCTTTTGTAGCCGGTGGACAGCTGGTGGCTTCCCCTCCCCGCCAGTGGTGTTCCCACAGCCTTGTTTAGGCCATATGAGTAGTTGCTGGTCTTCATATCTCAAGAAAGTGCAAGAAAGTGTATCTCTGATGCTCAACCGGCCTCCGTTTTGACCTCGGACCGTGTCTTCTGTGCGTAGCACTCAAATTCATGCAATGATTGTATCCTTTTGTCTTTTGCAAGATTCAAAAGTTGCCCCGTGTGCGTTGCACGCGTTCATCGCACTATTTAGGTGCATTGCATCACGCCGTCACGCGCCTCACAGTTGCATTGTTATGCACGTACACACGCGTTGTAACACGCACCCCTTGCATTGTCATGCACATCTCTTGTGCATTATCATGCATTTTATACCATGCATCGTCATGCATTCCGAAACACGTGCGTTGTTACACATTTAAGTCCATCTGCATTGTCTTGCATCTTATGAGGCACGCGTGTCGCATTTGCATCATTTGCATCATTTTCCATTCTTATGAGGCATGCATGTCTCATTTGTCTCATTCACTTTACATCCTGTGTGGCATGCGTGTCACACTTGCATCGTTTATCATGCCCATTGGCACGTGTGCCTCCTCATTTACTGTAATACCCCGACCCTCGTATCTGATTCTGTTATCTTTTCAATCTTCTGTTTTGTGTCTTTGACTGTTATTGTGAAAATCTATGTGAAAGTATAGTAAAAGTGCATGGAACTTAGAAATGTGAGTTTCTATCTGTTGAATTAGAACTTATCTGTTACACTTGAATCACTTAAAATGGAAATTGAGCACCTTAGAGATTTAATTTGCAGAAATTGATTTGATATTTGGAATCTACATGATTTTTAAGCTATAATGGGATTTTCTGTGAAATTTTTATTTCGGCACCCTAAAGCGATTGATTTTCGTCTTTTATGCCTTATATATTATTGTTATATCTATCTAAGACTTGTGGAGTTGAGATAAAAAAAAAACGTGGATCACTTTTGGGTGAGGAAATAGGAGAGGAAGGAGAAGAGAATTGGGGGAAAATTCGTGGGTCACCAAGGAAGCTTATCAACTTGTTGAAATTGTGTGATTTACTCAAAGGTAACTCAAATTTCTTGTTTTAGCTACTCAAGAGTTGCACCCTATGCCATGTTTGTGGTTGATTCAAGAAGGATCTATGTTTGATCTATTAAGGGTTCTTACTACTTGGTTATGTTGCCATTTTGATTTAGTTTGATGGTGAAATTATACTTTAATTCTTGCTCTATAGCATCATTCCATGTCAATATGTTGAGATTATGTGATATGTTTAAAGAGCTTGGAATTAGAATGAAGTTTGTGCAAGTGTTGGCTTGTTGAAGCCTTTAACTTGGTTCAAAATGGCATGATTAAGCTTGGATTCATGTTTTGGTGTTGTTAAGTGGATGTATTGCTTGAATTTGACCCTTGATTTCATAAAAATTGAGTTTGAATGATGAATTTTGGTTTGAAAATCGGGCTGCCCTGAATTTGGGTCGACGTCCGCTCGAGCAGGGGTCAGGGCCGCTCGAGCGGGAAAATACACCTCCAGCAGTTTTCTGAAATTTACCCTGTCCGCTCGAGCGGGGGATATGTACGCTCGAGCGTAAAAATCGACCATCCAGGATTTTGGCAGCACTACACTGTCCGCTCGAGCGGACAAATCTACGCTCGAGCGGAGGACTGTTTCAGCAAGAAAATATGTTTTGTTCAGTTTTTCGTGTTTGACTCTTTGGTGTTATTAGAATATTTTTCTGATAAGTTTATGATAGTGATATTCGTATCCATAAAACTGTATGGGCATATGGAATGACTGTTAAGGATTCGAAAGGAAAGAATACTAATTTATTAGTTATGTTGTGTGCAGGGCACACTCCAGAAGGAACTCATACGCCACCACAACACTGTGAGTAGTGCATTACACATACATTTATGTATCTGTTTTCTGTAAGATAAGATCATAACTCATGTGTTGATCTGGAACTGAAATGTGAGCACCATATATATATATATATCTGTGCCGTAAGGCTACCTGTTGTGCCGTAAGGCTACCTGTTGTGCCGCAAGGCTACCTGAGTCGAAAGACTATCTGTGCCGTAAGGCTACCTGTTGTGCCGCAAGGCTACCTGAGTCGAAAGACTATCTGTGCCGTAAGGCTACCTGTTGTGCCGCAAGGCTACCTGTTGTGCCGCAAGGCTACCTGAGCCGAAAGGCTATCTGTGCCGCAAGGCTATCTGGGCTAATAGGCCAATTGTTATCTCGGTATTTGGTTTTGATACATATGCTACTGTACATTGTGATTTTATTATTACGCACTACTATTCACTGAGCTTGTCTCATTCTGTAATTGTCTGATTCTGTAGGAACCAGCTTGAGGAGCCGATCTAGCACACTTCATGCATTTTTGTCAGCCTAAGGATAACCAGGCACTGGAGGAAACCCTTACATATTAGATCAGTTTACTTTGTATATGTAATTTTTGGTATCCACATTGCTGGTCAGGGATATGTATTTATTGTTTTGTATGCCTAAGACCTGGGCTGGATTGTAAATGTTTATGTAACCTCATTTTGTGTGCATGTTACTTTATGTTCAATGTTAAGATGGTCCTGGCTTGTTGATAGTTGCTCAATGGATATTTCTAGATGTCGTTTTAAATTTAATGCTTCCGTTCAGGCCCCCAAATGTTATACCATACAGGTTATTCTGTCTGTTTCTGCTTAGGTCATGCCCAAACTTTTAGGGGCTGGTTTGGGGTGTGACAAGTGGTATCAGAGCACGAGTTGCTATCTCACACACTGATCCATTGAGCGTTAGGATGTCTAGTGTAGTAGGCATCATACAGGAAGGTAGGAATGATAGCAACGTGATATGATTTCTGCTAACCCTAATGCTAACGATTTGACTTTCTTGTACACCTTTGTGTATGGTATAATGATTTGTTTTGTAGACTATGGTGAGAACAAGGGCTGATGAGCCAGAAGATGCTACCTCGGTACGGTTGGATAGGATGGAAAGAATGATGAGAGATATGGCTGAAACTCTACGACAACAACAGCAACAGCAACAACAACCTCAGCCACCACCCCCGCCAGTACCCCCACCTGTAATGCAAGATATTCACGCTGAGGACCGTACCATCACACTTACGCGGGAGTTTAAAAAGATGAAACCACCTTCGTTCAAAGGAGGGATTGAACCAATGAAGGCGGAGGCATGGGTGCTAGGGATAGAGAAATTATTCGAAGTCTTCCCTTGTACTGAAGTTCAGAAAGTGCAGCTTGCTGCTTTCACGCTTGAAGAGGAAGCACGGAGGTGGTGGATGCTTACCAGAACAATGCATCCGGGGTTGACTTGGGACAGGTTCTTGGTGTTATTCTATGACAAATATTTTCCTCAGAGTATGCGAGACAAGAAAGTGACTGAGTTTGAAACATTGAGACAAGGAAACAAAACTGTAGCTGAGTATGAAGCCCAGTTTGCAGAACTAGCTCGGTTTGCACCTCACATGGTAGACACAGAGTACAAAAAGGCGCGGAAATTCGAGGGAGGATTGCGGAATGCCATTCAGGATCGGATCAATGTGTTGAAGTTACCGACGTACGTTGATGTCTTGGAGCGGGCTGTCATCGCAGAAGGAAATTTGGCTACTCAGACTCGGATTTCTGAATGGAAAGGGAAGAGGCAAAATACTCAATGGTCTAAGGGATCAACCACTTCACCAAATAAAAAGCAGAATTCAGGAAACTTCACCAGTACAGCTTCTCAGAATTCGACTCCGTGTGTCTGGAATGTGGGTTGAAACATCGTGGGGTTTGTCATCGGTTGACTGGAGCTTGTTTCCGGTGTGGAAAAACAGGACATTTGATTAGGGACTGTCCACAAAGGAATCAACAACCCGGTAGTAAGGCCGCCACAAGTTCAGCTGGGTCTACACCGACTCCTAGTGCCAAATCAACTGTCAAACCAAATAATAACAAGGACACCATGAAGCAAGGTAGGGTATTTGCGTTGGTTCCGGGAGATATACAGAATGCAACAACAGTGGTGTCAGGTACATTTACAGTTTATGGCCACTCTGCTTATGTTTTGTTTGATTCTGGCTCTACCTGCTCTTTTGTGTCAAAACAATTTGCAAAGAACTTAGATAAACCTGAAATAGAATTAGCCTATGTGTTGCGTGTTACATCGCCTATGGGGACTTCCTTGATCTGTACTTCTGTCTATCCTACTTGTGAAATTCTCATTGGAAATGCTCGTGTATATGCTAATTTAGTTCCACTTGATATGACTTCATTTGATATTATTTTGGGGATGGATTGGTTGGGAGAATACGGGGCTACCATAGATTGCCTAATGAAACAAATTAAATTCCACCCTCCGGGTCAGTCAGAAACTATTTTCCAGGGTCAAGAAGTGACATCACCACCGTATGTGATCTCTGCAGCTAAGGCTTACAAATTGATTCAAAAAGGATGTCGGGGGTATTTGTGTAATGTTCTGGGAGGCCCAGTAGAGAATGAAAATATTGATGCGATTCCGGTTGTTTGTGACTTTCCGGATGTCTTCCCAAAAGAACTGCCGGGAGAGTTAGTGGACCGTGAAATTGAGTTCACAATTGATGTATTACCTGGAACTCAACCCATTTCTAAAACTCCGTATCGAATGGCATTAGCTGAAATGAAGGAATTGAAGGGTCAGCTTCAAGATTTATTGGATAAAGGGTTTATTCGTCCGAGTGTCTCTCCCTGGGGTGCACCAGTCCTGTTTGTGAAGAAGAAAGACGGGACACTTCGTTTATGCATAGATTACCGGGAGCTTAATAAAGTAACGATCAAAAACAAGTATCCTTTACCGAGAATTGATGATTTATTTGATCAGTTACAAGGGGCACAGGTTTTCTCCAAGATTGATTTGCGGTCCGGGTATCATCAATTGAAAGTCAAAGCCGAAGATGTCGAGAAGACAGCCTTCCGAACCCGCTACGGTCATTATGAATTTTTGGTTATGCCCTTTGGGGTTACAAACGCACCAGCAGCATTTATGGATCTGATGAACCGAGTCTTCAAACCTTATCTGGATGAGTTTGTAGTAGTCTTTATAGATGACATCCTTATTTATTCTGGGAATGTAGAAGCTCATGAGAATCATCTTCGTCGAATCCTCCAAACTCTCCGAGAAAAGAAGCTGTACGCAAAACTGAAGAAGTGTGAATTTTGGCTACACGAAGTGGCATTTCTGGGACATGTCATAACTAAAGAAGGAGTTTCCGTTGATCCAAGTAAGATTGAGGCAATTGTAAACTGGCCAACCCCGACTAATGTAACTGAAGTGCGCAGTTTTATGGGACTAGCAGGTTATTATCGGAGATTTGTCCAAGACTTTTCTAAGATTGCTGTACCACTTACGCAGCTAACGAAGAAGGGCATTGCATTTGAATGGACTGAACAGAGAGAATTTGCTTTCCGGGAATTAAAAACGAAGTTAACTACAGCTCCGATTCTTGCATTACCATCGGGTAACGAGGGATTTGTAATTTACAGTGACGCTTCACATAAGGGACTGGGTTGTGTTCTTATGCAGAACGGAAGAGTTATCGCCTACGCCTCTCGCCAGCTTAAACCCCATGAGAAAAGTTATCCCACACATGACCTTGAATTGGCAGCAGTTGTCTTTGCGTTAAAGATTTGGCGACATTATCTGTATGGAACTTCTTGTGATATTTATACTGATCATAAAAGCCTCAAATACCTTTTCACCCAAAAGGAGTTGAATATGCGCCAACGGCGGTGGCTAGAACTTATTAAAGACTATGATTTGCAACTTCACTACCATCCTGGCAAAGCTAACACGGTAGCAGACGCACTCAGTCGGAAAAATATGGGAATACTGGCGAGTCTATTGACAGAAAGTAAAGAATTGATAGGGGATCTGATTAAGATGGAAATTGACTTAATACTACCTGGGCAAAGAGCAACAATAGCGGCAATGATGGCTCAACCGGCATTACTGGAGGAGATCAAGATACGTCAAATGGAGGACGACGCCCTCAAGAAAATATGTAGTGAAATGGAGACAAAACCGAAACTGGGATTTACTTTGACAGATTCCGTGCTTAAATTTCAGAATCGGGTGTGTGTCCCTAATGTGGTAGAACTTAAACGGAAGTTGATGGAAGAAGCACATGCCTCGAGAATCTCAATACATCCAGGGAGTACTAAAATGTACCGAGATTTGAAGCAACATTTCTGGTGGCCAAGTATGAAGAGGGAAATTGCAGAGTTTGTATCTAAATGTTTGCAGTGCCAGCAAGTTAAAGCAGAACATCAGAAACCCGCAGGGTTGTTACAACCCCTTCCAGTTCCGGAGTGGAAATGGGAACACCTAACGATGGATTTTGTAGTGGGGTTACCACGGACGCCTCGGGGTATGAATTCGATATGGGTTATTGTTGACCGATTAACCAAATCCGCCCATTTCTTGCCTGTGAAGACCCAATACAACGCCGACAAACTTGCTTTGCTCTATATAGATGAAATTGTAAGACTTCACGGAGTTCCGGTTTCAATTGTGTCAGACAGAGATCCAAAATTTGTGTCACGGTTTTGGCAGAGTCTACAGAATGCAATGGGTACAGAATTAAAGTTCAGTACAGCTTTCCATCCTCAAACCGATGGACAGTCCGAAAGGACGATTCAGACGTTAGAAGATATGCTTCGAATGTGTGTGCTGGATTTTCAAGAAAGTTGGGAGACTCATCTACCATTGATTGAATTCGCGTATAATAATAGCTACCATTCGAGTATTCAAATGGCACCTTATGAAGCTCTGTATGGGAGACCGTGTCGCTCACCAGTGTGCTGGGCTGAGGTAGGAGATAGGCCTTTGTTAGGGCCAGAGATTGTTCAATTGACTACTGAGAAAGTGAAGATTATTCGAGAAAGGCTGAAAACTGCTCAAAGCAGGCAGAAGAGTTACGCAGATAACCGACGAAGGAATTTGGAATTTGATGAGAACAGTCATGTCTTTGTGAAAGTCACCCCAATGAAAGGCCACCGAAGATTTGGAAAAAAAGGGTAAGCTAACACCCCGATATGTCGGTCCCTTTCAGATCTTACAGAAAGTTGGGTCAGTAGCCTACCGAGTTGCCCTTCCGCCACATCTGAGTCAGGTTCATAATGTATTTCATGTTTTCTATGCTCCGAGAGTACCTTCCAGATCCATCCCATATTATTGACTATCATCAGATTGAGCTAACCGACAAGTTAACATATGAAGAAAAACCGCTTCGAATTCTGGACCGTCAAGTAAAACAGTTAAGGAACCGGGAAATTCCAATGGTGAAAGTGGAGTGGCAAGAGCATTACGGAACTGAGGCGACTTGGGAAAAAGAGGATGAAATGCAAAATCAATATCCGTATCTGTTTTCGTCCTAAGGTAAAAACAAGTTTGGAGGACCAAACTTAAATAAGGGGGGGAGAGTGTAATACCCCGACCCTCGTATCTGATTCTGTTATCTTTTCAATCTTCTGTTTTGTGTCTTTGACTGTTCATTGTGAAAATCTATGTGAAAGTATAGTAAAAGTGCATGGAACTTAGAAATGTGAGTTTCTATCTGTTGAATTAAACTTATCTGTTACACTTGAATCACTTAAAATGGAAATTGAGCACCTTAGAGATTTAATTTGCAGAAATTGATTTGATATTTGGAATCTACATGATTTTTAAGCTATAATGGGATTTTCTGTGAAATTTTTATTTCGGCACCCTAAAGCGATTGATTTTCGTCTTTTATGCCTTATATATATTGTTATATCTATCTAAGACTTGTGGAGTTGAGATCAAAAAAAAACGTGGATCACTTTTGGGTGAGGAAATAGGAGAGGAAGGAGAAGAGAATTGGGGGAAAATTCGTGGGTCACCAAGGAAGCTTATGAACTTGTTGAAATTGTGTGATTTACTCAAAGGTAACTCAAATTTCTTGTTTTAGCTACTCAAGAGTTGCACCCTATGCCATGTTTGTGGTTGATTCAAGAAGGATCTATGTTTGTCTATTAAGGGTTCTTACTACTTGGTTATGTTGCCATTTTAATTTAGTTTGATGGTGAAATTATACTTTAATTCTTGCTCTATAGCATCATTCCATGTCAATATGTTGAGATTATGTGATATGTTTAAAGAGCTTGGAATTAGAATGAAGTTTGTGCAAGTGTTGGCTTGGTGAAGCCTTTAACTTGGTTCAAAATGGCATGATTAAGCTTGGATTCATGTTTTGGTGTTGTTAAGTGGATGTATTGCTTGAATTTGACCCTTGATTTCATAAAAATTGAGTTTGACTGATGAATTTTGGTTTGAAAATCGGGCTGCCCTGAATTTGGGTCGACGTCCGCTCGAGCGGGGGTCAGGGCCGCTCGAGCGGGAAAATACACCTCCCAGCAGTTTTCTGAAATTTACCCTGTCCGCTCGAGCGGGGGATATGTACGCTCGAGCGTAAAAATCGACCATCCAGGATTTTGGCAGCACTACACTGTCCGCTCGAGCGGACAAATCTACGCTCGAGCAGAGGACTGTTTCAGCAAGAAAATATGTTTTGTTCAGTTTTTCGTGTTTGACTCTTTGGTGTTATTAGAATATTTTTCTGATAAGTTTATGATAGTGATATTCGTATCCATAAAACTGTATGGGCATATGGAATGACTGTTAAGGATTCGAAAGGAAAGAATACTAATTTATTAGTTATGTTGTGTGCAGGACACACTCCAGAAGGAACTCATACGCCACCACAACACTGTGAGTAGTGCATTACACATACATTTATGTATCTGTTTTCTGTAAGATAAGATCATAACTCATGTGTTGATTTGGAACTGAAATGTGAGCACCATATATATATATATATATCTGTGCCGTAAGGCTACCTGTTGTGCCGTAAGGCTACCTGTTGTGCCGCAAGGCTACCTGAGTCGAAAGACTATCTGTGCCGTAAGGCTACCTGTTGTGCCGCAAGGCTACCTGAGTCGAAAGACTATCTGTGCCGTAAGGCTACCTGTTGTGCCGCAAGGCTACCTGTTGTGCCGCAAGGCTACCTGAGCCGGAAGGCTATCCGTGCCGCAAGGCTATCTGGGCTAATAGGCCAATTTGTTATCTCGGTATTTGGTTTTGATACATATGCTACTGTACATTGTGATTTTATTATTACGCACTACTATTCACTGAGCTTGTCTCATTCTGTAATCTCGTCTGATTCTGTAGGAACCAGCTTGAGGAGCCGATCTAGCACACTGCATGCATTTTTGTCATCCTAAGGATAACCAGGCACTGGAGGAAACCCTTACATATTAGATCAGCTTACTTTGTATTTATGAATTTTTGGGTATCCACATTGCTGGTCAGGGATATGTATTTATTGTTTTGTATGCCTAAGACCTGGGCTGGATTGTAAATGTTTATGTGACCTCATTTTGTGTGCATGGTACTTTATGTTCAATGTTAAGATGGTCCTGGCTTGTTGATAGTTGCTCAATGGATATTTCTAGATGTCGTTTTAAATTTAATGCTTCCGTTCAGGCCCCCAAATGTTATACCATACAGGTTATTCTGTCTGTTTCTGCTTAGGTCATGCCCAAACTTTTAGGGGCTGGTTTGGGGTGTGACATTTACATTGGCATGCGTGCCTCATTTGCATTGGCATGCGTGTCTCACTTGCATTGGCATGAGTGTCTCATTTGCAGTGTCTTGCATTCCCTTTGTGACTCGTGTGGTCTCGCTCGTCACGTGCTTTGTCTCACACCCCCCCTTCGTGTGAGGCTTTTGTCTTTCCTCTCTTGCGTGCACTACGCTGAGAGGCTTTTGTCTTTCCCCTCTCGCATGTACTACGCTGAGAGGCTCTTCTCTTTCCTCTCTCGCGTGTACTACGCAGAGAGGTTTCTTTTTTGCTTTGCTTTTTCCTCTCCTGCGTACGATACGCTGAGAGATGTTGTGTTTGAGACTCCGGGTGTTCTCGGTAGTCGCTTTTAGCCTTCTCCGCGTAAGGCGCCGTGAGAATTGCTTAATTCTCTTAATCCTTTCTGCATGAGATGTAGTTTGGGTTCATGTCTGCTTGCTTGCACAGCATTCGCTTATAAATCTTGCATATGTCATGCATCATTGTAAATAAATCTTGCATATGTCATGCATCATTGTTAATAAATCTTGCATATGTCATGCATCATTGTAAATAAATCTTGCATATGTCATGCATTTCAAAAAATCAAAACAAAAAATCTTGCATATGTCATGCATCATTGTAAATAAATCTTGCATATGTCATGCATCATTGTAAATAAATCTTGCATATGTCATGCATCATTGTAAATAATCTTGCATATGTCATGCATCATTGTAAATAAATCTTGTATATGTCATGCATCATTGTAAATACTGCATATGTCATGCATTTCAAAAAATCCAAAAAAAAAAACCATGCATATGTCATGCATTTCGTTGTAATATAGTGCATATGTCATGCATTTTCTGTAAACATCCATCTATATTGCATTATAGTTTGCATGCACCCACTGCATTATCTACTCGCATTGTCGTGCATTCTTCACTTGCGTTGACGCGCATATTTCACTTCCACCCGCATTGTCGTGCATTCTTCACTTGCGTTGATGCGCATGTTTCGCTTCCACCCGCATTGTCGTGCATTCTTCACTTGCGTCGATACGCATGTTTCGCCTTCACTTATCCATTGTAAATATCCATTCCATTGCATATTGTATATATTGCATTTTAGTTGCATGCATCCACTGCATCATCTTCCATCTATGGCTCGCACCTTTCCTTGTTGAGCTTGGTCTGGTATGTGCTCATACTTTTTACGTCTATACACTCATAGTTCTGCATGTGTACGCGCTTTGAGGGTTGCGGCACCTTTTCTATGTTAGACATGGCTTGTACGTGTACATGCCTTTCCTAGGCAAAATACGGTTTGGCTACACGCCATATCCATTTCTATTGCATTGTAGTGTAATTGTTGCATCCGGCGTTAGGATCATTGTTCTCTCCTCAGCGGGTTGTCACCCCACTTATGTCATTCCATCCAATACTTGTTCTTGTGTCCGTCTACATCACTCATAGTTCAGACATCGTTCAATGGTAGATGGACTTGTTACTTCCATCAATCTGTTTGACAGATGTGTAGTTTCAAACCGCTCATGATTGAATCATGATTCAATTGCCCTGCATTTAGTTTGCATAGTTTCAATTGCATTGCATTATCATTTGCATTGTTTATACTTAGTTTTTGTATATATTGCATATCATTTTGCATTCGTCATTGCATTGTCATGCATATTGCTAACAATATCATTGTCCCTGTTAAGTTGTTTTCTTTACAGGTACGATATTGTATGTACGGTTCATTTGAGGCCGGTGCAACCGGACGAGCCGCACAGGTATTGTATCCTCCGCGTGAGACGTACAGAGAATTACATAATTCTCTTACATCTTTTATGCATTGTAGTGTAGTCTGGTGTATGCTAGCTTAAAACTGTTGCATGCGTGCTTCATTACAGCTTTCTTTGCATGATCATAAGTTATGCTCGGCTTTTTGCATTGTCGGTTGCATTTTGCCCCTGCCTTCGGGCGCATACCTTGTTTGTCTTGCATGTTTGTCCAAGTCTTCGGCGTTGTCAAAAATGGGTCGTCTCTGGCTTTGACATTCACTCCCGTCATTGTTATGACTTTCGAGTTCTGTCAAAGAGGGGCAACTGTAGACACCCCATTTTTGACCGTCCTTAAGACTTGGACGTCACAATTTGAACACTCGGTGATTATCCATGTTTGTGTTCGTTTGGAGTTCCCGGAGGTCTCGGCTACGCGCCCTGCCTCAGGATCTCCGAACTCGACCGTTTTGTGTCTGGTTTTGCACCAAACACTTGTGTTTTGCCTTGGAGGGGTAGGGAATGCCTTGTGAGGCATCCCCACACACCACCGGCAGTGGCTAGAGGCCACCGGCTGGTTTTTGTTGCCACCGGTAATACATTTTGCCGGTCGGCACTCTTTGTTACCGGTCGGCACTCCATTTTGTCAAAATGACAATTTTGAGTGGCCGACCACTGTTCATCTACTTTTTGTAGATATTTTGTGCCAGCTGTGATAGCTGGCACCCACTCCATTCCCCTCCATACACGTGTATGGAGGGATTTCCCTCTTGAATGGCTTGTTTTGTAAGCTTTACAAGAGGGAATTGCCTATATAGGAGAGAGTCTTCTCTTGGCATGGAGGTTAGAGACTTGTTAGACATTTTAGACAGCTTTGTAAAGCTTGAGTTCTAGGGTTAGGGTTAGAAATACTTTCCTATCTCTATAAGTGTGTGTTTTGTGCCATTTTTTTGCTCACATACACACACTAACACACCATCTCTTGGACTTGAGACCCTAGGAGGCTTGTTTGAGTGTTTTGGAGGTGGATTCAAGCCAAGAAGGGCTGTTGGAGCATCATTTGTGAAGGTGGTCTTCAAGGGTAAGAAACTTCCCTTTTATTCCCCATTTTTGCATCCTATTTCTACCTATCTTAGAGCTGTTTTTGTATTTAGTGTATAACATAAAAAAGTTTTGTTTTTAGGCCCTCTTGATAGTTTATTAAGAGTGTTTTGTGCTTTGGGGAAGTTTGACCCCTCTTAGGCCTTGCAAGGCCCTTGTTTTGTGCCATTTTGTGCAAGTTTCGAGACTTTGGTGTTTGGGCCTCTTCACCACTGAAATCTTGAGGGATTTCAGTGGTGGAGATGGTGCCTTGAAGTCTGCAAAAGGGGAGGGCCACCCCCTCTCCTTGTTGTCCTTGAAAGGGACCATTTTTGGCCTCTTGAGGGAGCCTATGTTAGAGTGTGTGTTGATCATATCTAGGCTGCATTTCATGCTTATTATGCCATAATATAATCATGTTGTGTGTTGGTTTTGGTACACCATGCATGCTTAGCATACCTACCATGTAATGCCTTGTAATTGCCTTGATATGCCTTAGGTTGTTAGCCTTTGTTCGAGCATGTTTTAGGCTTAGCCTTGTGAATGTTTTGTGCTTATTTTGCCATGCTTTAGGTCTGTCCATAGTTGTTTGGATCGATTTTGGCATGCTTAGTATAGCTCCTTTGCATTTGTGGCTTGTCGGGCTTGTATGCCTCAAGTATGTGAATGTGTAGCATGTGTTGATTGCATCATTTTGGTGGTTTGGAACCATCCAACATGTAATTTCAGTCCCTTTGGCATGCTCATATGCTTGCCTTAGTTGCCTCTTTGTTGCTTTGAGAGCATGTGTTGCATGCCCTATGTTTTGACCATTGTGCATGCCTTTGAATTTGAGCCACTTAGATGCCATCTAAGTAGTCCTTTGGCCTTATTTTAACAAGCTAAAAATATGTTTTTAGTTGTTTAATGCATGCCATGTTTGTTATGCTAAATGTGCTTCAAGGCTTCATGACTTGCCTCAAGTACTTGGACCATGCTTGCATGCTCATGCTTCTCTCATTTGGGTTGGTTTGGCACCACATTTTGACATGATTTTAAAGCTTTTCATTCCATGCCAATTGTCCATGTTTAGCCTCTTTCAAGTGTGTTTGAGAGTTTCTTGTTTAATGCTTAGGTTTGTGCCTTAACATGTGCATGCATGTGTGTGTGCTTAGCCTTCCTTTTTGGGCACTTTGGCTACTGATTTTGGGCCTATTTGGAGTTGCCTAAGTCATGTTTAAGTCCACCCCTTTGCTTGGTTTGCATGCTTGCCTTGTATGTGTGTTTGCATACTAGCATTCTTGTTTGCATCCCATGTTGCATACTAGTTGACATGTTTAGGATTGCACACATAGACATGCATGCCTTGTTCCTTGATTTGGTGATAGGAATTGGGCCTCATTTTGTTTGATTGGTTTGCATTTCATTTGACATGAAAGTGCAACTTGATCCTTTAGGCCACCATGCATAGAAATGCGTGATTGGTGGCCCGAGAATCGAGGCACATCCTCCATTGAGTCATTAACATGATAGGGAGTGTGATTGGTGCATACATAGCTTGAATTATATTGCCATGCAAGATTTTTCCCTCTGCTGCTGTGAGTTGCAGGTTCTGCAGGAACTTATTGCCGGCCGGCAGTATTTAGTGCCGACCGGCAGTCAATCGATGGCCGGTGGATCTCTTTTGTGCCGATAGCCACATCCTAGTGCCTGTGGTCATTTTACTTGGCCGGTGGGATCCCCCAGTGTCCTGAGAGGCATTCCTGAGACTTTGGCAGTTTTCAGAGGAGCAAAGCAGGGAAAACAGAGGCAGACTATGCATGGCAGTGTGATTCCGAGCAAATCCCGAGCATGCGCTACATCTGACCCGCTTCTCGAGGGCTTTACTGTTTTAATTAGATTAATTAATTTGTTAATTTAATTGATCTGTAATATTTAATTAGCTTGCGTAGTTAATTAATTTGTATATTCTTTTGGTCCCTCCGAGCGAGGGCAATTCCGTAATAAGCGTGTGTGAGTGGTGTGTTTGTCTCCCAACCCCCACTTCTTTCTTCCCTTTTATTTACCTGCTTATGATGGTAGATTAGGGCACGTTTATTTTAGCATACCTTATGCAATGCATGCGTGCATCCATACATTTGTCTTACATGCACCGGGCTCGGTACATCACGCTAACTGCATTGTATTTCAAATTCCAAATTGAATACTTGTTACTTGTAGCATTTCACATGCCATGCTTAGGATAGCCGAGCCTGTCTAGATTACCCCATTGCTTGTGTTGCATTAGACACTTAACATGAACTAGGGCATGCATGTTTGCTAACTAGTTTTTTTTGTTTTGGCACGGAGTACGATGTAAGTATTTATGCTTTAGCGTATCGCATGTGTGTGAATGTTAACATGACAGCATGATTACCATGAGGCTAAATGCTTATATGAGATAAACTGTTTGAATGCCTGTGGGTGGAGGTTGGATTGCTTGAGTTGGAAAAACTCGTTGAAATCCGTGTTTTAGCCTACTTGCGAGTAGCAAATTCTGAAGCGCTTTCAAAACAAACGGATATGCAATGTTTATTTCCAAATTAGGCAATCTAGTCTATACTTGTTTGTTGCGCGCATAACATAGTAATTCTAGGCTAATAATTGGAATAAGAACACATAACGTTTTCAAAATCGGGTATCACGGTTAGTAGAGGCCGATCTTCGGACCGGGCGAAAGGGGGTGCTCATAGCTGACCTTCCCCGATCGTACCCAAGCTCCCGAGCCAAGACAACTTTGGTGATGACGGACACGTGGCCTTCGGCACCGAGTCAGGGTTTCCTAAATTTCCCATTTTAAAAAAATATTTAGGTGGCGACTCTGTATCTGGCAAAGCAGTCCATGTTTGGCACTTCTTTTCAAAATGTGTTTTTTCTCAAAACGATTTGCCAGAGTTGGACTCTTTGGTTCAGATTTAGAACCGTGACAATTCGACTCCTTGAACTGTGGTGACCTCAATATGAACGGAACGGGACTTAACCCTCCCGGGGCGTTCGGGGACGTCTACACTCACCAAGCACTCGAAGTCCTCAACTGAATGCCATAGATTTGGGCCTTTCAAACCCTGCATCCATTTTGTCTCATTTTTGGACCATGCCTTGGTCTTTCTAACCTGCAATCTCTGGTGGCCTACTGGCCATCCTTGGAGGCTGTCGGCCATCATTTCTTATCTGCCGGCCATTGATATGCCTTGCCAGCCATCAATGATGCCTTGCCGGCCATCAGTGTTTTCTGCAGATATTTTATTCCAGTTGTGCCAGCTGTTTACACAGATGCTTGCATTTGTCCACATGTGGAGGGCTGGATCTCCTTGTCCAGATTTCATGTTTTCTATATATAAGGACCCCCTCTCTCATGTTTTGGGATTAGAAAATTTTAGACCCAAAATTTTCCTCCCTCTACAAATTTCCTACACTTTTGCCTAAAATTCCTACACTCGTGCCTATACACCCTTAACCAAATCGCCTAACCTCTGAGATGAGGTGTTCTTGAGCTTGGTTTGAGCTCTAGAAGGTGCTATTTGCTTGGTTTGTTGCCTAGAATTACTTTTCCTTTCGAGAGCTATAGCACTTGGCTTGTATACTTTGTTTTTCATACTCATTTTGCTATCTTTTTCCACTATTTTTGGGCTGCTTTTGAGCTGTAAAAACACCTGTTTTGGTGGACTAAAAGTGATTGTTTGAGATCATTTTAAGTTAGGGGGTGCTTCACCCTTCTTTTTTTTTTTCTTGTTTGAATGGCTTTTGTACCTTTGTTTTCCACTTTCAAACCAATTTTTTTTTTGGGCTTTTAACCACTGAATTTTAGAGTATTTTAAGTCACAAAAAACATGCTTTGAATTCCAAAATTGGAGGGGTTAGCCTCCCCTCCTTGTGTCTTGTTTGCTAGCCTAGTTAATTCTATATGTTCACATGATTTTCTAGCTTTTTGTAGCTATATTTCAGCATGTTTTTGCCTTTGTTTTAGACTGCGTTAGCTCCATTTTGGACTATTTGGGTCTGTTTACTCTTGTTTTTCATGGTTGTAGTATAAAGGTCCTCATAAGCTCGGTGTTTTAGGCCATTAGACACCCCTTGTTTGAGTTTATTGCATATTTCGGTGTTGTTTTTCACTTCATTTCAGCATCTAAAGCTCTACAACCTCCCTCATTTCTTGACTTTTTAAATTTTCTTTGAGGGTTGTTTCAAACTCGGGACTCTTTAAGCTTGAGATTGAGGTCCATGCTTAATGGTTTAATCCTCTTTTGAGGGTTCATTACCAATGGCATGAAACTTCTCTCATGGCTTAAACTACCCATTGTTTGACACTTCCTTCCCTTTAGAGGACTTTAACTCACCTTTTGGACTTCATTGGATTAAGGAATGGTTGGTAAAGTAAAATGAGTAATTAAAGCTTGGAATTAAAAGTGAGCCAAGATAAGAATTTGGTTGTGTTTTTGATGTGTTCAATCGGACGTTAATTAAACATATGAAAATTGGACCATTTCATACTTCTTAATGATGAAATGATCCAAGTGTCCAAGGTCAACTTCTTCCCTTGATCTTTCACGAAAAGGAGGAGGTTTGTGTCTCATTTTGCATTTATTGAATTCGCACTTCTCGAATCACAAGCCATCATGCAATTAAATTGCTTGAGTTGGGGGTTTGTGGCTTAAGTTCACAACTCCTTAGATTTACTCATGAAAAGGAGGGGTGAGTTGTGCAAACAATCTGTGGGAATACCCTCTTTTTGCTCTGTTTGTTCTCTGTTAAAGCAAGTTGAACCAGTGCATCAGTGCACCATCGATGGCTGACAGGCCACTTTCATGGCCGGCAGGTGGCCGGGAAGCTTCACCAGTGGCTGGCTGGCCACTGATGCAAACCTCAGCAGAATGTTGGTAAGGTGGAACAAAATGGTTCTGGAAGTGTTCAACTCTGTAAACAGAGGCTTTCGAGAGCAAAACAGGGGTCCTTTTCTGGTGGTATCCAAGCATGTGCATCTTCCATTTCCCGAGGCGGAATAGTGGCAGCGTAGTTAGTGACTTTAATTACTTAGTTTGTTTACATTTTTGTTGTAACTTAATTAATTGTCTTACTACTTAGTTCATTCAAGTGTTGTAATAATTAGTTAATTAGTTTAGCTATTTATTTCATTTGGTTTGTAATAATTAGCTTAATTAGCTTAGCTTAGTTAGCTAGTTAGTTTATTCATTCGGACTCTCTTTTGTGAGAGAATAATGTATTAATGTGTATGTCTTCCAACCCCACGTCTTTCTCCCTTTTATTTAATCGGTTTTGAGGGTTAGATTAGGGAAATACTTCAATTAGCATACCTTATACTTGCATACATTCATCTTGTCTTGCATGCACCGAGGCTCGGCACATCATTCAAGCTGCATTATCATTTCAATACATTCTTTGAATACGTGCTTAGGCCGCATGCTATTTAATTGATCCATATGCCATATTAGTAGCTGAGACTATTAAATTGCATTCTTTGTATGTGTTTGTAGACGCGCCCGAACGTCCCGGGAAAATCCCGTTTTGTTCATTGGGCTCACTACAGTTCGGACTCGATGTCACGGTTCTGAATCTAATCTCGCAAAATGCAATGCAAGATCGATAAATCACCAAAGAGTCCAAATCCGGCAAATTGTTTTGAAAAACTGATTTTAGAAAGAAGTGCCAAACATGGACTGCTTTGCCAGATACGGAGTCGCCACCTAAATATTTTATTTTGGGGGAATTTAGGAAACCCTGACTCGTGCCTAAGGCCACGTGTCCGTCATCACCAAAGTTGCCTCGGCTCGGGAACTTGGGTACGATTGGGGAAGGTCATTTCATGAGTACCCCCGCTCGCCCGATCAAAGATCGGCCACTACTAAGCATGATATCTTGTTTTTGAAAACACATGTGCCTTTATTCCGGTTATTAACCTAGAATTACCATGTGATGCGCACAACATACAAGTATAGACTAGATTGCCTAAGTTGGAACAAAGCATCGCATATCCGTTTGTTTTGAAAATGGAATGAAGTTTGCTACTTGCAAGTAGGCTAAAACACGGGTTTCAACGAATTATTCCAATTCAAGCAACCCAACCTTCACCCACAGGCATTCAGGCAGTTATATCACATAAGCACCTACCCTCATGGTAAGCATGCTATCATGGTAGTCAGTCACATGCATGCAAGGATGCTAAAGCATAAACACTTACCAAGTACTCCGAGCCAAAGAAAAAAGCTAATTAGAAAACATGCATGAATCCTAACTATGCTGAGATGCCTAATGCAACACATGCAAGAATGCAACTAAGATAGGCTTGGCTATTCTAAGATGGCATATAAGATGCTACAGGTAACATGTATTCAACTCGGAATTGAAATACGATGCAGTTAGTATGATGCGCCGGGTCCGGTGCATGCAAGACAGATGAATGGATGCAAACATACGAGCATAAGGATGCTAATTGAAACGTGCCCTAAAACTAACCATCATAAGTTGGTAAATAAAAAGGAGAAAGACGTGGGGTTGGAAGACATACATCACACACACGCACACTTATTACAATATTGCCCTCTCTCGGAGGGTCCGAATAAATAATACATAATCGAATTAACTAATTATTACACAATACTAGCTAATTAACAAATTAACTAAACTAGCATGCAAACTATGTAAAATGGGCTGCCTCAGCTCTGCTTTGAATGATAAAGGATGCATGCATGCTCGAGTCGCCTTGTCGGGAAATCCATCCCGATGCCTCGGCTCGCCTTTGTTTGCAATTGATTTCAGAAACTTGCACAAAGCTCCAAGGAGATGAAACTCTACCCTGGGAATCTAGGGGGAGGCTGCCGACCAGCTATAGGCATTGGAGACCACCTACCGGCCACACTTGGTGGTGAAAACCAGAAAAGGTGGTCGGCTTGCCAGAAAACCTGGTCGGCCGACCAGTTTCTTCCCCTGGTTTCTACATTTTCTGCAACAAAGGCAAGAGAGAGAGAAAGCAAGGTATTTGCAACACATGTGTGCACGACCACTCTCCCCATCATTGCATAAGCTCTAGGGAGTGTAGTCCTTGATCCTCGGGCCACCAATCACGCATCTCGATGCATGATGGCCGAGGAGTCGGATTGCACGACTCAATGTGAAATGAATGCACATATAAACACATAAAACCAACAACTCCATCATGGGTGGCCAAGAGTGTCGGCGACCGGGAATCGAGGCACGTTTTATCACTTGGAGTATGAAACGTTCCTCGTTTCCCGTGTTTGGACTAACTCCTATTCCAAACACAATGCAACAAGTAGAATGGCATGGCATGTACAAATGCAACTCTAGTATGCAATCCTAAATGTAATGCGACTAAGTGATGCAAACATGCAAAGGATGACATGCAAGCATGCAACTAGCATACACAATGCTATGGACTAATCAAGGGCATACTCAATGCACATGGATTATATGGCATGCATACACAATGCACTAACATATGCAATGTTATGAACGAGGCATACACAATGCAATGATCGAACATGCGATAACATGGACTATATGGCATACACAATGCAAGATGGACTTAAACCAAGATGGATGGACCTCAGCCACACCCAAATCAGTGGCCAAACATGATGAAAACAAGGCAATGACACACACACACAAGCATGCACAATGCAAGGGATCAAAGCCTAAGGTACGAGATACAACTCTACAAAAGCATTGAAAGGATGAAATATTGCATACCATGGCACAAGTTCCAGCTTTGAAATAACATGCAACATGGTCCCGAATCATGCAAACCACTCACACAACGCATATTGGGAGGCTCAAATACTGAAACTAGTGAAGCACATTATACTAGAGGTATGCAAAGCGATACTCAAATGACCAAACCAACCCCAAATAGTCCCTATGCAGGCCCAAAATAGTAGCAAAATGGACTAAGATGATGGTTTGAAAGGTACAAAAATGAAGCTCATGCAATGGTCCATAAATGAGGCATACAAGCACAACTCTCAAACGCATTTAAAGAGTGATAAACATGGGAATATGGCAACCTTATACGCTCTGAAATATCATGCTCAATGATGCCAAAACATAGAACACCTCAAGTTAAGCATGCAAGGGGGTTCAAAACTCAAGGCTAGGCAAGGGTATTACACTACAACCATGTATGGCAAGCATCATTCGACCAAGAGGCCTAAAAAATAGAGCTAAGGAAGCCCAAAATATGAACAAAATCAGTTTGAAGTATGGCCAAAATATGCTAGAATCAAGGGCCAAAACCACATGCAATGTAAGCTAGTGAGCATGGTTTACACTACAAGCATGTGAAACATTCAAGAGGCCACTGAATCAGCAAAAGACAAAGGTATGAAATGCCAAATAATGACCAAAAACCCACTGAAACATGACCAATGCATGCAAGAATGACATGCTCCTTTGATAAGCTATGAAGAGGGTTATTCTACACATGCAAGAGGCGAACCCTAGATGACAACACCAACTCTGGACAGAGCCTAGGCAGGCCCCAAAAGTCACCAAAAAGGGCTTGAACCAAGGCTTGGAAGTGTGAAAACAAAGGCTCCTTTGTAAGGCCAAAAATGCTAGTAGACAAGACAAGGAGAGAGAGGGTCACCCCTCTCTGATTTTGGCCCTCAAAACCACATACCAACCACTGAAAATCCACTAGATTTTAGTGGCTAAAGGGCCAAGCAAAGGTCAACACAAAGGCCCTAAGGCATGGCTCAAAACAAGGCAAAATAGAACATGCAAGGGGGGGGGTAGATGACCCCCAACAACAAAATGGGCTTAAACAAACATGAAAAACAATTAAAAAAGAAGCTTTTCTCAGTTGAAAACAAAGCCTAAATATGCATGTAAATAAGGCTAAGAGAAGGATCAAAATAGAGCTTAAAAAGGGAGAAAATGAGTTACCCTTGAAGCTCAACAAAACCAGCAACTTCTGGACCCAAAAACACAGCTCGTTAACCTCTGAAAATGGCTTACAAGAACCTTAGGTTGATGGTGGAAGTGTTAGGCTATGAGGTGGTGTGCAAAGGGCCAAGAATCACACACTTTGGAGCTCAAAATAGTGAGATATGGAAAGGGATATGTCTTTTGCCTTAGACAAAAATCTGAACCCTGTATAAGGAGAGGGAGAGTCTCTCTTATAGAGGTTTCAAGCCAAAGCTTCTCAAAGAAGCTAAAAACCAAGGCTCAAGATCCTCCATATGTATGGAGGATGCAGTCTGTGCCTTCCAGCTGGCACAGCTGGCAAGCACTCACAAAGACAAAACTGGAGGAAGCAGGCCGACCAGTTAAGATGGTCGGCCGACCAGGGTGAGTGGTCTCCCTCAAAGAAAACTGGTCAGCAACCCCATTTGGTGGTCTCCCAACTGAATGCAAGCTAGTGGTATGGTGGGGAGACCAGCAAATGTGGCTCAAAAATCAAGGAGACCAGTTTCCCGACAAGAAAATCGGCTGGTGAAGAGAGAAGTGGTCTCCAAGAGAAAAGGTGGTCTCCCACCCTTGTACCACCCTCCAAACAATGAAAACAAGGTTCATGCCAAAAAAGAACCAACACCGATGCAAAACAAGGGTTCGGGGGACAAAACGCACGGCCAGGTGCCCCGAAAACAGGCTGTTAAGCACCAAAAGTGGCGTGCGACCACAAAGGTGGTCTCCTGAGCCATAGTGTCCCTCTAGACAGAGGAAACAAGGTGTGCTCCAAAAACCGGGGCAAACGGAGAATGTTAAGTGGTCCCGAGCCTAGGTGCACGGCCGACGGCCCCGAAAATCAGAAACTAGTCTCCAAACGGGAACAGTGGCCTACGACCATGAAAAGTAGTCTACGACTACTGAGAGATGGTCTACAAGACATCTCCCTCCCTTTGGGAAGAGAAAACAAGACCTGGTCCGCAAACTGAGTCGAAGCACAAAAGGTTCCGAGGCCCGGAGGCAAGGCTCTCAGCCGAGAACTCCGAAACCTCGGGATAAGGACAACATGCACCATCACCGAGCGCTCAATCAATGACGTCTGAGTCTTAAGGTCGGTCAAAAATGGGGTGTCTACAGTGTTGCATTAGACATCTTGTATGGTTAGGAATCATGCATATTTTTCTAACTCATATCTTCTTAGCTTGGAGTACTAGGTAAGTTTTAATGCTTTAGCATACTTGCATGAGTGTGAATGATTGCCATGACTAGCATGCTTACTATGAAGCTAAATGCTTACTTGATAAATTTCTTGAATGCTTGTGGATGAAGGCTTGTTGCTTGAATTGGAATGATTCAATAAATGTACATTTTAAGCCCACTATGTCTAGTGGCAAATCAGTTTTAAGCCCACTATGTTTGGTGGCAAATTCACTTCACGCCCACTTTGTTAAAGGCAAAATCAAACCTTTTTCAAAAAGCAAACATGAATTGAATTGTTCCAATTCAGGCAAACTAGTCTATACTTGCTTTCTGCACATCACATAGTAATGCTAGCCTAATAACCGGAACAAGAGCACATAATGTACATAAAAATCATATCCTAATTAGTAGACGCCGATCTTTGATCGAGGGAGCGGGGGTGCTCAATTCATGACCTTCCCCTCTCGTACCTAAGCTCCCTAGTCGAGGCAACTTTGGTGATGACGGACACGTGGCCTTTGCCACGAGTCATGGGTTTCCTAAATTTCTCCAAAGTAAAATGTTTAGGTGGCGGCTCTGTATCTGGCAAAGCAATCCAATTTTGACATTTTTGATTCAAAATCTTTTTTTCTAAAAGATTTTCCAGATTTGGACACTTTGGTGTTTATCAGTTTCACATTGCACATGTAAGTTTAGATTTAGAATCGCCGAAGTTCGAACTGTAGGGCTTATTTTTGAGTTTCCAAAAGAGGGCTCGAAAAAAGGTGAGCTACAGTATTAAAACAATTTTTCAAATAAAACATGAAATCAAAGTATTCTAAATTTTGCAAATTACTCTATACTTGTGTGCGTCACATAGTAAAAATAGCTAATAAACAGAACAAGAGCATATGATGCAAATAAAAATCACATCATGATTAGTAGAGGCTAATCTTTGATTAGGCGAGTGAGGTGCTCAATTCATGACCGTCCCCTCTCATACCTAAGTTCTCAAGCTGAGACAATTTGGTGATGACGGATAAGTGGCCTTTGGCATGAGTTTCGGGTTTTCTGAATTTTCCAAAAATATTTAGGTGGCGACTCTGTAATTCGGCGAAACAGTCCATTTTTGGCATTTGATTCAAACATCAATTTTCCAAAAGAATTGTTGGATTTGGATTCTTGTTGTGTTTTCACTATTTCACATTGCACTTGTGAAATCAGATTCAGAACCACGAGAGTCTGAACTGTAGGGCAAATCGTATCCGAAAGGAGCACGAAAGCAATCTACAGTGTCTGGCGACTCTGCTGGGAATTTAGAGAACTTGACTTCAAATTCATGATGTGACATTTTATCTACACTTATATGTTCTTTTGCATTGCATTTGCATGGTTACTTTAAGTCATTGTGTTTTTCATCTGCTATTCCTAGACAGTTTGCCAAAGGGTTGTCTAGAAGGCTTGCCAAAAGACTAACCGATCATGGGCTCTGCTATGTTAGAAACACGACCCTCGGATCTGGATTACCGTTGTACAGCTGGATCCCCCTTTCACTTCACGGTGTTAGGTGTGAGAGATATTAGGTAAATCTTGCCAAGATACCCTTTCGACCATTTGATCTAATTGCATATAGTGAAGCTATAGTGACTATTCCAACTTAGGACAGGATGCCACCCATTTGCAGGATGTTGTGAAACTTGTTGTTTGAAATAGTGTAGCATAGATCATGTCAAAAATCTAGGACACGGTAACCCCCTCATAGGGGTGTTTTGGTTCTTTTTCTTGGTGTGTGCCTTTAACTCTACAGGATGGTTCATATCAGTCTGAGTTTGAGAACAGAGTTCAGTGGGGATTGGGGTTCTTCAGTTATGTTTTATTTGCTCTGAATTGGGCCAAAGTGCCGTCTGTTTTTGATCAATGGTTTTTCTTTTCTTTTACTAGGTAGTTTACTAACATAGCTTCAAAAAGGCCCAATATTTCCCAAGTTGTGTGGACTCGCTTTGGTAGGCTTTGTAAAGCACAAGACCTTGTTGGTGGTCAACCAACTTTAGTCTCACTTTTGCCAGTTACTCGACGAAGGAGGAACAGATAGTTCGCAACATCGGTACAAAGCATTCAGCAAACAGCTAGCCATTCTCACTCAAGCAGTTCACCAGCATCTAACTCATCTAGACCAGCAATGGCACAACATAGAAGAATTTACTGCCATGATGGCAACTTTCTAGAGGACCATGGATACCGTAAACCAAAGGATGGCCGCACAAGATGAAGTTATCATTGATCTACGACATACATTTGGGGCATCCGCATCAACTGTGCATCTGATCCCGACTGCTCAGCCAAACCCGGATCCACCTCTACCAGTAAAAAATCCCCAAATCCTGAATCTTCAGTAAATGCTTCCGTCGGCTCCAGCTTATTGGCCTCCGATTTAACCCCCTGCAAGAATATTTCCTTTTGATATGAATGAAATTGATCCAACTCTGATCAAGATTGCCAGGCTAGAGAAAGCACTGAAAAAATCCTAAGGCTTCAACTCCATTCCAGATATTGAGGACGGATACACTGACGCTTCAGTCAGGTTATCGGAGAAATTTAGGATGCCCCACATCGACAGGGCTTCGATGGAAGTGGGGATCCGATTGTGCACATTCACTTGTTTTCAGATGTGCTAAGGCCAATGGGCCTGTTTAGGGCTCAAAAAATGTCATTGTTTGGGAGAACCTTGTCTGATGTAGCGGCCATCTAGTATGCTAAGTTGGAGGATTCTACAAAGAGAAATTGGGAGAAGTTATTTGAGGCATTTTTCAACCAGTACCCTCATAACACTCAGATAGAGGTAACCGTTAGTGAGTTGGAGGTTGCTACCCAGAACCCCAAAGAATCATTCAATGACCTTGTTGCCAGATGGAGGGCAAAAGCAGTAAGAATGATAAATATACCATTTGAAAGAGAGCATGTCCGGCTAGTGGTCCAGAACCTCGAGCCAAATATGCTATAGAGGATGATAGTGGCACCGCTGTCCACCTTTGCTTCCTTACATGAGTTGGGGGTCCAGATTGAGAGTGCATTCAAAAAGCGTATCATCCACAGAACTAGTGAACCTACCAGAAGGCCATTCTCCCTGAGTACCAATGCTAGTAGTAGCACTATTTTGTGACCTACAGATGTCAGTACTGTTGTTTCAATGGCCAACATGGCTAATCCTTTTGCTACTGCCATAACCTTTTGCTACTGCCACAACCTCGCAACCTTCACAAAATATCGGCCCGTCCCGAAACCGAAGAGTCTTTACTCCCCTCTATATGAGCCCAGCCCGCGCCCTCAAATTATTAATGGAAAAGGGGCATCTTAAGCCTCTCGATCCTCGACCACTTCCTAACCCATTACCACCCAAACATGACCCTACCCAGTATTGCATCTTCCACCAGTAACACGGTCACCCCACTGATCTGTGTTACCGCCTACGTCATGAGATCCAAGATCTCATTGACAACAAAGTCATCGCCCTACCCTCCAAACCAAGCGTAACTACCAATCCACTTCTTATAATCCCAACATATGCATTAACTACATCCATACATTACCACCCTCCTATAATCCCAGCATATACACTACCCCATCTCACATATCCAAGCCTAAGGTGATTATTCCAAAAGGCACAGACATGTGCATGCTAGATTTAGCACGAGAAACCCAACCCGAACCTGTGGCAATAGAAACGGAGAAGAAAGAGAGTGCACCAGAGAAAGGCTAGCCTGATGCCTAAGTCATAGAGAAGAGGCCTCACTCGCAGAGGAGTGCGACCCCAGTTTATACATCGTGGTCGTTGGTTAGCCAAAGTCAGTAGTCATATTGCTAGACTTCCTCAACATTAATGCTATTGCGGAGGACAAGTTAGGGCAGAATCAGAATCATTGGTAGGAACATAGCCTAAATGACTTGGCCGAACAGGAAAAAGGCTTGGCTGAGTTGGAAGAGGATCTAGACAACCTCTATTTCTTTGAAGAAGAGGAAACAAGTGGTGTACAACTTGGATGGTAGGATCCAAGCCAACCGGAAACAAGCAATGGGTGCCTGAGTGAGGAGGAGTCAGATGTTGAGAAAAAGATAGGAGAAACTGGGAAAGAAGAGAAAATTGGTGCTAGTGGCAAAGTTGAGGCTGCACCTCTGACTGAGAAAGAACAAGCACTGGAACAGATTCAAAGGGAAAGGATAGAAGAGATCTAGACAAAGATAGCTCTGGAGTAGGGAAAAGGAAAAGGGAAAAGGGAAAGAAGAACCCAAGACAATGATGGGTGATGTCTAAGCTACCAAAAAGGTCGTATGGGAGCCTAGTGACCGAAAAAGGATGTTAAGGAAGCTCAGAAAATATCAGATTCGGAAACCAAGACCGTGGTGGAGGAAGAATGGTATGATGATGGGGTGCGTAATGTTAACATGCTCCAAATAGAACCTGATGCTAGCTCGGCCATGTAGGAGAGTGGTGAGAAGACAACGACTTAAGTCATGAATACACTGACGAAGGGGGGGAGGATGATACCCCTGATGACACCTGATATACTGGTGAGACCAATCACATGACCCGGAGTGGTCGGTACTTCAAACCTGCAGCCTTAGATCAACCAGAGTCTTTCAACAACGAGGTTGAGAGATCAAAAGAGAAGGATGCTGAAGAAAACCTAGTCTTGGAATTGCTCAAGAAGACTCAGGCAGACATATCAATCTGGGGGCTGATAATGGCTTCTCGGGAGCATAGGCAAGCATTGTTAGAGGCAATGAATCGGACCAAACTGCTTATTGACACCATTGCTGACCAATTGGTATCATTGGTTACATTTGGGGACGTTACGCCGGTGATATCTTTTACAGATAAGGAGTTACCACCTGAGGGTGCCAACCACAACCGACCCTTATATGTAACCTTGGAAAGCCGGAAAAAGTGGATTCGGGTGGTGTTAGTAAATACTGAATCGATGATCAATGTATGTCTAGTGAGGACTGCCTACACCATCGGTTTGAGGCCGGCTGACTTTACCCCTACCACTCGGGCCATCCGGGCTTATGACAATACAAGTCTGGATGTTATGGAAACGTTCAAGAGCTATATCCTAATCAGCCCGTCCGAGCACGAGATGGAATTCCATGTAATGGATGTACCAGTCATGTTTGATCTACTACTGGGAAGCCCTGGCTACATCAGATGAAAGTAGTGTCATCAACGGTTCATCAGTTCATAAAGTACCCCTTCAAAGACGGGATTACTATTGTGTACAACAATTCTGCGATCCATCCTCCCTAGGGAACTACTATGCCATTATTGGAAATCATACATGGGAAAGAAGACGTGTTCCTTTCTGGCTTCTCTCTCGCAGAGGCTCAGTTGGTCCAAACCATCATGGCAGAAGATAATGGGAATTACGTGAGTGCTCAGTCTATTTACATGATAAACAAGCAGGGGCATATTCCTGGATCAGGATTGGGCATAAGTGGTAGACAGGGAGGTACTGTTCCCAAGAAGTTGAGTCATAACCCCTACACTTTTGGGTTGGGATACAAACCTACCACTGCGGATTGGCAAAGAAAGGGGGAGGAGTTGCGAGGAAGGCTGAAGGTAAAGAGGATTGAGAGGCAGTACGAGTTAGTCTACAAACCAATACGGGAACCTTGAACGGACATTTTGTCCCCCAAGGGGAAGACTTCCCCTTCTGTGGATTCCTAGGGCCCTGGTTTGACAAGGAAATGAAGACAAGGTATCCGGGGTTCGAGATCTTCTTCGAGCACCAGTTACTAGAAGACGAGGATGAACAAGTATACCTAAGCCCTAGCACAAATCAAAACGGGACTACAAGCCCGGACATTGAAGAGGAAGATCTGTTGGGAAAACCATTGGCTGACCTACTGCGAGTTCTACTGCTGGAGTTGAGTCCGTCAACTTAGGGGATAGTTTTACTATCTCAATGGTTGGGATACACTGGCAACAAATTTCACTAGTCTCATCGTGGATGCATCTGAGGCTCCACGCCTGGTTTGGAAGTTTGAGCAAAGCTTCATCGGCAGTTCTGGTTCGGATACTGAGTCCGGATCTAATTCCACTGAGTCTATGTAGTCGAAGCCAGATTCAATTTCCTTTGAGTCTGGTATTTCTGGTTGTGGTAACCTGAATACCAAGGTCCTGTCCAGGTCGTCTTTTAGCTTTTCTTTTGAGTCCACTGTAACTGAGGATCCACACCTTTTGAATGAGAATGTTGTGAACTTTGCCTACTTTTCTGTGCCTTTAGTTTGTTGTACTGATCTGGATTTTCAAAATTTTGACTCAAATGAAGAGGAAGAAATTCCTCGAGTTTTGAAAAATTTGGTTGATCATGAGAAGGAGAGGTGTGTTAAACCCTGTACAGATGAAATAATATCAATTAACATGGGTACTGAGGGAGACCCTTGCTTGGTCTCGATTGGGTACACGTTGTATTCAGAGGAGCACGAGCGTCTAATTGCTTTATTAAAAAATTTTAAAGATGTTTTCCCGTGGTGCTACGAAGACATGCATGGAATCAATCCTGAGATTGTACAGCACTGGATACCTCTTGGCCCAGAGGCCCAACCAGTTAAGCAGAAACTGCGTAGAGTCAGCCTAGATTGGGCTTTGAAGATCAAGGAAGAAGTTATCAAATAGATTGAGGCAGGGTTCTTGCTTCTATCTGAGTATCCAACGTGGTTGGCCAATATTGTTCTAGCTCCCAAAAAGGATGGCTGAATCAGAGTTTGTGTCGACTTTAGGGATCTAAATAAGGCCAGTCCAAAGGACGACTTCCCTTTGCCATGCATAGATGGGTTAGTAGACTTCACCACCGGCCACGCAATGCTCTCATTCATGGACGGGTTTTCCAGGTATAACCAGATTCTGATGGCACCCCATGCCATTTGGGTTAAAGAACACTGGGGCTACCTCATCAGAGGGCTACAACCACCATTCTGCATGATATATTCCACAAAGAGGTTGAGGTGTACGTTGATGACATGATTGTCAAATCCAGGGAGTGAAAAGGCCATTACATCGCATTGGGGAAATTCTTTTAGCGGATCGGAGAGTGTAGATTGAGGATGAACCCCCAGAAGTTCACCTTTGGGGTGACGGCAGGGAAGATGTTGGGTTTCCTAATCACGCAGAGGGGAATCGAAGCAGATCCTCCAAAAATCAAGGCCATCTTAGAAATGGCAGCACCAAGGACTAAAAAGGAGGTGCGTGGCTTTCTGGGTAAAGTGCAATTCATAAGGTGGTTTATTTCAAAATTAACTTTGACTTGTGAACCACTATTTAGTCTCCTGAAGAAGGGAAAGAAATTTCAATGGGACGATCGCTATCAGTTTGCCTTTGAGCAGGTTAAGCAGTATCTCCAAAATTAGCCTATGTTGTTGCCACTAGAATCGGGGAAGCCTTTGATTCTGTATTTATCAGTAACAGACTCGACTATGGGGTGCATGCTAGTTTAAGAATCTAAAGCCAAAGTGGAGAAGGCAATCTACTACTTGAGCAAAAAGATGCTAGACTACGAGACTCGCTACACTCCCCTAGAGAAAGCCTGCCTAGCCTTAGTTGAGGCACTACTTGTTAGCTCATTCTGTAATCCTGGTTTCGAGATTGGATCACATTAAATATCTCTTCGAGAAACCAATGCTTATAGGTAGGCTAACTCGTTGGTTGCTTCTTCTCTCCAAATTTAATCTCAAATATGTTACATGCAAGTTAGTTAAAAGGAGAGTTGTGGCGGAATTCCTGGAAGACCACCTTGTAGAGGGAGATGAGGCAGTGGAATACCTGTTCCCAGATGAAGACATTCTGCATGTGGAAGAGGAAACGTGGACGATGTACTTTGACGGGGTGGCTAATTAGTATGGTTATTGGATAGGTGTGTTGCTCATAACACAAATGATTCCCACATACCCTTATCGTTCAAAGCTCTGGTTCAGAGTGTCCAACAATGAAGCAGAGTATGAGGCGTGCATTGCTGGTTTGGAAGCTACCCTAGAACTAGGGGCAAAAAGGTTGGACATCATCAGAGATTCGAATTTGGTTGTCTCTCACGCTAATGGGGATTTGAAGGACAAAGAAGAGAACATGAAGATGTATCATCAGGCCTTGGATATTCTAATTCCTAGATTCGAAAAATTGATGTTTACACATATGTTGAGAGAGAACAATCGGTTCGCGGATGCACTAGCAACTCTATCTTCTATGCTAGACATCCCGCTTGGAGTAAAGATGTGTCCCATCATTATCGAGCAGAAGTATACGCCTGCTTACCAGATCATCACAACAATAGATGAAGTGCAAGACAAAAACCCTTGGTATTATGATATTTGGAACTTTCTGGAAAAAGAGACGTATCCACCAGAGGCAAATGCCAAAGACAAATGGGGAATACAGTGTCTGGCCAACCAATTTATCATCTGCGGGGGTAAATTATACAAAAGTGGCCATCTTGGAATGCATAAGCTATGCATGGAGGAAGAGGAACCAAAGTGCCTTATGGAGGCTGTCCACCGAGGAGAGTGTGGAGCCCACATGAACGGTGTGATGTTGGCTCGAAAAATCCTTAGACAAGGCTACTACTACTCAACCATAGAGAAGGATTGTATTGGTTTTGTGCGGCGATGCAATAAATGTCAAATTCATGCCAATCGCATGAATATTCTATCATCAAAGCTCTACAACATGACGTCGCCATGGCCTTTCTCAGTCTGGGGAATCGATGTTATCGGTGTTGTCTTGCCAAAAGGGTCGAATCGAGATGAATATATCTTGGTGGCAATTGATTATTTTACAAAGTGGGTGGAAGCTCAGTCCTATGCCATGTTAAAGGCATCGCATATGGCCAAATTTATCAAAAATAATATCATATGCCGGTATGGAGTTCCAGACGAGATCATATCAGATAACAGCTCTCACTTCAAGAAATAGGTGATAGACCTGTTGGAGAAATACAATGTGGCTTTTCATAAGTCATCCACATACAGACCACAAACCAATGGAGCTGTTGAAGCCGCCAATAAGAATATCAAGAACATATTGCACAAGATGGTTGAGACCGACAGGGACTGGCCGGATAAGCTACCGTTCGCACTCCCAGGCTACAGAACCTCGATCCGGACATCTACAGGGGCAACCCTTGTTCTCTCGTCTATGGGATGGAAGTCGTTTTGCCAATTGAAATTGAAGTCCCGTCACTGCGAGTTATGGCTAAGTGTCAGATAGTGGAGGCGGATTGCAACAGAGCAGATTTAAGGAGTTAATGTTGTTTGATGAGAGGAGGCTAAAGGCATTGTATCATGTTAAGGGCTACCAACGCAGAATTGCCAGGTCTTTTAACAAGAAAGTTAAGTTCGAGAATCTCAAGGAGGGAGACTTGATATTGAAAGAAAACCAGGCTCCCATAAGTTCAGACCCAATTGGACTGGTCCTGATATCATCAAATCTATTTGGTTAGGAGAGGCGATTATTCTTATAGAATTGGATGGCTTGGAGTTTTCACAACCAATCAATATAGACAAGTTGAAGAAATATTACCCCTGAGAGGCTCGCTAGGCCAAAAACCCAAAAGGGCGACCTAGACAAAAATTAGAGCGTGAAAAATTAGAAACAAAGAAAAACTGAGCTCGCAATGTTGAAAACCCTAAAGGGCGACTTTGGCAAAAGTTAGAGCGCAAAAGAAGAGAGTTAATACTCAAGTGAACCTGAGTCAAATTACGTAAGGCCTTATTCCCATTTTTTTAGGATACGTAGGAAACTTTATCCTGAAGTTCGGCCATAACCATCTCAAATTCAACTGTCCTATTCATTCATATTTGATCAGGCCATCTTTCTCCATTATCAGTTGGTTTGGTTGCATGATCTTCATTTTGGCAAAAGGACTGGTATAGTGAATGCGGTTATGGGCAGTCGTGATTTGTTGATTTGGGGTTGTACATCTTGAAGATCGATTCTATGTGTGTCAAGTAATGACCATTTCCAAAAATTGTTTTGAAAAGTTTTAACAAAAGCTAATTTTCTCCCAAATTTACCCTTTTACAACTTGGACCATTTTTAGGACCAAAAGGAAAATTTTTACTACTTGTAACTTTAATTTTATTGATTTCAACACAAGTACATTCTCCCAATCCCTGATTTAGATCAAAGTTGCTTTTACATCGTAAAACTTGAAAAGAACATCAAAGTAGTAAAGCTAGGGGCATAGCTGAGTCACGTGGCTCTATGTCTTCTACTTGCACTCATGGAAGTTTCTGCAGCTAAAGATGGCCCAATTTGTTCTTTGTCCTTAAGCCAAGCCAAGCACTCATCAGAAAGGGTGTAATTGAAACTAGGGGCAGGGGCCAGAGGCTCTCTCACCCGTCAAGTAGTGAGGTACCAAGGCAAATGTGAACAACAAATAGGAAATGAAGCCTGGTATTTCGCCTTCTCATCTGGACGTGTCTAATCATGTCCAAACTGGTATCCGAACCAGAAGGGGAAATAAAACATGCAGTGTATGAGGCCAATGAACTATATACCTGATTGGCGGGACACGCTATAGCTGATCTTAGGTAAACTAAACCGGGGACAACGCCAAGCTATGTTGGCTGCAGATCAGTTACACATCCAATTGCACCACAATCCCTTTGAAGGGAAATCTATTAGCTGGTGGCAAAAAAAGTAAGCTCCGAGCGAATACTCGGGGCAAGGGTCCACCACTTTCAGCTTATCCATAAGCCATACCTGGAGAGGGATGAAAAATAAGAGAGATTAAAGAATAGAGAGATAGATGTTGAGAGAAAAGTAAGGAAAGGGCTAGAGATAAAAATAGAGAATGAGTGTTGAGGGGTGAGTGAAATCATAAATAAGAAGGGTGGGAAATAAAAACCTGGAGAAGCAGTGGACTCCCTGCAAACCGAGTTGTCTCTTGTCGACAGAAAGCATCCAGGCCCACCAAAGTTTCGGCCAGGGCCAAACCCATGCAACTCCTTCCCTCTTTCAAACATTGAGCCACTTCGATCAACTAGATGTTGGCTATGCTGACATTAGGGGCAAAAAAGAAGTGCGCAGGCCGGCATAAACGCAGAGCATGTTGTCGATAGCCTCGCCAAAGAAGGTCACTCTTGTCTCCAATAGCAAAAAATCGAGGAACTAAGCTAGGGATGTCTAGCTCCCCATCATGGCCCAGAGACCGAGCTTCATGTATTGAAAACCCACACATCCCTCCTAAAGCCTAGGCATGGTTGAAACGAGGCTGCGACATAATTTCTTTATCACGCCGGGATTCCATTAACGCTTGAAATTCTTTGAGCATTGGACACAGTTCTTGTGATCCGAAGTGAAACACATATGTAATTGGGTTCCAGCACTAGACTGCGGCATGGAGGAACGGAAAGCAAAACGGAGTGCGACTCAAAGGGAAAAGAGCGTTTATTCCAAAACCCTAGAAATTCACATTTTCCCAGCCATCTAAAGTGGCTATCTAGGCTCGGAGCCTATTGTTGGAAAGGATCTCTATCTTGGGAGAAAAAATTCAAAATCTTGCTATTTCGCTGAGATAATAGTTTGGGATCACTTTTTATAGACTTTGAGAAGGAGTAGTGCATGACAGGTGCACTACACTGACCGACATCTTTTTTAGTGCCGGCCAGCTTTCATTGGGAGATGGCCAACTCTCAATGACTGCCCAGAGCAGAGTAGTTGTAGAGAAGACAGGTTCTTGCATTAGTGTGCCAGAGCTGTGTCTTGAGTCTTATCTTGTTTGTATCAAGTGTTGTTTAGCATTTTTAGGTTGTTTTTATTTTGTTTTTTGTCATCGAGTTGTATTTTGTATTTTGATCAATTGTAAGTTGTTATCCGATTCGAGAATCAATTCAAGAGCGAGCATTCACAATTGTAACAGTCTTGTACAAGATTATCATGCAAGCGCTATTCGTTCATCACATGTCAGATTATATAAGAGAATCCATCCCCCGATCATTATTTTCAAAAGCAAATGTAGCCAAAAAAAAAAAGGAAAAAAAGAAAAAAACAACAAACAAACAAAAGAAAAGTTTTCAAAAACAAAATACAAAGGCCCATCTGAAGCTAGTCCCTAAGTACAAAGCAAAAGAAAAGGAGCAAAGTGAATCATGAACCCATCCTGGCCCTTTATCTTCTCGACTATGGAGGAGGTGCATCACTATCATCACTGGGGCCACTGGACTACAAGTCAACCTCCTCTCCTTCATCCTTGGGGGTCGTAGACCCATCAAAAGACTCCTCCGAAGGTGAGCGCTTCCTCACTCAGCCTCTCCCCTAATCAACTCCTCCTCGACCTCTCACTGGACCTGTCTCCTTCTCCTCCCAGCTAGAGGAGGTCCTGCAGGTGCTGCTGGCACTGGCTGAAGCTAAAAAGAGGACATGCATCAGTAAGGACTAATAAAAGTATAGACAATCTGGCAATAACAATGAACTAATGATAAAGTATACCTCAATCCTGTGGGCAATCAGAGCAGTCTGTCTCCTCTACACCATGAGAAGTAGGCAGTCAATCGTCCGGAGAAGGTCGTTAGCATAAGCCCCGGGTACCTACAAAAAGAATAGCATTTGAGAACAGTGAACAGAAATAACAGAGGACAGCAAAAGTAAGGTGCAGTGGGCAGAAGTACAAATGAATGTATACCTGTTCAATGTCGGGAGAGATTAGTAGTCTGCGATCCCTTTCCTTGATATGCTCAAGGAAAATCTGCTCAATCGCCCAATTAGGTCGCATGTATACGATCTTGGTAGGAATCACAGGAAGCCCAGGAATATGGGCCGCAGCCTCAGGAAGTACGTAAGCTGCGGCAACAGGGGCACCTCCAGCAGCAATGGCGATAGCCTCGGGAAGTGCGTGGCTACACCCCTGGTAAGAGGTGCCATCACCCGATCCCACAAGAATGTAGTGAAATTGCCAACCTAATGGTATCTGTCACCGTCCTCTTCCTGCATCAAGATGTCGATCATAATCTCGTCGTGAAGATCATCGGCAATCCTTATACCGGGGAAGAGGAGGATGTGGAGCATCGGGATCAGCCTGGCCTTGGGTTTGGCGGATGAACCGCTCTCCCAAGTAGTATGCCCAGCCAAAGGGGCCCTCGAAAAGGATCCACATGGTGGAGGCCTCCCATGTTGCAGCATACATCACCCTCGAAGCCTGGGGGAAGCCCGCCCAGGGATGCCAGTCAACCTATGAACATAATATGCAAAGTAAGGCTAAGTGGTATGGAAACAGTGCAATATGGGACAACCGTCTGAATGATAGTGCAGAGTGCGACAATAGTTAAAATGGAAAGACTAGTATTTTGTTACCTAATTCGCCGTGATGGTGTCAAAGAAACGGTGGAAGTAGGGTAAGTCTCTGTCCACACGGCAACGCTACTCAAATCATGAGTTATAATACCGGGAGCGGGCTATTGAAACCTCAATCGGCCTCACTGGAACCGGAACTAGGGAGGTGAAATATATGTAAATCCATAGCTACGAGAAAACAGATAAGTAGTTATAAACAAAGCAGATAAGATAAGCAGAAGTGGAAAGTGAAACTGAAAAGAAGAAATGAAAGATCTACCTCCCAGACTCTCCAGTAACCACCATGCAAGTCCGCCCTATGGAGGGATGTGGATCTCATGTAGCAGTATAGGGTGGCCAGGCCAGTACCACCGCAGTCATACTCCCTCATTCGCTGAAGATGCACCAGTGCCCCCAAGAGATATAGCCCCATGGTATTTTCCCTGTTCGCAAACATGGTAGTACCGAGGAGATACAGAAGGAATCTGCGAGCATACTGGGCGACCTCCTCTAGAGTAGCTAGCTGAGGATCAGAGAAGTGCTCCAAGAACCAACTGTACCTCACCATCCCAGGACCAGCAGTGTCTAGGGTCGCTCCAAGTGGTGAATCTGTGTGGCCCTCCATTGTGACATGTTAGGATCGAAGGGCATTAGGCCGCCAACTCTGACCCGCAGGCTGGTGAGCATCGAAAAGTCATACGGGGTCATAGTCATCTACTCGATCAAAGAGAAGTGGAACGAGTCTGTGGTGTCCCATCATCTCTCTACCAAGTTCCTGTAGAGAAATGGCTCAGCCCTCATCTGTATGAGCCCTACAGAGAAAGGTCCGAAGCTGGCCATGTCAACCAATGAGTGAACCTCCTCAGGGAGCCTCCCGTACCAGTGTCTGGGGCAGAAATAGGCCTGTAACCTCTGATCCTCCTGGCCATCACCTATAGTATGGGAATGTTGTCAGTGTTCGCAATACCTGGAAAGGAATTCAAATAAATGCTTAAATAAGAAAAGAATAGTGCTTACTGTAGAGGCATCGATAGACAAGTGCTCAGAGGGCTCCTGAAGTAGGATGTGCTCGTCAATCCCTGGAATAAGGCCCTCAAATTGCAGGATACCGCTTGGGGTCAGAGCGTGTGTATGTGGCTGGTAGATATCCGCCTCAAATGGTCTGTTAGCAAGAGGAGGCAATACCAGCTCAGGAATGAGAGGAAGGATATCCTCGGCTTCTACATCCTTCCCTAGAATGACTACAATATCAATAACGGGGTCGGGGATAGGGAGTTTAGCGCTAGCCACAGAGGGAAAATGAGGAAGGTAAGGAAAAAGGAAGAAAAATGGGTGGGTGAGTGAGATTAGGTGAAAAACCCCAAATCCTAAACCCTAGGGGAGAGAAAGTGAAGAGAGAAAGGAAAAAATAAGAGGAAGAGGGGAAAGTGTGGGTAAAGATAGTGAGAACAAGCCAAAATACCAAGAGAAACCCAAAACTCAACGAAATCAAATTTTGTTCGGTTCAAAACATAGAGGAGTGAGAGGGTTTTCAAAGAAAAATTCACAAGGGTTATTGGGTTTTGCGAAAATAGGGAAAACCTAGAGAGAAGAGGATCCTAGAGAGAGAGGGAGAGGTTTTTTTCGAACATGGGTATGCATGAAATGAAGGTTGAAATGGGGGTTAAATCAACCACAGTCGTGGTTTTAACGATTCTGTCCCTACCGCTATCGCGAGCCAGCCGACACTGTTTGGGCCCGGCCGTATTTCATTTGGTGCCGGCCGGCTCCAAATACAAACCAATTTTTTTTTTATTTCATTATTTTAGTTATATATATATTATTTTACGTTTGTGCATCTCAGTGTTGGGCCTTGGATAAAAAAATATATATATGTGTAGAGAGCATAAGCAGAATAATAGAAAAACAAAAGAGTGGAAAATCAGGAGAAAAGATATATGAAAAGAAAAAAAGTGCAGCAAAAAAACTGAGAGAAAAGAAAGGAGAAATGGAAAAGCTGGTGAAGAGTTTTGTATTGTGCTCGGTTTCAATTTGATTAATTCGCAGGTGTTTATATTCACAGGTGTTTACATTTGTAATCGTTTAAGTCATTAGTTTGAGCTCGTAATTTGTTTTGTTTAAAGTTGTTTCGAGGTCATACTTATTTCGCTTCTCGCTTCACCAATTCATGCTTTGGTCCATCATCTCATTGTTTTGAGCATTTAATTGACAAACTTGCTCTTAAATTTGCTAATCCAAGCCGAATTTCGGATTGGTGCGTTCTCTTTTGAATTGTGAGTTCGTGTTTATTATTTTTCCTGTCGGGTTCATGCCTTCATTCTTTGAGGCCTCCCTGGGGGATGAGTTTATCTCGTAGAAGTTGTTTGCTTCATTGTTCATACCACCCTTCCTTCTCTCGCATGCGATGCGTCACGATTGCTTTTCTCGGTTAAAAACAATAGGTGCACCGGTTTGTTCACACCACCTTTCCTCCTCTTGCGTGCGACACATCAAGATTGTTTACCTCAGTTAAAATTAGCATGTGCGCCTATTTATTCACACCACCTTTCCTCCTCTGGCGTGCGATGCGTCAAGATTGCTTTCCTCGGTAAAAAGCAGCAGGTGTGCCTGTTTGTTCACACTACCTTTCCTCCTCTCGCGTGCGATGCGTCAGGACTGCTTTTCTTGGTTAAAAATAATAGGTGCGCCTTTTTGTTCACATTATCTTCCCTCCTTTTACATGCGACACATCACGATTGCTTTTATCGGTTAAAAATAGTAGGTGTGCCTATTTGTTCACACCCATCTTCCCTCCTTTCACGTGCGACATGTTAGAAATGCTTTCCTTAGTTAAAAACTATAGGTGCGCTTGTTCGTTCACACCCATCTTCCCTCTTTTCGCGTGTGACACGCTAGTAGTGATTTCCTCGGTTAAAAATGACAGGTGTGCCTGTTTGTTCACACCAATCTCTCTGCCTTTCGTGTGTGACGCGTATGGATTGTTTTCCTCGATTGAAAGCATCAGGTGCGCCTGGTGTTCATATCGCCCTTGTAGCTTTTCGCCCTTTCTGTGTGAGGTGTAGTTAGGTTTGCATTTTCTTACAACCTCTCTATGTGGGACGTAGTTTGGTTTGAGCTTTCTTTGTCCTTACCATGGAAGACGTGGTTATTTACTCGCTTCTGTCCGTGTGAGGCACGACTTAGTTTGTTGTGCTTGTATTTATGCTATTGTATTTTTGTTATCGCTTGTTGCATTGTTTTATCACTTGTTAGCATATATGCGCATGTGACATTGTATTGTTTCAGTGCATGATCATAAGTTATGGTTTCCACATATCATTTTACATTTTGCATTTCGCCCTTGAACTATGCAGGTTTGATTCCTTGCAAAGGGATACGTAGGCAACCTTCAGGTTCAACCTTTGACATTTGTATTTTGATTTGTATTTTGATTTGTTTTCTTACCCAAGTCTTACGGCTTTGTCAAATGGGTCATCTCTGAGCTTTGACATTCACTTACGTCATTTTATGACTCCGAGTTCTGTCAAAGAGGGGCAACTATACACAACCCATTTTTGACCGCCAACAAGACTTGGACACTTTATCCTGTGCACTCGATGATGAGATCGTGTTGAGTGTGATTCGAAGTCTCAACGAAGGAACGTAAGCTCGCACTTCAAAACCAATCCCGAACCATTCACATTCATACTATCTTTGCCTCACATATTCATTGTTGAACAGCATGCCATCCTACATTGAGTTTAAACTAGTGGAACAGGGAAAAACTTGAGGCGCCCACCAGAACACATTGGGCGTCAACCGTAGCCACTGGGAGCCGGTCGACACTCGATAGTGAGAAACACTGTTCTGGGCAGGAATGGGCCAGCTGTCCATTTTTGAAGATATTTTTGACCTATTTTGCTCGAATTCTATAAAAACGAGGTGATACCTTTGCTTTGAGGGCTGAAAAAATTCTAATGAGTCTATACACTCAAGAGAGAGCTCTATCTTCCCATACAAGTCATCTTTGAGCCAACCTATCTCTCTTGATCAATATCCATACACCATACATCACCTTAGATCATAACGTTAGAACCTTAGTTGAGCTTCGTGAATCACAATTCAAGCTTGAGAGTGGGCTTGAACTAAGTTTGTGTTACAAGCAAAAGCTTACTTCTTTGAGAGGTATAAGCTTGTCATCTTCTCTTTTACTTCTTGTTCTATCTATTGCTATCTATTTCTTGTGTTTTTATATTGTCTTGGATCCATTTCAAGTGTTTAAGCTTGGGTTTGGATAGCTACTAAAGGGTAGAGAGAGTTAACACTCTTTCTTACACCTTCGCCTATACCTCAAACCCTTGTTTTACACCCTTTTCTTTGCTTTCCAAATTGATTTTTAGAGTTTAGAAGAGGCTAAATATCATGCTTTGAGGTTTCAAAGGTGGAGGGGTTAGCCACCCCTCCTTGTTCTTGTTTACTAGCCTTATTTTCTTTGCTTGTTGTTTAGCTTTTTTGGGCTATTTTTATGCACTTTTAGCCATTGTTTCGGAAACTCGAAAAGAGCCCTACAATTCAGACTCCCGTGATTCTAAATCTAATCTCACAAGTGCAATATGAAACTGATAAATACCAAAGAGTCCAAATCCGGCAAATCGTTTTGAAAAATTGATTTGAATCAAAAGTCCCAAAATTGGACTGCTTTGCCAGATACAAAGTCGCCACCTAAATATTTTATCTTGGGCAAATTTAGGAAACCCATGACTCATGCCAAAGGCCACGTGTCCGTCATCACCAAAGTTGCCTCGGCTCGGGAACTTAGGTACGAGAGGGAAAGGTCGTGAATTGAGCACCCATGCTCGCCTGATCAAAGATCAGCCTCTACTAATCATGATATGATTTTTATCAACATTATATGCTCTTGTTTCGGCTATTTAACTAGCATTACTATGTGATGCGCACAAGCAAGTATAGACTAGTTTGCTCAATTTGGAACAATTCAACTCATGTTTGTTTGTGAAAATGGTTTGAATTTGACACCTCAAGTGAGCTTAAAGTTTGCGGATTTGTCACCAAACATAGTGGGCTTAAAACGGATTTGCCACTCAAGAAAGTGGGCTTAAAACACACATTCGTTGAATCGTTCCAATTCAAACAACAAGCCTTCATCTACAAGCATTCAAGTAGTTTAACAAGTAAACATTTAGCCTCATGGTAAGCATGCTAGACATGGCAACAGTCACATTCATGCAAGTATGCTAAAGTATAAAACTTATCCAGTGATGCACTGGATCACCATGCTGCAACAGAGTACAAATAAAGCAAAAGAAGGTTTTCCCCAGGATTATATATTCACCCCTCCTTTTCATGGACAAATCCAAGGAATTGTGAACTTAAACCACAAACCACCAATCTAAGCAAATTCATTGCATGATGGCATGTGCTTCAAGGTGTGCAAGCTCAATGAATGCAAAGCAAGACACTTAAGAACCATCACCCTATCATGCATGATGAAGGGCAACGGAGACCTAGGAAAGTGGCACATTTCATCACTTTTGAGTATGAAATGTCTCATTTTCCTTGTGTTCAAATTAAGGTCTGATTTGAACACATGCCATGTAACACAAAGAAATGCTTATCTTGCCACTTTTACTTGCCAATTTTGTTTACACATTTTAGTCACCAAATCATTTTTTTTTTTATCAATTTGTCCATTCGTGAGGGTCCTATAAGATGAAAGAAGTGTCAACCAAGAGATAATGTAAGGCAAAAGAGAGATCATGTCATTGATAATGAACCCTCAAAGAGGATTAAACCATTAAACATGACCTCAATCTCAAGCTTAAAGGATCCCAAGCTTGAAACAACCCTCAAAAGCAAATGAAAGAGTGAAGCAAAGAGGGAGGTTACAAAGTTTATAGTGCTGAAATGGAGTGAAAAACAACACCAAAAGATACTCTCAACTCAAACAAGAGGTGTCAATGGCCCTAAAACACCAACTTGTGAAGACTATTACACTACAACCATGCAAAACAAGACTCAAATGAACTAATTAGCCCTATTTTGACAGAATTTTTATAGCTCAAGAATGGCTCAAAAATAGTAGGAAAAGAAAGGAAAACAAGAACACAAAGTAAGCTAACAAAGCAATTATTGTACCTCTTGAAGAGAAGAGTGATTCTAGGCAACCAATCAGGCCAAAAACAACTTGTAGAGCTCCAAGAGGGCCTCAAAGAACCTCAGCTAAAAGGTGATCACTTTAGGTTAAGGGTTGATATGCAAAAGTATAGTGTAAGTAGGCAAAGGTGTAGAGAAATGCAAAAGAGAGAGAGAGAGAGAGAGAGAGAGAGAGAGAGAGAGAAATCTATAGAGAGAGAGAAAATTTTGAGTCTTAAATCTTCCAACCTTAAAACATGAGAGAGGGCCTCCCTATATATAGAAAACATGAATTCTATACAAGGAGATCCAGCCGTCTATGTGTGGACAGATGCAACCATCTGTGCAACCAGTTGGCACAGCTAATATCTGTAGAAAACACTGGTGGCCAGCTAGCCATCATTGATGGTCGGCAAGGTAGCATTGATGGCCGACAAGGCACATCAATGACCGGCGGACCAGAAGCTCTGGCTGGTAGGCCACCAAAAACTGCAGAAGAGAAAGACTAAGACATGGTCCACAAAGGAGACAAAATGGATGCAGGGTTTGGAAGGCTCAAACCCGTGGCATTCCGCTGAGGACTTCATGCGCTTGGCGAGAAATCAAACTCATCATCAAATGTACCCGCAAGAATATCTAAGTCTTGAAGGGCCGTCAAAAATACGGTGTCCATAGTTGTCCTTCTTTGACAGAACTCGAAGTCATGAAATGACGTGAGTGAATGTCAAAGCCCAGAGATGACCTATTTTGATAAGGCCATAAGACTTAGACAAACAATCAAGATAGAAAACAAAATGGTTGTGCCCACAGGCTGTCTATGTATTCCTTTGCAAGGAATCAAACCAGCGTAGTTCTGGGGCAAAATGAAAATGATATGAATGGCGCAAGAACATAACTTACGATCATGTAATGAGGTTGTGCAATGAAACATTTAAATGAAAATCCTATGCAAAGAAATGCCTCAGTTAAATAAACTGAAAGAAGGCCTAGCAATTTCGAACATGGAAAGAAAACCACGCGGCACGCGTGAGAAACACAAACCCAAAACTACATTTTATGTAGAAAGGATGTAAGAAAATTATGCAAGCTTAACTGCGCATCACGCAGAAAAAGGTGAAAGGCGACGTAACCGTTGGGCACACCCGAGGTCTCAACCAAGATCCTAACGTGTCTCACGTGGAAGAAGGAAGAGGATGGTGTGAACACCAAGCACAACCGAATGTTTTTAACCGATTGGAAATCCTAACGCGTTTCACGTGAGAGGAGGAAGAGTGGTGTGAACATCGGGCGCACCCGAGTGTTTTTAACTAAAGGGTGCTATGAAGACCAAGCGCACCCGAGTGTTTTTAACCGAAGGGTGGTGTGAACACCGGGCATTCCCGAATGTTTTTAACCAAAGAGTTATGTGAACATCAGGCATACTAGAGTGTTTTTAACAAAGAGTGGTGTGAACACGGGGTGTACCCAAGTGTTTTTAACCGAAGGGTGGTGTGAACACTGGGTGCACCCGATTGTTTTTAACCGAAGGGTAGTGTGAACACCGGGCGTACCTGAGTGTTTTTAACCAAAGGGTGGTGTGAACACCCGGCATACCCGAATGTTTTTAACCGAAGGGGGTTAGTGTGAACACCAGGCGTACCCGAATGTTTTTAACCAAAAGGGGTTGGTGTGAACACCAGGATGCACCCGAATGTTTTTAACCGAAGGGGGTTGGTGTGAATACCGGGTGTACCTGAGTGTTTTTAACCGAAGGGCAATGTGAACATCGGGCGTACCCAAGTGTTTTTAACCGAAGAGCGGTGTGAACACCGGGCATACCCGAGTCTTTTTAACTGAAGGGTGATGTGAACACCGGGCGCACCTGAGTGTTTTTAACCGAAACAATCTTAACGTGTTTCACGCGAGAGGAGGAAGAAGGTTGGATACGATCCGAAAGGCACGAGTGATTTTACCTGGAACTCCTCTGAATGAACCGTATATACAATATCGGGCTTGTGTAGGAGAGAGACTTAACAAATGTGACGCAATAAGAATGCATGCTCTATGCAAGACAAACGATCGAGATACAATGTTAATGGCATGTTCTATGCAAGAAACAAAAAACATAAGCATATTTTATGCATGGTTGGTAACGGGAGCGTATTCTATGCAAAAGTGGTAACGGGAGCATATTCTATACATGATTCGAAAGCGAAAGCAAGGTGAGCATGCAATGCCCGTGGGATGCACATCTTACAACAACATATGTGAAATGCATATTCTATCCCACCAAGTGAAGTGCATGTTCCATGCAACAACGAATAAGAAATGCATGTTCTATGCAAGATATCAAAGCATGATTTGATGAAAACAAACTCGATTACAGTGTACTTAAAGGATAAACTTCATTCACGTTGACAAGTGATGAACATCGCGCACCGAAAACACAGTTTTAAGCTTCCGTGGAGGCATTCTGAACCAAATAAAGAACAATCCCTTCACTTCTTGACACAAAACAACATCAAGAACCCTAGGAAAGCTACCGACCACCTGCCGGCCATCAGTAGACCTTGCTGGCCATCGATGGCAGATCAAGGGCAAAATGGGATTTTCGGCTCGGGCCTTTAAGTATGAGCCACTAGGGCTCATTTCCTCACTTCCTCTTGCTTGAAAATCATCTCTCTCTCTCTCTCTCTCGACCTTCCTTCTCTCTAGATTTGCACTTTCTATGCGTTTTCCAATGCCCTACACGAAGTTGTTTCACTAAATCCCCTTTGTTCTCTTCACTTTGAACTAATTGAAACTTGATTTCGGTGCCTCTTTCCTTATTTTCACCATTCCAGGCTCATTCCTCCCGAGTTTCTCTCGAGTTTTGCGCACTTTTCCCATCTTTGACTTTTTCCTTCATTTTCTTTCACCTAGGGTTTGACTTTTTCCAAGTTTACCCTTTTTCTTCATTTTTCTTCACTTTTCACCCATCTCGCACCTATTTTCAGATGGTGGATGAGGTTCCACATGACAGGGCTCTTCCAGAGACTCCCCCTATAGTTCTACCTATTCCCGAGGTAGTAGAGCCAATAGCTGATCTTGAGGCTGACTTAGAGGTGGAGTTTGAGCCCGAGGTCGAGCCGGAGCCGCTGCCACTGAGGGTACAACATTATGATCCGTCGAGATATCACCCACAGACACACATCCTGCCTACTTCCAGAGGCATCAGATGCTACCAAAGGACCTTTTGTTGAGGGAGCCGGAGTCTCACTTATTAGTCATTGCCATTCAGGTAAGAACACTATTTTCAAGCATTTTGCCTTTCTTTATTTGCATTTCTTATTCGAATATGCTATCATCACTACTTTATCCGACTATAGTTTCATCACTATTTACTGAATTTCTTGCACTGCTTTGTATTTGGATCCACCTGACTGCATTTCAGACACTGCCTTTATCTGACCATGCACTATTTTCATCTGATGCATTTCTTTCATCTGGTGGTCTTTCATGCATTGCCATTATCTGATACATTTCATGTATTGCCTTTACCACAAGGTGAGTCTTCCGCCTTCAGAGGCTATGGTGCTACGACTGCCAGAGATTGGTATGACGAGCTCCCAGCTGGAGTTCGAGACATCATCGACGGGGCAGGCTTCGGCCTCTTTTGTTCTGGCTTGACTCGGGTCATCGCAAGTCGTCCCCTCCTAGGAGCGTTGGTGGAGAGGTGGTGGGATACCACCAACTCCTTCCATTTCTCCACCACAAGGGTGATGACGATGACTCCTTATGACTTTGCCATGATCACCGGCTTAGAGTTAGGGAGCGATACGATCCCTATTGACACTAATGTGGATGAGTGGGAGGTAGCCTGGTTCGAGTTGCTAGGAGCATACCCACCAATCTACCAGACAGGGATGGTGAGGTATACTTGGTTCGCAGAGCGATTCAGAGGGACAGAGCCCAAGATGGTAGAGGAGACCGAGCAGTACGCCAGGGGCTTCTGATGTTTGTCTTCAGTACCACCTTGTTTTCAAACAGGTGAAATACCGTTGGCTTGTATTTGTTGAGTGCCCTGGTGATCCTACCTCGAGGTCATTTCTATGACTGCGGTGGAACTGGCCTAACCACACTGTATGGATATATGAGCTCTACCTCCCGTCTGCGAGAAGACCTGATTGGTGGCCACTGGCAAGCCTGGGAGGTACACATCTCAATTCCCTCTTTGCACTTTTCTTTTACTTTACAGTTCTTTCTTTACATCTATTTCAATACATGCTTTCTGGTTTGCATTTCTATATTTGCTCAGAAACTATTAATACACTGTGATTTTTGTTTTGCACTTTCTGCATCTACTCGATACTGTATAGATCACATACCACTGCATTTTCCTTGTAGCTACGGGTATATGCATACTTCCCGACTCTCGCCCCAGAGCCCGTTGTGCAGCTTCCATTGACGGTGCCCTACTCGCGGATATATGATGGTCAGCTTCGCCTCAGGACTCATGAGCCTTTCACTTTCTTCCGCCGGTACTTCGACACGGTAGGCGCCCACGAGGTAGTTCGAAACACAGTCATTTTGCTTTGAAATTGCTCACTTTACACACTTAACAACTGATAACAACTAATAACTTGTACAACTTCTATTTGTAGATCACATGGCAGCCATGGGCCTTGATGCTAGGGGGTTACGGGACCAGTTTACCAGTGCCTGGGTCATCTCGTGATACCACATTCTGCTTGAGGGTCTAAACTGCCGGGCCTGGTTCTTGGGTGACCGCTTCCTGCGCCAGATTATGGGCGTGCCGGACCCAGTCATCCCGATGGCTCCACCAGAGTACATGTGGTCCACAGAGAGCCTATCAGTTGAGGAGGTCATCCAGTTCGTGGTGGGCCTCGATGTCGACTTCTTTCGAGCAAAGGGCGATTATGCGAATTTCATCCTCACACACTTGATGCCACCCTTGACGGGAGTTCGTGAAGATGAGGAGATAGGAACTCCTGCCGTGAGAGCGAAGCGCAGAGTGACCCGAGCAAGTAGGGCCCGTGGTAGTGCGGCTTCCCGATCGGGGCGAAGAGCTAATTGGCCAGAGCTCCCCACTACGTTGACTTTCTATCGACACACAAGGGAGGCTTACCAGGTCCTGATTGAGCCTGTAGTGGTTGGTCATGAACTTCTCTGGGTCTGAGGCGTGACTCCGGTATGAACCACAACTTAGCACTTGTACTCCATATTTCATTTCAGATATATTTATGGCAGATACTAATTATTCAAATTGCATTTACAGGCATCGATCGAGTATACAGGAGGCGCCCTCAAGCTAATAGCCTTACTGATGGGGATGATACAGGGGAGAGGGACTCTGCTCAGCCTCTATGGTGTTCAGGTAGTTTCCTCACTTTTATATTCCAGGCATCAACTTTCCACTGACACATTGACACTGACATTGATATTGAAAACTGAAAACTTCCCAAACTGTACTGATACATGGCATTGATAGTCCACATCTAACACACTGCACTTGCATATTGTATTCACCCACTATATCTAACTTCTGCATATTTTGCTTGCATCTGATACACATACTATAACTGATACGCAACAACTATCTTTTCAGATTCCACTTATGCCAATGGCGCCAGCAGGAGCTGCAGCACCTACACTAGTAGTAGGGAGGGGAGAGAGACAGGCTCCAGCACGCAACTGAGGCAGAGCTAGAGGTACTCGAGACGGGAGCGGCCCTTCAGAGCCCATTCCGAGTGATGATGATACTAAGACAAGCGACTTTGAGGAGGTAGCGAGTCAACATTCAGTGTCATTTGAGAGTAGAGATGATGCTGCCAACTCAGGTTCCGAAAGCGAAGGTGATGCCGACGCGAGCTCCAAGGCAGAGAGCGGAGATGGCTCTAGTTCACACTTTGGTCTAGATTCAGATAGCAGCGCCAATAGAGATAGCGCCCTAGAGTCCTCTCCTCCAAGGAAGAGGACGAAGAGAGCTTCTCGGGCCTGAGGCGAGTAGCGCTGATTTTGCATTTTTGTGCTTAGTTTCATTTGGTTTATAGTTTTAGCACATTGTACAACTTCAAACAGGTTTTACTTGTTTTAAAAACTTGTACTGCACTTTTTGTAAAAACAACCATGATCGGAATGGAAACTGGTTTTTATTTGAAAAAGTGTTGTATTTTGCATCATGAGCACCATATTGCATGAAAATGAGGTTGAATTCGATAATGGAAGCCGAATGCTTGTATTGCCATAACAGTCTTAATTGGATAGTGAACCAACCAACAATTGAAACAAAAAGCAAAATACAACTTGATAAACAACACAACAACAACTCGATTAAAAATAAAAAAAAAAAAAAAAAAACCTACACAAATACAACTCAATAAGCAAAACAGAACGAATAGAACTCAATGAACTTGCTAAAGCCTGAAAAGACTCAAAACAAGGCTCTAAAACACACACAGAACAAAACAAAACATATGCTTTCTACACTAGTCCAGCACAAATAAGGACTGCAGGCTAGAGAAGGAGAATGCCAGCCATAAGTGATGATTGCCGGCCATGTGAGGTGGCCTTCCGGCCACCAATGAGCCTCTGCCGGCCATCAGTGCATAGGTCCTCCAAAATGTTGACACCTGACTTTCACTCACTGCCTTATTTTGTACAAAAGGTTGGACCTTGTAGTTTCTTCATTTTAGCTACAAATTCTTCACAAATGGAGCCATTTTTCGCCAAAAAACTTTTAGATTGGATTGCAACTTTGGACGACTCAGAAAAGGTGAACTTCTGGGGTTTTGGCATAAATGCCCTATTCTCGCTAAGCCGTTCTCCGCTTTGTTTTATGTTCCTACATGTCGCGGCTAGATGTTGGAACCTGATTACACATGTCTTTAGCTTTGGGGGACAAGAGATATACCCGACAATCGAAGAATTCCAAATGCTAATGGAATCTCGGCGCGACGAGAAAATCATACCTCAGCCTCGTTTTGGCCACATCCAAGCTTTGGGAGGATGTGCGGGCCTACTTTACACGACGCTCGATCCTTAGTTCACAATGGAGAGGTGGATATCCCCAGTCTGATTCATTGATTTTCTGAAGTTGGCGACCCAAGTAATCTTCTTTGGTGGGGTTTTCGGCATCATGCCCTTTGTTGTGCATGTTGGCTCATTTCCTACTTGCCCCTAGTTTCGGAGGGTCTAGCATTCGACTCATTGATGTGGCGAGAGGTTTGAAAGAGGGCAAGAGTTGCATTGTCTTAGCATTAGCCGAGACTTTGATGGGCTTAGACACCTTTCATCAACGAGAGACAAACAAATTCGCGGGTAGTCCACTACTTCTTCAGGTAATATTTCCCACCTTTTCTAATATGTGTTTCTCACATCTCTCGACACTCATGCTCTGTTTTTCTCTCAAAGCCCTTTTCTCACTTTTGTCTCAACATACATCTCTCTACTCTTTAATCTCTCTCTGTTTTTTTTTTTTTCATCCCTCCCCAGATATGGCTAATGGACAAGCTGAAGGTAGTGGAGTCATGCCCCGCATACTTAGCCCGAGCATACTTTTTCTGCCAACAGCTAGTGGACTTCTCGAATGATGGATGATGGTGCCACTGGATGTGCAACAAGCCTGTTGCTGACATTACTTAGCGTTGCCCCTAGTTTAATCTGACCAAAATGAGCTACAGCATTACTCGGCATTCTGGCATTCAGCTGATTGGCCTGACACACTGTGTATTCTACTTTCCGTTTCGATTCAGATGTCAGTTTGGACATGATCAGACTTGCCCAAAGAAGAGGGTAGAAAACCCAATTTCATTCCCTGTCTGAGGTTCACATTTGGCTAGGTACCTGACTGCTTGGAGGACGAGAGAACATCTGGCCCTTACCCCTAGTTTCAGCTGCGCCCTTTCTAGCGAGTGCTCATCTTGGCTCGAAGATGAGGCACAATTCAGGCCTACTTTGTCATCAGATGCTTCCACAATCACAAGCGGGGGATGCAGGGGCACCTGACTCATCTATGCCCTTAGTTTATTTGCTTTGATCTTACTTTTCAAGTTTTATGCATGTAATAATAGCAACTTTGATTTGTACCGAGAGTTGGAGAACTTTGTATTAAAATCAATGAAATTAAAGTTACGAACACTGAAAGTTTTCCTTTTGGTCCAAAAATGGTCTAAGTTGGAAATGGTAAAATTTGAGCAAAAATCAACTTTTATCAAAACTTTTCAAAACCATTTTTGACAAGGATCACAACTTGACACGCATAGAATCTATCCTCCAGATGTACAACCCCGAATCTAAAGATCACAAATTGCCGCTTGTCTGAATAGCACTACTCAACACTGTAACATGTTCTCAGAGAGGATCACAACTGAACATCAGACAAAGAATAAACAAAGATGACCTGATCAACACATGGACAAGACAATTAAGTTGGAGTTGTTTACGACCGAAATTCAGGATAAAGTGGCCTACGGATCTCAAAGATGGGAATCAGGCCTTACGTAGTTCGGTTTGGGTTCACTCGAGTATTAACACTCTCCTTTTGTGCTCTAACTTTTGCCAAGGCCGCCCTTTAGGGTTTTCAACCTTGCAAGCTCAGTTTTTCTTTTATTTCAAATTCTTGTGCTCTAACTTTTGCCTAGGTCGCCCTTTCAGGTTTTTGGCCTAGCGAGCCTCTCAGGGATAGTATTTCTTCAACTTGTCCATGTTGATCGGTTGGAAAAATTCTAGGCCATCCAAGTCCATGAGAATAATAGCTTTACCCATCCAGATAGTTTGGATGATGTAAGGACCAGTTCAATTGGGTCTAAACTTGCCCCTACGGTCATGGATGGGAGCTTAGTTGTCTTTCAGCACCAGATCCTTTTCTTTGAGATTCTGGGACTTAAATTTCTTGTTAAAAGCCTTGGCAATTCTGCATTGATAACCCTGAACATGGTACAGTGCTTTCAGCCTTCTCTCATCAAACAACATCAGTTCTTCAAACCTGCTCTGCTGTTTATCCGCCTTTGCTATCTGACACTCAGCCATAACCTACAGCAACGAAACTTCTATTTTGATCGGCAGAACAACTTCCATACCATAAACAAGAGAGTAGGGGGTTGCTCCAGTAGATGTCCGAATTGAAGTTCTATAGCCCCAAAGTGCAAATGGCAATTTGTCTGGCCAGTCCCTGTAGGTCTCAACCATTTTCTGCAGAATATGCTTAATGTTCTTGTTGGTAGCCTCAACAGCTCCGTTGGTTTACGGCCGGTATATGGATGACTTATGAATCCAACAAGTCGATTACTTCTTTCTTGAATTGGGAACCTTATCTGAGATGATCTCGTTTGGGACTCCATAACAGCAAATGATGTTATTTCGAATGAACTTAGCCACATGCGCTGCTTTCAACACTGTATAAGGCTGAGCTTCTACTTACTTTTTGAAGTAGTCAATTGCCACTAGAATGTATTTATGCCCATTTGACCCTTTCAGTGTGACTGCGTTGATGACGTCGATTCCCCAGACTGAGAAAGGTCATAGTGAAGTCATATTGTACAGCTTCGACGGCGGGATATTCATGCGATTAGCATGAATTTGGCATTTGTGGCATCGCCGAACAAAACCGATTGTAGACACCCCATTTTTGACCGTCCTCAAGACTTGGTTGTGCTTGCAGGTACATCTAGCCACAAGTTTGATTGCTCGTCGAGTGCTCGACTTTCGCAGTGGAACGTCACATGTTTGAGCTTTCCAAACCCTATATCCTTTCTGTCCCATTTTTGGACCATGTGTTGGTCCTTTCAACATGTTTCTCACAGTGCACTGCCGGCCACTCTCTGCCACTGTCGGCCATGCTTTTGTCCCTGCTTGCTATTGATGAAGCTTGCTGGCCATCAATGAGGCACTGCTGGCCACTACTGTTGGCCGGAAGAACCCTTTGTCTCAGCAGATTTCATGCCAGATCTTTTGAGCTAGCTGGTTTTCACTCATCTCTCCTCCATACACGTGTATGGAGGGATGAGGCTCTTTTCAAGCTTGTTTAACAAGCTTTGTATTGCCTCTCTTCTATATAAGGAGAGGCTCCTCCTTCATTTCAGAGGTTCAAAAAAATGGGCTGAGAGTTATAGATATAAGTTTGTATCTATATCTCTCTTTGTTCTTGGTTTGTGCTTCAAAAGTGTAGTTTTGTCTTAGTTTAACACACAAACACACACTCAAACACCTTGCTTGTGTTACTGAGGCTTCTTGAAGTTGTTTTTGGTGTTCTTGGGTTGATTTGAGCTTGAAAAGCTTGCTGGAGCTGCAGTTTTAAAGAAGGTCTTCAAGGGTGAGTTTTTATCCCTTATTCTTGCTTTAAGCTTTTAGCCCTTCTTGCATGCTGTTTTTAGCTTAGCTTTCTACTGGAAAAAGTTCTATTTTGCATGCTTAAAAAGTTGTTTAAGGTCACTTTTTCGTTTAGGGTGATCTACCCCCCCCTCTAGGCCTTGTTAGGCCTTGTTTTGAGCCGTCCCTTTAGGCTCTTGTTGCAACCTTTGCATGACCTTTCTACCACTAAATCCAGGGATTTTCAGTGTGTAGAAAGGTGGTTTTGGAGTCTTAAATAGGAGAGGGTCATCCCCTCTCCTTGCATCTTGTTACTTGTTTCATATGCCTCATGTTGAGCAGTTTACTAAGCTTGTTAGCTTTTCTTAGCATGTATTTGTGGTTATTTTGTTGAGCCTTGCCACTGTTTTTGCTTGCTTTGGTCACTCCATGCATGGTTTATACACTTGTAGTATAAATCACCCAAACTAGCTTGTATGCTTCATGAAAGTAGCATGTCTTTCTAGCCTATGTTGTGTCCATTTCAGCATGTTCTTGGGCTTGTTTACCATGTCATACCTCTGTTAGGGTTTGGTTGGTTGCCTTTGCATGTTCCTTGCACTTGTAGTGCATTTCCATGAATTAGCCTAACATGTATCATGCTTTAACATGTCATTCTAGCATGTTTTGGCTTAACTTCATGAAGCTTTTGTCCATGTTTTAACATGCTTTAGCTCTGATTTAGGTTTTTTTGGCCATGCATGCCTCGCTTTGTATAGCTATAGTGCATTCTAGCTTGTTAGCTTTGTGCATCGAGTCCACTAGCATGCATTGCGTGGCCTATTTCAATGATTTGCATCATTTGTAATGTGATTTCAGTCCATGTTTCATGGCCATGCACTTGTATCTTTCACTCATTTAATGCGTTGGAGGGTTTCCCCCTTTATGCCTTAATATGGATCATTGCGTATGCCTTCATGCCTAAGCTTGCGAGCTATCATTTCAATGTGTTTTTGGGGTTATTATGCCATGATATAACTCTAATCTTTGTTGCTTAAGTCATCCCATGCTTGGTCCTAATAGGTGTAGTGTAATCCACCATATTTGCCTTGTATGCATTGTGCCTTATGCCCTTCACGTTAGCTTGTTTTGGCTTCCTTCCATGCATGTTTTAGTATCACTTTAGCATGTTTTAGTATCACTTTAACATGTTTTAGGACTGTTTTGGGTTGCCTTTGCCATATGCTCCATGCTTTGTATAGCTGTAGCGCAATTGGCCTTGCTAGCTTTGTGTTTTGATTACTCATGCATGCTATCTTTGAGCTATTTAGATGATTTGGCATCATTTAATACTTCATTTCAGAGTTTATAGCATGACTATATTCCCACTTCTTTCATGTTTTAAATGCCTTTGAGTATTGTGCGTTGTTGCCTTGTTCATGGCTTAGCTTGTATGCTTGCATGCCTAGGTCTTTGAGCCTCCAACTTAGCATGTTTCGGTCATTGTTTCGACCTATTTCAGCTCTGTCCATGTTTGGTTCATGCACTTGTGCCATATATTACATGGCCCCTTTGTAGTCCTCTTTAATAGCTTCATGCTTTAAGGACCTTTGCATGCTATGCTTGTGTTGTTTGAATGATTTGGCATCATTTCATACCTTATTTCAGTGCATTTAGTGTTGTCACACTTCCATGTTGATCACTCCTCGAGCACTCTTGAGAGTAGTGCTCTTAGGCCTAGTTGATTGGTCAATGCATTGTGCATGCATGCCTTGTCTTTCGGTGCCTTTGTTTTGGTGTTTTGGCCACTGATATGGGCATGACTGAGGTCTGCCCATTTTTAGTTTAAGTCCATTTACCATGTTGCTCAAATGTTGTTACATTGCATCATGCTCGCATGCTTGAGTTGCATGACATTTGCATGCTTGTTGCATTGCTTGGTACATTGTATATGGTGACATGTTGTTGCATGCTTGACATATAGCATGTTGTTGCATACTTGCTCCATTGTATTGTTGTCGCATGCTTGAGTTACATTACATACTTGCATGCTCATATTGCATTAGCATTGTGTTTGGCACACCTTGCACTGCATTGTGTTTGGTTTGGGTGTTAAGCCAAACACGAGGAACGAGGGACGTTTCATACTAGAAGTGATGAAACGTGCCTCAATTCTCGGTCGCCGACGCTCTTGACGATGCATGATAGAGTTCTAGGCATTTATGTGTTTTTGTGCATTCATTCTACATTGATTTGCACAAGTTGGATCTTTGGCCATCATGCATCGAGATGCGTGATTGATGGTCTTGGATCCGATTATGCCTCTCCCTTGATGTTTTGAGGTGATATGGGATAGCATAGTGCGTACATACCCTTGGGAGACCCTCCATTTTCTCTATTTTGTGCTCTGCTGCAGCTTGGTGTCACAGCACACCAGTGGCCGGCAGCCTCCTTTTGTTGGTCGGCAGACCTTCATTCTTGGCCAGCAGATGGGTCAGCAGAAGCTCCTCATGGCCGCAGGCCACTGGTGTACTCCTCAGCATGGTTTTGGTAAGATCCAGCAGCAAGTTCTCAAGGACACCCTGTAGACAGAGCCTCAAGAGAGCAATTGGAGAGCTTTTCGGGACGGTAACCGAGCATGCATCCTCTTCTCCTTCAACTAGCGCTGGAACAGCATTGTTTATTGCTTACTTGTTAGTTAGCATTTGGATTTGTAATTTAATTAGTTAATTTGTTAATTAATTAAGTTTTGTAATAATTAGTTGTAGCTAGTTATTCATTCGGTTATGTAATAATTAATTAACTTGTTAGTTAGTTAATTAGTCGGTTTGTATTATTCATTTGGACCCTTCGTCGAGAGGGCGAGTTTTGTAATAAGTGTATGTGCGTGTGTACACGTCTTCCAACCCCACGTCTTTCTCCCTTTTACTTATTTTCTTTCAATGGTTAGTTTTAGGGCATGTTGCAATTGGCATACTTATGCTTTGCATGCGTGCATCATTCATTTGTCTTGCATGCACTGGGCTCGGCGCATCATACTAACTGCATTGTATTTCAATACCAAGTTGAATACATGTATCAATTGTTGCATTTCATATGCCATCTTAGAATAGCCGAGCCTATTTTAGATGCATCTTTGCCTGTGTCGCATTAGCCATCTTAACATGAACTAGGATCATGCATTGGTTTCTAACTAGTTCTCTGTTTTGGCTCGAAGTACACTGTGAGTGTTTATGCTTCAGCATACTGCATGTGTGTTATTGATTGCCATGATAGCATGCTTGCCATGAGGCTAACTGCTTATGTGATATAAACTGCCTGAATGCCTGTGGGTGAAGGTTGGATTACTTGAATTGGAACAATTCATCAAATCCCTGTTTTAGCCTACTTGCGAGTAACGAACTTTAAACCATTTTCAAACAAACAAATGTGCAATGCTTTGTTCCAACTTAGGCGATCTAGTCGACACTTGAATGCTGTGCGCATCACATAGTAATTCTAGGTTTAATAACCGAAATAAGAATACATGTGTTTTCTAAAACAATATATCATGTTAGTAAAGGCCGATCTTTGATCGGGCGAGTAGGGGTGCTCATTGCATGACCTTCCCCTCTCGTACCCAAGTTCCCGAGCCAAGGCAACTTTGGTGATGACAGACACGTGGCCTTAGGCATGAGTTAGGGCTTCCTAAATTCCCCCAATAAAATATTCAGGTGGCGACTCTATATCTGGCAAAGCAGTCCATGTTTGGCACTTCTTTATAAAAATCAGTTTTCCAAAACAATTTGCCAGATTTGGACTCTTTGGTGATTTATCGGTCTTGCATTGCACTTTGCGAGATTAGATTCAGAACCGTGATGTTGAGTCCGAACTGTAGTTAGCCCAAATGAACAGAACGGGATTTCGCGTCTATTTTTCGCCCACGAAGCCCCGAGATGTTCGGGCGCGTCCACACCGATACAATCCTCCTCCATGGTAGACCAGTAGTAACCTTGCCTGAGAATCTTCTGGGCTAACATTACTCCATTCATGTGCGCTCTGCACTCTCCCCCATGGACGGCCTCCATTAGGTGATTTGATTCCTCTACGTCAACACACAACTTGTGCATTCCCAGATGAGCCCTATTGTACAGTTTACCTCCACAGATAATAAATTGAATGGCCATCCGCCGTATTGCCCTCTTATCTTTGGCATTTACGCTCGGTGGATTGACCTCCTTTTCCAAGAAGTTCCAGATATCATAAAAGCAAGGGTTTTGATCTTGCACTTCATCTATTGCGGCGATAGACTCGTAGGCCGGCGTATACCTCTACTCAATGATGATCGGATGCATCCGGACCCCAAACGGGATGTCTATCATAGAAGATAGAGTTGATAAGGCATCAACGAACCTGTTGTTCTCTCTCAGTAGATGTGTGAAGGTCAGCTTCACAAACCTAGGAATCAGAATGTCCAGGGTTTGGTGATAGATCTTCATGTTTTCTTCTTTGACCTTCCAGTCCCCATTTTCTTAAGACATAACTAGGTTCGAGTCCCCAATGACGTCTAACCTTTTTGCCCCTAGTTCTAGGGCAGCTTCTAAACCAGTGATACATTCCTCGTATTCTGCTTCGTTGTTGGATACTTTGAACCGGAGTTTGAAGGCTAGTGGTATATGGGAATTATCGGGTGCTATCAGCAACACCCCTATCCCATTACCGTATTGATTAGACGCTCCGTCAAAGTACATTGTCCGAATCTCTTCCTCGACTTGCAGAATAGCTTCATCTGGAAACAGGTATTCTACTACTTCATCCCCTTCCACTGGGTGATCTGCCAGGAACTCAGCTACTGCTCTCCCCCTGACAGACTTGCGAGTAACATACTTCAGATAAATTTCAAAAAGGAGAAGCAACCAACGAGCTAGCCTACCCGTAAGTGCCGGTTTCTCAATGAGATATTTGATGGGATCTAATCTCGAAACTAGAATTACGGAGTGAGCTAACAAGTAGTGCCTCAACTTCCTGGTAGCCCATACTAAGGCTACACAAGCTTTTTCCAGCGGGGTGTAGCGGGTCTCATAATCCAGCATTTTGTTGCTCAAATAATAGATGGCTTTCTCCACCCTATCCTTAGATTCCTGAGCAAGCATGCATCCCATCGTTGTGTCCGTTACTTATAGATACAGAATCACAGGCTTCCCCGGCTCTAGCGGCGACAACACAGGTAGGTTCTGACGGTACTGCTTGATCTGCTCACAAGTGAATTGACATCAATCATCCCATCGGAATTTCTTTCCTTTCTTTAGGAGACCAAATAGTGGTTCACAAGTCAAGGTTAATTTAGAAATAAACCGTCTTATGAATTGCACTTTACCCAGAAAGCCTCGCACCTCCTTTTCAATCCTTGGTGGTGGCATTTCTAAGATGACCTTGATTTTGGAAGGATCTACCTTGATGCCCCTCTGTGTAATCACGAAACCCAGCATTTTCCCTACTGCTACGCCGAATGTACACTTCTGTGGATTCAACCTCAGTCTGTATTCTCTAATCCGTTGAAAGAACTTCTTCAAGGCGGTGTAGTGGCCCTCTCTTTCCTTGGACTTGACAATCATGTTGTCCACGTACACCTCGACCTCTTTATGGATCATATCATGCAGAATTGTGGTTGGAGCCCGTTAATAGGCAGCCCCGATGTTCTTCAGCCCAAACGGCATCACTCCATAGCAGTAGGTTCCCCACGGCATAATGAAAGTAGTTTTCTATCTGTTCTCAGGTGCCATCAGAATCTGGTTATACCCGGAAAATCCATCCATGAAGGAGAGCAATGCATGGCCCACAGTGAAGTCCACTAATTCATCAATGTGTGGCAGAGGAAGATCGTCCTTTGGACTGGTTCTATTCTGATCCCTGAAATCCACACACACCCAAATTTTTCCATCTCTCTTTGGCACTGGAACAATATTGGCCAACCAAGTTGAATACTCAGATACTGGCAAGAACCCTGCGTCTATCTGCTTGGTGACCTCTTCCTTAATCTTTAAAGCCCAATCCGAGCGTATTCTTCGCAACTTCTACTTGATGGGTCGGGCCTCGGGGTCAAGAGGGATCCGATGCTGTACAATCTCAGGATCGATTTGAGGCATGTCTTCGTAGGACCACGCGAAAACATCTTTGAAACCTTTTAATAAAGCAACTAAGCGCTCGCGCTCCTCTGAAGACAACGTGGACCCGATCTGGACTAGACATGGATCTCAGTACCCATATTAATTGTAATGATTTCATCAGCGAGGGGTTTTGCAAACCTCTCCTTCTCTCGATTAATCAAAATTTTCAAAACTAGAGGAATTCCTTCCTCATCGTTTTCATTAAAATTTTAAAAATCGTGATCAAAGCAATAAATAAGAGGCACAGAGAAATACTCAGAATCTACAGTGGCATTCTCGTTTAAAAGGTCCAGCTCATCCAGTTCCTCGGCATCTAGGTTATCATGCCCAGGAATACCAGACCCAGACTCAGAAGAACCGAAATCTGATTCCGACATCGCAGACTCCGTGGAATCAGATTTTGGTTCATTGCCCGACTCAGAACTGCTAGACAGGTAGCCCTCCTCCAACTACCAAACAAGGGATGGTGCATCAAATGCATCCAGGATGCCGTTAGAAGGGTTCGCACCTGGTTGGTCCCCAATCATGGAGATGGTCAAGTTATCCCCCAAGCTCTCTGAGTCGATCGGAGGATCTGAAAGGAGACATGCCAGTGCTGTTCCTATCTCAAACTCGTTGCTATTGGAATCACTTTCTGTGCTCTTCACAGCTTAAGTACTTGGTCCGGCTATTTCTTTTGTATCACTGTCTTGCAGCTACAAGTCAAAGAAAATCTCAAAGCCAGGAACCCGCTGCCTCTTAGAGTTGAACCAAGGTTTGGGGAAACCACAGAATGGGAAGTCTTCACCCTCCTTGACAAAATATGCATTCAGGATTCCCCAGATTGGTCTATGAACAAGTTCGTAGCGCTTCTGGGTCTACGTAGCTCTGGCTCTTCCTGCCATCTCTTTCCCTTTCCTCACCCAATCCTCTTTGGTGGGCGTATAGCCAAGACCAAAGGCATGCAGATTATGTGACAGATCGGCCAATGCGGTAACGCCCTTCCAGTCACTCCTTCCCAGCCCCATTCCTATCTTGTGTTGGAACTTGTTCATGAAGTATATAGATTAGGCGCTGACATACAAGTCTTCATCAACAGCCAGGATACTCTGTACCACCTAGGCCTCAGCTAAGGTAAACTCTGAAAGAAAAACATCCTTCTTGTCGTGTACAATCTCCAGCACAGGTGTAGTTACCTGTGGCGGAGGATGTATAGATGAATTCTTGAAGACTATGGCCACCCCTTTCCCATGGCGGTACTTCAGTATTTGGTAGAGGGTAGAAAATACATCTTTCACTTGGTGCAGCCAGGGTTGCCCAAGTAATAAGTTGAAAGTGGTCGGAATGTCCAGGACATGGAACTCGATGTCCTGTTGCGCTGGGCCGACCTGTACTTTGGTCTGCACTATTCTCATCACCTCTCTGCTTGTATTGTCATCAGCCCGAATCACCTGGGCTGTGGGCATAAAATCGACCAATTTCAGCCTAATAGCATAAGCCGTGCGACAAGGACAGACGTTCATTGCTAACAAAGTGTCGACCAATACCACTGGTATTCACTTTTCTCAGTACTTGTAGACACCCCATTTTTGACCGTCCTCAAGACTTGGACGTCACCGTTGGAACGCTCGGTGATTATCCATGTTTGTGTTCGTTTTGAGTTCCCGGAGGTCCCGGCTGCGCGTTGTGCCTCAGGACCTCTCAACCAGCTTGTTCTGTGCTTGGTTTTACACCAAGACTTGTGTGTTTTTGCATTTGAGGGTAGGGGGAGGCTTGTTAGCCATCCCTGAAGCCCACCGGCTGCCCCCACACCACACCGGCACTCCCTTTTGGCCATCGGCACTGTTTTCTCAAACACTTTGGCCGGTCGGCACTGTATGTTGCCGACCGGCACTTTTTTGTGCCGATGACTGTTTTGGCCGGCCGGCATGCACCCTTTGAAACCCTGGGACATGGTGCATGCCAGCTGTGCCAGCTGGAATGCACCATCACACTCCCCCGTGCACAGGTGTGACCATTTTGCACCCTTTGCACCCTTGAACCCCCTAAGCTTCTAGAAGCTTGACCCTTTGGGCCAAAGCTTCTTGGAGAAGCTTGGCCAGCTGTCTTGGCTTCTCCAAGAAGCCAAGACCCCTTTGCACCGCATGAACCCTTTTTCTTTTACTTAGCCACTAAGTCTTAGGCTTGCCTTGGCCTATATAAGCAACCCTTCTCTCCATTTGTTAGAGGTTAGCCATTTCCAACACAAAACCAGAGCTTATATCTATATATCTTTGATATATCTATCTATATCTATATCTTCCCTTCCCTCATCCATTGTGTGTGTTTCTTGGCCTAAATAGTGTGTTTTACCTTACTTTTGCACCATTACACACACTATTACACCTAGCTCCGAGATTGAGGGACTTGGAGGGTTGTTTGTTGTGATTTTGGACTGGTTTTGATCATTAGAGGAGGGCTGCACCACTTGTTCTTCAAGGAGTCTTCAAGGGTAAGCATGTTGCTTTAGTTTCCCCAACTTGCACTAGCTTTCTACCTGTCTTGCTTTGTGTTTTTGACTTTGTGTTCAACATAAAAAAGTCTTATATTTTCTTGCTTTAGAACCTTCATTAAGGTCACTTGGGGTTTGAGCACAAACTCACCCTCCTAGGCCTTGTTTTGGTCTTTTTAGTCCCTTTTCTTGAAGCTTGTTTAACTTGGTGTTTTTGGTCTTCTCACCACTGAAAACCAGTGGGTTTTTAGTGGTGAGGGAGGTATTTTGGAGTCGTATATAGGGGAGGGACACCCCCCTCCCCTTTGTCCCTCTTTGGTCTTTACTTTGGCTCACATAGTAGCATGCATTTTTAGCCTTATATGCCTTCATTTCAGAGCTTATTTGGTGTTTTGGATCATATATCATCACTGTTTTTGGTTGGTTTTGTGGTCCTTAGCATGCTTCTTATACTTGCTTTGTAATGCTCTAGTTGCCTAGAAATGAGCCATGAGTTTAGGCCATGTTTCTTGCATGTATGAGCCTCACTTCATGAAGATATTAGCATCATTTTGCCATGTCTAGAGGCTGAAGGCCACTGATTTTGCCATGTTTGGTATGTTTGACAAAGTTGTTTTGCATTAAGGCTTGTTAGTCTTAAGATGTGAGTTCTTAGCATGCATTTGGTTAGGCTATTTTAGTGATTTGGAATCATCTAATATGCTATCTTCAGTCCTTATGCCATGCTTATATGCCTCCATGTATCATCTCTCCCATCTTTTGAAATGTTGGTCTCTTATGCTTTAAAGTGAGCATTGTGCATGCTTGTATGTTTAGAGCATTTGGGCTGCCTTGTTGTTGGGTTTTGGGGCTCATTTCATTTGTTAAAATCTGTTTTAGTGGTCTAATATATCCCATGAGTGGCCATGTTAATGGTAGCAAGGAGTGCTCCCTTTGTGCCTTAACCTTAGGCCCTTTGACTTGCATGTTTGCATAGGTAATTGGTCACCACTTTGGGCATGTTTTGCCACTGTTTTGGGTTGGTTTGAGGGCTGCCCCATTGTGGTCTAGTCCACCATCACATGCTTGCCTCATGTCTATTGCTTAATTGATTCATTAAGTGTTGTAGTATGTTGGTCTTATTGCCTTGATTGGTCCATGTTTGCATGACATTTGCATCTTGTATACTCTAGCATTTTGCATGCTTAACATGGTAGTTGCATGACATTTGGTGTGCTTGCATCCTAATTCCCATGTTGCATCATTTGAGCTATGTTGCATACATGCATTTCATGGCTTGGTTTGGGGTTGTCAAACCAAGCATAAGGGTTGAGGGAAGTTCACACTACAAGTGGTGCAACTTGTTTCAACTCTTGGTCCCCAAGGCCCTTGACCCAAACATGATAAGGTCTTGGTTTCATTTGTGTGTTTGCATGCATTTTTACATTAAAATGCAATCTTGGTTCCTTAGGCTATCATGCACCAAGATGCATAATTGATGGCCCAAGAACCAAGGGTCATGCTTCCTTGAGTCCCATACATGTTAGGGAGCATTGACCATGCTTACATTTGCTCTAAAATCCATATCATGCACTGTCTGCCTGCTATTGCTGTCAAACCGTCCTCTGCAGGAATTTTGTGCCGACCGGCAGTATAGAGTGCCGACCGGCACTTTATGGGTAGCCGATAACTTCTCAAGCAGCCGACGGTCATTTTACATGGCCGGTGGCCATTCCATCCAGCCGGTGGTGTACAGCAGCATGCAAGGAAGGTGTTCTGGGACTTTGGCAATTTTTGGAGAGACAGGGCAGTAAGAACAGAGGCAGCAGTGTCATGATGCGGGTCTCTGGGCGAGTCGGATTCGAGCATGCATCATTCACGCATCCCGAGGTAGGGCTGAGGCCCCTCTCTTTTTTGTTATATACTGAATTTAATTTGATAATTAGAAATTTCTGTAATAATTAATTTATTCTGTATTTGGACTGTACTATTTGGGACTGTATATTCTTTTGGTCCCTCCGTGTGAGGGCATAATTGTAATAAGTGTGGGTGAGTGTGTGTATGTCTTCCAACCCCCATTTCTTTCTTCCCTTTTATTTACCTGCTTATGATGGTAGATTAGGGCATATTTAAAATTAGCATACCTTATGCAATGCATGCGTGCATCCATGCATTTGTTGACATACATCAGGCTTGGCACATCATACAAACTGCATCGTACTTTCAATTCCAAATTGAATACGTGATAGTTGTAGCATTTCACATGCCATGTCTAGGATAGCCGAGCCTGCCTAGATTACATCTTTGCATGTGTTGCATTAGACATTTCAGTGTGCTTAGGTCCATGCATGGATTTCTAATAAGCTTCTGTTTTGGCTTGGAGTACTAGGTGAGTTTTTATGCTTTAGCATCCTCGCATGCGTGTGAGTGTTGCCATAACAACATGATTACCATGAGGCTAGCTGCTTATGTGATATAACTGCTTGAATGCCTGTGGATGGAGGTTGAATTACCTAAATTGGGACAATGCATTAAAACTATGAGTTCTAAGCCCACTAGATAGTGGCAAAACCATCTTTTTCTAAAAACCACCTAAGGTGGCAAAACCTGCATTTTAGCCTACTTGCGAGTAGCAAACCATTTTTAAAATAAACATAAAATGTTGTTCCAACTTAGGCGATTTGGTCTATACTTGTTTGTTGTGCGCATAACGTAGTAAATCTAGGCTAATAATTGAAATAAGAGCATGTAATGTTTTCAAAATCGGATATCACTGTTAGTAGAGGCCGGTCTTGACCGGGCGAAGGGGGTGCTCATAGCTGACCTTCCCCATCGTACCCAAGCTCCCGAGCCGAGGACAACTTTGGTGATGACGGACACGTGGCCTTTGCACCGAGTCAGGGTTTCCTAAATTTCCCATTAAAAAAATATTTAGGTGGCGACTCTGTATCTGGCAAAGCAGTCCATGTTTGGCACTTCTTTTCAAAAAATCTGTTTCTCAAATCGATTTGCCGGATTTGGACTCTTTGGTTCAAGATTAAGAACGTGACATTTGAGTCCGAAACTGTAGTGGCCCCAATATGAACAGAACGGGACTTAACCCTCCCGGGCTCGGGGACGTCTACAGTTTCTGACGACTCTGCTGGGGATTTTAGAGAGCTTGACTCAAACTCGTGATATCCTGTTTTGACTACGTTTATGTGTCTCTTTGCATTGCATTTGCATTGGTGCGCCTAGGACACCGTGTTGGCCATCTGCTATTCCTGAGCGGTTTGCCGGAGGCTTGTCTTGTCAAGGCATGACCATAAGGCTGACCGGTGCGGGCTCTGCCAGTATGGGAACACAAACCCGGTTTTACCGGGGCACCCTTTTCGACCATTCAACCTAGTGCATATTCGGATCCATAGTGACCATTCCAAACTAGGATAGGTTGCTTACCCGATATAGGTTGTTTGAAACCGCTGCGTACGTAGTGAAACCCTAGCTCCTGACAAAATAGGACAGGGAAACCCTACCCCAACATAGGGGTGTTTTGGCTCTCTTTTACGTGTTATGTGCTTTTAGAATGTATCTCTACAGGGAATGCGCATATCAGTTTGCGAGTTTTGATATCCGGCCTGAGGGCACCAATAACAGTATTTTGGGAATCAGTTATCTGTGGATACCAGATTCAGACATGGGGGCAATGATTCAGAAACAGTGCTTAGTATTTGAGGGGCAGTGCATCCAGTTCACTAGCAATGTGTTATGATATCCGAACCGTGTGTGTACGCTTATTTTATGCCGTTGTGCTGTCCAATTGTCTGTTTATTTATACGCTTTATTTATCTTTTTACTAGGTAGTTGAGCACGATTGCTTCTGACCCAGTAGATACTCCCCAAGCACTCTGGACTAGAGGTCGTCGACTCCATCGATCTGAGGATCTGATAGACGGACAACCAGTGTACTGCTCACTACCCCCGGTTACTAGGCGGAGGTCAGTCAGACAGAGGACATCAGCACAACAGTCAGTTCAGAGGGCCTTATCTACCCCACCTATGTTCAGTAGGGATCAGGTTCCGTGTCACCAACAGAGAGAGAATATATACCGGTAATTCAACCAGAGCAGAATAACATGGCTAGTTTAGAAGAGATGGTGCGCCACCTCCAAGAAAGCATGAAAATGATGCAGCAAGATGCTGTCCGACAGGCAGAATTTGCCAGGCAACAGGCCACAGTTGTGAAAGAACAGGCAGAGACAATTGCCAGGTTAGAGCAGCAAACCGGAGCCTCTGCTTCGCAACAAGTTCCTCCTCCACCAGGAGCCCCGAATCTCGGAGAGACGACCAATGCTCAGAATGATACAGAACTTCCTACAGGACCACCCCCACCTCCGATCCCACCTCATATTCAACCTCAGCTGTCAAAAACACCCACCAACCTGCCGGACTCTCCCTTTGAGTTCGAGACTGATCCCACCGCACTAAAGTTGAGCAAGCTTGAAAAGCTGTTCAAGAGATCCCAAGGGGTAAGACTATCCCCGATATTGAAGATGGATACACCGATACAGCCGTGACGCTGCCCGATAGATCAAAATGCCTCATATTGATCGATTTGACGGGTCCGGGGACCCCATGGTGCATTTAAGACTGTTTTCAGATGTTTTAAGGCCGATGGGCCTCAGTAGGCTTCAGAAGTTGTCTTTGTTTGGCCGGACCCTGTCGGGTATGGCGGCCATATGGTATGCCAAGCTAGAAGATGATGTCAAGAGGAATTGGGACGAAATGGCTGAGGCCTTCATCGCACAGTATTCGTATAATACACAGATTGAGATTACGACCCGTGATCTCGAGACGACTAGGCAAGAGCCTAAGGAGAGTTTTTCAGAGTTTGTAACCAGATGGAGGGCCAAGGCTTCGATGATGACCTTGAGGCCTACGGACAAAGACCAGATTCGGATGATTGTGCGCAATCTTCACCAAAATTAATGCAAAAGATGATAGTACTACCCCCTTTCCTACTTTTTCTGACCTACATGAAATGGGAGTGCAGATTGAAGATGCCTTGAAGCAAGGCTTGATTGATAACGACCGGGAGCAACCCCGACGAACTTTCAATCGTGATAGCAATGCAGGCCCGAGTGGCACTACTACTACGAGAGCCACCGAAGTAAGCATGGTCACCGCCAACCCCCCTCCAAGAAATACGGCAGCTGCGCCATTCTCCGGCGCGTCCGGAAGCAACCCACAAACAACCAAATACCCACCCAGAAACCCAGAACCTTCGCCCCACTATATATGCCCCTATCCAAAGCTCTGGGGGTTTGATCAAAAAAGGGCACCAAGCCCCTGGAGCCGCGGCCCTTACCAGAAAAACTCCCTCCTACCCATAACCCGGCCAAATATTGTGCATTTCACCAACACACGCTCGGTCACGACACCGATCTATGCTTCCGGTTGCGTCATGAGATCCAAGATCTCATCGACAATGGGGTGATTTTGCCTCCCGAAAAACCCAATGTTACTACAAATCCCCTCCCCGCACATAACCAAGCTCCACCACCCAAAAGACTCAATTTCATCTATACTGGGACCGTGTCCTACGACCCTAGTACCTATATCACACCTACCCACCTGCCTAAACCAGAGGTGTTCCTCCCCGATTGCACCGACTTGTGCATGATGGACATCTCCATGACCCAATCTAAGCCAGCGGCGGTGACCGCCAAGAACAGGGGAAGGGAGATTCCAAAGGAGAAACAGGTTGTTGAGTCAGAGTCTGCGGAATCTGGGAGTTACGTTGGGAAGACATATAGTTCGAGTGACTACATTTCATCAAAAGGCCAAGATGGGCCCGGAGTAGAATTGCCAACAGGAGGAGAGTTGTGTGTGATCCAAGGAGATAGTCTGGGACAGGGAATAGATGATGTAACAGCTGTAGGGGAGGACCTGGCCGATCTCCAATTTTACAGTGACCAATACCCAGAGGACGCGGCAGTTGCGTGGTTCGATTATGAGGATTCAGCGGAGTTACGGGTGGTTGGACGATCAGCCCGATGTGGTAGGAGAATTTCAGGCAGAGCAGAGTTCAGCAGGAATGAGAATATCAGCGACGGCCGGAAGGGTCGAAGAGCAGAACACATCGCCGGGGGGCGCCGGTGTCAAGAATTTCGCCCGAGATTGGAACATTTTGAGTACGGAGATGATTGAACAGTCAGTCATGTCAGAACAAGCAAGTTTTGAAGATTCCGAGAGAATCAGGAAAGCAAAGGCCCATGTGGGAGTTGAAACTGCTGTGTGCACAGGAAACGAGAATACTACAGGCAGGTGGATGAAAGGTGCTGCGAGCGCAAGAACAGTCATACCAGAGCCAGACAGGTGTCTGTCGGCCGCTGATGGAATGTGGTGGGAAGATGAGGACCTATGTCTTGCCCACACGGATGAAGATTGGGGGAATAACCAACCTGATAACACTTGGTACCTTGGAGAGGTCGACCACATGACGAGGAGTGGGCGATATTTCAAACCCCCACACTTGGATCAACCAGAGGCCTCAGGGAAGGATAGGGAAGCCGAGAAGCAAAAGGAGAAGCAACTTGAGGAAGAAGCTGTACTCAAACAGCTGAAAAAGATACAAGCAGACATCTCCATTTGGGGACTGCTCATGGCCTCGCGAGTACACAGGCAGGCTGTTTTGACAGCCATGGATAAGGCCAAACTCTCCATAGAGACTACACCAGAGCAGCTGGTTGGACTGGTCTTCCCGGGAGGAGGTTCCCCAGCATTGACCTTTTCGGATAAAGAACTTCCGCCTGAGGGCGTAAATCACAATAAACCCCTCTACATCTCCGTGGAGTGTAGAAATAAGTGGATACCGGTGGTACTTGTTGATACTGGGTCTGCCATCAATGTCTGTCCAGCAAGGACAGCGTATGCGATTGGCTTGAAAACCGTGGATTTTGTACCAACAGCCCAGGTCATCCGGGCATATGACAATACAAGTAGAGAAGTGATGGGAACAGTTAAAGTTCAGACAAAGGTTGGGCCAGGGCAGCACGAGATAGATTTCCATGTCCTAGAAGTTCCCGCAACTTTCAATTTGCTTTTAGGGCGGCCGTGGCTGCATCAGGCGAAGGCAGTATCATCTACTTTACATCAAATGGTGAAATACCCCTATGGGAAGGGAGTAGCCATTGTCTTTGGGAATTCATCAATACACCCACCACCGGAAGTATCCACGCCTGTTCTAGAGATCGAGCACGGCATGGAGATGTGTTCATATCAGGTTTACCTTGGCCGAGGCTCAGGTTGTACAGAATATCATGGCCGCTAACGAAGGAATATACGTCAGTGCTCAAGCAGTGTACCTCATGAACAAGCTCCAATACATCCCCGGGATGGGATTAGGGAAGAGCGGCCGTAAGGGCATTGCAGCGTTGGCCGAAGTGCCGCACAACCCCCATACCTTCGGCTTGGGTTATCTGCCCACCAAGGAAGATTGGGTAAGAAAAGGAAAAGAGATGGCAGGAAGAGCCAAAGCAAAACAGATGGGGAAACCTTTTGAATTGATGCATCGGCCCATCTAGGGTACCCTGAACGGACGCTTCGTCCGGAGGGGGAAGACTTTCCATTTGTGGCTTCCAGAGCCGTGGCTGAATGGAGAAGAAGAGCGTGCCGGGGTTCGAATTTCTTTGACCTCAGTTACTGGGGATGATGTTGGGAAAAGCAGACAGACCCAAGTTGAGGTGAGCATAGCAAGGAAGTGGAGTCTGGGACGCGAGATTGAAATGGGGGTAGCACTGGCATGTCTACTTTCAGATCCTGATCGAACAGGTGCTTGGGGGATACTCCTCGGTGTCCATGATCGGGAATGAAAGGCTGCGGGCCTACCATCAACTATTTTGGATGCATCCATCGCACCCTCTCTCTTGGCAGTACGAGAGGGATTTTTGTCAAGCAGCACCGGGTCAGGTAGTGAGCCGGAATCTGATTCCACCGAGTCTTGTGAGTCGGAATCAGGTTCCAGCTCCTGAGTCTGAGTCGGTATTCCTGGGGGTGATAACCCGGATGCCACAGTCCTGTCCAGGTCGTCTTTTTCTTTCTCTTTTGAGTCTGTTGTAACAGAAGAATCGGACGGTTTGGAAGTACATAATGAGAATGATATGGATGTGGTTTCTGAGTACTTTTCTGTGCCTTTGATTTATTGCTTGAATCAGGACTTTCAAAATTTTGACAAAAACGACGAGGAAGAAATTCCTCCGGTTTTGCAACGATTAATTGATCAAGAGCAGGAAGGATTTGTTAAACCTTAGTTGATGAAATCACTACTGTGAATATTGGTACTGAGAAGGACCCGCGGCTGGTCCAGATCGGGTCCACGTTGTCTTCGGAGGAACGCGAGCGCTTAGTCGCTTTATTAAAAGATTTCAAAGATGTTTTCGCGTGGTCCTACGAAGACATGCCTGGAATCGATCCTGAGATTGTACAGCACCGGATCCCTTTGACCCGAGGCCCGACCTGTCAAACAAAACTCAGAAGGATCCGCCCTGACTGGGCCATCAAGATTAAGGAAGAGGTCACCAAGCAAATCGATGCAGGCTTCCTGCTGGTATCCGAATACCCGACTTGGTTGGCCAACATTGTTCCAGTGCCGAAGAAAGATGGCAGAATCCGGGTATGCGTGGATTTCAGGGATTTGAACAGAGCTAGTCCGAAGGACGACTTTCCCTTGCCACATATTGATGAGTTGGTGGATTTCACAGCGGGGCATGCTTTGCTTTCGTTTATGGATGGCTTCTCAGGCTACAATCAGATAGTGATGGCACCTGAAGACCGGGAAAAGACTGCCTTCACCACCCCGTGGGGGACTTACTGCTACAGAGTGATGCCATTTGGGTTGAAGAAGCTGGAGCTACATATCAACGGGCCGCGACCACATATTGCATGACATGATCCACAAAGAGGTTGAGGTGTACGTGGACGACATGATTGTCAAGTCCAAAGAAAGAGAGGGCCACTACACCGCCTTGCAAAAGTTCTTTCAAAGGATCAGAGAATTTCGGTTGCGGCTGAATCCTCAGAAGTGTACGTTGGTGTTACACGGGAAAAATGCTGGGTTTCTGATTACACAAAGAGGGCATCGAAGTCGACCCTTCCAAAATCAAGGCCATCTTAGAAATGCCACCACCAATGACTGAAAAGGAGGTGCGAGGCTTTCTGGGTAAAGTGCAATTCATAAGACGGTTTATCTCAAAATTAACCTTGACTTGTGAACCACTTTTTGGTCTCCTGAAGAAAGGAAAGAAATTCCAATGGGACGGCCGATGCCAAGCTGCTTTTGAACAGATCAAGGAATACTTACAGAACCCCCCGTGTTGTCACCACCAGAGCCGGGGAGACCGTTGATATTGTACCTTTCAGTACTGAGACTACAATGGGCTGATGCTCGCGCAAGAATCAGAGGACAAGGTGGAGAGGGCCATCTACTATCTGAGCAAGAAGATGCTGAGTATGAGACTCGCTACACACCGTTGGAAAAGGCTTGCTTAGCCTTGGTATGGGCTACCAGGAAGCTGCGGCACTACCTGTTAGCTCACTCTGTAATGTTGGTTTCACGACTGATCCCATCAAATATCTTTTCGAGAAACCGGCACTTACGGGTAGGCTAGCTCGTTGGTTGCTGTTGCTTTCCGAATTCGATCTGAAATATGTGACACGCAAGTCAGTCAAGGGAAGAGCAGTAGCAGAATTCTTAGCCGATCATCCAGTGGAAGGGGGTGAAGCAGTTGAGTACTTATTCCCAGATGAGGCCATTTTGCACATCGAAGATGAAACTTGGACGATGTACTTTGACGGAGCGTCAAACCAGTACGGGTATGGGATAGGAGTGTTGCTGATAGCACCCGACAATTCCCGTATCCCTCTAGCATTCAAACTCCGATTCAAAGTCTTGAACAACGAAGCAGAATATGAGGCATGCATTGCCGGTCTAGAAGCAGCCCTGGAACTAGGGGCAAAACGGTTGGACGTCATTGGGGACTCGAACCTTGTTGTGTCTCAAGCAAAAGGAGATTGGAAAGTCAAAGAAGAAAAGATGATAATGTACCACCAGACCTTGGATTTGTTAATTCCTCGGTTTGAAAAGCTAAACTTTGCTTATCTAGCAAGAGAGAACAACAAGTTCGCAGATTCACTAGCAACTCTATCTTCCATGATAGACATCCCGTTTGGAGTCCGGATGCGTCTAGTCATCATTGACCAGAAGTTTGCGCCAGCATATGAATCAATTGCTGCTATAGATGAGGTTCAGGACGACAACCCCTGGTATTACGACATTCGGAACTTCTTGGAGAAGGAAGCATACCCACTAGGGGCAAATGCCAAGGATAAAAGGGCAATCAGAAGAATGGTTGTTCAGTTCATCATTTGCGGGGGTAAGCTGTATAAGAGAGGTCATTTGGGAATGCATATGGAGGCCATCCATGGAGGAGAATGTGGTGCACATCTGAACGGGGTAATGTTGGCTCGGAAGATCCTCAGGCAGGGTTACTACTGGTCTACCATGGAGGAGGATTGTATCGGCTTTGTTCGGCGATGCCACAAATGTCAGATCCATGCAAACCGCATGAACATCCCGCCATCGAAACTATATAACATGACTTCACCATGGCCATTTTCAGTTTGGGGAATCGATGTGATCGGGGCTGTTACTCCAAAGGGGTCGAATGGGCATGAGTTCATCCTGGTCGCGATAGATTACTTTACAAAGTGGGTCGAGGCCCAATCTTATGTGGTGTTGAAGGCTTCACATGTCGCGAAGTTTATCAGAAACATCATCTGTCGTTATGGGGTCCCAAACGAGATCATTTCGGATAACGGTTCCCATTTCAAGAAGGAAGTGATTGACTTGTTGGAAAAATACAACGTGGCTTTTCATAAGTCATCCACATACCGGCCGCAAACCAATGGAGCGGTTGAGGCCGCCAACAAGAACATCAAGCACATACTGCAGAAGATGGTGGAAACCTACTGGGATTGGCCAGATAAGTTGCCGTTTGCTCTGTGGGGCTACCGGACTTCAATCAGAACTTCTACTGGGGTGACTCCATATTCCTTGGTTTATGGGATGGAGGTCGTTCTGCCTATCAAAATTGAGGTTCCGTCTTTGCGAGTGTTGGCTGAGTGCCAGATAGCCGAAGCAGAGTGGCAGCAGAGCAGATTTGAGGAACTCATGCTATTTGACGAGAGGAGATTGAAAGCACTGTACCATGTTCAAGGTTATCAGCGCAGAATTGCCCAGGCTTTCAACAAGAAGGTTAAGTCTAGGAATCTGAAAGAAGGAGATTTGGTGCTTAAGGACAACCAAGCTCCCATCCACGACCCAAGGGGCAAGTTCAGACCCAATTGGACTGGTCCCTACATCATTAAGTCTATTTGGTCAGGTGGAGTTGTCGTTTTGATGGATCTAGATGGCCTAGAGTTCTCAGAACCGATCAACATGGACAAGTTGAAGAAATATTACCCCTGAGAGGCTCACTAGGTCGAAAACCCGAAAGGGCGACCTAGGCAAAAGTTAGAGCATTGAAAAATTTGAAATTATAAAAACTGAACTCGCAAGGTTGAAAACCCGCAAAGGGCGGCCTTGGCAAAAGTTAGAGCACAAAAGGAGAGTGAAAATACTCGAGTGAACCCAAGCCTGAACTACTAAGGCTTGATTCCCATCTTTGGGATACGTAGGCAACTTCATCCTGAAGTTCAGCCATAAACTTTTTCCCCGATCAACTTTGTCCGTTTGATCAGCTCGGTCATCTTTGACTATTCAGTATTCAAGAGCTTCGGTTGTGATCTCCAGTACAGTGCTATTCAGACTAGGGGCAACTTTCCAGTTGCGGGAATCCGATGTTGTGCATCTCAGTGACAGATCTCAGGTGTGTCCAGTTCTGATCCATACCGAAAGTGGTTTTGAAAAGTTTTAATAAAAGTTGACTTTGTTCAAATTAATCTTTTTACAACTAAGACCATTTCTGGACCAAAACGGGAAATTTTCAGTACCACAACCTTCAATTTCATTGATTTCAATACAGAGTTCTCCTGCTCTTGCGTACAAATTGAAGTTGCTTTTTATTACATTCATAAAGAAAACTTGAAAGTACTAATAAAGCAATAAATCCGGGGCATAGATAAGTCAGGTGTTCCTGCGCTCCCTCCCCGAGCTGGTCGAAGCCTCTGGTGCCAAGCTGGGCCCGATCTGTGCCTCCTCATTAAGCCAATCTATGCACTCATCAGACAAAGTGCAACTGAAAGTGGGAGCAGGGGCCAGGAGCTCTCTAGTCCTCCATGCTGTCATATACCGGGCAAGCTGTGCGCCTCGAATCGGGAATGTAGCCGGATACTCTATTCCTTTTGGTGGACAAGTCTGATCATGACCAAATTGGCGCTAAAACCAGAATGGGAAGTAGAACACACAGTGAGTCAAGCCAACCAACTGAATCCTGGGTTGGCGGGTCATGCTATAGCCCATTGTCGGTAGATTGAGCCAAGGGCACCGCCAGGCAATGCGGCCTGCGGACAAGCTACACATCCAATCAAACCACCAACCCTCATCAAGGGCATCGACTAGGCGTTGCCTAAAGAAGTAACCTCGAGTTGAGTATGTTGGGCAAGAGTCCACAACCTGCAACTTGTCCATCAACCACACCTGGAAGGGATGAAAAATGAGAGAATGAAGAATAGAGAGATGTACGATGAGAGAAAAAGTGAGAAAAGGGTTTTGTGAGAAAACCGAGCTTGAGGGCCGAGTGATGTGTGAGCAATACATATGAGAGATTGGGTGGGAAACTTTACCTGCAGTAGTAGTGGACTCCCCGCAAATTGGGTTTCGCGACGATAGAAAGCATCCAAGCCCATCAATGTCTCAGCCAGAGTTATGGCGATGCAACTCTTACCCTCCTTCAAACCTTGGGCAACCTCGATCAACCGAACACTAGATCCTCCGGAGCTTGAGGCAAGTAAGAAATGAGATAGCATGCACAAACAAAGTGCGTGTTGCCGAAAACCTTGCCAATGACAGTCGCTGCGGTCACCGGCATCAGAAAAACGACAAATCAAACTCGGAATATCCAGCATTCCATCACAAATCAAAGATCGAGCATCGGGTATTGAGAGCCCACACATTTTTCCTAAGGCTTGGGCATGGCCAAAATGAAGTTGGGGCAGGATCTCTTCGTTGCGCTCGGACTCCATTAAAGCTTGAAAATCTTCAAAGGTAGGACATACCTCTTGCCCGCCGAAGCTAAAAACATGTGTCACCGGATTCCAAAACCTTCCCGCGGCATGGAGAAATGGAAGGTGTAGCGGGGTACGACCCAAAGTGAATAGTGCATTTATGCCGAAGCCCCGGAAATTCAGTTTTTCCGAGCCATCCAAGTTGTTAATCCAAGTTGTGAGATTTTGGGCAAGAAGCGCTTCCATTTGGGGCAAATCAGTGTTGAATTGAGAGAGAAGAACCACGAAGCTGAGGCCTTTTTGTAGAAGATAAGGTTGAGTGGAGGACAGATGTCAGCATTCTGTTGGTTCTGGCAATTCATGGCCGGCCGGCCAAATATAGTGCCGACCGACCACACTTTTGGCCGATTGATCAAAGTTGTGGCCGATGGCATTTCTCATGGCCGATGTCCTTACCCGGGCCGGTGGTCTCCTCCTTGTTCTCTGAGCTGTTTATGCTGAGGATTGGGAAATGCCACCATTTCCAATGCCCTCCGGTGATCGATTCTTGCGGAGTCACGCCTATTTGCTTATCGAGTTGTTGTACATTTGCTTATCAAGTTGTATTTCACTCTCTTTAAGTCTTTGATTTGCTTATCGAGTTGTACTCGCACTTGGTTGGTTATGTCGAGTCTCTCTGTTTTGCTTATCGAGTTGTAGATTGGTTCACTACTAGATTATTACGATGCAAGTGCTCTATTTTCAAACGATTTTTTTAAATTTCATTCACATTGTTATGTGATGCCATGCGATGCGATGCATAGAACATGCAAATGTAAGACCTTTTGAATAAAATAGCTGTTTCATTTCCATCATGTATTTTGCAAAATGTACACTATTTTGAAAGTAAAACCTGTCTGAGGCAGTGCAATGTGCTTAAACTACCAGTAAAAAGGAAAGTAAAGCAAAAAGAGAGTAGGGCAGCAGAGTATCGGGGTTGATACCAGTAACCTCCCCTTGCGGTCGATGCACCACCCGCGCCCTTGTTCGAGTCAATTGTTTGGTGTGGCACTTTCATTACTCAAGACGGTGCGAAGAAGTGCATTTTTTTCGGAACATTAGTAGGCTCTCGAGTTGACCTTAGGCTGTGTTTTCTTTGAGCGATGCTCCGTACGTACGAGGAACGCCCCTTCCCGTATCCTTTTGTATCTTGTGCACTCCACAAATTGCTTCAATTATACTGTATTGTAGTGCTTTGAACTTCAACATCATGAGTAACTCGTCTTTATTATCCTTCAAGTTTCTACACACATTGCTTGCGTTAACCCGTATGCTTTACTTACATGTGTATATGTATCTTCCAGGTGGTTACACATTGTATACGTTTTTGCGTATACTTTACTTACATGTGTTCATACCTTGCTTGCTTCACACATTGTGCACGTTTCCGCGTGTGCTTTACTTATATGTGTTTATGCATCTCACAGGAGGTTACACATTGCTTGCGTTAACCCGCATGCTTTACTTACATGTGTTCATTCCTGCTATACACATTGTATGCGTTACTGCATGCTTCACTTACATGTGTATATGTATCTTCCAGGTGGTTACACATTGTATACGTTTTTGCGTATACTTTACTTGCATGCATTCATACCTTGCTTGCTTCACACATTGTGTACGTTTCCGCGTGTGCTTTACTTAAATGTGTTTATGCATCTCACAGGAGGTTACACATTGCTTGCGTTAACCCGCATGCTTTACTTACATGTGTTCATTCTTGCTATACACATTGTATGTGTTACTGCATGCTTTACTTACATGTGTATAAGTATTTTTAGGTGGTTACACATTGTATGCGTTTTGCGTATACTTTACTTACATGTGTTCATACCTTTGCATTGTTACACACATTGTATGCGTTTTTGCATATATTTTACTTACATGTGTTCAAGTTGTCTATACACATTGCTTGCATACGTGCATTGCTTTACTTACATGTGTTCAAGTGTCTATACACATTGCTTGCATACGTGCATTGCTTTACTTACATGTGTTCAAGTTTCTACACACATTGCTTGCATACGTGCATTGCTTTACTTACATGTGTTCAAAGTTTCTACACACATTGCTTGCATACGTGCATTGCTTTACTTACATGTGTTCAAATTCATTCATACAGATTGTGCACGTTGTCGCGTGTCCTTTACTTACATGTGTTTGTGCCTTCATAGCATTGTTATGCTTCCCACTTGCTTTGCGTTGTCACGCACTTTCAATTGCATTCATATGCATATTGCTAACAATATTGTACCTGTTAAGTTTTCTTTCCTTTTCAGGCACGATATTGTATGTACGGTTCATTTGAGGCTGGTGCAACCGGACGAACCGCACAGGTATTGTATTATCCGCGTGAAACGTAGCGAGAATTACATGATTCTTTTACACTCTCACTGCATTGTAGTGTAGTTTGGTGTATGCTAGCTTAAAACTGTTGCGTTGTTATGTTTTGTTACAGCTTTCTTTGCATGATCATAAGTTATGCTCGGCTTCTTGCATTGTCGGTTGCATTTTGCCCCCTGCCATCGGGCGCATATCTTTATCTGTAGCATGTATGCTTTGTCCAAGTCTTTGGCCTTGTCAAAAATGGATCGTCTCTGGGCTTTGACAATCACTCCCGTCATTGTTATGACTTTCGAGTTCTGTCAAAGAGGGGCAACTGTAGACACCCCATTTTTGACCGTCCTCAAGACTTGGACGTCACTGCTGGAACACTTGGTGATTACCCATGTTCGTGTTTCGTTTTGAGTTCCCGGAGGTCTCGGCTACGCGCTTTGCTTCAGGATCTCTCAATTCGACTGTTCTGTGTTTGGTTTTGCACCAAACACTTGTGTTTTTGTTTTTGAGGGTAGAGAGTAGCTTGTTAGCTACCCCTGACACCCACCGGCCGTGTTTTGAGGCCACCGGCCATTGGTAAAACATACCATTGGCCGGTCGGCATTTAGTGTGGCCGGCCGACCATATATTTGGCCGATGGCCTCATTTTCTGGCCGGTAGCACCTTCTTGCCTTTTTCAGGCATAATGCATGCCAGCTGTGCCAGCTGGAATGCATTGACCCTGCTCCCTATGCACGGGTGTGGCTGTTTTGCACCCTTTGCCCCTTTTTCTTGCACCCTTTGCTCAAGCTTCTTGAGGAAGCTTGACCCCTTTGTCTTAGCTTCCTCAAGAAGCTTGCACCTTTGGGTTAGCTTCCATTGGAAGCCTTGACCCTCTTGACCCTTCTCATTTAGCTTCTTTGAGAAGCTTAGCACCATTTCATTGTCTATATAAGAGATCACCCCCCTCCTTTGTATTGGTTGAGCAAAAAAAACCAGAGCTTACATATATACTCTGATATATACACTTTCTCTCTCTATATCTGTAATGACCCCAAAAGTCATCCTTATTTAATTAGGGGTTAATGTGTTTTAATTCAACTATATCCATTGGAATTGAGAATGTTTTTATCTATTTTGGGGTATTGATTAAGGTAGTGGTGTGATGGTAAAGTAAGATTGGACCAAAAACTTTAATTCGAATAATTCGCCTACGATCAGCCGTCACTCTTTTGCCCTTTTCTTTTTCCACACTTTGAATTTGGATGTGAGGTTAGAACCATTGGAAAGATTATTTTCGGGGCTTCAATTTGGACACAAGAATGACCTAAAACGGAGTCCGGATGAGAGAGTTACGCAAGTTTGAAGTTTTCATATCTGTGTTGGAAGCAGGACCGCACGTGCGGGAAATGTGGCGCACGTGCGGCGATGTGCGGGGCAGCAGCTCAAAAACGTGATTTTGAGCTCATTTCTTGCATTTTCTTTTCCTCTCTTCTTCTCCCCTCTTCCATGTCTGAAACCCTAGCTCCCAAAACCTTGATTTCCTTCACTTTTCTCAACAAATCCACCATAGATCTTGCATCAAGGATGGAGAACAAGAAAGGGGCAACATTTTCAACCGATTGGAATTCGAATTTATGGAGGATTCTTCTCAAAGCTTGCTTTTCTTGCTCGAATCTTGAGGTAGGAGACCTTATTCCCTTTCAATATTGCATTCATGGATGGATTTATGATATTTTGAGTATGGATTTATGGTATTTTGAGTATATAAATACAAAATCTATAGTTTTGAACATATTATGTCCAACTTGAGATTGGGGGATTTCGGGTTTATAATGTTGGAGATGTAATTGCTGGGTTAAGGTGATGGATTATGAACTTTAGACTTGTAATCAATGAGGAAATTGGGACAAAAAAATAATGGGTTAAGAAATTTGGATTTTTCTTGAAATTCCTAGGTTTTTCTTGGAATGTGGAAATGGGATTTAAGAATTCCTCTTGAATTATGTTGAATTATATTTAATGATGTTGAGTTGAAGCATGTTGTTTATGTTGAATTGTGGCGATTATGTGGAGTTTAATTTTTGTAACCTAAAATGTGGAGTTTTCTGAAAGGGGTTTAATCCCAAATTATTTTGCTAAATACTTGTGGGCTTGTGAAGAATAATGAAGGAAAGAAAAAAAAAAAGAAAAAGAACTAATGATCAAGTTATATATGTGAACAGGGCACACTTCAGGAGGGACAAACACTTCGTTGTAGCACTGTGAGTAGTAGTACAAAAATGTACATTTTATCTATTGTTGATAATTATTGTCACTAATGATCTGTTCTTTGTAAGTGTTATACGAACATTTATGACAATTGGAAATCAATGTGAACTTACATGAACGCTGAAAGATTCGCGTACATCGGTATGATTTTGAAATCCTTGTTCCGTTAATGACGAATATTAACCCTTTATTATTTATAAGCATACTATGTTATTTCTTAAAGAATAAGTGGAACTTATGCTCATCTTCGAAGAATCAGAATAATTGGAAAGTTATGTGAATCCATATGAATCTGTAGTCATTTTGTTGTGTTACATATAAATTCGACGTTATTCGGAATCTACGACATGAATGCAAAAGTTTAATATCATTATGTGACCCACATAAAAATATGAATTATTCTATTTTGTTAAGCGCACAATAATGAAGTAATATAACAAGAAATGCTCTGTTTTCTGATATGTTACGTTATAATTTAATGAATGATTATTCATATATGTAGAAGTATTCACATCATCTTTAGCACAAGCCCTTTACCCGGGGGTAATGATACCGTGATTCAAATGATTAAGTTACAAGTTTACGTATGTTCTAAGTTTAAGTCTGTTACAAGTGTACGTATGTTATAAGTCAAGAATGTTACAAGCTCAAGAATGTTACAAGTTCATATATGTGACAAGTTCAAGTATGTACAAGTTTAGGTAAGGTTACAAATACAAGTATATACAAGTTTAAGTATGTTACAAGTTTTCAAGTTTAAGCATGTTATAAGTTCACGTATGTTACAAGTCCAAGTATATTATAAGTTCATGAATGTTACGAATCCGAGTATGTTATAAATTCAAGTATGTTACAAGTTTACGCATGTTACAAGTCCATGTATGGTACAAGGTCAAGTATGTTACGAATATGACTTCTAATTACTGTTTATAATTCAAGCATAAAGATTATGTATGATTTGTTTCCGTTTATGATATGACATGATATGTCTGGTTTGGTCTGGAAAACTTATTAATTACTGTATGAAACAAAGTGCTACACGGAACTAAGTGCTACGAAGTGAGACACCTCTAGAGTCCGTGTGAGACACCTCTTGAATTCATACACATGTTTCAAGGGCTTAAATGCCAATATGTTTCAAGGGCTTTAATGCCAATCTTTCAAGGGCTTAAATGCCAATATGTTTCAAGGGCTTTAACGCCAATCTTTCAAGGGCTTTAATGCCAATCTTTCAAGGGCTTAAATGCCAATATGTTTCAAGGGCTTTAATGCCAATCTTTCAAGGGCTTAATGCCAACTTATGCAAGGGCCTCGTGCCACCATGTTCAAGGGCTTAATGCCACCATGTTTAAGGGCCTTGTGCCACCACGTATAAGGGCTCATAGCCATCATGTTTCAAGAAATTATGTTGCAAACCACTATGTTTCAAAAATGGGCTAAGGTCGTCATGAAATTAATACGGATTCAGACTAACTATATATACATCTGTTATGCTCTATGGTGTTATATTTCAAGTCAAGCACTGTTTTTATTTATGTATTACTATTCACTGAGCTAGACTCACTCTGTGTTATGTCTGTTTCTGTAGGTAACCAGCCAAGTGGTCAGTCCTAGCCACGATACTCGTTCCCTTTTGTCAACCCTATGGTTCAGGCACTACACAAAGCCATTTATTTTTGTAAAGTTTGCTAAAATGTTGGCTTATTTTGATTTCTTACTTAAGATTGAAAGTGTAGAACTTCAATGATTTTTGTATATGCCCAATGATAGGGCTGGGACTGTACAGGTGTTTGTTTATAGCCAACACTTTGGGGTATAGCTTGGAATTTTTTTTTCTGTCTTCTATGATGCATACGTTATATGAGATCCTGGTATGTAGAAGTAGCTCAATGGGATTTAGTTGTGTCGTTATTTTCATATTAAATGCTTCCGATAAGGCCCCGTATGTTATATACAACAGGTTAAAGGTTCGATTTCCGAACGGGTCATGCCCAAACTTTTAGGGGCGGGTTTGAGGAAATTATTGAAAAAAAATTTGAAAAACATTTGTCACAAATTACAAAATTATTAGTGAGGAATATATTTTCGTTACCAATAATTATATATATATATTTTTTGAAAAACTTGATTTTAAATATTTTTATGATCAAGTGAGAAATATATTTTTGTCACTAAAAATTTGTAATATTTTGAGGCTTTTTAGTGAGGAAATTATTTTGTCACTAATTTTGGAGGAAAATTTTTGACATATTGGGTGGTAATGAAAAAATAAAATAGACTACTAACTCCCCCCCCCCCCCCCCTTTTTATTAGTTTTCCTCTCCTATCTTGTCTCTCTCTCTCTCTCTCTCTCTCTCTCGGTAATGAAAAAAATAGACTACTAACTTCCCCTCTTTTTTTTTTGTTTATTAGTTTTCCTCCTCCTCTCTCTCTCTCTCCCTCTCTCTCAAAACAAAACACAAGTCAATTAGCTTTCTAAGTAACCTATAGTGATGAAAAGTTGTGAAGAAAATAAATTTCGTCACTAAATAAGAATAATCCGTGACGAATTATAAAATTTTGTCACATTTAATAAAAAGGTAAAAATAATGGGTGAAAAAATTTATTTTCGTCAATAAATACGTTTTTTCGGTAAGGAAAAATTAAATTTTGTCACCAAAGGTTTTCCCTCTATTTTTTTTTTTTTTTGGGTGGTGCCAAAATTTTGAGACTTTCGGTAAGAAAAAAATTTGTCACCAATTATAAAATTATTAGAGAGGAATATATTTTCGTCACCAATAATTTGACTATTTCTCTATTTTTCTCTTTTTAGGTATGGGTCCTCCCTCTCTCTCTCTCTCACACACACACACACACACACACACACACACACACACAAACACACACTTAATTTCTCTGTTTTTCTATCTTAGTTTTCCCTAATTTTCAAAACCAATTTCGTTGTTTTCTCTAATTTTGAAAACTACTGAGACAGGCAGTGTCCCATATATGATTTCTTCGGACTAGTTATGTAGAAATGAGTGCTTGAATATGGACTTGTTAAGTTAATGTCTCGTTCTTGTTATTTACTTTATATAGGTGTATGAGTGTATGATTCAATGAATAGAGTTTATTCACAATTTGCTTTATATGAGTTTATTCACAGTTTATTTACAATTTGCTTTATATGAGTGTATGAGTGTATGATTCAATGAAATTCAACTAATGAGTGTATGATTCAATAAATAAAGTTTTTTCACAATTTCCAATTTGGTATATCAATTTAGCTACTTGAGACTTCCTAGAGAGTCGGTTCCCAAGGAACCTTATGCACTAGGTATGACTTTTTCTTTAGTAAGTTGAAAGAGTGGAAAATGAAGGATAGGTATCTGAAACTCAACTATCCCTACCTCGGGTATGGCTTGCATATGCATATTGAAATGTCTCCTACAACGCAGAACTCTAGTTTCTGTCAAGCAAGCCAAGCATCTGCCGGTGTCTGGATCTTGTGCCCAAAAATTAACTGAATACGTCACATTAAACACATTTTGGATGTTAGCTTCTGAAATTCATTCCCAAAAGTTTCTCTAGAAGCAACCCAATAGTTGCAGATCAATTTTTTACAGTTCCAAAATTTTTGTAGAAAAAAGTATGAACATATTCTTAGATTTTTTGTCTTCTCACAATCAAATGTCTTTGGATATTCAGAAAAGTGTTTCTATAAAAGGCAAGAACACAACTTTCTTAGAAATTGGTGCAACTTATTATACCACAATCAATCCATTCCCAGTAAAAGTCCTGTACATTTTGTTCTTAATTTTTGTTCTTAATTTTTAATTTTTTTTAAAGCCTTTAAATTGCAAACTATATCTATTTTGCTACCTTTTCCCTACCATTAAGCATTATTCCAGAAGAATAAGCCATCTTCCCTTCAATCATCCAACCGTAGTGCCTAAAAGAACACAAAACCAGAAGGCTACTATTTATGGGCATTGTTCACACAGTGCCCTAGGCAACCTCTAAAACCTAGTGTTTTTGCTTTTAGACACTTAATGTTTTGTTACACCTTTAAAACCCTAAAATCCCTATATTTAACCATTCTTCCAGCCTTTTGAAGCCAATTAAAATCAGCTCGAAACAGGCATTTCCAGTTAAGTTTGGCCTCTGTATTAGTAGGAGAATATTCCTGCACTTGTGCTACATCAGTTTGGCATAAAGGTAAAAGATCCCATTGTTTAATGCAAGTTTTAAACATGTCTATGCATTCCTGAATATATATATATATATATATATTAGAGGGATATTTCCTGAGAACCACCGAGATGAGATTCTTTTTAGAATTATGGAGCAACTTGATAGTTTTAGTGATCAACATAATGCTATAGAAAGCCGACCAACTCAACATAAGGTGATAAGCAATCTCATTATTGGGTTGAAAAAAGGTCCAGTTGTAGAATAGAAAACTTCCTAAGGAGAACTAACGTTGAAGAAAATTGGTAATCAAAATTCTGTGTGTTTCCTAGATTAATAAAAATACAAACAAAAAAATAATAATAAATACTAACGTTTCATAATGAAACTTTGTTTGAGGTGCACTAAAAAAGTGTACTTATTTATCTTTTTATCTTTTTTGAATTATATCACCTCTCTATTTTTTTGTACATTTATTTATTTTTGTGTGTAAAAAGTCACAAATACACTTATTTAGATTATCTCAAACAACCTTTAAAGTTAGAGTTAAGATTATATATAATAAGAGTCTACTAAATTAAATTATAGAGATGATAAAGTTAATAATTTATTTACTTATTAATATCATTAAATTATTAGATTATATATATATATATATATATTAAATACAATATATATTGAAGCGGTCGGTTTCGGTTTAGTTCGGTGCATAAGATGCTTGAATCGTTATCGAACCGAAAATCGAAACAAATCAAATTAAAAAATTGCACGGATTGATTCTTGTCAAAAAAAGTAAGACTTTGCCTTAGTGACATCATTATAGAGGCTTATGGTAAATTCTGACATTACTAGCAATGGATAGTCAAAAACCTTCCTCAATTATAACTAGTTGAACTTGTGCGAAATTACGAATTAAATGTTTAGCCTGTTGATTCAATTTTTTTATGCTAAATTGCTTTGTCTATTTCCTCGTGTGATTTATGTGTGGTTTTCATTTGAATAACTCGGTATAATCATTGAACTTCAAATTATTTTCTAATTAAAATTTTTATTTTTGATTTTTTTTTATATATAAAATTTTTCCTATTCACCTAACTTTAATTAACTTAGCATAGTCAGACATGGACAAGAGTTGGATTGAACTAGGTAGCACAGTTGATGGAAGTATAAGTTAGTCATATTATGATGGGGTAATATCATTTCTTCATTTTGCAATGGAGATTATTGATTGAGATGGTAAAATTTTGTGCCCTTGTTGAAAGTGTGTGAATGTTGTTTGACAAAATTTTCAAATTGTTCAAATTCATTTTCTACAACATGGGTTTATTCCAACTTACACTATTTGGCACGTGCATGGGGAACCCCGTGAATCAAATGAGGCTCATCATCATGATATACCTATTTAGGGCAATGAGGTTTTGGGTGGTATTGATTCCTTACTGGAAGATCGAATAGAAGGGGAATCAGCTAATACAACCCAGGAGGAAGAGGTTCATACTTTTGATAAATTGTTGAATGATGCCAAACGTGAGGTGTACCCAGGTTGCACAAATTACACTTTGTTAAAGTTTGTCATCGAGGTATTTAATATGAAGGTAACCAACCATTAGAGTAATAAGTTAGTTGACATGATGCTAGAGTTTTTAACAAAGCTTTTACCGAAGGATAATTTGGTTCCAAAGTCAACTTGCCACCGTACTCATTCCGTACAACTTGACATGTGGTTGGCTATGAAGGATCCATTTTTCATGTTGTCATTACTTATTCCTGGTAAATCACAACTAGGAATTGATAATGATGTCTATGATGCCTTGACTGGTGAGACTTTCTGCATACGTGCAGCTTTATTGTGGACGATTGATGATTGGCCTGCATTTGATGACATGTCTAGATGGAGAACAATGGGTCATTATTCTTGTTATACATGCAATGATGAATCATATTTTGAATCTTTAAGAAGTTAGACTGCGTACAATAACCATCGATGCTACTTGCTTGAAGACCACCTAGAAAGGCGAAAGAGTAGAGCATATAATGGCAAGCATGAAAAACGGAAGAGATCTTTGGTGATATCGATAGAAAAGATTCAACAACAATTGGATAGCGTGACGGGTGTTACATATGGAAAGCATCCAAGCAACAAGAAAAGACCTCGTTAGAACTCAAATTAGACAAAGGTAAGCATCTTGTATGAGCTACTGTACTGGAAGAAAAGGAGGCTTCGACACAACATTGATGTCATGCATGTGGAGAAGAACTTTAGTGAAAATGTTTTTGGAACTACGATGGGAATTGCTAGGAAGCACAAGGATACAGATAAGGCACGAATGGATTTCCAAGATGTGAATATAAGGAAAGAATTGTGGCTGACACAAAATCCTGATGGATCATATGTCAAGCCTCGAGCCAGTTTCTCACTGACCCCTAAAGAGAGAGAGAGGGTTTATTTGTATTCTTGAAATCACTCAAGTATCAAGATGGGTACGCGGCAAACATTTCGAGATCAGTGAATGCAAAAAATGGTAGATTAAAATGATTGAAAGGCCAGGACTACCATGTACTTGTACAATGGATTTTTTCGTTTGGGATGTGTGGTTATGTGGATAAAGAGATCAGTACAACACTTTTTGAGTTAGGTAGCTTCTTCTAAGATCTATGCTCAAGGACACTGAAGCGAAGTGAAATGGAGAAATTAGAGGAATGCATAGTACTCATACTATGTAAGTTTGAAAAGATCCTTCCTACAGCCTTCTTCGATGTAATGGTTCATTTGGCATTCACTTGCCACGTGAGACTATTCTCGGAGGACCTTTGCAATACCGGTGGATGTACCCGATTGAAACGTAATTTCTAAAATTGTACTTTGAAATGAAAGGTATAGATTATGTTGTATGGCTAACCTTACTCCTAATTGGTTATCTCTTCAAGGTTTCTTGGAGCTTTAAAAAAGTTTGTCACCAACCGAGCTCGACTAGAAGGTTCTATTGCAAAGGCTTGCATTGTCAAGGAGTGCATTACTTTTTGCTCAATGTATCTTGAAGGGATTGAAACCGTGCATAATCGAGATGCACGAAATGAAGATTATGGAGTTTGTCGTCAAGGTTTGACAATATTCATAGAAATTGGCCGTCCTATTGGCCAAATTAGAAAGCATGTTGAGATGTCACATGAACTTTGTGATATTGCTCATTGGTTCTTGTTGTACAATAGCCTTGAGATAGAGAAGTATCTTTAGTACGTGTTTCTTATAATTATATATGTTTTAACATTTTTCATGCTGTTAGTCATTAATAATAGTATTATTTCACTTATTAACCAAAACTATTTGATTAGGGAACACAAGAATTTGTTACAAATTTCCACTGGACAAGATATAACTCAGATACAATAGAAGGAATTTCCAAAGTGGTTCAAAGAATATGTGAGTCATTTTTAATTTTGATGATTAACCAAACACTATTAGACATGTTAAAAATTCAAACATTACTAACATAATTCAAGTGTTGCACATTGCATGTGGATGTAAATAAATAGATTGACAGTTGATGAGGCACCAAAAGCAACCGAAGAATTGTGGCCATTAGCGAATGGTCCCAATTTGCTAGTGAAAGAGTACTCGGGTTGTATAATCAATGGTGTAAGATTCCATACCAAAGAATTAGACAATCGCCGTAAGAGTCAAAATAGTGGTGTGCTTACTGAAGCGAACTACAAGGGAGAGATTCACAAATTCTATGGTCACTTGTGCAATATTTGGGAATTTGAGTACATGTGTCAAAATAAAGTTATTTTGTTTCAATGTGAATCGTGCAACACCGATAACACCAGTAGAAGTAGAACAATACGAGCTGACACATATTGCACAAGCATCGATGTCACAAGCCGATGGTATCAATCTGACTCTTTTATCTTGCCTACTCAAGCTAAACAAGTGTTCTACCTGAATGACACCAAATGGAGCAACCTTGTCAAGTCATGCAACAGGTCTAACATAGGGGTCTGTTTGATGTACCAGAGGTTAGTGATGGAGAACCATTGGATCAACTAGAATTTCATGATGCATTCCAACAAGAAAACATTAACGCAGTTGTCCCGATCAACATTGAAGATATTATTCAATTTTATAGGGATGATATTGAAGCTAAGGTTATTCCGAATAAAATAATAAGAGATGGTAGAGATGACGAAGAAGATGAAGAACTTGACATACTTGATGATATGGATCCTGATATAGGTTATGCATGATATCTAATTTTTGTTATTATGTTTCGTAGCTATATATCCTTTAGTGATGCTTTGTTAATACTATCTTTATATTTCCATATACATATCTTTACTTATCCATTTTTATGTATTTATTGTTTATACTTTTGTATTATTTTTTTTTAAGGCTTACCAATGCCACCAAAACGATTGGCGCAGTCATCTCTTCAACTTTTGCATGAGGCAATTTTTGTTCCCAATGGGAATTTACATGACAATGTGGAGACCCAACACTCACAGCCACTTGATGTCAATAATCATGTCATATCATCATTGTAGAGGCACAGAGGGAGGCATCCCCCAATCTAGCCTCAGTAAGATCTTGAATTTTACTATTAAAATGAAATTCTCTATTTTAATATAATGTGTACCTGTCACATACATAGTGAGATTTGTTATTATACTTATATATCATGTATCCATAATCATGTCATATCATCATTGTAAATTTTTTCCCTAGTCAGCACAACAAGTTAATATTGCAAGGAAGCATATTGCTTCACAATAATGTATTTGAATACATGTTACATTCATAACCATCTTGCAGTTACCAATTTTTTTTTTTTTTTTTTTTTGAATATTATGTTTTGTATATTTACATGTAGTTGTATGAATAGTTGGGGACAAGCTTTGTTGAGTTGGGTTTAAGTTTTGATAATTTTCAAACAATTCTAAAAAAATCCTTACTAATTCAAAATTTTGATATTCTTGAGCAAGCACTACTGCTTCTATTAGCAAGTGAAATTGCTAATAGATCTACTGCTAGGCAGGTTTCTCAAAGCACAATGAAATTATACTATTGTGTAGAACACTGGATGAGAAGGGAAAATTATTAAATAAAAAAAAGAGGGTTTTAAGAGGATTTGAAATCAGAACTTGAAATACCAATACATAAAAATGGTAGAGACGAAGGAAAATATATATATATATATATATATTTGTTTAATCGACAATTGTGCCTAGCTTGGATTATCTCTAATAAAATCTTGAAGCAATAGTTGAATGAGGGAATTTGCTTAAGTGGTTCTGGTTTTGCTGATTTTCCCAATAATAGTGTCCATTAGTTTGTTTTTTCCCCAGTTTTAAGGAGCTTGTGTTAGATGTTTTGTGTTTTCTTGTCCAGTGTCTGACTTTGCTTGGTTGTGACATAGATGTATCTGTATGGAGAAAGGAGACATGCCTCCTTCTATGTTTTTTTTTTGTGTGCATATATTGCTATCTTTCAGTGAATCATTGGTGGACTACCTGAATAACATTTTCAATCTTGTTCGATATACATAACTTGCAACTTCATGTTTCCTATGGTATTTCTTGAACCACATTTCACAATTCCACCTCTCTTACTATATGTTGCTTTTGTTATGTTGCAAAAATTTTTCTAGTAGTTTGTTTCATAGGATTTGATTACTTTTTTTTTTGGCTGTAAAAACTGCTGGGGTATACTCTAGTTGAACTCTTGTAAGTTTTGTTTTGTTTATACATACATGTTACCTTACACCCTCCCACCCAAAAAAAAAAGAAAAAGGTTTTGAAGCTCCAAGCTTGGTTGGCGGAAATTAGCCATTATATCATTTACTCAAAAATTTATCCATGTCAATAACCCACAACTCTATACAACAAAACACAAGATCATGCCTATTTGATTGCCATACACTTCTTTTTTTCAAAAGCAACAAATACAATTTGCTTTTTGAATGACTAATTCTGAAAAATTAATGAAATTTCATTACTAGTATATACCTAGAGCCTTTTACCAACTGCCTACTTTATAGATTATAGAAGTCATTGTAATTTTTTGGTAAAATTATCCACCATCTACAAAAGCCGATTCATGAGGATACAAACCCTGTAGTTAACTGAAAGTCCTCTTACAGAAAAAAAAAATTATATTATTTCTTAGAGATCTACCCCACAAACCCAAACTACTTTTGCAGCAAGAAATTGATCCAAGATGCAGCCCATATATAAAATTTCCAAGGAAAAAATTGGATTTGAATACTTACCTGCAGTTGTAACAGAGTAACAAACCCACCTGATTTCAGAACCCAACCTTTCTTCCATTGGAGCGCCATCATCGCCTTCATTTTTGCAAATCTTCTTCATTGATCTAAAAGTAAATATGCGATGTTTTTAAAAATAGACCATGGTGTGGTCTTCGGAGCATTTAACTTTTGTCTAGATGATGAAGATTTATGTTTACAACAACTAGGTTTCAAGTTAATGTAGCCATGTCACTATAGGAAATTACACTTTTGGCGACTAAAAAGAATTTAGTCACCAAAAGTTGTACAATAGGTGACTAAAAATTACATTGGTCGGCATTTGTTGCAGCGTTTAGCTACTAAATTTTTTAGTAGTTGTATATTAATTATTGGCGACTAAACAAAAATTTAGTCGCCAAAAGTGTCACATTAGGTGACTAAAAAAATATTGGTCGACATTAGTTTAGGTTTTAGGCTACTAAAGGTTGTTTTAGTCGCAGTATACTAATTTTGCCGACTAAATTATATTTAGTAGCCAATTAACTAGCATAATTTCACTTTAAATCTTTGGTGACTACCTAATTTAGTCGGCAAATATGCATTTTCAGTGACCAAAAAATATTTAGTCGCTGTATGCTAATTTTGGCCGACTAAAATAAATTTAGCAGCCAAATAACTACCATAATTTTACTTTAAATCTTCGGTGACTACCAAATTTAGTAGCGAATATATGATCTTCAGTGACCATTTAGTCGTTCTATACTAATTTTTTCAGACTAAATAAATTCAGTTGCGAAAAAACTAACATAGATATTACTTTTAATCTTTGGCGACCAAAAAAATTAGTCGCTAAATATATATTTTCAATAACTAAAAATATTTAATCACCAAATATACATACTTTAGCTACTAAAAAAATCTAGTCGCCAAAGATAGCCACTTTAGCTACGAAATAAAATTGGTCGGCAAAGGTACAATCATCAGCTACTAAATAAAGTTTAGTTGGTATTTCTCTTACTTTTGATGACGAACTGAGTTTTAGTCGTTGAAACTACGATTTTGGGCGACTAACTTTTTTTTGGTCCTCAAACGTACAATCTGTAGCTACTAATAATAATTTAGTGGGTACTTTTATTTTATTTTTGGCATCTAATTCAATTTTAGTCGTCAAAACTACGATTTTAGGCGACAAAAATTAAATTTAGTCCCTAAAATTATTAATCTATAGCTACTAAAAGTAATTTAGCCGGTATTTCTCTTACTTTTAGCGACTAAACTTTAGACAACAATTGTATAGAACTTTATGGAGGTAAGATTTTAAAATTTGGAGGGATTCCAAAATGAAATAGTGAGTAAATTTTCAGTTGGTCAGGAATGGAAGCATAATCCATTGATTAAACAAACCCACTATTCTGGGTCTCTTCTCGCTCATGTCTCTGCCTTTCTCTCTGTTACTGGAGCACCATCGCTAGGGTTACACGATCACACCGCAAGCATTGCACGAGCACCACTGTTGCTTTGTCTTGGGTAGGTATGTTCCCTTACACGATCACACCGCAAGGGTTGCACGAGCACCACCGTCGCTCTGTCTCGGGTAGGTATGTCCCCTATCTCTCTCTCTGTCTGTCTGTCTCCCTTTCTATGTCTTCTTCCATTCGTATATACCTTCACACCCAACCCCAAATTCGACCCAGCCCCAAATCGACCCATCTTCCTGGAGTGGTGATTGCACTGCACTTTGGATTTCACCATCTTAATCCCTTAAATCGATGTTTATGATGCCAACATCTCAATCTCTTAAATCGAATAAATCTGCTTCAATGCAAATGTTCCAAATCATTTTCTACAACTAATCAACTAACTCTTCATATATTCTCAGAGGTCAGTTTTTGTAGAAATCCAACAAAGTATATAACTATATGATATTCAACGACCAATTGTTCAAATCTTGTTTCTAGAGTCTTTGATAGAAGGATAAGTGAAATTATCAAGATTTGGTCAAAATAGTTGAAATGGCATGAACATTTTTTTATATGCTATTTGTCATTATAAACAAAATACTCAAAGTAGCCATCAATGGAATGAAAGAGGAAGTGGAACGAAATCTCAATCTTTGACAAAGTTCTATGTATTTAAATGCTTTATTGCTATTTTTAAATAATTTTTGGTGATATTAATATACTAATTGGGAAACTTCGAAATTGGGAGCAATGAATTAACTGCAGAGATTAATTAAACAGATGGGATGTAAAAAAATTTGTGTGTACTGAAATTTCTTCCCTTGGTTGGCATATCTAAGTTTATATTTTAAAAAAATGTACCCATGTGTTTTCTCTATTTTCATTCTCTTCTCATTCTTATTTTATTATTATTTTTTATAACTTTGTTGTGAATTGTGGGGAGTTATCTTTGTTTGCTGCAACAGTGTCATCTAACAGATTTTACTTGAACCATGGGGAGTTAACTTTGTTCGGGATCATATAAAGATTTTATTACTTGAAAGAGTGATTGTGATTGTCATGTTCAAAAATTGTCCCTCAATAAGGAGAGTTGAAAGAGTGATTGTGATTAATTGCCATTTATTGACTGTTGTTGGATAATGGGAAAGACTAGAAAATTTCAAATAGTTGAGATAATGATAATAAATATGAACCACTTCACATTTGACTGATTTAGTCCCTGTAGCAAGTACAGTAGTGACTAATTTTGTCCTTGACATGTGTTTAGTTTTGATTTAATTCATCGGTCTAAGTAGGAGTATTTTGTGAAAAACATTTACTCACCAAAATCACCTTCTTGATAGTCTTGAATTGATTAGCTAGGATTGTCATCGAAAGTTTTCTAATACCACATAAAAGGTGAAATTTAATAAGAGACAAACTATGTAAATTTTGAAAATCAACTCATCTCTAATCAACTTAACTTTTCAAATGAACAATCTAGTAAAAATGATAATTTTGTTCAATCCATTTTTATAATAGGTATTCAGTCTCTCAATAGTTCTTTTAAAGCAATGGATACTAATCACAAGCGGGTTATGTTTTGTTCATTCATTATCCATACAAGTGAATGAACAAAATTAGTTCAGATTTGTGTTTTATCTAGGATGGGACATGAAGCTATAGTCTTGCTGCGTACGGAGTGTTCCAGGAACACTTCATGATTTTTGACGGCTTAGCACCGTTAATCAGCTACAGGGGAGAGAACACTAGGAAGTTCATGAAAACGCAGATTAGCCAGAAATTTTTTACTTGCAGATACGACATTGAAAAGCTATTGAATGATCAACACTGGTATAAAAGAACAGCTAGATCATCAGCTTTGAACCCAGTTTATAAGCTGTCAAGGAATTGCCTTTTGTATTTGCTTAGTGTTCTTATGTGTCGGTTGATTTGTGTCTATTGCTTAGCTATTAAATATTCTGGATCATTGTACATTGCCTCTAGTTGCTGTCCACAGCGATGCATGGTTACTTGCCATGGCCTTCTATTTTGGTGCTAGATTTGGTTTTTGATAAAGTGGATAAGTGTTCTTTCTTCCCTCTATTATCCTGTGGTGCATTTGGAATTACAAGTTTCTAGTTTGCTAGAATATTGAAATGTGCTGTGATCCATCATATCATTATATGAAAAAGTAAGCCTAAATGAAAAGGCATGTGAGTATGTGTAAATTATTAATAAAATTTAGATTAATTTTTATAAAACATTTGAAGTACTTTTTTAACTTTACTATATGATATCCTTTTGACAACCAGTCTTAAAATGATGATATTTCCCAAATTTGACTTGAACAGAAGATTATTTTCTTTTTCATTGACCAAAGTTCCTAATAGTTTTTGAACAACCATACTGAATGCAAAACCAAGTCAAGGAATACTATTTATATACATTGTATTTGAGTAGAAGCACTTACTCATTAGCCAAGTTAAACCTGTTTATCTTGCCATTATTCCATCTTCTTAATGTTTTCTCGGTAAGGTTGAGCCACTTGCTTATTATCAAACCAATGCTTATTTAGCATTCATGCACAACAAAAAATTGGTTTGGTCCACATTCGTTTTAGCTGGAGCAATCTTGAACCAAGTGCACTACTAAAGTGTCTATTAGATGCTAAAGGAGAGGAGACCTACAACATTTGGTGCTTATACCATTTCCACTTCAAAGCTTCTAACATCAATTACACCATCATATGCATCTCCACTCCATCTACAACTTTTTGGATATTTATTTGGGAGATTTTCCACTGCTAGCACCAAATGGAAACTTCATTTTCTTGTGTTCTTCAACCACATGTAATGGAAAACTAGGTGCAATTTGGTTGACTTGTTCATTTGAAAAAGAAAAAAAAATTAGATACGCTCTGGCCATGAGTGTCTTAGTGCCCTGTAATGAATTAAGTTGCTCATCCCTTTATGCTCCTCAGCCTTGATGGTTCAAGCATATCAGAGATATCTGAGGTTCACATGTTGACATATGGCTCTACTTTGTTTGGTTTAGTGCAAGATATTAAATTTGTATGTAATTTAATTGCTTGTTTGGTTTTCACCTTTGCGTTACTAAAGCTACTAAGTTGGCTGTTCATGCAGCTCATGTTCTACTATATTCCTGTTCAACGAGTTAATCTTGAATAAGTTCTATTCCTTTTGTTATGATTTTGTTTTTGTTTTTGTTTTCCCCTAATATGCTTGTCGAATCAATGAATTTTGCTTTAGCTAATTCGATGACACTAATATTCATCTGATCAATAAATCAACCTTTCAGTCTTTCTAACTACAAGACTTCCTCTGCCATCTCTTACTATTCTAGAAGAAAACCCAAACTTTCCATGGGTGTGTTTGGATTTAGGATTTGGATAGGGGATTTGTGGAGCGAAAAGAAAACAGAAGGGAAATGTGAATGAAATGTAAGTTAAATTTCTTTCACATTTCGCTTCACTTTTCTTTCCTCTCCACGAATCAGGTGTATGAGATAGAGACAAGGGAATTCTAATGATTTGAGATGCAATGGCAACTTCAAGCATAGAGTCTATTGCATTTTTTTCTTTGCCCTGAGTTGAATCTATGGAAGTTCATAACAGTAGATAGTATATATATTAATTGAAATTGTATTATTTGCATTGTATCTATCCTTGTGATAATCCTGCTCCATATTATGCTAATTAATCTTAATTATGAATGTGATTATGCGTTTGATATGATTTTGAATGCCATTTATATGAATATATGTGGTTTTAAATTTCTATCTATTCACCGTAGGAAAATCTGTTTGATTATCTGCTTTAGAATTTAAATTGAAGACCTTATCGGCCACAGAAACCGAAATTGACTACGTCATTGTGATTAGCGTAATTTTAGAGCCTACGGTGAAATTTAATTGAAAATTTATTCGGATCAAAATAATTAGATTCAGAATGGTTAATTAGGCACTATTATTAACCTTAATCAATTTGATTAAGTGTGAGGCTATAAAAAGAGGCACTATTACACTTATATTCACTTTTGTTTGAGCTCAAGCTGAAAAATCATGTATTCAAGAAAGTGTATTGAAATACAATGCAGTTTGAATGATGCGTCGAGTCCGGTGCATGCAATACGAATGAATGATGCACGCATGCAAAGCATAAGTATGCTAATTGAAACATGCCCTAAAACTAACCATCAAAAGCTAGTAAATAAAAAGGAGAAAGACGTGGGGTTGGAAGACATTCACACACACACGCACACTTATTACAACATTTGCCCTCTCGACGGAGGGTCTGAATAATAAGCTAACTAGCTATGCTAATTAAACTAATTATTACAAACCAAAACTAATTAACTATTCCTAGTTAACTAATTATTACGAAACAAATCGATTAATTAAGCACATTAACTAATTAAGTACAAAACCGACAAATTAGCTAACTAAGTAAAGCAGCTAAAGCAGTTAAAAGAGGTCCTCGGGGTGAGGGGTGCATGCAAGCTCGATCGCCTTGCTCGGAAATCGATTGCTACGCCCAGAATTGCCTGTTTGCATTTGATTTGACCTCTGAAAAGTGCACTAACTTCCAGATTGCTTCTGCTCCAACATGGGGACCTCCTGATGGGCTGCCGACCAGAAAAGGGGGCTGTAGACCAGAAAAACTGGTTGTAGACCAGAAAAAGCGGTCGGTCAACCACCCTTACTGGTCGGCCGACCAGTTAATTTGCCAAGCTCCAGCTTTGCTGCAACAGAGAACAACAAGGGGCATAGCAGTGTATTTGCAATATATGTGTGCACAACCACCCTCAATATCATTTCTTAAGCTCAAGGGAGTATGGTACTAGACTCTCGGGCCACCAACTGAACATCGCAATGCACGATGGCCGAGAAGTCAAGTTTGCACAAGTCAATGTCAACGGATCCACAGAAATAACACATAAGGCCTCCACCTCTATCATGCTTGATCAAGAGGGTCGGCGACCGAGAAATGCTACACGTTTCATCACTTTGAGTATGAAACGTGCGACATTCCTCGTGTTTGGATTAACGTCCAATCCAAACACATGCAACGCAAACAAGATGATCAACCTTCAATGCTAAAGTGACATGCGCAAGACTTTATCATGTAAGCAATGCATGCATGGCATGTTTAAAAGCTAAGGCATCAAAGCAAGTGAAGTGTATTACACATGAGGCATGCACTATCAATCTTGAATGGTCAAACCACACATGGATAGACCTAAGATACTTCAAAACAGTGGCCGAAACTCAACAAAACTTAGGCATGAAAAGCAAGGAATGCATACTCAACTCATGGCTCGCAAGCAAGGCAGAAAGGCACAACTCTTAAATGCAATTAAAGAGTGATAAACATGAGGGTATGGCAATGAAATATGCTCTGAAATCATGTGAGAAATGAGGCTATACCATGCAAACATCACAAATATAGCATACTAAAGTGCCCAAAACTCAAGACTAGCTAAGGCACTTATACCATAGCCACATCGAGCAAGCCCCAAAGGGCAAAGATCACTCGAAACAGTCCCAAGGCAGGTCAAAACAATGCCAAAACATGCATGGAGTAGAGCTAACACATGTTAGAATGGGAGGCAGAAAGCATGACGCATGCAAGGCCAATGAGTGGGATTACACTACACATACCAAAAGCAAGCATGACGTGACTTCACCAACAAAAATAAGAGTTGTAACCTGGTAAAATAACACCAAAAACATGCTGAGATGGTAGCCCCAAAAGCTTATACAAGCATGCATACACATTGGCTCACAAACAAGGCATGAAGACACAACTCTCAAACACATTGAAGGAGTGGAAAATGTGAGAGTGTGGCAATGAAATACGCTTTGAAATCGTGTGAGAAATGAGGCTATACCATGCAAACATCATATTCCAAGCATGCTAGGGACCTCAAACACAAAGCTAGTGAAGTCAAGTATGCCATAGCTATACAAAGCAAGCCATGTATGACAAAGGCCACTTAAAATAGACCTCAAGCATGTTAAATCAGTGGCAAAAATGTGCTGGAGCAAAGCTAACACATGCTAGAATGATGAACTAAAGCATGAAGCATGTCAAGCCAACAAGCATAATTGCACTACCAGTACCAAAACCAAGCAATCAATGACCAAACCAACCCAAAACAGAGTTATGGAAGGTTCAAAAAGTCACAAAAATATGCTTGGACTTAGCTTAAAAGAAGTGGAAAAGCATGCTCAAGTACAAGGCCAACAAGGCATAGAAGCAAGACAAGAGGAGAAGGGACCACCCCCTCTCATTTTGGACCTCAAAAACACATTTCCACCACTGAAATTCCTCTGAGTTTCAGTGGTAAAAAGGCCATGTAAAGGCTAAAACTAGAGCCTCAAATGATGGCTCAAAAGCCTAACAAAAAAGGCAAACAAGGGAGTGAAACACCCCCAACTCCCACACGGCCTCAAACAGCCATCTTTAACACTTAAAAAAAAACTTTTTGTAGTTGAAAGCAAGGCCTAAAATAGTATGCAAAGGGGGCCAAACACTTGATCAAAATAAAGCTTAAAGAGGGAAAACACTCACCCTTGAAGCACAACTTTAAGACAGCAAGTTCTCTGAGTTAAAACCAACTTTTTGAGTCCAAACAACACCCTCAAGTACCTCAGCAACAAGGTAATGGTGTTTCACTAGGTGCTTTAGTGCAAAAGTGTGAAGAAAACTCACTTTAAGGCACAAACTAGTACAAATATATATATATATATAGAGAGAGAGAGAGAGAGAGAGAAATATAGAGAGAGAGGGATAGGATGTTTTTCCCTAATCCAAATTTTCTGAACCTTGAACAAGAGGGAGGAAGCTCCCATATATAGAAATTCATGCCTCAAGCTTGTTAGACAAGCTAGAGGCTTGGTGCAATCCCTCCATACACGTGTATGGAAGATGCCATCTGCGCCCAACAGCTGGCACAACTGGCACAGAATATATCTGCAGAAAGTGCAGAAAGGCTGCCGACCAGTAAAAGTGGTCGATCGACCATCTCCCCTAGTCGACCGACCACCAAAAGTGGTCTACAGGGAATAAAACTGGTCGGCAAGGGAGGAAGAGGGTCTACAAAGAGAGTAGAAGGTGGTGGCAAGCTGCCGACCATCTTAGGTGGTCTACAGACCGCCCACCCTAGCTGACCGACCACCAAAAGTGGCTGGTAGGGAAGAAAAGTGGTCTACAGGGGGGAAAACTGGTCGGCACCCCTGCTCCACCCTCCAGGCAAAGGGTAACAAGGTTTGGTTCAAAAACAAACCAAAAAGGAAGAAAGACAAGAGTCTGCAGGATAAGGCACTCAGCCGAAAGCCCCGAAAACTAGTCTACGGGCCACCACAAGTGGCCTACGAGAGGGAAAGGTAGCCTACGGCTACAAAACGTGGCCTATAGGCCTTTGTTTCCCCCTAGGCAAAGGCGACAAGGCATGGTTCAAAAACCAGGCCAAGAGGAGACAGTTAAGAGGTCCCGAGACAAGGCGCTCAACCGAAGGCTCTGGAAACTCAAAACGAGCACAAACATGCACAATCACCGAGTGCACAGACGATGACGTCTGAGTCTGAAGGTCAGTCGAAAATGGGGTGTCTACAGTTGCCCCTCTTTGATAGAACTCGGAAGTCTTGAAATGACGGGAGTGAATGTTAAAGCCCAGAGACGACCCATTTTTGACAAGGCCGAAGACTTAAATAAATAGGCAAGATAACAAAGAGATGCGCCCGCAGGCAGGGGCAAGATGCAAATGACATGCACAATGTAGAACATAACTTTCGATTATGCAAAGAGGACTGTAATGAAACATTTATGCAAAATAAATACAACATTTTAAGCGAATGTTATGCAAAGAAATGCTACGGCAAACCCGTACATAAGCAAGTAAACACGATCCAAACTACATCTCATGTAGAAAGGATGTAAGAAAATTATACAATTCTCACTGCGTCTCATGTGGAGAAGGCTAAGAGCGACTACTGGGAACACCCGGAGTCTCAAACAAAGCATCTCTCAACGTATCACATGCAAGAGAAGGAAAAGCGACACCTCTCAGCGTATCACACGCAAAAGAGGGAAAGTAAACACCTCTCAGCGTATCACACGCGAGAGAGGGAAAAGCGACACCTCTCAACGTATCACACGCAAGAGAGGGAAAGTAAACACCTCTTAGCGTATCACATGCGAGAGAGGGAAAGGTACACCTCTCAGCATATCACACGCGAGAGAGAGAAAAGCACGACTTCTCAGCGTATCACACGCAAGAGAAGGAAAAGGGACACCTCTCAGCGTATCACACACAAGAGAGGGAAAAACACCACTTCTTAGCGTATCACACGCAAGAGAAGGAAAAGCGACACCTCTCAGCGTATCACACGCAAGAGAGGGAAAGTAAACACCTCTCAGCGTATCACACGCGAGAGAGGGAAAGGTACACCTCTCAGCGTATCACACGCGAGGGAGGGAAAGGCACACCCTCAATGTAGCACACGCGAGAGAGGGAAAGGTACACCTCTCAGCGTATCACACGCAAGAGAGGGAAAGGTACAGCTCTCAGCGTATCCCACGCAAGAGCGGGAAAGGTAGACCCTTAGCGTATCACACATGAGAGAGGGAAAGGTACACCTCTCAGCGTATCACACGCGCGAGAGGGAAAGGTACACCTCTCAGCGTATAACACGCAAGAGAGGGAAAGGTACACCTCTCAGTGTATCCCACGCAAGAGCGGGAAAGGTACACCTCTCAGCGTATCACATGCGTGAGAGGGAAAGGTACACCTCTCAGCGTATCACACGCTAGAGAGGGAAAGGTACACCCTCAGCGTATCACATGCGAGAGAGGGAAAGCAAGCAGTGCAAGCGCTGAGGAGTTGTATAAACATCAGAGTGCGTCCCAATGCTTCTAACAAAGGTATAATGTAAACACCGAGCGCACCAGGGTGTTTCTAACCAACGAGGTGCTAGTGTAGACATCGAGCGTGTCCGAATGTCTCTAACTGATGAGGTGAAAGAGAGGAATGGTTTTACCCGAAAATTCCTCTGAATGAACCGTACATACAATATTGTGCATGTATGAGAGGGAAACTTGAAAGATACAATGCAATGCCATGCATGTCTCATGCGAGACGAATGACAACGATGCATATGCAATGCAAGATAAACAACAGTGCATATTCAATGCCAGATAAACAACGGTGCATAACGATGCGAGTAGAATGGTGCATAACGATGCAAATGAAAAGGTGCATAGTAATGCAAGTGAGAAGTGCGTAGCAATGCCACGTGGCATACACATTCTCTGCACAATAACAATGCATTTTCAGTGCAACGTCAACAACATGTTTGAAGTAAAATGCCGAATAAGGAAATACACGCCTTAACAAGACCAATTCAAATGCAACCTCCGATTTACCTCTCGGAGGGGTCACAATGTACTTAAAAAGGATACACCTTGCTCCTGACGAGTGACGATGAGCCGTGCATCAAAGACGTGAATCGAAGCTCCCGCAGGGACATTTTGAACCGAAAATAGTGAACTTTTCTTGCACTCTCTCGAGAGCCAAGGACTCCAAACAGCATAAAAACACACAGAGAGGACAATGGGACCCTGAAGACCACCTTGGAGAGCTGCCGACTACCAAGACCACCTGTAGACCACCTAGGTGGTCGGTCGACCAGAAAAACTGGTCGGTCGACCAGTTTAGTAAAATCCAGGGCAGTTTGGTCTTTTGAGGTTCGGATCTTTAAATACACAACTTCAAAAGACAAATGCTCACACACACAAGGCCGAAAATCACTCCTCTTCTTTCCTAGACCCTTTTCCCTCTCAGATCCGGGCTTTGCATGCGTTTTCCAACGCCCCACGCGAAGTTGACTCACTAAGATCTTCCGATTTCCTTCACTTTGAACCGATCAGAATTTGTTTTCAGAGCTTCTTTCTCCATTTTCACCACTTGAGGTATGTTTCTCTCGAATTTAGCACCTTTTCCCGGGTTTTGACTTTCTTTGACTTTTTCTCTTCCCGAGAGTTGACTTTTGGCAATTTTAGCTCATTTCGCTCATTTTTGCTCACTTGGGGTATGTTTCGCTCACTTTTGGCTGACGATGCCCCATACGACGAGGGTCCTCCGGTGATGGAGCAGGAGCCCGACATCATTCTACTGCCGTCTAGGATCCGGCCCTTCGACCCTACGATGTACCGTCCCGAGGCGCATATCTTACCACCCAGCACTTTTCATCATTTTATAGACTTTGCGCGACGAGCACCCGCGGACTTGCTACTACGGGAGCCAGAGTCTCACCTGTCTCACTCCGCACCCGAGGTGTGTACTGCACTCTTACATTTTCTGCGATGTATTTTGTATTTCTTGCACACTTCATGCTTTCGCTCTGTATTTTATCTGCTCGTTCTGAACACATTTACATACACAACACTTCTGCTCATCCTGAACACAACTCACACATTGCATTTCTGATCATTCTAAACACAGCTTACACACTGCATTTCTGCTCATTCTGAACACAGCTCACACACTGCATTTCTGCTTATTCTGAACACAGCTCATACACTGCATTTCTGCTCATTCTGAACACAGTTTACACACTGCATTTCTGCTCATTCTGAACACAACTCACACTGTATTTCTGCTCATTCTGAACACAGCTTACACATTGCATTTCTGCTCATTTTGAACACAACTCACACTATATTTCTGCTTATTCTGAACACAGGTAGCTTCTCGTTTTACCCGGGGATATGGGTCGATTGTAGCGAGGGAGTGGTACATGGAGCTCCCAAATGGTGTTCAATAGATTGTTGATGAGGCAGGGTTCGGCCCATTTTGCTTGGGGTTATTGCATCTTGCGGTGAGTAGGACCCTCCTGGGTGCACTAGTAGAGAGATGGTGGGACACCACCAACTCCTTCCATTTCTCAGCTACCGGGGACATGACGATGACCCCGTACGACTTTGCTATGCTGACGGGCCTCGATATGGGAGGTCGGCTGATCCCATATGATTCCGATATGGGTGAGTGGGAGGCAGCCTGGACTTATCTACTTGGAGCCCATCCGCCGATCTACCGATCATCGGGCACAGTCAGATACACTTGGTTCACAGAGCAGTACAGAGAGACTGTGCCCGAGACTGTTGAGGCCACGGAGCAGTACGCCCGGGGATTCTTGATGTTCCTTCTTGGGATAACACTGTTCTTCGATAGGGGGAACACGGTCGGGCTACATCTTCTGAGTGCTCTAGTAGACCTATCCCAGGTTCGGCACTTTGATTGGGGTGGCGCTGGCCTTGCTACCCTTTATTGCTATTTGAGCTCGACCTCCTGCAGGTGCGGGAACATAGTAGGTGGCTATTGGAGAGCCTGGGAGGTAAATTCTGCCCTTTTGATTTACATTTCTGCTTTTCATTATCTGTACACTGCATACTCCACACATTGCACAAATTACGTCCCATACTCTACATTCCGTACCTTGCATTCTGCATTTTCTGTGTATTCTGTATTCTCATTGCCACTGTCTTGCCTTTCACAGCTATGGGTATGCGCTTATTTCCCGACGCTTGCTCCTGATCCGGAGGTTGAGGCACCACTTGAGGTGCCGTACTCGCGTAGATTTGAAGGTCGATGCCAACCCAGACCCCGAGAGACCTTGCCATATCTCAGGCATTATTTTGACACAGTACGGGTGACCGAGGTAATCCAGAACTCTCAGTTCTTCATGCTTTCAGCTTCGGTTCATCTTGCATATCTATGACAACTAATCAATTCCTGCACTTGCTATCCACAGATCACCTAGCAGCCTTGGGTAGCGATGCCAGGGTTTTCTCGGTTCCAGTTTGTTGGGGCATGGGGCGCCTCTCGATACCGGATTCTGTTTGAGGGACCAGTTGGCAGAGCCTGGTTTCTCAAGGAGCGCTTCATGCGCCAAACACTGGGCCATCCCGTTCAGGAGATCTCTTCACCGCCTCCATTAGACATGCGGACCACAAAGAGTCTCTCTCTCCAAGAGGTTAGCGACCTTATGCAGGGGGCTGACGCAGTCCTTTTCCTGGAGGATGGGGAGCACACGACATACATCTACACATACCTGATGCCCTCGCTGACAGGTGTTCTTGCCCCTATGAGGAGAGTTGCTGACATTCCTTTATCGAGCCATGCCCGAGCTACAGACATCCCCTCGACTAGCAGGGCCAGTACATCGAGAGGTAGGACTAGGGAGATGCCCCCCACTTGGCAGTGTGCTGGATGGCCAGATCCTCTGACCGAGCTGACAGGCTGGCGGTATGGGATGCCTTATCAGATTCCGCTTGAGCCTCCATTGCCAGATCATCGATATGTCATGGCCCCTGACTTAGCATCGGTATGCTTCACAGCTTTCATCTATCATTCAGATATTTAGACATTCATTCATTCACTGATAACTTGAACTTGCATCTGCAGCCTTCTACAAGATATGTCGAGGGGTTGCTCGAGGCGATGGCCTCACTTGAGTTTATGGTTTTGAGGAGAGAGACGATGCTGCACTCCCACGGCATCCCGGTACTTTCCAGCTTCCTTGCATTTATCATACTTTTGCTGATATTTCGAAACTGAACATTTCACTGCACTGATTCACTGCATATATAGATCACATCCGACACATCACATTCACATACTATATCTGCATGCACTCACTCTATGCACCATACTTGCATATGATATACATACCCTAGCTGATGTATTCAAACTGCCTTTTCAAGTCACACCTCTACGGCCCAAGCCATCCGGGCGTTCTCCAGTAGCAGGGAGCGGGATCCCGACACGTGGCCGAGGGAGACGTCGAGCACTTGCCAGACGTGATGACGAGCCTAGTGAGGAGGAGGAGCCAGTAGATCCTTAGTTAGAGACATCCGATGGCGGAGGTGGTGACACCGGTTTAGGTTCTGAGGGCGGAGACGACCCCGAGGGGGATTCTGAGGATGGCAGCTCTGGTTCAGACGGGGGTGCCGACAGCGGTGGTGTAGAGGCTGCTCAGCCGAAGAGGGTGAAGAGGGCCTCTCGATCCTGAGCCAGATAGCACCGACTCAGATGTTTTTGCTTTGTTTTCTGTTTGGTAGTAGTTATAGCACATTGTACAACGTTAGGCAGTTTTATGTTCCTTAAAACTTGTACCCTGTTGTAAAAAGAAACCATGATGGAATGAAAACAGCTTTTTCGGTTCAAAAGTGTTACATTTTATATTCTGAGCATCGCATCGCATCACACAGCATGAAAATGAGATTGATGGAAATTGAACATTCGTGTATTGCCAAGTCAGGTAGTGAACCGACGTAACAAACAAAACAACTTAAAGAACAATTCAATAAATGAATTATAACAACTCGATAAGCAAGGAGCAACAATTTGATAAACAAATTGTAACAACTCGATAAGCAAATGCATATTAGACAAACAAAACAACAGGACGCATCCGAAGTAGAAATAAACTCAGACCTTCAACATTCTCAGCACATAGGAAGGCTAGGGACTCTTTGCTGGAGACAAGAAGTAGCTGTAGACCACTTATGCTCATTGCCGACCAGTTTAATGGACTGTTGACCAGAAAAGTGGTCGGTCGACCCAAAAAGGTGGTCGGTCAACCAGAAAATGTAGTCAGTCGACCAGTTACTCAAGGGGACCTTCAGATTTTGCCACCTGTCCTCCACTAGTGCCTTATCTTCTATAAGAGTTCCAGCTTCGTGACTTCTTCATTTCAACTCCATTTTTGCCCCAAATGGAAGCATTTCTTGTCCAAAACCTCACAAATTGGATTGCAAACTTGGATGGCTCGGAAAAGTTGAACTTCCGGGGTTTCGGAATAAATGCACTATTCACTCTGAGCCGCACCCCACTGCGTCTTCCATTCCTTCATGCCACAGCTAGGTGTTGGAATCCGCCACGTTTTTAGCTTTGGCGGACAAGAGATATGTCCCACTTTCGAAGACTTCCAAGCTTTGATGGAGTCTGAGCGCGATGAAGAGATCTTGCCCCAACTCCATTTTGGCCACATCCAAGCCCTAGGACAGATGTGCGGGCTCACTTTGCATGACGCTCGGTCTTTGATTCACGACAGAGAGTTGGACATCCCCAACTTGATTCATCGGTTTTCTGATGCCAGTGATTGCGGCGATCATCACTGGCAGGGCTTCTGGCAACATGCCCTCTGCTTGTGCATGTTGTCTCATTTCTTGCTTGCCCCAGGCTCCGGTGGGTCTAGCATTCGTTTGATTGAGGTTGCCCAAGGCTTAAAAGAGGGCAAGAGCTGTATTGCCATGACACTAGCTGAGACATTGATGGGTTTGGATGCTTTCCATCGCCAAGAGATGACTAGATTCACGGGGAGTCCACTACTGCTGTAGGTAATGTTTCCCTCCGTACTCACATGTATATTCCTCACATCACTCGGCGCTCAGGCTCTGTTTTTCTCTCAAAACCCTTTTCTCACTTTTCTCCCAACGTACACCTCTCTATTCTTTAATCTCTCATTTTTCATCCCTCCCCAGATATGGTTGATGGATAAGTTGAGATTGGTGGACTCATGCCCCGCATATTCAGCTCGCAGCTATTTCTTCTGGCAGCGACTAGTTGATGCCCCAGATGAGGGATGGTGGTGCGAATGGATGTGCAGTTTGTCCGCTGCCAACATTGCTTGGCGCTACCCCTGGCTTAATCTGCCGGGGATGAGTTACAGCATGTCTCGTCAGCCGGGTATTCAGTTGATTGGCCTGAACACTGTGTCTTTTACTTCCCGTTCCGATTCCGACGCCAATTTGGCCATGATCAGACCCGCACAGAGGAAGGGATAGAGTACCCCACTACATTTCCAGTCCGAGGCGCATAGCTAGCTCAGTATGCCACAGCATGGAAGACGAGAGAGCTTCTGGCCCCCGCTCCCACTTTCAATTGCATCCTTCTGATGAGTGCATAGCTTGGCTTGATGAAAAGGCGCAGGTTGGGCCTATTTTGGCATCAGAGGCTTCCACAAGCTCTGAGAGGTGGCACAGGAACACTTGACTATGCCCCGAGTTTATTTGTCTTAATCAGTATTTTCAAGTTTTCTTATGAATGTAATAAAAATCAACTTCAATTTGTATTGAAGAGCAGGAGAACTCTATACTGAAATCAATGTAATTGAAGGTTGTGGGTACTGAAATTTTTTCGTTTGGTCCAAAAATGGTCTAAGTTGTAAAAAGATTAATTTGGTCCAAAGTTTTAATCAACTTTTATTAAAACTTTTCAAAACCATTTTCGATATGGATCACAATTGGACACACTTGAGATCTATCCTTGAGATGCACAACCCCGAATCCCAACAACTGGAAAGTTACCCCTAGTCTGAACAGCACTGCACTGGAGATCACAACCGAGCTCTTGAATGCAGAAAAGACAAAGATGACCAACATGATCACATGGACAAAGTTGATTTGGAAGTGTTTATGGCTGGACTTCAGAATGAAGTTGCCTATGTATCCCGAAGATAGGAATCAGGCCTTACATAGTTTGGTTCAGGTTCACTCGTGTATTAACACTCTCCTTTTGCACTCTAACTTTTGCCAAGGCCGCCCTTTCTGGGTTTTCAACCTTGCGAGCTCAGTTTTTATTATTTCAAATTTTTCATGCTCTAACTTTTGCCTAGGTCGCCCTTTCGGGTCTTCGGCCTAGCAAGCCACTCGGGGATAGTATTTCTTCAACTTGTCCATGTTGATCGGCTGGGACAACTTAAGGCCATCTAAATCCATCAGAACGACAGCTCCACCCGACCAGATAGACTTGATGATGTAAGGGCCAGTCCAATTGGGTCTGAACTTGCCCCTAGGGTCGTGGATGGGAGCTCGGTTGTCTTTGAGCACTAGATCCCCCTCTTTCAAATTCTTGGACTTAACCTTCTTGTTAAAAGCCCTGGCAATTCTTCATTGATAACCTTGGACATGATACAGTGCTTTCAGTCTTCTCTCGTCAATATCATGAGTTCTTCGAATCTGCTCTGCTGCCAATTTGCCTCAACTATCTGACACTCAGCCAATAACTGTAATGACGGAACCTCAACTTCGATAGGCAGAACAACCTCCATCACATAAACCAAGGAATACGGAGTTGCCCCAGTAGAAGTTCGAATTGAAGTCCGGTAGCCCCAAAGAGCAAATGGCAGCTTATTTGGCCAGTCCCTGTAGGTTTCCACCATCTTCTGCAGAATGTGCTTGATGTTCCTGTTGGTGGCCTCAACAGCTCCGTTGGTTTGCGGCCGGTATATAGATGACTTATGAAAAGCCACGTTGTATTTCTCTAACAAGTCGATCACCTCCTTCTTGAAGTAGGAACCATTATCAGAAATAATCTCATTCGGGACCCCATAGTGACAGATGATGTTGTTCCTAATGAACTTAGCAACATGCAATGCCTTCAACACCGCATAGGATTGGGCCTTGACCCACTTTGTAAAGTAGTCTATCGCTACCAGAATATACTCATGCCCGTTCGACCCCTTTGGGGTAACTGCCCCAATCACATCAATCCCCCAGACTGAAAATGGCCATGGCGAAGTCATGTTGCATAGCTTCGACGGCGGAATGTTCATGCGATTTGCATGGATCTGGCATTCGTGGCATCGCCGAACAAAGCCAATACAATCCTCCTCCATGCTTGACTAGTAATAACCCTATCTAAGGATCTTCCGGGCTAGCATTACCCCGTTCATGTGCGCTCCGCACTCTCCTCCATGGATGGCCTCCATCAGGGGCTTGGACTCTTCAACATCAACGCATAGCTTATGCATCCCGAGATGACCCCTCTTGTACAGTTTACCCCCGCAGATGATGAACTGAGCAGCCATTCTTCGAATTACCCTCTTATCTTTGGTATTTGCCCCTGGTGGATACGCCTCATTTTCCAAGAATTTCCAGATGTCGTAATACTAGGGGTTTTGATCTTGTACCTCATCTATGGCAGCAATCAGCTCTTAGGTCGACATGAATTTCTGTTCAATGATGATCGGACGCATCCGGACTCCAAAAGGGATGTCTATCATAGAAGATAGAGTTGCTAATGAATCAGCAAACCTGTTGTTCTCTCTTAACAGATGAGCGAAGTTTAGTTTTTGAAACCGAGGAATCAGAACGTCCAAGGTCTGGTGATAAATTCTCATCTTTTCTTCTTTAACTTTCCAATCTCTTTTAGCTTGAGACACAACAAGGTTCGAGTTCCCGATGACATCTAACCGTTTTTCCCCTAGTTCCAAGGCGGCTTCTAATCCAACAATACATGCCTCATACTCTGCCTCATTGTTCGATACTTTGAACCAGAGTTTGAATGCTAGAGGTATACGGAATTGTCGGGTGCTATCAGCAACACCCCTATCCCATACCCGTATTGGTTTGATGCTCCGTCAAAGTACATCGTCCAAGTCTCTTCTTCGACATGCAGAATGGCCTCGTCTGGGAATAGGTACTCTACTGCTTCATCCCCTTCAACTGGGTGGTCGACTAGGAACTCCGCTGTTGCTCTCCCTTTCACTGACTTGCGCGTCATGTACTTCAGATCAAATTCGGAAAGCAGAAGCAGCCATCAAGCTAGCCTACCCGTAAGTGCCAATTTCTCAAAGAGATATTTGATGGGATCTAATCTCGAAACCAATATTACAGAGTGAGCAAACAGGTAGTGCCTCAACTTCCTGGTAGCCCATACCAAGGCCAGACAAGCCTTCTCCAGTGGAGTGTAGCTGGTCTCGTAATCCAGGATTTTCTTGCTCAGGTAGTAGATAGCCTTCTCCACTTTGTCCTCAGACTCCTGTGCAAGCATGCAGCCTATTGCGGTTTCAGTCACTGACAGGTACAGAATCAACGGTTTCCTTGGCTCAGGCGGTGATAACACTGGTGGGTTCTGTAAATATTGCTTGATCTACTCGAAAGCAACTTGGCATCGATCGTCCCATTGGAACATCTTTCCTTTCTTTCTTCAGGAGACCAAACAGTGGTTCACAAGTCAAGGTTAATTTTGCAATAAACCGTCTTATGAATTGCACTTTGCCCAAAAAGCCTCGCACCTCTTTTCAGTCCTTGGTGGTGGCATTTCTAAGATGGCCTTGATTTTGGAAGGATCGACCTCGATACCCCTTTGTTGATCAGGAACCCCATCATTTTCCCTGCTGTAACACCGAATGTACATTTATGAGGATTCAGCCACAACCAATACTCTCTGATCCGTTGGAAGAATTTCTGCAAGGCGATGTAGTGGCCCTCTCTTTCCTTGGACTTGACAATCATGTCGTCCACGTATACCTCAACCTCTTTGTGGATCATATCATGCAAAATCGTGGTCACAGCCCATTGATACGTAGCCCCAGCGTTCTTCAGCCCAAACGGCATCACCCTATAACAATAGGTTCCCCACGGGGTGGTGAAAGCAGTCTTCTCCCTATCTTCGGGTGCCATCAAAATCTAATTGTAGCCTGAAAACCCATCCATAAACGAGAGCAGCGCATGCCCAGCAGTGATGTCCACTAATTCGTTGATATGCGGTAGAAGAAAGTCATCATTCGGACTAGCTTTGTTCAAATCCCTGAAGTCCACACAAACTCGAATTCTGCCGTCCTTCTTCGGCACCGGAACTATATTGGCCAACCAAGTAGGGTTTCAGATACTAACAGGAACCCTACATCGATCTGCTTGGTGACCTCTTCTTTGATTTTCAGAGCTCAGTCCGGGTGGATCCTTCGAAGCTTCGGCATAATAGGTCGGGCCTCTAGGTCAAGAGGCATCCGGTGCTGTACAATCTCAGGATCGATTCCAGGCATGTCTTTGTAGGACCACGTGAAAACATCTTTGAAATCTTTTAATAAAGCGACTAAGCGCTCGCATTCCTCTGAAGACAACGTGGACCCGATCTGGACCAGCCATGGGTCCTTCTCAGTACCAACATTAATTATGGTGATTTCATCAACCAAAGGTTTTACAAACCTCCCTACTCTTGATCAAGCAAATATTTCAAAACCGGAGGAATTTCTTCCTCGTCATTTTCATCAAAATTTTGAAAGTCTTGATTAATGCAATAAATTAAAGGCACAGAAAAGTACTCAGAAGCCACAGCTGTACCATTCTCATTAATAACATCCAGTCTGCCTGATTCCTCTGTTACAACAGACTTAAAGGAAAAAGAAAAAGACGACCTGGACAGGACAGTGGCATCCAGGTTATCACCCCCAAGAATACCGGACTCAGACTCAGAAGAGCTGGAATCTGATTCCGACTCCACTGACTCAGTGGAATCAGATTCCGACTCACTACCTGACCCGAAACTGCTCGATAAAAAGCCCTCTTCGTATTGCCAGACGAGGGAGGGTGCGATGGATGCATCGAGAATGCCTGAAGATGGGCCCATAGCCGCTTCATCCCCGATCATGGAAACTGATGAGTTATCCCCCAAGCACTCTGGTACGATCTGAGGATCTGAGAGGAGACAAGCCAGTGCTACCCCCATCTCAATTTCTGTGCTCTCAGAATCCTCCTCTTTACACTGCTCAGCCTTAGCTGGTGGGTCTATCTGCTCTTCGACAACTTCATCCCCGGACAACGGAAGATCAAAAAAGATTTCGAAGCCGGCAAACGCCGCTTCTCTAAATTCATCCAAGGCTCCGAGAAGCCGCAAAATGGGAAGTCTTCCCCTTCCCAGACAAAGCGTCCGTTCAGGGTTCCCTGGATAGGTCGGTGCACCAACTCATAATGCTTTCCGGCTTGCTTTGCCTTGGCTCTTCCGGCCATCTCTTTTCCTTTCCTCGCCCAATCTTCTTTGGTAGGCAGATAACCTAAGCCAAAGGTATATAGGTTGTGCGGCACCTCGGCTGATACAGCGACGCCCTTCCGGCCATTTCACCTTAATGCCATCCCGGGCATGTGTTGAAGCTTGTTCATAAGGTAGACAGACTGTGCACTGACGTATAGCCCCTCATCAATTGCTAGCATATTCTGTACAACCCGGGCCTCAGCTAGGGTGAACCTTGACAGAAATATATCCTCCGCGCCATGCTCAATCTCCAGAACTGGTGTAGAAACCTCTGGCGGCGGATGTATTGAAGAATTTCCAAAAACGATGGCCACCTCTTACCGTTGGGGTACTTCAGCATTTGGTGCAAGGTGGAAGAGACAGCCTTCACTTGGTGCAGCCACGGCCGCCCAAGGAGTAGGTTGAAGGTGGTTGGAACGTCCAAGACATGAAACTCAATATCATGCTGCCCCGAGCCAATCTTAGTCTTGAATCGTACAGTCCCCATCACCTCTCGGCTGGTATCATCATAGGCCCGAATCACCTGGGCCGTAGGCACAAAATTCGCGGGCTTCAACCCGATAGCATATGCCGTTCTCGACGGACATACATTGATTGCGGACCCCATGTTGACCAGGACCACCGATATCCATTTCTCTCTACACTCCACAGAGATGTAGAGTGGTTTGTTATAATCTAAGCCCTCGAGCGGTAATTCTTTGTCGGTGAAGGTCAAGGCCGGGGAAGCTTCTCCCAGGAAAACCAGCCCTACCAACTGCTCCGGAGTTGTATCGATTGAAAGCTTGGCCCCATCCATGGCTGTAAGGACGGCCTGTCTGTGAACCCTCGAGGCCATAAGCAGTCCCCAGATAGAGATGTCTGCTTGAATTTTCTTAAGCTGCTTCAGTACAGCCTCCTCCTCTAGCAGCTTTTCTTTCTGCCTCTCAGGTTCTTTGTCTTTCCCGGATGCCTCCAGCTGGTCTTAGTGTGGGGCTTGAAGTACCGCCCACTCCTGGTCATATGGTCGACCTCCTTAATATACTAGGTGTCATCGGTTTGGTTCTAACCCCAGTCCTCATCGGTGTGGGCAAGACGTAAGTCGTCATCTTCCCACCACATCCCGTCGGCAACCGACAGACAACTGTCCGGTCCCGTTGCAACTGTTTCTGTGCTCACGGCATATTCCGTCCCCACAGGGGCTTTGGCCTTCCTAGCCATCTCAACATCCTCGATCTTTTCTTGTTCAAGCTGCTTCAATGCAGCCTCCCGTTTAGTGTCTGCTGTACTCAGACTACCTGGATCCTAAGCAAAATTCTTCGCACCGGTGCTCTTCGGCGATTTTTCCTGATTCTCGGCCATGCCGGCCATTACTGATGTTCTCGTTCCTAACGGACCCTGTTCTTGCTGAGATTCTTTAACAACATCTGGCTGGTCACTAAGCCACCCCGTATTCTATGCCGATCCATCCAAGTAGAACCAGTTGATGTTCACATCCCCTGAGTCTTGTTCGTTGAAGAACTACAGATTGGCCATATCCTCTTCCAGCTTTGCTAGGTCATCTAACCCCTGACTTGGTCCATCTTCCCGGACCACACTGATCTTTGCCCCAGCTGGCAACTCTACCCTCGGCTTGACTTGATCCGACAATACAATATAACCACTTGGGTTGTATGCTCTCTCGGTAAAGCTCCCAGATCCCTCAAGCTCTGAATCAACATTCCCATCTGCCTCCAAAGTCAGCCCAATTCTATCTTCGATAGTCACCACCACCGATTTAGGTTGGGTTTGGGAGGTGCTCAACATGCACAAGTCTGTGCTATCCGGAATGAACACCTCAAGCTTGGGTAGGTGGGAGGGTGTGATGTATATGCTTGGGTCATATGGAATGGCCGCGATTTGGATCAGGTTGATGTGTTTGGGTGGTGGAGCTTGGTTATGTGGTGGGAGGGGGTTGGTGGTGACATTCGGCTTCTCTGGAGGCGCAATCACCTTGTTGTCAATAAGATCCTGGATCTCATGACGCAGTCTGAAGCACTGGTCGGTGTCGTGACCATGCTATTGGTGAAAGGCACAGTATTTGGCTAGGTTATGGGTTGGTGGGAGATTATTTGGCAGTGGGCGTGGTTCGAGGGGCTTCAGATGCTTTTTTCTGATTAAAACCCCCATAGCCTTGGACAAAGGCATACACAACGGGGTAAAAGTCCTCTGGCCCCGGGGTGGGTATTTTGCTGGTTGAGGGGTGGCACTAGATGTGCCGGTAAAGGGTGTGGCTGTTGTTGATGTGGTGGTGGTGACCATGCCCACATCGGAAGTTTTGGCAGCTGCAACATTACTCGTGCCTGTATTCGAACTGTGGGTAAATGCCCTCTTAGGCTGCTCTCTCTCATGGTCAATCAAACCCTACTTCATGGTGTCCTTAATCTGTACCCCAATCTCGTGTAAATCAGCAAAGGTGGGGAGGGGTAAGACGATCATCTATTGCATCAGTTTGGGTTGGAGGTTGTGCACAACCATCCGTATCTGATCCTTCTCGACTGGCCTGGTGGTCATCATAGAAGCTTTGGCTCTCCAACGGGTTACAAAGTCAGAGAAGCCCTCTTTTGGCTCTTGCCTCATTGTCTCGAGATCATGAGTTGTGACCTCGATTTGTGTGTTGTATGAATACTGGGCAACGAAGGCCTCAGCCATCTCTTCCCAACTTCTCTTAACAGAATCTTCCAACTTCGCGTGCTAGATGTCTGCAACACCCAACAGGGTTTGGCCAAAGAGGGAAAGCGTTTGTAGTCTAGAGAGGCCCATTGGCCTTAGGATATCTGAGAACAACCGTAGATGTACCACAGGATCTCCAGAACCATCAAAACGGTCTATATACGGCATCTTGAACTGGTCCGGCAATGTCACCGTTGAGTCGGTGTATCCATCCTTTATGTCCGGAATGGAATTAACGCCTTGAGCTCTTGTGAACAGCTTTTGTAGCTTGCTCACTTTCAGCACTGTTGGATCTACCTAAAATTCAAACGGTGTGTCCACTGGATTAGCCGGTGCTTTGGATAGCTGAGGTAGAATTGGGGGTGGAACTAGCCCCGTTAGGACGTTCGTATTTTCCTGGATGTGAGCTGCATCCCCGGGTATCGGAACCCTAGGTGGGGGTGGGGGTGGATGCGAAGCAGATGCTCCGGCTTGTTGTGGTTGTTGCTGCTGCTGTAGCCTGGCAATTAACTCTGCCTGTTGGGCTACAACCTCTGCCTGGCGGGTAGCATCCCGCTGCATGGCCTACATGGTCTCTTGGAGCTGACGCATCATGTCCTCTATTTCGACTGTAAAGTATGGATCTGACTGAACCGGTGTATGTTCCCTCTCTGCGGTAGAAATAGAAATATGATCCCTACTGTGCACAAGTGGGGTAGACAAAGGCCTCTGAACTGACTATTGTACTGATACTCTCTGCCTAACTACCCTCCGTCTTGTAACCGGGGGTAATGAAAAGAACACTGCTTGTCCATCAACTAGATGCTCAGATCGGTGAAGCCTTCTACCTCTAACCCAGAGTGCTTTGGGGGAAACTGCCTCTTCGGAAGCAATGATGCTATACTACCTTGCAAAAAGATAAATAAAGCAAAAATAAGGACACAACAAGCAGAAAAACGGGCAGCATTTTGGCTTAAATAAACACAACACACAGTTGATAATCACAAGCTGAAAGAACTGTTCTCAAACACTGCTCGCTGCTACCAAATCACTGCCTCAAATCTGATACCCCCAAATATTGATGTCCTCAGACCAATACTCGGACTTGCAAACTGATACATGCATTCCTTGTAGAGACACACTCTAAAAGCACATAGCAAGCAAGTAAGAGCCAAAACACCCCTATGGAGGGGTAGGGTTTCCTTGTCCTAATTTCGTCAGGAACTAGGGTTTCACTATGCATGCAGCGGTTTTCAAACAATCTACATTCGGGTAAGCAACCTGTCCTAGTTTGGAATGGTCTTTATGGATTCCGATATGCCCTAGGTCGAATGGTCAAAAAGGGTGCCTCGGTAAAAATCGAGGTTTGTGTTCCCATTGTGGCAGAGCCTGTAACCGGTCTGCCTTATAGCATGATTTTTCAAGCAAGCCTCTGGCAAACCATTCAGCAATAGCAGACAGCAAACACGGTGTCCTAGGTGCACCATTTGCAAAGAAACACATAAGTGTAGACAAAACAACATATCATGAGTTCGAGTCAAGTTCTCTAAATCCCCAGCAGAGTTGCTAGAAACTGTAGACCGCCCCGAACTCTCTCTGCACGCGAGGGCGCGAATTGGGTTCTAGCTACTACAGTTTGGACTCCTGTCATGGTTCTGAATCTAATCTCACAAAGTGCAATGTAAGATTGATAAATCACCAAAGAGTCCAAATTCGGCAATTGGTTTTAAAAAAAATCAATTTTGAATCAAAAGCGCCTAACATGGACTGCTTTGTCAAATTTCAGAGTCGCCACCTAAATATTTTATTTAAGGAAATTTAGGAAACCTTGACTCATGCCTAAGGCCACGTGTCTGTCATCACCAAAGTTACCTCGGCTCGGGAACTTGGGTATGAGGGGGGAAGGTCATGAAATGAGCACCCCCGCTCGCCTGATCAAAGGATCGGCATCTACTAATCATGATATGTTGTTTTGAAAACACACGTGTTCTTATTCTGGTTATTAATCTAGAATTACTATGTGATGCGCGCAACGTACAAGTATAGACTCAATCACGCAGATTGGAACAAAACAACTCATGTTTGTTTTTGAAAGTTGTTTGAAAGTGCTACTCGCAAGTATGCTAAAGCGCGGATTTGCCACCCTCAAGTGGGCTTAGAAAAAACATGATTTTGCCACTCCACAAAGTGGGCTTAAAACTCACAATCATCGAGTTGTTCCAATTCAGGCAATCAAACCTTCATCCACAGGCATTCCTATATTTAAACACATAAGCAGTTAGCCCCATGGCAAGCATGCTATCATGGCAGTCATTTACACACATGCAAGAATGCTAAAGCGTAAACACTCACAGTGTACTCCGAGCCAAAACAGAAGCTAGTTAGTAATCATGCATGATCCTAGCTATGTTGAGATGCCTAATGCAACACATGCAAAAATGCAACTAAAATAGGCTTGGCTATCTATAATGGCATATGAACGCAACACTTGATAACATGCTTTGAAACACGTATTCAAGAAAGTGTGTTGAAATACAATGCAGTTTGAATGATGCGTCGAGCCCGGTGCATGCAATACGAATGAATGATGCATGAATGCAAAGCATATGTATGCTAATTGAAACATGCCCTAAAACTAACCATCAAAAGCTGGTAAATAAAAGGGAGAAAGACGTGGGGTTGGAAGACATTCACACACACACGCACACTTATTACAACATTTGCCCTCTCGACGGAGGGTCCGAATAATAAGCTAGCTAGCTACGCTAATTAAACTAATTATTACAAACCAAAACTAATTAACTATTCCTAGTTAACTAATTATTACAAAACAAATCGATTAATTAAGCACATTAACCAATTAAGTACAAAATCGACGAATTAGCTAACTAAGTAAAGCAGCTAAAGCAGTTAAAAGCGGTCCACGGGGCAAGGGGTGCATGCATGCTTGATCGCCTCACTCGGAAATCCATTGCTATGCCCAGAATTGCCTCTGTTTGCATTTGATTTGACCTCTGAAAAGTGCACTAACTTCCAGATTGCTTCTGTTCCAACATGGGGACCTCCTGGTGGGCTGCCGACCAGAAAAGGGGGCTGTAGGCCAGAAAAACTGGTTGTAGACCAGAAAAAGTGGTCGGTCAACCACCCTTACTGGTCGGCCAACCAGTTAATTTGCCAAGCTCCAACTTTGCTGCAACAGAGAACAACAAGGGGCATAGTAGTGTATTTGCAATATATGTGTGCACAACTACCCTCCATATCATTTCTCAAGCTCAAGAGAGTGCGGTACTCGACTCTCAGGCCACCAATCGAACATCGCAATGCATGATGGCCGAGAAGGCAAGTTTGCACAAGTCAATGTCAATGAATGCACACAAATAACACATAAGGGCCTCCACCTCTATCATGCTTGATCAAGAGGGTCGGCGACCGAGAAATGCTACACGTTTCATCACTTTGAGTATGAAATGTGCGACATTCCTCATGTTTAGATTAACATCCAATCCAAACACATGCAACGCAAACGAGATGATCAACCTTCAATGCTAAAGTGACATGCGCAAGACTCTATCATGTAAGCAATGCATGCGTGGCATGTTTAAAAGCTAAGGCATCAAAGCAAGTGAAGTGTATTACACATGAGGCATGCACTATCAATCTTGAATGGTCAAACCACACATGGACAGACCTAAGATACTTCAAAACAGTGGCCGAAACTCAACAAAACTTAGGCACGAAAAGCAAGGAATGCATACTTAACTCATGGCTCGCAAGCAAGGCATAAAGGCACAACACTTAAATGCAATTAAAGAGTGATAAACATGAGGGTATGGCAATGAAATATGCTCTAAAATCATGTGAGAAATGTGGCTATACCATGTAAACATCACAAATATAGCATACTAAAGTGCCCAAAACTCAAGACTAGCTAAGGCACTTACACCATAGCCACATCGAGCAAACCCCAAAGGGTCGAGATCACTCGAAACAGTCCTAAGGCAGGTCAAAACAATGCCAAAACATGCATGGAGTAGAGCTAAAACATGTTAGAATGGGAGGCATAAAGCATGACGCATGCAAGGCCAATGAGTGGGATTACACTACACATACCAAAAGTAAGCATGTGGTGACTTCACCAACAAAAATCAGAGTTGTAACATGGTAAAATAACACCAAAAACATGCTGAGATGGTAGCCCCAAAAGCTTATACAAGCATGCATACACATTGTCTCACAAACAAGGCATGAAGACACAACTCTCAAACACATTGAAGAAGTGGAAATATGAGAGTGTGGCAATGAAATATGCTTTGAAATCATGTGAGAAATGAGGCTATACCATGCAAACATCACATTCCAAGCATGCTAGGGACCTCAAACACAAAGCTAGTGAAGTTAAGTATGCCATAGCTATACAAAGCAAGCAATATATGACCAAGACCACTTAAAACAGACCTCAAGCATGTTAAATCAGTGGCAAAAATGTGCTGGAGCAAAGCTAACACATGCTAGAATGATGAACTAAAGCATGAAGCATGTTAAGCCAAAAAGCATGATTGCACTACAAGTACCAAAAGCAAGCAACCAATGATCAAACCAACCCAAAATAGAGTTATGGAAGGTTCAAAAAGTCGCAAAAACATGCTTGGACTCAGCTTAAAAGAAGTAGAAAAGCATGCTCAAGTACAAGGCCAACAAGGCATAGAAGCAAGACAAGAGGAGAGGGGACCACCCCCTCTCATTTTGGACCTCAAAAACACCTTTCCATCATTGAAATTCCTCTAAGTTTCAGTGGTAGAAAGGCCATGCAAAGGATAAAACAAGAGCCTCAAAGGATGGCTCAAAAGCCTAACAAAAAAGTCAAACAAGGGGTTAAAACACCCCCAACTCCCATAGGGCCTCAAGCAACCATCTTTAACACTTAAAAACAAAACTTTTTGTAGTTGAAAGCAAGGCCTAAAACAGTATGCAAAGCAGCCCAAACACTTGATCAAAATAAAGCTTAAATAGGGAAAACACTCACCCTTGAAGCACAACTTTAAGACAGTAAGTTCTCTGAGTTAAAACCAGCTTTTTGAGTCCAAACAACACCCTCAAGTACCTCAGCAACAAGGTAATGGTGTTTCACTAGGTGCTTTAGTGCAAAAGTATGAAGAAAACTCACTTTAAGGTACAAACTATTACAAATATAGAGAGAGGGAGAAATATAGAGAGAGAGAGGGAAATGTTTTGCCCTGATCCAAATTTTCTGAACCTTGAACAAGAGGGAGGATGCTCCCTTATATAGAATTTCATGCCTCAAGCTTGTTAGACAGGCTAGAGGCTTGGTGCAATCCCTCCATTCACGTATACGGAGGATGCCATCTGTGCCCAACAGCTGGCACATCTGGCAAGGAAAATATCTGCAGAAAGTGCAGAAAGGCCGCCGACCAGTTAAAGTGGTTGAGCGACCACCTCCCCTAGTCGACCGACCACCAAAGGTGGTCTACAGGGAATAAAATTGGTCGGCAAGGGAGGAAGAGGGTCTACAGAGAGAGTAGAAGGTGGTGGCAGGCTGGAAACCACCTTAGGTGGTCCACAGACCACCCACCCTAGCTGACCGACCACCAAAAGTGGCTAGTAGGGAAGAAAAGTGGTCTACAGGGGGGAAAACTGGTCGGCACCCCTGTTCCACCCTCCAAGCAAAGGGTAACAAGGTTTGGTTCAAAAACAAACCAAAAAGGAAGAAAGACAAGAGTCCACAGGACAAGGCACTTACCTGGAAGCCCCGAAAAGTAGTGTACGGGGCACCACAAGTGGCATACGAGAGGGAAAGGTAGCCTACGGCTACAAAAAGTGGCCTATAGGCCTTTGTTTCCCTCTAGGAAAAGGCGACAAGGCATGGTCCAAAAACCAGGCCAAGAGGACACAGTTAAGATGTCCCGAGGCAAGGCGCTCAGCTGAAGGCTCTGGAAACTCGAAACGAGCACAAACATGCACAATCACCGAGTGCACAGACGATGATGTCTGAGTCTTAAGGTTGGTCAAAAATGGGGTGTCTACACTTTGGCGACTAAAATGTTTGGTCGAAAAATAGCATGAAATGAAAATATCTAATCTTTTGGCAACTAAAGTGCTTCATCTTGAAAACTAACAACAACAAAATATTTTGATTGCTAAATGTATTATTGTTAGTGACTAAAATTTTTAGTTGGTAAATGTATTATTGTTAGCGACTAAATGTTTTAGCGACTAAATATGTTAGTTGCTGAAGGATAATTTCATTTTGATTTAATTAGTTTTGACAACAAAATATTTGGTCGCCAAAATGTTATGTTTGGCGACTAAGTCCGTTTTAGTAGCCAAAGAGAAGATAATTAGCGACCAATGTAAATTTAGTCATCGTTGACTATTGCCGACAAGGCTTTGGCAACCAACATGGCGACAAATAACTTTAGTCACCATTGACTTTCGCCGACTAAAAAATAACCTTTGGGGACTAAAAATTTGGTCACCAAAAGTGTAATTTCCTGTGGTGTGTGGCTGTTCTAAGATTAGGTTTTGTTGTATAACGAGAAAGAAAAAAATAGAGAGATTAATTCTAAGCACAGAGAGAATTTGGGTCTTGTTTATTGAGAGGGAAATGGGGAAATGAGGGAAACGAAATGCTTAGGAGCTATTTTATTTATTTATTTATTTTTTTTTTTTTTGGGGGGGGGGAGGGGGTAATGAAAACATAGCTTTTTTGGAAAAACGCCATAAAAAAATGGTTATGTAATGTAACGACCCCAAAATCCGTATCAGAAATTGCCTTTATGCTCTTGTGGGTTAATGCATTTTAATTTAGTGATATCTGATCGAATTGAGGAATTATCTGTTGAGTCACGACTTTAAAATTGAAATTACCGACCTTTACAGGTTCAGAAAGCAAAATTGAGTACTTGGGTATGTTAATGGAAATTTTTAGAACTATTTGGGAAAATTAATTGGAAATCTAATTTGTCTAATTCGTTAATGCACGCTTGGGTGGTTAACTTGGTACTGCAAATTGAAGGCCCTAGAGGCTTCAGAAACCAGAACAGAGGACATATTTATGATCAGCACAATTTTTAGAGTCACCCGAGAAGTTTAATTGAAATTTGATTTCGTGCGATTCGTAAGGCCGCGTTTGGCTCTCCCTATTGTGTTAAGCCTATGTGTATGTATATTTATATATAGATGTGCTTTTGAGTTGTTGAACTCATCTCTTAGAACCTAAAAATATCTAAAGGAGAGAGAGAGGAAACCGTGAAAGGGAGAGAGAGAAGAGAGGCAAAGCTTCTCAACACCCATGGTGGCTTTGAAGATGATTGAAGGAAATTGAAGAAAGAGAAAGAAGATCACCCATGGAAACTTGGGGGAAATTGAAGAGAGCTAAGAGATGGACAAAAATTAAGCTAGGTATGATAATCTATCTTGAAACCTTGTGTTTAAAGTATCAATTTGGTGGAATCATAAAGATCTTGGAAGATTTAAACCCATTTGGGGTTAAGGTTTTATGTATATATTTGCTTGAGCTAATTTGAGGAATTAGAAATTGAGTTCTATAATTTTTTTTACGAATGGAGCTCAAGCTCATGGATATCATGAAATGAACTTCAGATTATGCAAGAATCAAGTGAAATTGTGGGTTTGTGGGGTGTGTTCTAAGAACCATGAAGATCATGAAAGACTAAGCATTAATCTTGAACTTTGAGGCAAAGATTGATTTGTTTGAGATGAAATTACACTTGGTTGATGTTAGTTTATCATGTTATGGGGCAATTTTACATGTTTTTGAGTGATTTATGTTAAAAACCAAGCTTTAAAATGGAAAGACCAAGTGTTGGAGCAAAAACCATTTTCGGACTACAAAAATTGCCCAGAGCCGCACGTGCGACGGGTCTTCCCGCACGTGCGGCGGGTCTTCCTGCACGTGCGGCAGTCCATGCCAAAACCAAATTTGAATATGCTAAAAAGGCACGTAGTCCCGCACATGCGGCCCCATTCCCGCAAGTGCGGCCCTGTTTCCCGCACGTGCAGGGGACAACTCTGTCCAGCCAACTTTGAACAAGCATATCTTTTGCATCCGGACTCTGTTTTGAGTGATTCTTAAGCCTAAAATCAAGCCTCGGAAGTCTAGTTTCCAATGGTGCTGGTCTCACTCCCAAATTCTAAGTACAGAAAATATTTATACCCAAATTAGTGACGACTGTTCACTTTCTGTTTACCGGTTTGTACCGTTTCTTCGCTTAAACCATTTTCCATTGATTCCTTCTATTTTCTGAGACATGGATTATAACTTATTGAGGAATAATGAGCTTGGTACCACCATGGCTAATTGATTAAATGATCAAAGAGAATAGGTAAAGGATCGATTATAATCTCATATTATGTGTTGTGCACTGTGCTTGTAGGTCGAGACTAGGACATCGTCCCATTACTACCGGGAGTCGATCACTGTGAGTAATAGTAGTGTAACGATATGTTATACTTACTTCTGGTGCTTATGATTTATATATGATTGTTGAGAATGACATATACTATTGACATTGTGCTCTGATTGAATTAACGAACATAATTGAACAATGGCACTGTTATGGACCTAAGGTCGTTTTGTCTCTGTTAATCAAAGTGGGCCAGAGGCCATTATGATGTAAACTGATTATGATTCATGGCCAGAGGCCAAGGGAGGAAGTGTACATGTCGATGTTCTACCTACCCTACAATGTGTGGACAGCTGTCGTTATTTGGGCTTAAAGCCATTCTGTATTATATCTGGGCTTAAAGCCATTCTGTATCATATCTAGGCTTAAGGCCGTTCTGTATTATATATGGGCCCGAGCCCATTCTGTATTACATGTAGGCCTGACGCCGTTTTAAAGTATGGTTATGAATAAGATCTGTGTATGGTTTGATATGCATAATTATATTCTCTAAGTCTATGCTCAATTAATTAACATCCTTACATTGCTATTATTCACTGAGCCTTGCTCATTCTGTTTTATGTATATTTCTGTAGGTATCAGAGATTGACACTAGAGTTGTACTGAGGTTCGCCTGTCTACCAAGTCACTTGGGATATGTCTCCGTGTGGAGGCCTTAATTTGTGTAGGGAGTCACATAAATTATTAAGTCTTATATAGGTATATGTGAGATCTATATAAATTCTGTGATTGTATATGTAACTTTGGGAATGTATTTAAATGCTTAAATCTAATTAAGCCATCATGTATGCACAAGCTCAATGGATGTTGTCTTTTATTAATATTGCTTCCGCTTAAGGCCCCGTATGTGGTTAAATATCATTCTAAAATTCTTTTTTGAGGCCTATGTACAGGCCGGTCATGGACCAAACTTTTAGGGGCGGGTTTGGGTCGTGACATAAAATGTATTCTTTGTTGTAGTGTATGTTGAAGAGAAGCTAACTTGCCACAGTTATGTTGATAGAGAGTACAAAACAGAGCAAAAAAAGAATTATGTTGTAGGAAAATAACATAACATAACAAAACAGAGCAAAGCCCAAAATAGAGAATAAACAGAGAGTAGAGAAAATAGTGTTTGGTTAGTTAGTGGCAAGTATGTCCATACCAATTCTGTACCAAGCTCAATAGCAGCATCCTTATAGCTGCTCTTCTTTCCTGGGCTACTTCCATAGAACACACATACTCTCTTGAATTTTGATTCCTTTATTTCACTTTCCCTTTCCATCCCACTCTCTCTACACTTTGAAGCAATATGCAAATATCCACTGCCCCAATATGGCCAAACCTTTGCTAGATCAAGAGCTGATGCTGAGTGACTGCTGCTAGTGCTGTTTGTGCAAGGCTTTTCTTGGGTTTATTCTCTAGTTTTGCTTGCTTTTTCTCTCTCGAGGGTTGTGCAAGTGTATTTTGTGTTATTTTTGGCTAGTCTATTGAATGTTCATGGCCCTTGTTTCCATATGTGGCAAATGAACATTCCTTTGTGTGGTTTATTTTAAGATGATTCTCTTTATAGTTTATTTAGTTTAGTTTATCTATTTGGTTTTGTTTCTCTTGTATAGCTCTAGTTTTTTTAGTTTGGTGTTGTAAGGCCCAGGGAATGCCCCTTGTATATCTCTATATGTTATCAATTTATTTTATGACTTATTCAAAAAAAAAAAAATGTTACTTATATTGCTTTTATGATTTCGCTTTAATTAATTACTAACCAATGTTATGTCTTTAAAATAGTGCCTAGTAGACACCCTCGTGGCTTGACACGTAGGTTGAAGGTTCAAGCAATGGTTGAGAAAGATGGAAAGCTTAAAGTTCCCATACCACAGGAGTATCGTGCACTAGTGGGGGATTATGCCTCTCAATTATTCTCCAAAATTGGTGTTGAGGTCCGAACACACTTGCCAGACTTTAGCATTTGCAGGTGGAAACATGTCAATGAAGAAGTTACGGCACCTATGTTTCAACGTCTAACGGTAAAAGTTTTACATAATTGATTGAATTCATGTAATATAATTAATTATGACTTACAATAGTTGTGGCTGTAGCTAGGATCAATTTGACATGCAAAGTAAATCCACGGATGTTAGCAAAGCAGTGGCAACAAAGTGTGGTCGAAGCTTGAGTACCCACACCTACAGACTACAAATTAAATACCTGAACCTTAAGAGTGCTAAGGAGTATGTTAGAAGCCACCCATCGCCTGAATGTGATCTCAAGAAATGGAAAAACTTGATTGACAGAAAGTGAATGATAGCAATTGGCTAGTAAACTTTTCTTATGTTTATTTATTGTTGACAATTACCTTGTCTTCCTCATATATATATATATATATATATATTTCTATTGGAACTTGCTCCTTGTAGAAGCAATCAAAAGCTAACATTGACAATAGAAAACAATTGAAGACGAAGCATAGATGTGGGTCAAAATCTCTCCCAGTTAGGTACATGAGGTGGTGCATATTCTTTAATTTTTTCTTTTCTTTTCAAAGATGATTCTATTACCATCATTCTTATTTAACTTACTAGTTAAAGAACAAAAAAATCAGACAATCACAAACGGGGGCCAACTACCAGAGTTGCCATGTGTTTACATATCAACACACTTTAATGATGTCACAAAGCATGGATTTCTCTGGAGTGCGAAAAAAAATTATGTATGTATATTTACCTTTTGTATTAGGATGATTGCAATTTTTATTGTATCTTTATTCAGTTTTCTATTTTTTTTTTAAAATGAAAAGATAATATGATAAACATCTAAGCTGAACATTGCTCCCAGCATGGTATGGTTCCAATTACTCCGGAGGAGCTATCTGAAATAATGTAATATAATATTACGAAGGTTAGGGTCATCACAGTCTCTCCCTGTTAAAAAGCTTGGTCCTCCAAACTTAAGGTACCTTCATTTGAAAACAAATGCAGGTATCGTTGTCGCATCTTATCCTCTTTTTCCCAAGTGGCTTCTTTCCCATAATGTTCTTTCCATTCGACTTTCGTCATAGGAATAGTTTTTTCCTCAATTGCTTCACTTGCCAGTCAATGATTTGTACAGGCCATTCTTCATAAATCATATTCTCATCTAAAGCAATCTGATGGTGATCAATCACATAGAACGGATCTCTATGGTACCCACAAAGCATGGATACATGAAATACATTGTGCATTTGTTCTATTCTCAGTGGAAAAGTAACACAGTAGGCAATAAGACCCAATCTCTCAAGAATTTGAAATGGCCCGATGTAGCGAGGAGTCAATTTTTCCTTCCTATGAAACATTGTCTACCCTTTCATCAGTGTCACTTTGATAAATATGTGATCCCCCGCTTCATATTCTAAGTCCCTTCTTCGTTGATCTGCATAGCTTTTCTGTCAGCTCTGTGCAGTTTTCAGACTTTACTAGATGATTTTTATCTTCTCGGTTGTTTCTTGCACAAGTTTTGTTCCGCATATAGCCCTATTTCCAACATCTGTCCAATAAATTGGCAATCTATACTTTTTGCCATATGGTGCCTCATATGGTGCCATACCGATACTAGTGTGGAAACTATTGCGATAAGCAAACTTAGCCAATGGAAAATATGTTTTCCAACTACCCCTAAAATCCAAAACATGCATAAGAAGCATGTCTTCTAAGGTCTAAATAGTCCTCTTGGTTTGCCTGTCAGTTTGAGAATGGAATGTTGTGCTAAACCTCAATTTTGTCCCCATCGCACTTTGTAGACTATGCCAAATCTAGATACAAATTTAGGATCTCTATTTGATACAATAGACACTAGAACCCCATGTAGTCGAATAATCTCATCAATGTAGATAGTATCAAGTCTATATGCATTAAAGGAAGTTTCACCACAAGAAAATAAGCAGATTTTGTCAATCTATCTACTATAACCCAAATAGCATTCATACCTCTAGCTGATCGAGGTAGACTGACGTTGAAGTTTATGGTTATGTGCTTCCACTTCCATTCTGGAATAAAGAGGGACTGAAGCAAACCTGTCGATTTCTGGTTTTCTGCTTTTACTTGTTGGCATTATAAGCATTTAGAGTTGAATTTTGCAATCTCTCTTTTCATGTTGGGCCACCAATACACTAACTTCAAATCTTGGTACATCTTGGTATTTTCGGGATGCATAGCAAACACTGACCACCTCCAAAATCTTCATTTTCAAATTTGCATCATTAGAAACACATAATCCCCTTTGAAATTTTAATACTAAGTCTTCAATTTTGAATATGGGCTTTGGTTTGGCTTCAAATTCATCACAAATCATCTTCAAAAACTCATCATTCATTTGCTTTTGTTTGATTTCTTCAATAATTACCGGTTCTGTGGACATTGTAGCTTGTTCAAAAGGCACTACTTCTATTTCAAGCTTTTCAAATTCTTGCAACAGTTCTTTCTTATCTGTGAGCAAACAGGCTAGATTCCCTACATTCTTTCTAATGAGTGCATCGGCCATAGTGTTGGTCTTGCCCGGATGATAGTGGATTTGTAAATCATAGTCCTTGATTAGTTCAAGCCATCGTCTCTGTCGCATATTCAATTTCTTCTGTGTGAAAAAGTACTTCAAGCTTTTATGATCGTTGTACACTTCACATTTAGCTCCATACAAGTAGTGACGCCATATCTTTAATGCAAACACAACAGCAGGAAGTTCCAGGTCATGTGTTGGATAGTTTTTCTCATGTGGCCTCAATTGTCAGGAGGCATAAGTAATCACCCTACCATTCTGCATTAAGACACAATCTAAACCCTTATAAGATGCATCACTATAAATTACAAATCCTTTCATACCTGAGGGTATAGTAAGGATTAGAGCTGTGGCCAATCTTGTCTTTAATTTTTGAAATGCAGATTTTCTTTGGTTTGTCCACTCAAATGGTTCTCCCTTTTGAGTCCATTGGGTCAATGGCACTGCAATTTTTGAGAAGTCTTTAACAAACATCCGATAATAACTTGCCAGTCCCATAAAACTACCAACTTTTGTTACATTAGTCGAAGTAGGCCAGTTAATAATTGCTTCTATTTTTTGGGGATCAACTGAAATGCCATCTTTGTTAATAACATGCCCCCAAAATGTTATTTCATCAAGCCAAAACTCACACTTCTTAAATTTCCCATATAGTTGTTTTTCTCTAAGTGTCTGAAAAGTCAATCTCAAGTGCCATTCATGTTCATCTTTATTTTCAAATAAATCAAAATGTCATTGATAAATACAACAACAAAATCATCCAAGAAATGTTTGAAAACTCTATTCATCAACTCCATAAATGTTGCGGGTGCATTCGTAACTCCAAAAGGCACGACCAAAAATTCATAGTGTCCATACCTGGTTCGGAAGGCAGTCTTTTCAATATCTTCAGCCTTTACTTTCAATTAATGATATTCCTATCTCAAATCAATTTTTGAGAACACCTGAGCCCCTACAACTGATCAAACAAATCATCAATACGTGGCAATGGATATTTATTCTTCACTATTACCTTGTTAAGTTCTCGGTAATCAATACACAATCTGAGGGTCCTATCTTTCTTTTTCACAAAAAAGAACTGATGCACCCCACAGTGATGTACTCAGCCTAATGAACCCCTTATGAAGTAATTCCTGCAACTAAACTTTCAACTCTTTCATTTTAGTAGTGGACATACGGTACGAAGTATTAGAAATTGGTTGTGTGCTCGGTATTATATCAATTATGAACTCATTTCCCTATCAACGAGTTGTCCAGGCAATTCATTCGAAAACACATCAGGAAAATCTCTTACCATTGGTATATTATCTAGAACAATGTCCATGGTTTGTTCAGTCACAACACTACATAAGTACCCTTGGCAACCCTTGCTAATCAGTTTTTGGGCTTTCATAACAAATATAAAGTATGGTGGTGGGACTACACCTTTTCCCTCAAAATAAAATTCATCTTGTCTAGGAGGTCGGAATATCACTCGTTTTAAAGCACAAGAAATGGTTGCATGGTATTTAGATAGCCAATCCATACCCAAAACAATATCCAAACATCTCATGTCTAAAGATATTAGATCAACATAAAAAAAAAAAACAGCATTCCTGAGTAATAATTCACATGCAGCATATACAGATGAGCATAACATGGATCCTTCTGTAGGTGATGAAACACACAATAGATATCTCAATGTTTCCATAGGTCTATTCAAATTTCAGCAAATACTATAAAAACAAACGAATGTGTAGACCCTAAATCAATTATGACATAAATAGGTTGACCACAAACAAAAATTGTACCTGACACTGCTGCCTCTGTATTTTGAGTATCCCCTAGTACGAGAGCAAAAACCCTTCCTTGTCTCACATTATTTCTTGTTGTGGGTGGTGTTGCGACTCGTTTTGTTGTGGGAACTGATCCAATTGAGCTTATAGCACCTCAGTTACCACCTTGTCATGACTGTATACAATCTTGCGCCATATGTTCAACCTTTCCACACTGATGACAAGCCCCCGTGGTGTGATAGCAAACACCCCGGTGCTTCTTTCCATAAACAGTGCAAATAGGTATTGAGTTGCTACTTTGGGTTGACCCCGAATTACTAGATGCCCCAGACTTGGATTTCTTGCTTGATGTGAATGATGCTCCCTTGTTAGAGTTTTGTCTTTCACCCTTCCTTTCAAATTTCTAATTGTGGTTGGCCATGTTCATCTCTATCTAGCTCATCCACATATTTTGGCAATTTAAGCACATTAATTCTTTCCAAAATCAAGTCACGCAAGCCTCCTTCAATTGAATTCCTTAGTCAAAGCAATAGTACAATCACCAATTTGACACCCTGGTATTAGAGGTGCCACATGCATTGGAGGTGGGGGTGGTGGTTATTGCTATTGTGGTTGTTGCCACTGTTGCTACTGTTGTCTTATAGCTTTAGCCATATCTTGCATCATTCGTTCCATTCTATCCAATCTTGAGGAGGTTGCCTCCTCTAACTCATCACCTCTTGTTCTCACCATTTTCTATATGAAACTTTGTATTATGATAAACACAATATATTTATGAACACAAATTCATATAGATAATCACAAAATTTATCTCACTCCAATGTGTAAATGCACATGAATGCAATCCTGAAGTCTTTTCTAGACTCTTTATAGCTCAATGGAGAAGTGACTGAGATATAACTCGTGCTCTGATACCACTCTATCATGACCTAAACCCGCCTCTATAGGTTTAGCGTCACAACCGGCCAGTAATCTTAGATTACCTAAGGCCTTTATTGAAAAAACATCCTCAGCTTAATTTACGGGGCGTAGCAAAAGCAATATAAGACTTGAAAATAATCCATTGAGTTGTGCTTATGTGAAAAGACCTCATGTTATAGTTGTGCACAATTCTTTAAGTGCATACATTACAAAAGTTTAAACATCTAATCCATGCATCAAAACTCCACAAGTCATGATTAAGCAAAAGCCCCAAAGGGGTTTTGACTTTGCTTGGCTCTGCTTGAGCCTAAGCTTGCACCTTCTCGAAAGCTCTTCAAAAAGGCTGTCAATGGGGTCAACTCCAAGGCTTTCTCTTTTAACCTTGACATTCCCTTTGCTCACCCACATATACATATAAATAGTGAGCTAGGCCCAGTGAGTAATAACAACATAAAGTGGTTATGTGAATGAAGTTCGATAACATTTCCAATATCAATTCCCAATTCTATTAAAATCTTGTTATCAATAGCCATTTCAATCCATTTACATGGCACATCCAATAGGGTAAGAATGCATCAATGACAATGGAACCACAAGGGTCATTTAATGGGACCACAATGGGTCAATCAATATTCCATATTCAATGTGATCACGTGGGTCTAACATCAAAGATCTCTGTTTTTCAATTAATCCAATAGGCCATGGTATTGTTTCCCCTGGTTGAGGGCCAATGGGCCATGGTATTGTTTCCCCCAGGCAAGGGCCTCACTAAAGGATGCCATGACACATTTTCGAAAGAGAACTTCAATTATTCCTAAGAAAACAACATTTCAATAAACCATTCAATCAATCATATATCAATTCCAAGAACAATAACAATTTCGAAAATAAAGATAGCTTGAACATATCTTTATAAAGTTACTACTCACAGTGGGTTAAGTCGATACTGAGCCTCGAATGTCCACCTAAACCAAACACATAACAAATACACAATTGAAGCACCATTCGATAACCATTTCACTTTAATTCAACTCTTCTTATGTGTTTCTAACTCTTTCCATGATTATATGAGTCCAATTGGTGCCTAAGAATACTAGAAATGATATAAGGATGCAAGTATGCACTTAAAAGAGTTAGTCAAAATTTGCTGAAAACAGGGTCTTCACTCAAGCGCAACTTTGGTCGCTCGAGAGGTCTGCAAAACTCTGCAGAAGTACTGGTTGCCTGATTTTTTGGCTCCAGCCAACATTCTGTCCCTCGAGCCACGAGTACTGCAAAACAGGGTTCGCTTGAACGCAAGTTTTGCCGCTTGAGCCACTGTGTAATTGTCTGCAAAACTTCTAGGAGCATGAATTTAACGCTCGGCGACACCTTCTTCGCGCAAGCGAACTGGTCGAATTCTAGAATTTTCAGAATTGTGTTTGAAGCTCAAAACATGAATTCAAAGGTTTAAAACTTTCTAGTTTGGTACAAAAACATGGAAAAACATTGTAGAATATGAAAACACTTTAAATTTGAAGCCAATTGGCCAAAATCATGGTCCATTACTCAAATTTGAACACAAACTTTAAGTTATAAACCATGCATGTCTTAAGTTGAATGCTCTTTTTTTTTCAAAATATAACAAGATGGCATGAAATGTATAAAACCATGAAAAATCTTCAAGTTTATGCCTTCTAGACCTCATGCATGTATGAAAATTGAGAAATCTTAACTCAAAAATGAAGGATCATGCATCCATGTACATAATTCGACCCAACTCTTCCAATTCAAGTTAATTCATGCATCTATTGTACAATTTCATGCAAATAAACTCAAAAACTAGATGAATTCAACTTCTACATGTTTTATCTACAAAGATTAAGGGAGAATTTCATAGCTAGTTTGTGAATTCTAGTGTATCTCAGCTTAATTCTCTAAGTCTCGTCCAATCTCCTACAAATCCTCATTGTTCTCTCGCTAAGTTGAGTTCTTTCCTTCTCTCTCGACAATTTCAACCCATATGTTGTATAATGTGATCTCAAAACATGATTAAGGCCTTATATAAGGTGTAATTAACTTAGGCTAATTAAGTTCACTTCGGACTAATTAATCCCACCTAGTTTTGATTAATTCTAATTAATTTATTTTAATTATTTTGATATGAATCAAATTTTAATTAAAGTTTCCATAATATTCTAAATATTCTACTTAGCCTATTGGCCAGTCAGTTATGGTTTCCGAAGCCGTCTGGGGTTTCAATTTCTGATTTTAAGTCCACTGGTAAACAGATATTCCATGTATCAACAGATAATCACAAAACTAAGCATATAATCACACAATTAAGCACACAATCATGCAATATAATATTACAAAGGTCAGGGTTGTCACACTTTCTGTCTCTAATAATGTAGAATTGAAAAGAAGAATTCTAGAGGAAGCCCGCAAGTTGATGTTTGTAGCATCCGAAAAATACCAAGATGCACCAAGACTTGAAACAAGTATACCGATGGCCAAACATGAATAGAGAAATTGCTTACTACAACTCCAAATGCCTCCAATGCCAAGAAGTCAAAGTTAAACACCAGAAATTGGAAAGCTTACTACAGCCTTTTTGTATTCCAAAATGTGTGTAAATTCTTGCGTATACATGTGAGGTAAAGTGTGAGAATATGAATTGCGAGCTTAATCTTATCTATACTTTCGTATAGGATGTCTGGACATGGTAGAGGTCGTAGTAAACCTTGTTAGGGTGGTCGGGGTATTTCGGCCTTAGAGGAAATTCCTCACCAAGAGGAGGGAGTCAAACAGAACAATATGGCTGCACAACCTGCCCAAGATACAATGGGGGCGTTAGCTCGAGAGATGGTTGGGGCTCTTAGAGATTCCATGGATATACTTAGAGCCGATTAAGCAACTAGGACCATTGAGGAAGAGACTACAGTAACTTTCCTAGAAAGAGAATTCTTCCATTCTAATCCTGCTGTAGCTCGACTTTTTCGTGCCCCCTTTTGGAAGACGAATAGGCCCTACAGTATCGGACTCCCGCAGTTCTGAATCTGATTCCACAAGTGCAATGTGAAATAGATAAACACCAAAGAGTCCCAATCCGGCAAATCTTTTTTGGAAAATCGATTTCAAATCAAATTGCCAAAAACAGACTGTTCTGCCAGATACAGAGTCACCACCTAAATATTTTTGAAAAACTTAGGAAACCCATGACTCCTGCCAAAGGCCACGTGTCCGCCATCACCAAGATTGTCCCGGCTCGAGAACTTAGGTACGAGAGGGGAAGGTCATGAACTGAGCACCCCCGCTCGCTCGATCAAAGATTGGCCTCTACTAATCATGATATGAATCTTATCTATATTATATGCTCTTGTTCCGATTATTAGCTAACTTACTATGTGATGTGCATACAAGTATAGACTATTTTGCAAGAATTGGAACACTTGATTCAAGTTTGTTTTGAAAATTGTTTCGAATATGTAGAAACTGTGGACTCGGCTTTTTTTGGGCCGCCCTTTCGGAAAGGTTTGAAAAGAAGGCCTCATAGTTCGGACTCCTGCAGTTTTGAATCTAGTCTCACAAGTGTAATGTGAAACTAATAAGCACCAAAGATTCCAAATCCGGCAAATCTTTTTGGAAAATCGATTTTCAATCAAATAATGCCAAAATTGGACTGTTTTGCTAGATACAGAGTCGCCACCAAAATATTTTGTTTTTGGGGAAATTTAGGAAACCCTGACTCGTGCCGAAGGCCACGTGTCTGTCATCACCAAAGTTACCTCAGCTTGGGAACTTGGGTATGAGGGGGGAAGGTCATAAATTGAGCACCCCTGCTCGCCCCGACCAAAGATCGGCCTCTACTAATTATGATATTATTTTTTTATAAACATTATGTGTTCTTATTCTGCTTATTAAACTAGATTTACTATGTGATGCACACAAGCAAGTATAGACTAGTTTGCTCAATTTGGAACAATTCAACTCATGTTTGTTTGCGAAAATGGTTTGAATTTGCCACCTCAAGTTGGCTTAAAGTTTGCAGATTTACCACCAAACATAGTGGGCTTAAAACATGATTTGCCACTCAAGAAAGTGGGCTTAGAATACACATTCGTTGAATCGTTCCAATTCAAGCAACAAGCCTTCATCCACAACCATTCATGTAGTTTAGCATTTAAGCACATAGCCTCATGGCAAGCATGCTAATCATGGCAACATTCACACTTATGCAAGTATGCTAAAGCATAAAGACTCACCGAGTACTCCAAGCCAAAATAGAAACTAGTTAGAAAGATGCATGATCCTAACTATACAAGATGCCTAATGCTACACAAGCAATAATGCAGTTAATAGGCTCAGCTACTAATATGGCATATGAATCGATTTGATAACATGCGGTTAAACACGTATTCAAATAAGATATTGAAATGGCAATGTAGTTTGAATGATGCGCCGAGCCCGGTGCATGTAAGACAAATGAATGGATGCATGCATAAGGTATGCTAATTTGAAATATGTCCCTAATCTAACCATCAAAAGCGATCAAATAAAAGGGAGAAAGACGTGGGGTTGGAAGACATACACACATGCAAGCACACTTATTACAACATTATGCCCTCGCGAAGGAGGATCTGAATGATTAAGCTAACTAACTAGCTACACTAATTAAGCTAACTAATTGCAACACTTGAAATGAATTAACTAACTATTCTAAGCTAATTAAATATTACAAATCAAATTAATTAGCTAAACACTTAACTAACTAATTACAAAGCAATTAGGCTAATTAATTACAGCATGAAGTAATTAACTAACTACTCTACTTAAATAATTACATGTATTTCACCTAATGCTAATTAATCTAATTAGCTAATGGCGGGAAACAAGGGAGGCCCATGCATGCTCGATTTCCATCCAAAAAAGCCACCACCTTGCCACTGAACGCCTCTATTTGCAGATTTGAACATTGACAATGCCGCTAACTTCCAGAACACCTTTGCCCCACCTTATCAACACACTGTGCAAATTTCATTGATGGCCAATCGGCTACCTATGGTGACTGTCGGCTATCATTCGTGGCCAGTCGACTACTGCTGGCCTGAACTTCCTCTTGTTGCAACAGAGAGCAAACAGAGGCAAAGTAGTATATTCTCAAGGATTGTTTATACTGCTACCCTCCTTATCATCAAAAAAGCTCAAAGGAGTGTAACTCTTGGCCCTCAAACCATCAATCAAGCAATTTCCATGCATGATGGCTAAGGAACCAAGTTTGTAGAAGTTTAATAAATGCAAAACAAGACTCAAAAAGACCACCACCCTATCATGCATGATCAAGGGCAATGGAGACCAAGGAAAATGGCACATTTCATCACTTTTGAGTATAAAATGTTCCATTTTCTTTGCGTTCGAATTAACATCCAATTCAAACACATGCAATGCAACATGACAAATGCTTATCTTGCCTCTTTTACTTGTCCTTTTTTATTTACTCATTTTAATTACAAAATCCATCCTTTAATCAATTGTCCATTGGTGAATGTTCTTTAATGGAAAGATTGTTTAAACCACAAGTAGCTTTGGGCATGAAAGAGGTGTTACACTATTGGTAATGAACCCTCTCAAGGATTAAACCATTAGGTGTAGCACCTCCATTTCACGCTTTGGCAAACAAGGGGTTTAAAATCACTTTCAAAGCAAACAAAAGAGTGAAGAATTGAGGGAGATTGCAGAGATTAAAGTGCTGAAATTAAGTGCAAAGCAACACCAAAACATGCTATTAACTCAAAACAATGGTGATTAAAACCTTAAAACACCAAGCTATTGAAGGAAATTACACTACAACCATGCCAAACAAGGCTCAAATGAATTAACCAACCAAAAATAGAGGCAAAATAACCCTAAATATAGTCTAAAACATGCTGGACTTAAGCCACAAAAAGCTAAAGCAATAAGTTAATACACGAGGCTAACTAGGCATACAAACAAGACACAAGGAGGGGAGGCTAACCCCTCCAATTTTGGAATTCAAAATAAGTTTTTTGCCACTAAAAACCCTCTGAAATTCGGTGGTTAAAAAACCAAAAAAAGCTGGTTTTAAAGTGATGAAAAATGGTACAAAAGCTTAACAAGCAAAGGAGCAAGAAGGGTGGACCACCCCCTAACTCAAAATGACATCAAACCAACACTTTTAAACCATAAAAACAGAGTGTTTGACAATTCAAAATCAGCCCCAAAAATAGTTGAAATAGATGGCAAAACAAAGATATAAAATAAGCTTAAACAAGATAAGTGTTATACCTTTTAAGCAAAGCACAAATTAAGCACAAATTCAGGCTCAAACCTCCCTCTAGACCTCAAACAAGACTCTAAGAAACCTCAGCTCAAAGATGGTCAAGTTTGATTAAGGGTTGGTATGCAAAAGTATAGAGAAACTATGCAACCAAGCACAAAATATCAAGAGAGAGAGAAAGCTAGAGAGAGAGATATTTTTTTTTGGTCTAAAATTCCTAACCCCCAAAAGTGGGGGAGGAACCCCCCTATATATAGAAAAACAAGTCTTGAGCTTTGGAACATCCTACCATACATGTGTATGGAGATGCAATTCAGTGTGCAACAGTTTGCACAATTGTCAATAAATATCTTGAAAAAGAGACTAATGGCCGTCGGCCACCACTGATAGCCGACCGGCCACCACTGGTAGCCGATAAGCATAAGCCAACGTCGACAGCCTATGGGGCTGGCCGATAGGTCACCCACTCTTCCAGAGTGGAAACAACAAGCTTTTGCTCCAAAACAGTACACGAAACAGATAAGGATTCAAGGCACAAAGGCGAGGCATTCCGCCGAGGACTTCAAGCACTCAAAATGAACACAAACAAACACAATCATCGAGTGCACAAGCGAAGACATCCGAGTCTTGAGGACGGTCAAAAATGTGGTGTCTATAGTTGCCCTTCTTTGACAGAACTCGGGAATCATAAAATGACGGGAGTGAATGTCAAAGCCCAGAGACGACCCATTTTTGACAAGGCCGAAGACTTGGACATGCAAACAAACAAGACAAAACAAATGGTTGTGCCCACAAGCTACCTACGTATCCCTTTGCAAGGAATCAAGCCAGCGTAGTTCTAGGGCAAGATGCAAATGATATGCACGGTGCAGGAACATAACTTATGATCATGCAATGAGGCTGTAATGAAATATTTGAATGCAAATGCATTGCAAGCAAACTGAAACAAGGTACAACAATTTCAATCATAAGAAGAAGCAAGCAAACACACCACACATGGTAATTACAAACCAAACCACATTTCATGCAGAAAGGATGTAAGAAAATTATGCAAAGCTTAACTTCGCGATGCGTAAGAAAAGCGAAGAGCGACTGTCGGGCGCACCTAAGGTCTCAAATAAGATCCTAATACGTTGCACGTGGAAGAAAACAAGGATGGCGTGAACACCGGGACACACCCGAGCGTGCTAAATCGAAAGGAGTGGTGTAAACACCGAGACACACCCGAATTCTTTTAACGAAAGGGAGTGGTGTAAACACCGGGACACACCTGAATGGTTTTAACCAAAGGGAGTGGTGTAAACACCAAGACATACCCAAATGATTTTAACCAAAGGGAGTGGTGTAAATACCGGGACACACCCGAATGCTTTTAACCAAAGGACAGTTCGAAGGGTACAAGTGATTCTATCTGCAACTCCTCTGAATGAACCGTACATATAATATCATACCTGCATAAGAAACAAACTTAACAGGTACAATATGGTAAAAATGCATGTTCTATGCAAGATGAATAACCAAGACACATTGTTAGAGACATGCTTTATGCAAAATATGCGAGAAACAAAACAAAAGCATATTCTATGCGACGAGAACCGGAGCATGTTTGATGCCACATTAGGATGCATGTTGAATGCAACAGTACAAAATGCATGTTCTATGCACGGTTAATAGTACAAAAAACATGTTCTATGCAAGATTAACAGCATGTTCTATGTAGAATACCAAATGCATGTTCTACGCGAATGGGAAATTAAAGCATGCTTTATGCAAATGTAAGAAATGATGCAAGATCACATGTGAAATGCACGTTCCATGCAACGATAAAGAGATGCACGTTCTATGCAGTGACAAAAGCGTATTTGATAAAACCGACTCAGTCGTAACTTCCGATTTACCTATTAGAAGAGTTGCAATATGTTTTAAAAGGATACACTTCGTTCATGTTGACTACCACTGAACAACATGTTCTGAAGACACGGTTTAGCGCTTCCGCAGAGGTAATTGGAACTTAAAAGTGAACTTTCCTTGCATTTCTTGAGAAATAAGGACACAAAACAGCATCAAAATTCAAAGGAGAAGCATTGGGCATTTGTCGGCCACCAGGGAGGGTGTAGGCCACCTATCGGCCACCCCTATGAATTGTTTGCCACCAATGTGGCCTGTCGGCCACTATTGGTGGCCAGTCAGCCACCGATGGCAGATTAGGGCCATTTTGGTCTTTCCTCCTCGGGCTTTTAAACAAACACACCCAAACTTCATTTCCCCACTTCCCTATTGCCGAAAATCCCCCCTTTCTCTCTCTAGGCACTTTTCCCCTCTAGATTCGCGCTTTATACGCATTTTCCAACACCCCACAAACGTTTGATTCGCTAAAACCTTTTGATTTCCTTCGTTTTAAACCGATTGAAATTAGATTTCGGTGTTTTTTTCTTCATTTTCACCACTTGAGACTTGTTTCTCTCGAGTTTCTCTTGGGTTTGGCACCTTTTCCTGGGCTTTGACTTTTTCTCCCCTTTTCCTCTCTCCTAGGGTTGACTTTTGTAGACTTTTGGCATTTTCCACCCATTTTCCTCATTTTCGCCCCCTTTCTCAACTCCTTTCCAGATGGCAGACGACATTCCACATTACAGATCTTCTTTGGGGATGGAGGCAGATCCCGAGCCTATACCACTACCACCCAAGGTTCGACCATTTGACCGAGAGGCATATCATCCTGAGACACATGTGCTTCCACCCGACAGTATTCGTCATTTCAGAGGGTTTGCACAAGGTGTACCAGAGGACCTCTTGCTACGAGAGCCGGAGTCCCATTTCTCTTACGGCTCCATCGAGGTTTACACTGTATTCTTACATTTTCCTCAATGTACCCTGCATTTCTTGCATAAATCACACTCTTGCACTGTATTTGTGACATTGCCTTGCATCTGTCCATTCCGATTACAGGAGGGCTCACATTCTATCAGAGGATACAGAGCCACATCCGCGAAGGAGTGGTACATAGAGCTCCCTGCTAGTGTCTGCCAGATTATCGATGAGGCCAGCTTCGGCTTGTTCTGTATGGGGCTATCACGCCTCATAGCGAGTAGACCCTTATTCGGCGCATTAGTAGAGAGGTGATGGGATACCACCAACTCTTTCCACATCTCTACTACAAGGGAGATGACGATGACTCCCTATGACTTCTCTATGCTCACTGGCATAAAGGTAAGGGGTCATCCAATCCCTTATGATACAGACATGGGAGAGTGGGAGGTTGCCTGGATCTACCTTCTAGGGGCACGCCCACCTCTCTTTCGGTTGGGGATGGTGCGATACACTTGGTTTTCAGAGCATTTCAGAGGGACAGAGCCAAAGACCCTAGAGGAGATCGAGCAGTATGCTCGAGGCTTCTTAATGTTCCTTTTTGGCACCACTTTGTTTTACGACCAAGCGAACACTATAGGATTATATCTCTTGAGCGCCTTGGTGGGCTTGTCTCAAGTCCGGCTTTACGATTGGGTGGCGCTGGCCTTGTTACGTTGTATGGCTACATGAGCTCGACATCCTACAGGAGGGAACAGAGTCGGCGGATACTGGAGAGCCTAGAAGGTATGCTTTACTTTTCTACTTTGCATTTCCTGATGTGCTTTATGCTTTGCACTTTCTGTACACTGTACACGCACAATTTGCTCTTTGCTTTATAGTTGTACTTTCTGTATGCTGTACTACACATTATGCTTTCTGCATTCTCTGTATTCTACATACACATTTTGCTTTCTGCATTGCCTGTGTTTATATGTTGTATACTCACTGTTAGCTTTTGCTTCTTGCAGCTGTGGGTATATGCATACTTCCCGACCCTTGCCCCAGAGTCGGAGGTAGAGACGCCTCCTGTTGTACCATACTCTCATCCTTACGATGGCAAGTGCTTGAGGAGGACTCGGGAGACATTTCCATTCTTCCGTTGGAACTTCGACACCGTGACCGCGGCAAAGGTAACTCAAAACTCACAGTTACTGCTACTTCACTTCAGCTCTGATTCATATTGCATATCCAATGGCAACTAACAATTTGTGTGTTCTCTGTTTGTAGATCTCTTGGCAGCCTTGGGCAACAATGCCTAAGGGAGTTAGGGACCAATTTGCCGGCGCTCAAGGGTCTTCCCGCATCCGAGTTGTGCTCAAGGGCCCGGTATACCGAGCCTGGTTCTTAGGCAAGCGCCTCATACACCATACCTTGGGTTTGCCATAGCAAGTAGCTCCCATGGCACCTCCACCATCTATGCGATCTACAGAGAGCCTCTCCTCCCAGGAGGTGATTGACTTTACTCGGGGCGTGGACGTCGACTACTTTATCGAAGAGGAGGACTATGCGACATTTATCCAGACGCATCTCATGCCTCCTTGACAGGTACTCGTGCTTGTGCAGGGAGAGCAGCAACGCCCCCTCGACAAGCAAGGCTCGAGCATCGAAGGGTAGGGCTAGAGGGGTTCCCTCTGCTAGATGGGGCTTCGGTTGGCCAGAGCTTCCGACCGAGTTGACATGCTGGTGGTACACTGGGGAGGCTTACCAGATTCTGATTGAGCCTTCAGCAGCTGGTCATAGATATGTCAGAGCTCCTGACTCACCTCCGGTTTGTATCACAGTTTTTCATTCATTTTTTCCATTCTCTCGGATATTTATTCCTTCCAGACACTAATTATTCCTAAATGCATTTGCAGGCACCTCTCGGATGCACCGAGGATCTGCTGGAGCTGGTGGACTCATTCAAGAGCATGGTCTTGAGGAGGAAGGCACTGCTCGGCTTCCACAGTATTAAGGTAATTTCTTTAGTTTTCTTGTATTTCAGTCATCACATTTCCACCGACACACTGACTTTTGCATGTGCTCATTCTGCACACCGTACTTGCATCTGATATAAATACTATGGCTGACATATAACAATTACCTTTTCAGGTTCCAACCTTATCGACAGCACCGGCAGCAGCAGAACCAGAACCATCAATACCCCCTCCGGCGGTAGGGAGAGAGAGACAGGCTCCAGTGCACAGCCGAGGCCAAGCTAGGAGCACTCAAGCTGAGAGTGACCCTTCAGAGCCTATTCTAGGTGAGGATGATACTGAGATGAGCGAGGCCGAGGAGGCAGCGATTCAGCATGCTGAGTCGTTTGAGAATGGAGATGATGATGCTGGCCCGGATTCTGCTAGTGGTGATGATGCCGAGTCAGGCTCTGAGGTAGAGGGCGACGACGACTCTGGTTCCGGTTCCGATTCAGCATCTGGTTCAGATAGCAGCGCAGATGGAGACAGCTCTGCAAAGTCCGCTCCGCCGAGGAAGAGGCCCTCTAGAGCTTGAGATAGTTGGCGTTGATCTACCTGCATTTTGTTTTTGCTTAGTTTCTTTTGTTAGTAGTGTTAGCACTTTGTACAACTTCAGACGAGTTTTATTTGCTATAAAAACTTGTACTGCACGTTTTGTAAAAGCAACCATGATCGGAATGGAAATCAGTTTTTGTATGAAAAAGTGTTGTATTTTGCATTATGAGCATCGCATAGCATGGAAATGAGATTGAACTTGATTGATGGAAATTGCACATTGTATTGGCATAACCTTCTTGATCAGGTAGTGAACCGACTAACAACAAAGCAAGTAAAACAATGTACAACTCGATAAATAATCAAGTAATATACAACTTGATAAACTACACACAATGTACAACAACTCAATAAGCAAAACAAATACAACTCGATAAGCAAAACATGACAAATACAACTCGATAAACAAATTTAACAAAATTGCTCAACAAAACTAACTAAAACAAGACAACACAATGCACAAAGAGCAGAACAAAACATAGGTTTTCAGCACTCTCAACACACAGGTGGACCACAGGACAAAAAAGAAGGTCATTGGCCATGAACAGCGGCTGTTAGTCACCAGTGGTGTCTGTCGACCACCAATGATGGCCGGTCGGCAACAAAAGTGGCCTGTCGGCCATCACCACTGGCGAGTCGGCCATCAATGTGAGAGACCTCCAGATTATTGCCACCTGCCTTCCACTCAATGCCTTATCCTCTACAAAAGCTGGGACTTTGTAGTTTCTTCATTCCAGCTCTATTTTTGCCACAAATGTAGCCATTCTTTACTGAAAAACTCTCAAATTGGATTACCACTCAATGTAGCCATTCTCTATCTAGCTCTATTCCTGTTGAGTCGTTCTCCACTTTGCTTTCCGTTCCTACATACCATGGCTAGATATTGGAACCCAATTACACATGTTTTTAGCTTCGTGGGACAAGAGATATGACCGACAATCGAAGAATTTCAAGTGCTAATGGAGTCTCGGCGCGATGAGGAAATCTTGCCTCAACCCCATTTTGGTCACATCCAAGCTTTGGGAAGGATGTGTGGGCTCATTTTACATGATGCCCGATCCTTGGTTCACAACGGAGAGCTAGATATCCCCAGTTTGATTCATTGATTTTCCAATGTTGGTGATCGCAGCGATTGTCTTTGGCAGTTTTTTTCGGCAGCATGCCCCTTGTTTGTGCATGCTAGCACATTTTCTCCTTACTCCAGGTTTCAGAGAGTCTTGCATTCGACTAGTTGAAGTGGCCCGAGGTTTGAAAGAGGGCAAGAGCTGCATCACCTTGACATTAGCCGATACTTTGATGGGCTTAGACGCCTTTCATCGGCGAGAGACAAACAGATTTACAGGAAGTCCACTACTTCTTTAGGTAATGTTTCCCACCCTTTCTCATATGTATTTCTCACATCACTTGGCACTCATGCTCTGTTTTTTCTCTCAACCTTTTCTCACTTTTTTCCTCAACATACACCTCTCTATTCTTTAATCTCTCTTTTCTTTCATCCCTTCCCAGATATGGCTCATAGATAGGTTGAAAATAGTGGATTTTTACTCTGCATATTTAGCACGAGGCTATTTCTTTCGCCAACAGCTAGTTGACTTCATGAACGAAGGGTGGTGGTGCCATTGGATGTTCAATAGGTCTGCTGTTCACATTGATTGGCGCTGCCCCTGGTTTGATTTGCTCGAGATGAGCTACAGCATGGCTCGACAACCTGGCATTCAACTGATTGGCTTGACACACTACGTTTTCTACTTTCTGTTCTGATTCAGGCATCAATTCGGACATGACCAGACTTGTCCAGACAAGGGTTTAGAATACCTGACTTCATACCTAATTCGAGGTTCACAATTAGCTCGATATCCCACTGCTTGGAGGACAAGAGAACTTCTGTCCCCTACTCCCAATTTCAGTTGCACCCTTTTTGGCAAATGCCTGGCTTGGCTTGAAGATGAGGCGCAATCCGGGCCCACTTTAGCATTGGAAGCTTCCACAAGCGCAGGGAGGGAAGGCAGGAACACCTAACTTCTCCATGCCCCAAGTTTATTGCTTTGATCTAACTTTTCAAGTTTTCCTTTTGAATGTAATAAAAGCAACTTTGATGTGTATCAAGAGTCGGATAACTCTGTATTCAAATCAATGAAATTGAAGTTGTGGGCACTAAAAATTTTCCTTTTGGTCCAAAAATGGTCTAAGTTGTAAAAAGATTAATTTGAACAAAATCAACTTTTATTAAAACCTTTCAAAACCATTTTCAATAAGGATCACAACTTAACACACATGGAATCTATCCTCGAGATGTACGAACCCGAATCCAGAAATGGAAATTTGCCCCTTATCTGAATAGCACAGCTCAGCATTGTGGTCAGCTCTTCTCTTAGGGTAAGGACCACAACTGAACTTTCAAGTAATAGACAAAGATGACCTGATCAACATATGGACACAGTTGATTTGGAGGTGTTTACAGCCGTCTTTGGAATGAAGTTGCCTATGTGTTCCGAAGATGGGAATCAGGCCTTACGTAGTTCTGTTCGGGTTCACTCGGGTATTAACGCTCTCCTTTCTTGCTCTAACTATTGCCAAGGCAGCCCTTTTTGGGTTTTCAACCTTGCGAGCTCAGTTTTTCTTTTTTCCAATTTTTTGTGCTCTAACTTTTGCCTAGGTTGCCCTTCTGGGTTTTCGACCTAGCGAGCCTCTCAAGGATAATATTTCTTCAACTTGCCCATGTTGATCGATTGGGAAAATTCTAGGACATCCAGGTCCATAAGAATCACAGCTCCGCCCAACCAAATAGATTTGATGATGTAAGGACTAGTCCAATTGGGTCTGAAATTGCCCCTAGGGTCATAGATGGAAGTTCGGTTGTCTTTTAATACCAAATCCCCTTCCTTAAGATTCCGAGACTTAACTTTCTTGTTAAAAGCCCTGGCAATCCTGCGTTGATATCCTTGAACATGGTACAGTGCTTTCAGCCTTCTCCCGTCAAACAACATTAGTTCTTTGAACCTGCTCTACTGCCAATCTGCTTCTACTACCCTCATTATCATCAAACAAGCTCAAAGGAGTGTAACTCTTGTCCCTTAAACTATCAATCAAGCAATTTCCATGCATGATAGCTAAGGAACCAAGTTTCTACAAGTTTAATAAATACAAAACAAGACTAAAAAAGACTACCACCCTATCATGCATGATCAAGGGCAATGGAGACCAAGGAAAATGACACATTCCATCACTTTTGAGTATAAAATGTCCCATTTTCCTTGCGTTCAAATTAACGTCCAATTTGAACACATGCAATGTAACATGAAAGATGCTTATCTTGCCTATTTTACTTGTGTTTTTTTCTTTACTCATTCTAATTACCAAATCCATCCTTTAATCAATTGTCCATTGGTGAATGTCCTCCAATGGAAAGATGGCTCAAACGACAAGTTGCTTTGGGCATGAAAGAGACGTTACACTATTGGCAATGAACCCCCTAAGGGATTAAACCATTAGGTGTAGCACCTCCATTTCATGCTTAGAAAAACAAGGGGTTTAAGACCACTTTCAAAGCAAACAAAAGAGTGAAGAATTGAGGGAGATTGCAGAGATTAAAGTGCTGAAATTAAGTGCAAAACGACACTAAAACATGCTATTAACTCAAAACAATGGTTATTAAAACCCTAAAACACCAAGCTAGTGAAGGAAATTACACTACAACCATGCAATACAAGGTTGAAATGAATTAACCAACCAAAAATAGAGGCCAAACAGCCCTAAATATAGTCTAAAACATGTTGGACTTAAGCAACAAAAAGCTAAAACAATAAGCTAATACATGAGGCTAACTAAGCATGCAAACAAGACACAAGGAGGGGGGCTAACCCCTCCAATTTTGGACAACAAAATAAGGTATTTGCCACTGAAAAACCTCTGAAATTCAGTGGTTAAAAGGGCCAAAAAAGTTCGTTTTAAAGTGATGGAAAATGATACAAAAGCTTAACAAGCAAATGTGCCAGAAGGGTGGACCACCCCCTAACTCAAAATGACCCCAAACCAACACTTTTAAACCATAAAAATAGAGTTTTTGACAGTTCAAAATCAGCCCAAAAAAAGTTGAAATAGATGGGAAAACAAAGATACAAAATGAGCTTAAACAAGGTAAGTGCTATACCTTTTAAGCAAAGCTCAAATTAGGCATAAATTCAAGCTCAAACCTCCTTCTAGACCTCAAACATGACTCCAAGGAACCTCAGCTCAAAGATGGTCAAGTTTGATTAAGGGTTGGTATGCAAAAGTATAGAGAAACTAGGCAACCAAGCACAAAATATCAAGAGAGAGAGAGAAAGCTAGAAAGGGAGATATTTTTTTTGGTCTAAAATTCCTAACCTCCAAAAATAGGGGAGGAACCCCCTATATATAGAAAAACAAGTCTCGATCTTAGGAACATCCTACCATACACGTTGTGGGAGCCGAATAAATGGCTGAATCGGAAGGGGCACATTTTAGTAGATTGACATTAACCGGCTGCATCCTGCAAGACTAGGATGAGCCGAATACAATACTTAAGCCGATTAAGAAAGGGTCTTTGAGGCCGAATAAAAGAACGGGTAATGATTGAAAAGTAGGCCCAGGCCCCGAGGCCTCAAAAGGAACAGATATAAATAAAGAAGCAGCGCTCTTGGAATGGTATGTAAGAATCACTTCACTAAACTTAGTAAACAAGCTTTCTTGAGTATAAGAACTGACTTGCCCGTGGGAGTGCTAACCCCGGCGCCCCCGACCGGAGTGTTTGTCCTTGTAGGTGACTAGCTGAGGATCAAGAGCGTCTCCCAGGATCTGAAGAGTATTTCCAAAACCACTTCCCCACAATTGGCGCCGTCTATGGGAATACTCAAGTACATCCATGGAAGGCGTGACGCAAGATCCTCCGATAGCCACCGACGAGACTACACAGAGAGACGACATCACTCCGGCAAATATGCTCGGGAAGGAAACCATCGCTGCGAGACGCGCCTTGAATTTTGACTCTCCAACGACTTTAGCGCAGGAGACGATGCAAGCCATCATAGAACAAGCTAAACAGAATGAACAAAGGCTGGAAATATGATCGCAGAAAACGAACGCCTCCGTCAAGATTTGGCCCTGGAAATAGCAAAATCCAAAGAAGCCGCGCGCCAAGACCCCGAACGACCCCTGAGGGCAGGTAGACAACGACCTCGAGCCCGACCAAGGAAAACCGACCGCGCCTCCAACTCATTATCCACGGAGCATAACAAGGGACGCTCAGACACTTCCAACTCCTCTGAAAAAAGTCCACACAGAAGGAACAAGCGCAGAAGAAGCAGTTCAGACGAAGAGGACCGGCACGATCCTTTTATCCGACGAATTGCGAGGGCGGCCCTGCCCAAGAAGTTCAAAGCTCCATCATTTACTCTCTACGACGAAAAATCAGACTCCACTGATCATATACGTCACTACAAGCAGGCCATGACGTTGCATGCAGACAATGAAGCCCTCATGTGCCGAATATTCCCCAGCAGCTTGGGGCCATTAGCTGTCAGATGGTATTACAAGCTGGAGCCGGCTTCGATCAGAAGTTTCCATCAATTACAAAAATCCTTCAGGGCCAGGTTCATCACCAACGAGGTACAGCCGAAACAGGCCGACTCTCTCTGGGCTATGCAAATCCAACCAGGAGAAACGCTGAGAGCATATTCGGCGCGATATTGGGAGTGCTTCAATCTCGTTAACGACGCTTGCAACGACTCCATGGCCGTCACCGCCTTCAAAATGGGACTACATCCTGACAGTGCTCTTCGCAATTCCCTGACCAGAAGACCCCCAAAACAGTCTGGGCGTTGATGAAGAAAGTCGAAGAGTATTGCAAAGTGGAAGACGATGCCTTGAGGATTAAAGCCAGACAAGTGTCCACCAAACCGGCACCTCCTGAAATTGCTCAACCGATAAGTTCCGTGCCACCTCTGAGCCCTGAGCGCGACAACGTGCTAAACGAGACAAAAGGCGGGACTCTCGCCGATCGAGTGATCAATGCTCCCACCCGACGAATGAACAATTGCAAGTCGACAGTAGACGCTCGAGGCGCGCTGACAAAAAGTACACGGAACTGTCAGAGCCAATCACTGCGGTAATGACCAAAATCCAACACCTTCCATTCTTCAAATGGCCGTCAAAGATGGTGGGGCCACCCGATACACAGACGAAGGGACCGAGGTGCGAATATCACAAAGTCACGGCCACGAAACAGAGAGCTGCTACGCATTAAAAGATCACCTGGAAGAACTGGTGCAAGACGGCCGACTGCAGCAGTATGTGAAACAGGGAAGCCAACCAAGGCATTAGCATGAGGCAGGACTCTCCCCCACTTGGCGTGATCCGTGTAATCTACAGCCTGCCTACACCCCCAACCGTGCACACAATTCGATCGCATCCAACTCTACAGGGGCGCCGTACTTCGACTGACCGGTCCGAAGAAGCTCCGACAATTGCCTTCAACGACTCTGACCTCAATGACGCAACGGCTTCCCACATTGATCCATTGGTCATTGGATTACGCATAAACCGGTTCATCATTGAACGAATTCTCATAGACCCAGGGAGTAGTTCAGAGGTCATGTACTACCAAACTTTCATCAAGCTCGGCCTCAACGAGTCGGATCATCTCCGGCGCCTCACCCACTGTTCGGCTTTAATACGAATCCCGAATATCCATTGGGCAAGGTCACATTACCTGTTCGAGCGGGTTCCAAAACGGTCGAAGCGGAATTCCTGGTTGTGAAGCTCCCCTCGCCGTATAATGCCATCATGGGAAGAACTTGGCTACATATCATGAAGGCCATCCCAGCACCTACCATCAGATCCTGTGTTTCCCAACAACCCACGGCATTGGAGAAATACGTGGTTCCCCCCAATCGGCACAAGCAGAGTTCTGATGAAAACCCTATCACTGACCCAATCTGTGGGCTTTGTTACCTGTAAATATATTTCGCCTCTGCAATACGAACTATTTTTCCTCGTCGCTCAAAATCATATGTCAATTCCCAGTGGGGCACTCGCCAGGATTGGCCAAATTAAGTCTCTGGATTCGGAGCCCCCTTTGGCGCATGACGCCTTAGGGCCGATCAAGTCTCCAGATTCAGAGCGCCCTTCGTGGATATCATGATCGGCCAAATCAAGTCTCCGGATTCGGAGCCCTCTTTGGCGCATGACGCCTTAGGGCCGATCAAGTCTCTGAATTCGGAGCACCCTTCGTGGATATCACGATCGGCCAAATCAAGTCTCCGGATTCGGAGCCCACTTTGGCACATGACACCTTAGGACCGATCAAGTCTCCGGATTCGGAGCGCCCTTCGTGGATATCACGATCGGCCAAATCAAGTCTCCGGATTCGGAGCCCCCTTTGGCGCATGACGCCTTAGGGCCGATCAAGTCTCCGGATTCGGAGCGCCCTTCGTGGATATCACGATCGGCCAAATCAAGTCTCCGGATTCGAAGCCCCCTTTGGCGCATGACGCCTTAGGGCCGATCAAGTCTCCGGATTCGGAGCGCCCTTCGTGGATATCACAATCGGCCAAATGAAGTCTCCGGATTCGGAGCCCCCATTGGCGCATGACGCCTTAGGGCTGATTAAGTCTCCGGATTCGGAGCGCCCTTCGTGGATATCACGATCGGCCAAATCAAGTCTCCGGATTTGGAGCCCCCTTTGGCGCACGACGCCTTAGGGCCAATCAAGTCTCCGGATTCGGAGCCCCCTTTGGCGCATGACGCCTTAGGGCCGATCAAGTCTCCGGATTCGGAGCGCCCTTCGTGGATATCACGATCGGCCAACTCAAGTCTCCGGATTCGGAGCCCCCATTGGCACATGACGCCTTAGGGCCGATTAAGTCTCCGGATTCGGAGCGCCCTTCGTGGATATCACGATCGGCCAGATCAAGTCTCCGGATTCGGAGCCCCCATTGGCACATGACGCCTTAGGGCCGATTAAGTCTCCGGATTCGGAGCGCCCTTCGTGGATATCACGATCGGCCAAATGAAGTCTCCGGATTCGGAGCCCCCTTTGGCGCGTGACGCCTTAGGGCCGATTAAGACTTCGGATTCGAGCCGATTAATCTCCTTAAGGCCGAATGGGCCCTGGGTTCAAGCCTCCAAATACGGAGCCCGCTTTAGTGCTTCAGAGGATTATTGCATTAATCCTTCGGCCATACTAATCGGTCTACAGTGCTAAGTGCTAATTACGTCTCCGAATCCGGAGCAAACGTTGGCACGAACAAAAGATATTAATAATTGATCCTATGTAACACACTAGAACAGATCATACATTCGAAGTAATGTGCTTTAGTACACAAGCAAAATTCAAAATAACACGCAAATAGATTCAAAATAAAACCATTTATTTGATTAAATAGTTGTTACATAAACACAACCCGCATTCGAGCGTTACAATATCGAAAGAAAAAAAGGAACAAGACGCGCCGGTAAAGCAGCATCGCCGGATCGACGACCATTGCCCTAAACCCCTCCACAGTGTGCAATACCTTGAACCAGTTATGCTTAAGCCCACGACTTGCATAGCCCCAAACTTCCCCTGATACCATTGACAATGTCAAGGCAAAGATCCAGGACAAGGAAGAATGAACTTGACAGTTGTTGACTCTCCTTTCGGGGTGATCTGCTTCGACGACTTGGACACTCACAGATCTCAGGCTCTTTGGATGACCTAACTCCCTCACGGGTAGGTTTTCTGCTGCAAACCATCTCAACACCAAACTTGACCGAAGTTTGAGCCTCTGTAACCAAAATCACCATCCCACACAAGGAATGATGAGTCAAGTGGGATTATTAGTGTGAAGCGCCTACTCCTTTTATTCTCAGCAACGACCGCGATCTCGAGGTCCCAATCCCAAGAAAATTTTATTAACGCCAAAAAACGCATTGGCTGAATAAGACAAGCGTCGATTGACATTCGCCACGACCTCCATCCCGACGGCTGGCCGAAACGCGCACTGGCTGGGCCAAAGCGAAATAGATTTGTTAAACTGGTTGGCCAAGTCTTCACATGCCGATCACCCTTGACCAGCCCACTAATCCAACTAGCCAAGCATCAATGCGCTGACCCAAGTCAAAGATAAATGGCCGTTGAAATAGCCTCAATAAAACCTTAACGGTCGTCGCGAATGTGCCGATCCTGACCATGTGCAGATCTTGCCGATAAGCCCGCGTATCGCCGGACAGTTAACAGCTACCTGGGTCGGACAATATTTAGACATTCATTCAAACATTTAAGCAACACGAAATACACATATGCCGAATATGAATGACAACGAAACATTTATAATGAAGCGTTCTTTATTCAATAAAACAATAAGTTACATAGTTTCAAACGCGCCCTGCGTTCCAATCTTACAACTATTAAACTCATACGGCGTCACCCTCATCCTCACTCTTCTCAACTTCAAAAGCAGAAAACGGAAAATCTTTACTCCTGTAGCGTGGTGATGCCAAATCAATTCCCGACGCTCGAAGAGCTTCTGCGGCTTGAGATGCCTTGATCCAACCGTGCCTAAACCCACGGTTTTCACATCGGTACACTTCTTCGGCCAATTTTTCCCTGGTTTTCCCGATTCCCACTTTTCGGGCCTCATGGAAACCTTTCTCATAGGCCCTCCCCTTCGCGCTCTCTATTGCGAACATACTTGCCGTCTCTCGATCGGCAAGTGCGGAGCTGATAAGCCGACTAGTAACCCTCTCTTCCACAATTGGGTTCACGTGCGCGATGGATTGTGACTGAGCCGCCTTGGTCTTCCTTAGTTCCCGCTCGGCCGCCTCCACGCGGGCCTCCAAACTTCGAATACGTTCTTCCTTCTTCTCCATCTCATGACGGGCAGCGCGCAGTCGCATGCCGACTTCGTAGGCAGTGTAAAGCGCCTTCACCGCGCCGTGAATGCCCTCGCGAAACACCTCGTAGTCCTGTCGACCCAGCATTGATTGTTGAACCTCAGAAGGAAATATTTGTCGGGCAAAGTCGACCGCTACATCTGGGTCTCGAAAGATCGAGTCCGCCTCCGTCATGGGTCTATTCTTCACAAATACCGCAAAGCTTAATGGGCACGGATTCGCGTCAGACCTCCTCTCGACTCGGGACTGTGGAGATTTACCCTGCGACTGCTTGTCTCGCCTGGGCGATCTACTGCGACGTCGGGGAGACTGACGCCTCTCTCGACCCCTGGAACTCCTACTTCCTGTACGCGAGGGTTCACCACCTCGATTCATATCTCCGCCCAGCTCAGCTAGGGTTTCGCTTCCCCTTTACTGTTAAAGAAGAGTCGGTTCGACATTCGCCAATCAGTCTTCCTCCAGGAGCTCGAGTCAGTTGTCTACCAAGCTCATAAAGGATGTACCCTTGTTCATTTATCCTTCACAGAGGCAGCACGATCGAGGCAATCTCATTAATTGGAGATCCTGAATCGCCCGACGCCGGCTGAGTCGACGGCAGGGGCACGATTTTACCATATATTCGAATATCGCGAACTGCCTGGGGCAAGGGCAGATTCATCAATCTATTCGGCTCACATACCCCAGTCGGCTCACGAATCGATTCTAACCTCTGCAGGAACCGCCTAGGGCAAGGGCAGATTCATCAATCTATCCAGCTCAAGTACCCCAGCCGGCTCCCGAATCGATTCTAACCACAGGAACCGCCTGGGGCAAGGGCAGATTCATCAATATATTCGGCTCAGGTACCCCAGCCGGCTCACAAATCGATTCTTCAAACCTCTGCAGGAACCACCTGGGGCAAGGGCAGATTCATCAATTTATTCGGCTCAGGTACCCCAGCCGGCTCACAAATCGACAGTTCATAATTCGAATCCAGTCGACATGAGAAAGACGAATCAATATTGCCACAGGATATTCAATCTCTAAAGACGAATCAATATTGTTTCATTAACATAAACCACACAAATTGTGTACAAGTAGTAGTGAAAGTCAAAATGTTTCATTAACATAAACCACACAAATTGTGTACAAGTAGTAGTGAAAGTCAAAATGTTTCATTAACATAACCACACAAATTGTGTACGAGTAGTAATGAAATTACAAGGAAATTTTCATTAATAAATTGCGTACAAAATGTTTCATTAACATAACCACACAAATTGTGTACGAGTAGTAATGAAATTACAAGGAAATTTTCATTAATAATTGCGCACAAGGTAGTAACCAATTTATACATGCAAACCACCCTGAACCAACAAAACTCTACCAAACAAAAATCAACAAACTAAATGAATTAGGAAACGCCTCCCAGATCACTCCTCGGTGTCGGATTCAAGGGGCTCAACATCCACTTGCTCGTAAGGAATTGGCAAATCCAATGTAATCCAGCGGGAGCAAGGGCTTTGAGCCACCCGTGTTTGAACCCCCGATTCTCAAATTTGGGAACTTCGTCAACGTATTCCGTGAAGGCGGCTCTTTTTCCGCCTCAAAAGCCTCAGATTCGGCTTTCTCCTGGGCCGCCTTGAGCTCCTCCAACTGACTCTTCGCCTTGGCAAGTTCGTCTTTGGAGAGCTTGAGCGATTCCTTACTCGCGCTCGCTCTGGCTTCAGCGTCAGAACGAAGCTGTTCGGCAGTGCGAGCCCTCTCCTTCAACGCTTCAGCTCGTGCGCTCTCCATTGCGGCTCTCATCTTCTCAAACTCGGCCCTACTCTTCTGACCGTCCACTTCTATTTGCAAACGGTCAATTCTGCCAAGAGCATCATGCAGGCGGCAGCCTAAGTCTGCGATCCTGCCGACGGTCTGCAAAGAACAAGCGATCGTTAGATACCTCTATAAAAATAGATTTTAGTGAATTTGAAATCACCTACCAAAAGTGCCGACTGCGCAGACAGAGCTATGGCCATAATATCCGGTACGGCGCAAAAGGTTGCATTGTCAGCCGGCAAGGAAATTGAAGCCGCCAGGCTCAATGCAACGGCCGGATCCTCCATGGCCGAAGCATTGGAAGGAATCGGCATATCTTTGATCTTGGGCTGAATAACAAAAGGAGCAGCCACGTCCGATTCTTCGAGGCGAGGCCATTTGTCAATGGGACTAATTTCTGAACTAGCCTCCTCCTCGGCGCTACGTTTTTGGCCGCGTCCCTCTGGAATCAGCCGTTCTTTGCCGGTCTGCTGTTCAACCATTTTTTCCGTTTCGACCGGCGTAACCTGTGCCGTTCCTTCAATGATGGGTACAGAGGCCTTAGTCAAGCTGGGATCGGATTCGGCGGCCTCGGCCTTTTTTCGAGCAGCCATCCGCTCGGCATTTCGCTTACGCGCCATTTGCGTAAGGCTTTCCTTTGCCATACCTCCGAAGAAATCGCCGGGTAGATCTCCTAAGTTCGCGAAAATATCCCCGGAAGAAAACTCTGCCCAACCTGAAGCCGATGGTGAGGAAGGCTGGTTGAGTCCGGCAGCCTCGAACGCCGAACGCATGGCCTCGTCAACTTCTTCGCCCTCCTTAGTGAATTCTCTGGCCGGGTCGGCAACTGCCTCTATCACCGGCTCTGCGTCTTGCCCCGAATCAGAAGTTTCGAGACCAATCTGCCTAAGGTTCTTGTAGCTGGGAAAGATAAGAGCCGAGAGGTACTGATCGCCGGATGGAATTGGGATGTTGTCCACAGCCGAGAATGTGGTATAAGTGGGTTCGTACCGGAGTAAAATGTGGGCGGCTCTCCCTTGTTTTTGCACGTTTGGGCGACCGAAGTAGTCGAGTGCAGTCTTAATGTCCCTAAGGACCGCGTCGTCAACTGAAGTCAGAATCTTCTTCAATTTGTTACCTGCAAAAGATAAGGAGAACTTAAGGAAAGAGAGCCGATTAAAAGACAGATCGACAAACATAAGATACTACGTGGCAACCTGGATCACCCTTATGTCTGGGAATGGGGTCTAGGCGATCTTCGCCTTCAGCGAACTCCCAATTACCTCGGACATTGACCATTACATCGTCAACCCTCTTACCAGAACTGGCAAGCATAGTCACCAAATGATGGTCAGTATCCTTAGCCCTGAGGAAGTACCGCCCCAGCCGACCAGAGGATTTGGCTAAAGCATAGCAGTGCCGAATGGCCGGAACTCCGAGATTGATCCTAAGGCGTCAATTCAACTCTATAACCCCCATAATGATTCGAAAGAAATTTACATTGGGTTGAGAAGGAATCAGACTCCAATAGCGAAGAACGGCCCTAAGCAATGGATGTAAGGGGAAACGAACTCCGCCCTCCGCAATGGACAGGAGGGGGAATACGATCGTATTCTGATCCTCTCTCTCCATATCTAGAGTGTTGTCCATTACGAGAGACAAATGGATGTCATCGGGAATGGAAAAATGTCGCCAGAATCTGGAGATGCGACTCTCAGAAAGGAGGTCTTTCAAGTGTTTAGCCATTCCAACGGGGACCCAAGGATTCGCCGAAAGTAAAAACGATAAACAAAGAATAGGATTACAAAGAAAAGGGAAGAAGACTTGCGAAGAGCAGATGAGGCAAAGGCAGACGGATGAAAGTTGCAGAAAATGTGAGTGAGAGGAGAGATGCGCACTAGCGGTCCAAACGTATCAGATGATCGACGAAATGTGCACCCAAAAGGACTGAAGTTTCAAATCGCAATAAATGCGAGAGATACATGAATGGCGCGGGAAAGTGTAATGATAAACGAAAAGGTGTGCGCCTTCTGACATCCTCTGACGTCTTGGGGAACGCGAAGCTGACTGATCTATGGTAAGCTTTTCGAATTCTAGACCAAACACGCCGATTTACTACCGTCAATAGGGAGTTCGGGGGGCAATTGTGGGAGCCGAATAAATGGCTGAATCGGAAGGGGCATATTTTAGTAGATTGACATTAACCGGCTGCATCCTGCAGACATTAACCGGCTGCATCCTGCAAGACTAGGATGAGCCGAATACAATACTTAAGCCGATTAAGAAAGGGTCTTTGAGGCCGAATAAAAGAACGGGTAATGATTGAAAAGTAGGCCCAGGCCCCGAGGCCTCAGAAGGAACAGATATAAATAAAGAAGCAGCGCTCTTGGAATGGTATGTAAGAATCACTTCACTAAACTTAGTAAACAAGCTTTCTTGAGTATAAGAACTGACTTGCCCGTCGGAGTGCTAACCCCGGCACCCCCGACCGGAGTGTTTGTCCTTGTAGGTGACTAGCTGAGGATCAAGAGCGTCTCCTAGGATCTGAAGAGTATTTCCAAAACCACTTCCCCACACACATGTATGGAGATGCAGCTCAGTGTGCAACAGCTGGCACAACTGTCAATAAATATTTGAAAAAAGAGACTAATGGTCGTTGGCCACCACTGATAGCTGACCGGCCACCACTGATGGTCGTCGGGCACCACTAGTAACCGACAAGCATAAGCTAAGGCCGACAGCCTGTGGGGCTGGCCGACAGGTCACCCACTCTTCCAGAGTTGAAACAACAAGCTTTTGGTCCAAAACAGTACACGAAACAAATAAGGTTTCAACGCGTAAAGGCGAGGCATTCCGCCGAGGACTTTGAGCACTCAAAATGAACACAAACAAGCACAATCATCGAGTGCACAAGTGATGACATCGGAGTCTTGAGGACGGTCAAAAATGGGGTGTCTACAATGTACGACTTGAAAAAGTGATCGAATATGAACATTACTCATATTATTCCAATTCAAGCAATTTAGCCTTCATCCACAGGCATTCAAAACAATTTATCATTTAAGCATTTAGCTTCATGGTAAGCACACTAAATATGGCGACAACTACATTCAAGCAAGATGCTAAAGCGAGTAAAGACTCACCTAATACTCCAAGCCAAAAAGAGATAAAGGAGTTGGAGCAATGCATGATCCTAACTTATGCAATATGACTAATGCAACACATGTGATATGCAATCTAAATAGGCTTGGCTACTAATATGACATATTGAATCAATTTGATATCATGTGGTCTAAGCACATATACAAAGAATATTTAAACTATCAATGCAAGTTAGAATGATGAACCGAGCCATGGTGCATGCAAAACAAATGAATGCAAGCATGAGTAGTGCTAATCAAAATATGATGCCCTAAACTAACTAACGTAAGCTAGTAAATAAAAGGGAGAAAGACGTGGGCTTGGAAGACATAGACGTTATTACAACAATGCGCTCTCACGAAGGAGAGTTCGAATGAACTAACTAGCTAAACTAATTACCTAGCTATTACAACAGCAAATGGATAAAATTAGCTAAGCTACTTAACTAATTATTACAACAAATTAATTAACTATTCTAGCTAATTAAAATAATTACAATCCAAGACAAATTAGCAATTCTAATTAATTAATTACAAAGCCACTATTGTAATCACAACACTAATATATTAATAACACAGATCAATTCATGAATGTGGTTTCCACCTGAAAAACCATTGTTTCTGCTGCTGAATGCCTCTGTTGCAAAGTAAGACACTTGCATTGATTTCCAACTCTAGACCAATTATGTTCTACTTCAAAAGAACACTGCTTAATTTTGCACTAGTGGCCGATAGAGGGCCTGCCGTCCACTGGAGATGGCCTGCCAACCACTACTGATTGGGTTGTTTTGCTGCAACAGTGAGCAAGTAGAGTAGAGATAGTGTATTCTTAAGGGTTTGTTTGCACAATTTACCCCTCCTTGTCATGAACAGCTCAAATGAGTAGTAAACTTGGTTCACAAACCATCAATGGATGCAATTTCATTGCATGATGGCTTATGAACCAAAGGGCGCAAGTTCAATAAATGCATCAAAATAAGACTCTTAAAACCACCTCCCTATCATGAAAGGTCATGGGAAGTAGTTGACAATGAATCTTGAACCGTTTTCATCACTAATGAGTATGAAATGACTCAGGACTCAAGGGTTCAATTAACGTCTGATTGAACGCAAACAAGTTTTTATCTTGCACCTTTTTTAGCCTCAATTTTATTACTACATTTTAGATTACCATCCATTCTTTAGTCAATTGAGTCCAAATGTAAATTTAAGTCCTCTAATGGAAAGAGGGCTCAAACCAAGAGTTGCTTTGGGCATGAAAGAGATATCATACCGTTGGTAATGAACCCCCAAAGGGATTAAACCATTAAGCATGACATCTCAATCTCATGCTTAAACAAAAAAAGTAGTTTGAAACCACTTTCAAAGAAAAACAAAAGCGAAGAAAGAAGGGAGGTTGCAGAGGTGATTAAGAGTGATTACAAGTATGGAAAGCCATAAATAAACACTATCAACTCAAATAAGATGGTGTCTAATGCCTAAAACACCAAACTCATGCGGACAATTACACTACAAGCATGCAAAACAAAGCTCAAATGCAACAAAAACATAGAAACAATCCTAAAATAGTCTTAAACTAGTCCTAAAACATGGTAGAATTAAGACAAAAATAGCTAGAATAATAAGCTAAAATATGGAGCATGCTAGACTAGTAAGCAAAACACAAGGAGGGGAGGCTAACCCCTCCAATTTTGGACCTCAAAACATGATTTTAGCCACTGAAATAAACCTGAAAATCAGGGTTTAAAAGTTCAAAAAAAGAGAGTGCAAAGGTGGGAAACACAAGGGTAAAGGCCTTGAGAGCAAGTTAAAAAGAAAGGTGAACCACCCCTTAACCTTTATTGCCCTTAAAACCCAAGTTTCAACCCAAAAATACAGAGTTTTTACAGTCCAAAAACAGTTGGAAAATAGCAAGAAAAAGAATAATTACAATAAGTAAAGAGGCAGAGCTTTATACCTGTTGAAGAGGAGACCACTTTCAAGCAATAAAACAAGGCAAACACACCCTCAAGAGCTCAAACAAGGCTCAAAGATACCTCAGCTCAAAGATGAAGAGGTTTGGTTAAGAGTGTATAAGCAAAGGTGAAGAGTGTATAGGCAAAGGTTAAGAAATTTGCAAGACAGAGAGAGAATTGTAGAGAAAGAGAGAGAAAAAATTTTGCTCCCAAATTTTTCTAACCCCATGGCAAAAAAGGGAGGTCTCCTATATATAGAGAACCAAGCAACTCCCTCAAAAACATCTAGCCATACATGTGGAGCAGATGCAAGCATCTGTGCAAACAGCTGGCACAACTATCACAAAATATCTACAAAACACATTGGTGGCTGGCAACCAAGCGTAATGGCCAAAAGCCCAAAGAAGTGGCCGGTAGGCCACTAGAGGTTGCAGGGTTGAAAATCCAAGGTTTTGGTCCAAAAACAAGGCAATAGAGGTGGAGGGTTTAAAAGGCTCAAATTTGTGGCATTCCGCTGAGGACTTCGAGCACTTGACAAGTATATACACCCAACTTTGGGTCTGCAAGCGATAACATCCAAGTCGTAAGGGCCATCGAAAATGGGGTGTCTACAGTTGTCCCTCTTCGACAGAACTCGAAGTCATGAAATGACGTGAGTGAATGTCAAAGCCCGAAGACAACCCATTTTGACGAGGCCGTAAGACTTAGGCAAACAATCCAGTCAAAAATAAATGGTTGTGACCGAAGGCTGCCTATGTATCCCTTTGCAAGGAATCAAACCAGTGTAGTTTTGGGGTAAAATGTAATTGATATGCACAAAAACATTGAAAGCTGGACTCACACACGTCGCGAAGCCGGTTATTTTCAAAACTCATGATCATGCAAGATGATGCACTAAGCAATGATGCAATAAGCAAGATAACAAGATATGAATGAGTAGCTTCAAGCCTAAAACCAACACAGGTTCCATGCAAAAAGATCAAAAACACACTCTAACTACGCCAGAACAAAAGACGGGGAAAGAAAACACTGTTCAGGGTCGCATTTCATGCGTCCTGAGAAACTGATAAACGAAAACCACTTTAGGTCATGTTTCGCACGTCTCAAGATAAAAATCGCTCAAGGTCGTGCTTTACGCATCCTGAGAAATAGAGGAACGAAAATCGCTCGAGGTTGCGTTTCATGCGTCTCGAGACAAAAGCCACTCAAGGTCGCGTTTCACGTGTCTTGAGAAACAAGAAAAACTGCTCGGGCTTGCGCTTCACGCGTCCCGAGCTTAAACATGCCCAGTGCCACGCGTCACGCGTTCTGAGATACAAGAGAAATTGCTTGGGCTCGTGCTTCACGTGTCCCAAGATAAAATACGCCTAGGGCTGCATTTCACATGTCTTGAGATAAAAAAGAAGTCGCTCGGGCCCGTGCTCCACGTGTCTCGAGATAAAACATGCCGAGGGTCACGCTTTACGCATCCTGAGATAAAAGAGAAGCAGCTCGGGCTCGTGCTTCACGCGTCCCGAGATAAAACACACCTAGGGCCGTGCCTCACACGTCTTGAGATAAAAGAGAAGCCGCTTGGGCTCGAGATTCACACGTCCCGAGATAAAACATGCCCACGGTCACAAGTCATGAGTCTTGAGATACAAGAAAAACTACTTGGGCTCGCACTTCATGAGTCCCGAGATAAAACACGCCCAGGGTCACGTATCACACATCTTGAGATACAAGAAAAATAGCTCGGGCTCGCACTTCATGTGTCTCGAGATAAAACACAGAGGTGTGCGATAGATGCACAAAATGAAGAAATGCAATAGATGTAGAAAGTTAACGTGTCCGGTAGATGCACAAAGTGAACATGTGCAACAGATACACAAAGTGAACAAGTGTGATAGATGCACAAAGTCAACGTATCAAAACAGTGACAACGCATATTCCATGCAAGATAGAGAACAGACGTATGATGTTAATTGAAGGCATATTCTATGCAAGGAACAAAAGCTCATTCCATGCATGAAATAAGAGCATATTCTACGCATGAATCATAAATGATGAGAGACACGCGTGTAGCATACATATATGTAAAATGCACATTCTACGCAACGGAAGAGAACAAAAGCGTCATTTGACAGGACGACTAAAACCGATATTCGATGACGACCTTCGATTTACCTCTCGAAGATGTTGCAACATGTTCACAAAGGATACACCTCGTTCATGTTGGCAAGTGAGGAACATCATGCGCCAAAACACAATTTTGAGCTCCCTTAGAAACAATCTAGACCCAATAGTAAACCTTTCCTACACTTCTTGGAAAACAAAGACACAAAATAGCACTAGGACACAGAGGAGGGACACTGGCCACTTGCCAACCACAAGGAGACACCGTCGGCCACCTGCCGGCCATTAATTCAGATTGCCCGCCACCTGCCGGCCACCAGTGGCAGTTCGGGGCATTTTTGTCTTTCCACGCGTGGGTCTTTAAATATACCACCCCACACTTCATTTCCTCACACCCACACTTCTGAAAACCCTCTCCCTCTCTCTCTAGGTGCCTCATCTCTCTAGATTTATGCTTTATTCACATTTTCCAATGCCCTACGCAAACTTTTTCGTAAAACCCTCTTAGTTCTCTACATTTTGAACGGATGAGATTTTGATTTCTTCACTTTTTCTTGGATTTTCACCACTTTAGGCTTTTTCCCCTCCAGTTTCTCTCGGGTTTCGTGAACTTTTCTGGGCTTTGACTTTTTCTCTCATTTTCTCTCTCCTAGGGTTGACTTTTTCCAAGTTTACCTTATTTTCTTCATTTTTCCGCACTTTTCACCCATTCTCCAGATGGCATGTGAGATTCCTCATGATGGAGCTCCTCCAGAGGTTCCACCTGCATTTCCACACATTGTTGAGGTAGAGGGGCCGGTAGTCGTTGAGGCTGGCAAGGCGGCTGAAGGCATTGAGGCTGACCTTGAGGCAGAGTTTGAGCTCGAGCTTGAGCCAGAGCCATTACCCTTGACAGTGTAGCCTTTTGATCTAGCGAGATATCATCCCCGCACACATATATTGCCACTCGGAGGCATTAGGCGTTTCAGCGACTTTGCTCGCAGCGTACTAGTGGACCTCCTGCTGAGGGAGCCAGCCTCCCACCTTTCATCCAGTGCTATTGAGGTATGAATTATGTTCTCATGCATTCTTACCTTTCTTTTAACTCCATTTCTTGCACTGCCTTTCATTTGACTGTACTTTCATCACAGCCTTATCTGATTCATCTGTTCTTTGCCACAGGGAGAGTCATGTACCTACTGGGGTACGGAGCGACAACAGTGAGGGATTGGTATGACGAGCTCACTGCCGGGGTTTGTGACATCATCAATGAGACCAGCTTCGGCCTTTTCTACTCCGGCCTAACATGCGTCATTGCGAGCAGTCCCCTTTTAGGAGTGCTAGTGGAGAGGTGGTGGGACACCACCAACTCCTTCCACTTCTCTACTGCCGGGAAGATGACGACGACTCCCTATGACTTTGCCATGATCACAGGCTTAGGAGTAGGGGGTGATCCAATCCCTTTTGACACAGACATGAGAGAGTGAGAGGCTGCCTAGATCGACCTGTTGGGAGCGAGCCCATCTCTGTGCCGGCCAGCCATGGTTAGATCTAGTTGGTTTGCCAAGTAGTTCTAAGGGAGCGAGCCTAAGGCGCTAGAGGAGATGGAGCAGTATGCCTGGGGCTTCCTGATGTTTATCCTCGGTACCACATTGTTTTTGAATAGGTGGAACACCATGGGCATATATCTATTGAGTGCCTTGGTGACCCTTCCCCGGGTACACTTCTACGACTGGGGCGGAGCTGGCCTCGCCACCCTATACGACTATACGAGCTCTACCTCCCCCAGGAGGGAAGAGTGGATCAGTGGCTACTAGCAAGCTTGGGAGGTATGCATTTCAGTTCCCTTTTTGCACTTTACACTTTCTGCTTTACATTTTCTGTTTTATATTTATTCAACAGTTGTGCTTTCTATTTTGCACCTTCTGCATCTATTCAAGCTATGTGCTTTCTGCTTTGCACTTTCTATATATGTTCATATTGTGTGCTTTCTGTTTTGCACTTTTAATACCTGTTCATACTATGTTGATCACATATCACTGCACTTTTCCTTGCAACCATGGGTTTATGTATATTTTTTGGCCCTTGCTCCAGAGCTTGTGGATGAGCTTCCCCTGATGGTTTCCTACTCGAGGCGATATGGTGGTCCGTGTCAGTGCCAGAGTCATGAGTCCTTTGCCTTCTTCTGCCATTATTTTGATACTGTGGCCGCCCACGAGGTAACCCGAAACACAGTCATTTTTACTTTACAACTGCTCTGATTCACATTTTAGCAACTGACGACAATTAACAATCTGTACATTCTCTGTTTGTAATTCACGTGGCTGCCCCGGACTATGATTCCAGCTGGGGTATGGGATTAGTACGTGGGAGCGTGGGGCATATCATATTTCCGGAGTCTGTCGGGCCTGGTTCTTGAGCAAGAGATTTGTTTGCCAAACCGCAGGCTTGCTTGATCCGGTCGTTCCGATGCCACCTCCGGAGTCTATGAGGTCAGTGGACTGCCTATCTATTGATGCAGTCATTTAGTCATGGTGGGCTTGGACACTGATTTCTTCATAGGATAGAGCGATTACGCGACCTTTATTCAGACCCACCTCATGCCTCCTCTGACGGGCGCTTATGCAAGCAAAGGGGTAGGGGCTTCTGCGGCAGGCGAGGTGACTCGGGTGACTAGGGCCCATGCTAGAGGGGCTTTGCCTGTTGAGCAAACTGTCCATTGGCCAAAGCTTCCCACTACACTCACATACTGGAGGCTGACTGGGACTGATTACTGGATTCCAATTGAGCCGGCAAAGGCTGGACACGAGCTTGTCGGAGTTCGAGGCTTTACCCAGGTATGGACCACACTTTACCATTTGCACCCCACATTTCATTTTAGATTTGTTTATTGCAGACATTAATTATCCAAATGCATTTGCAAGCATCTATAGAGTATACGAGGAGCCTCCTTGAGCTGGTGGCCTCTCTAATGGCCATGGTGCAGAGGAGGGAGACACTGCTTGGTCTGCACAGCATCCAAGTATTTTCCTTCAGTTTACGCTTCATGCTATCACATTTCCACTGATACACTGGCATTTCAACTGTAATCTTTCCCAAACTGCACTGGCACAATGTACTCACACACTATACTTATACTGTATATGATTTTTGCATACCACTTATTCTGCATACTATGCCTATATCTGAAACACACACTGTAGCTAATATGTTGACAACTGTATTTTTCAGATCCCATCTGTATCGATGGTACCAACAGCAGCAACACCACCAATACCAGTAGCACTTCCTCTAGCAGCATGGAAGAGAAAGAGACTGGCCCCAACTTGCGGCCAAGATGTGAGCCGCGGTCGAGGCAGGGATAGGGGCACCTGAGGCCATAGCAATCCTTCAGAGCCCATTTTGAGTGATGAAAATGCTGAGACTAGTGACTCTGAGGAGGCAGCGAGTTGGCATTTTAAGTCTTCCGAGAGTGGAGACAATAATACTAGCTTGAGATCCGAGAGCGGAGGTATTGCCAAGGAGGGTTTTGAGGCAGAGAGCAAAGATGATACCGGCTCGAATTCTGGTCCACAGACTGATTCGGAGAGCGGTGTCGATGGAGATAGTGCCCCGGGTCCTCCTCTCTGAGGAAGAGGACGAAGAGGGCCTCTCGGGCATGAGGCGACTGGCGCTGATTTTTTGTACCTTTTGCTTAGTTTCTTTTTTGTTGGTAGCATTAGCACATGTATGCACTTTTTCTTAGTTTCTTGGGTTTTGGCATAAATGCACCTTTTCCGTTGAGCCGTACTCCACTTTGTTTTCGCGACCCGATGCTGGGACCCAATTACACACGCCTTTCACTTCGAGGGACAAGAAATATACCTGACAATTGAAGAATTTCAGGCACTAATGGAATCTCGGCACAATAAGGAAATCATGCCTCACCCCTATTTTGGCCACGCCTAAGCTTTGGAACGGATGTGTGGGCTCACTCTGCATAAAGCTCGATCTTTGGCCCCCAACGGAGAGCTAGACATTCCCAGGTTGATTCATCGATTTTTCGACATCGGTGACAGAGGCGACCTTCTCTGGCGAGGTTTTCGACAATACGCCCTCTACTTATGTATGCTTGCTTATTTCATTCTTGCCCATAGTTTCCGCGGGTCTAGCATTCAGTTGATCGAAGTGGCCCAAGGTTTAAAAAAGGCAAGAGTTGCATTGGTTTGGCGTTATCCGAGACCATGATCGGCTTGGATGCCTTTCATTGGCGAGAGACTACCAGATTATCGAGGAGTCCACTACTTCTTCAGGTACTGTTTCCTACCCTTTCTCATATGTGTTTCTCACATCACTCGGCATTTGTGGGAGCCGAATAAATAGAAGAGTTGGAAGGTGCGTACCCTAGAAATCAGATATTATTCAACTTCATATTGCGTGACTAGGATGCCGAATACGTTGTGAAGGCTGAATATCCGGAGGTCAGTAGCTCCGAATAAATAAAAGGGGAATGGGATAAAAGTAGGCTCAGGCCCCGAGGCCCAGAAAGCAAGTATAAATACAAGAACCATAGATTTAGAAAGGTATGTAAGAATCACTTCACTTAACTTAGTAAACAAGCTATCTTGAGTGTCTGAACTGACTTGTCCGTCGGAGTGCTAATTCCGGCACCCCCGACTGGAGTGTTTGTATCTTTTCAGGTGACTAGATGAGGATCACTAGCGTCTCCCAGGATCTGAAGAGTATTTCCAAACCACTTCTCCACAGCATTCATGCTCTATTTTTCTCTCAAAACCCCTTTTCTTACTTTTCCTTCAACATACATCTCTCTATTCTTTAATCTCTCTTTTCTTTCATCCCTTCCCAGGTGTGGCTTATGGATAAGCTGAAGGTAGTGGACTCTTGCCCTGAGTACTCAGTTCGAACTTATTTCTTCCACCACCGACTAGTGGATTTCCCGAACGAGGGATAGTGGTGTGACTGGATGTACAACAGGTCTACGGCTAACATAGCTTGGCATGGCCCTTGGCTTGATCTGATTGAGATGAGTTACAGTATGACTTAGTACCCTGGCATACAATTGATTGGCCTTACACATTGCATGTTCTATTTCCCTTTTCGATTCAGACGTCAGTTCGGGCATGATCAAACCTGTCCAGAGGAGGTGGTAGAGTACCTGGTTTCATTTCCCATCCATAATTCACACTTGGCTAGGTACCTCACTGCTTGGAGGACGAGAGAGCTTTTCGCCCTTGCTCCTAGTTTTAGTTATGCCCTTTTTAGCGAATGCTTGGCTTGGCTCGGCTCGAAGATGAGGCACAAACTGGCCCACTTTGGCTTCAGAAGCTTCCACAAGCACAAGCAGAGGATGTAAGAGCACCTAACTCACCCATGCCCCTAGTTTATTGCTTTAACTTTTCTTTTCAAGTTTTTTTGATGTAATAACAGTAACTTTGACTTGTATCAGAGAGTTGGAGAACTTTTATGTTGAAATAATGAAATTAAAGTTGTGGGCACTGAAAATTTTCCTTTTGGTCCAAAAATGGTCTAAGTTCTAAAAGGTAAAATTTGAACAAAATCAACTTTTATTAAAACATTCTAAAACCATTTTCGAAAAGGATCACCACCTGACACGCACGGAATCAATCCTCAAGATGTACCACCCCGAATCAAAATATTAGAAATGCCCCTTAATTGCATACACTGTTCTATATTGTAACCAACTCTTCTTTATAGAATGAAGATCATAACCGAACTCTCAGGTAAAAGATAGACAAAGATGACCTAATCAAACACATGGATGGGACAGTTGAGTTGGAGGTAATTACGGCTAAAGTTCAGGATGAAGTTGCCTACGTATACCGAAGATGAAAATCAAGCCTTGCGTAGTTCGGTTCAGGTTCACTCAAGTATTAACTGTCTCCTTTTGCGCTCTAACTTTAGCCAAAGTAGCCCTATAGGGTTTTTAACCTTGGGAGCTCAGTTTTTCTTTATTTCTCATTTTTCATGCTCCAACTTTTGCCTAGGTCACCCATCTAAGTCCATGAGAATAATAGCTCCACCCCACCAGATAGCTTTGATAATGTAAGAACCAGTCCAATTGGGTCTGAACTTGCCCCTAAGGTCTTGAATGGGAGCTCGGTTGTCTTTCAACACCATATCTCCCTCCTTGAGATTCCAGGACTTAACTTTCTTATTAAAAGCCCTAGCAATTCTACACTGGTAGCCCTAAATGTGATACAATGCTTTTAGCCTCGTCTCATCAAACAACATCAACTCTTCAAATCTACTCTGTTCCTAGTCCGCCTTGCTAGCTGACACTCAGCCATAACTCGCAACGACGGGACTTCTATTTCAATTGGCAAAATACCCTCCATCCCGTAGACAAGAGAATAAGGAGTTGCCCCTTGTAGACATTTGGATTGAAGTTCTATAACTCCATAGTGCAAATGGTAATTTATCTGGCCAATTCTTGTAGGTCTCAACCATATTCTACAGGATATTCTTGATGTTCTTGTTGGCGGCTTCAACGGCTCCATTGGTTTGCGGCCTATATGTAGATGACTTATGAAAAGCCACATTGTATTTCTCCAACAAGTCTATCACCTCCTTCTTGAAGTGGGATCCATTATCTGATATAATCTCGTTTGGGACTCCGTACCGACAAATGACATTGTTTCTGATGAAGTTGGCCACATGCGATGCTTTCAACACTACATAGGATTGAGCTTCCACTCACTTTGTAAAGTAATCAATTGCCACCAAGATGTATTCATGCCTATTCAACCCTTTTGGTGTGACTACACCGATGACGTCGATTCCCTAAAATGAGAAAGGCCATGGTGAAGTCATGTTGTACAGTTTTGATGATGGGATATTCATGCAATTAGCATGAATTTGGCATTTGTGGCATTGCCGAACAAAACCAATACAATCCTCCTCCATGGTGGACCAATAGTAACCCTGCCTGAGAATCTTCTGGGCTAGTATCACTCCGTTCATGTGCGCTCTGCACTCTCCTCCATGGATGGCCTCCATTAGGCGCTTTGATTCCTCTTCTTCGACACACAACTTGTGCATTCCCAGATGACCTCTTTTATATAGTTTACCTCCACAGAAGATAAATTGGACGGCTATTCTCCGTATTCCTCTCTTGTCCTTGGCATTTGCCATAGTGGATAAATCTCATTTTCCAAGAAGTTCCAAATATCATAGTACCAAGGGTTTTTGTCTTACGCTTCATCTATTGCGGCGATAATTTCATAAGCCGTCATGTATTTTTGCTCAATGATAATTGGACGCATCCGGACTCCAAGTGGGATGTCTACCATAGAAGATAGAGTTGCTAAAGCATCAGTGAACTTGTTGTTCTCTCTCAGTAGATGCCTGAAAGTTAGCTTTTCAAACCCAGGAATCAGAACGTCCAGGGTCTGATGATAGACCTTCATCTTTTCTTCTTTTACTTTCCAGTCTCCATTTGCTTGAGAAACAACTAAGTTTGAGTCCCCGATGACATCCAACCTTTTTGCCCCTAGTTCCAGGGCGGCTTCTAAACCAACGATACATGCTTTATATTCTGCTTCATTGTTGGACACCTTGAACTGGAGTTTGAAGGCTAAAGGTATATGGGAGTCGTCGGGTGTTATCAGCAACACACCTATCCTATAATCGTACTGATTGGTTGCTCCATCAAAGTTCATTGTCCAAGTCTCCTCCTTTCCTTGCAGAATGGCTTCATCTGTGAACAGATATTCCACCGCCTCATCCCCTTCTACCGGGTGATCTGCCAGGAACTCCGCTACAGCTCTTCCCTTAACTAACTTGCGGGTGACATATTTGAGATCAAATTTGGAGAGAAGACGCAACCAACGAGCTAGCCTACCCGTAAGCATTGGTTTCTCAAAGAGATATTTGATGGGATCTAATCTCGAAACCAGGATTACAGAGTGAGCTAACAAGTAGTGCCTCAACTTCCTAATAGCCCATACCAAGGCAAGGCAAGCTTTCTCCAACGGAGTATAGCGGGTCTCGTAATCTAGCATTTTCTTGCTCAAGTAATATATGGCTTTCTCCACCCCATCTTCAGATTCTTGAGGGAGCATGCATCCCATAGTCATGTCTGTTACTGATAGGTACAGAATCAAAGGCTTCCTCGGCTCTGGCAGCGATAACACAGGCGATTTTGGAGGTACTACTTAACCTGTTCAAAGGCGAATTGACATTGATCATCCTATCGAAATTTCTTTCCTTTCTACAAGAGACGAAAAAGTGGTTCACAAGTCAAGGTTAGTTTGGAAATAAACCGTCTTATGAATTGCACTTTACCCAGAAAGCCTTCCACCTCCTTTTTAGTCCTTGGTGGTGGCATTTCTAAGATGGCCTTGATTTTGGAAGGATCTACTTCGATACCCCTTTGTGTGATCAAAAAGCGCAGCATTTTCCCTACTGTTATGCCGAAGATACATTTCTGCGGGTTCCACCCTAACCTGTATTCTCTGATCCATTGAAAGAATTTCTCTAAGGTGGTGTAGTGGCCTTCTTGTTCTTTGGACTTGACAATCATGTTGTCCACGTACACCTTGACCTCTTTGTTTATCATGTCATGCAGAATGCTGGTCGCATCCCTCTGATAGGTAGCCCCGGCATTCTTCAACCGAAACAGCATAATCCAATAGCAGTAGGTACCCCACGACGCAGTGAATGCAATTTTCTCTCTGTCCTTGGGCGCCACCAGAATCTAGTTGTACCAGGAAAACCCATCCATAAAGGATAGCAATGCATGTTCCGAAGTGAAATCCACTAACTCATCAATGTGCGGTAGAAGAAAGTCATCCTTTGAACTGGCTCTATTCAAGTCCCGGAAGTCCACACGCACCCCGATTCTACCATTCTTTTTCGGTACTGGGACGATATTGGCCATTCAAGTCAGATATTCAGATACTAACAAGAAACCTGCCTTAATCTGCTTGCTGACCTCTTCATTGACTTTCAACGCCCAATCCAGACGGATTCTTCGCGACTTCTGCTTGACGGGTCGGGCCTCGAGGTCAAGAGGGATTCAATGCTGTACAATCTCAGGATCGATTCTAGGCATGTCTTTATAGGACCACGCGAAAACATCTTTGAAATTTTTTAATAAAGCGACCAAGCACTTGCGCTCCTTTAAAGACAACATGGACCCGATCTAGACCAGATGCAAATCCTTCTCAGTACCCATATTAATAGCAGCGATTTCATCAGCATAGGGTTTTGCAAATCTCTCCTCCTCTCGATTAATCAAGTTTTTCAAAACCAGAGGAATTACTTCCTCTTCATTTTCATTAAAATTCTAAAAATCTTGGTCAATACAATAAATAAGCGGCATGGAGAAATACTAAGAATTGGCCGCGTTCTTATTCATAAGTTTCGGCTCCTCAGTTACAACCGATTCAAAAGAAAAAGAAAAAAAGGACCTAGACAAGACCTTGACATCCGGGGTTATCACCCTAGGAATACCAGTTTCAAACTCAGAAGAACCAGAATCGGATTCCAACTCCACAGACTCAGTGGAATCAAATTCTAGCTTATCACCCGACTCAGAACTAGACAGGTAGCCTTCCTCCAGCTGGCAGATAAGAGATGGTGCCTCTGATGCATCTAAAATGCTGCTGGATGGGTTCAGACCCGGTTCTTTCTCGATCATGAAGATGGTAAGGTTATCCCCCAAGTTCTCTGAGTCAATCGGAGGATCTGTACGGAGACATGCTCGTGCTACCTCTACTCCAAGTTCGCTGTTGTCTGAGTCACTTTTCATGCTCTGTTCAGCTTTAGTAATTGGTTCAGCCCTTTCCTCGGCATCACTATCTTGCAATTATATGTCAAAGAAGATTTCAAACCCAAGGACACACTGCTTCATGGAATTCATCTAGGGCTTGGGAAAGCCACCAAAGGGGAAATCTTCTCCCTCTCGAACAAAGTGGCCATTCAGTGTTCCCTAGATCGGCCTGTGGATGAGCTTATAGTGTTTTCTAGTCTGCTTGGCTCTGGCTCTGGCTCTGGCTCTGGCTCTAATTTCTTCTCCTTTCCTGATTCAATCCTTTTTCGTGGGTACATAACCCAAACCAAAGGCATGTGGATTGTGCGGCACATCTGCCAATATTGTGACACCTTTCTGGCCACTTCTTCCAAGTCCTATTCCTGGCACATGCTGCAGTTTGTTCATGAAATAGATTGATTAGCCGCTGATATACATACCCTCATTCATGGCCAAAATGGTCTGCATTACCCAAGCCTCAGCCAGATTGAACCCTGAGAGGAATACATCCTCCTCGCCATGAGTGATCTCCAACACTGGTGTAATTACCTCTGGCGGGTGATGGATGGATGAATTCTCGAAAACAATCACCACTCCTTTCCCGTGAGGGCACTTTAACATTTGGTGGAGGGTAGAGGAGACAGGTTTCACATGATGCAGCTAGGGTCTCCCTAGCAGTAAGTTGAAGGTGGTCGGCATATCCAGGACATAGAACTCGACATCCTGCTGACCTGGGCCTACCTGGACTCTAATTTGGACCGTGTCCATGATCTCCCTACTTGTATTATCATATGCCCAAATTACTTGGGCCATGGGCACAAAGTCTGCTGGTCTAAGGCCGATTGAATAAGCTATGCGGGAAGGACATACATTAATAGCCGAACCAGTGTCTATCAACACCACCGATAACCATTTTCCCTTGCACTCAACAGATATGTACAGGGGTTTGTTGTGAGCTGAGCCTTCCGGTGCCAATTCTTTGTCATAAAAGGTTAGGGTTGGCCCGGCACCACGTAGGAAGACCAATCCCACAAATTGTTCAGGCGTAGTGTCAATGGACAATTAAGCCTTGTCCATTGCTGATAGTACTACTTGTCGATGTACCAGGGAGGCTATGAGAAGACCCCAAATTCAGATGCCAGCTTGGATTTTCTTAAGCTACTTCAGCACTGCCTCTTCTTCCAACTGCTTCGCTTTCTGTCTCTCAGCCTCTGTTTTTCCCAGATGCTTCAGCTTGATCTAAGTGTGGCGGCTTAAAATAGCACCAACTTCTTGTTATGTGATCTATCTCTTCTGCGTTCCACGTGTTGTCTGAAAGGCACTCACCCTAATCTTCGTCGGTGTGAGCCACGTGTAAATTGTCATCATCCCACTGTACACCTTCGGCAGCCGACAAACAGTTGTTCGGCTCCGTTCGGATCACTTTCACATCACAAGTATCCCCCGCAGGGTGTTGGGCCATTACAACTTTCTGGTTGTCTTCAACCCTCTCTTGTTCAAACTGCTTTAGGGCAGCTTCCTGTAATGTGTCTGCAGTGCTCACAGCGTCCAGTTCTTGAGCTGAATTTTCCACGCCGACGTTCTCCAGCAGTTTTTCCTTTTCATCGGCCATTCCGGCCATTACAGCAATTCTTGCTTCCTTTTCCTCTGGTTTCATTTCAGTTACTTCCTCCATGTCTGGTTCATCACTTAGCCACCCAGAGTTGTCAGTTGATCCATTCAAATTGAACCAGTCAATCTGCACATCCCTTTGATCTTGTTCGTTAAAGAACTGCAGGTTGTCTAAGTCCTCATCGAGTTTCGCCAAATCATCCAACCCTTGGCTTGGGCTATCCTCCCTAGCCACATTAACCTCTGCTAGAGTTGGCAACACCAATGCATGCTTAATTTGACCAATCGGCACAATATAGTAGCTCAGATCATACAACCCCTTAGGCAAGTCCTTAGAGCTCTCTGGCAACGGACTCATACTTTTCTCTCAAGCCAGCCTCCTTCTACTACAACTATTACCACCATAGGCTTAGGTTGAAGTGCGGACGTGTCCATCATGCACAAATCTGTGCTTTCAAGAATGAACACCGTTGGTCTTGGTAGTTGGGAAGGGGTTATATATACGCTGGGGTCGTAGGGGATGGCCAGTGTATGGATTAGGTTTTGATTTTGAGGTGGGGGAACTTGATTGTGGGTAGGGAGAGGGTTGATAGTTACATTTGGTTTCTGGGGTAGTGCGATCACCTTGTTGTCAATGAATCTTGAATCTTATGATGCAGTCGGAAGCATTGGTCGGTGTCGTGACCATGCTACTGGTGAAACGCATAGTACTTTGTTGGGTTATGTTTAGGTGGAAGGGGATCAGGTAATGGGTGAGTGTAGACACCCCATTTTTGACCGTCCTCAAGACCTGGACGTCACCGCTTGAACACTCGGTGATTATCCATGTTCGTGTTCGTATGGAGTTCCCGGAGTTCTCGGCTACGCGCCTTGCCTCAGGACCTCCGAACTTGACCGTTTTGTGTCTGGTTTTGCACCAAACACTTGTGCTTTGCCTTGGAGAGGCAGGGAATGCCTTGTGAGGCATCCCCACACACCACCGGCAGTGGCTAGAGGCCACCGGCTGGTTGATGTTGCCATCGGCACTATATTGTGCCGGTCGGCACTCTTTTGTCCGGTCGGAGTCAATTTTGTCAAAATGACAATTTTGCCCTGCCGACTACTGTTCAGTTGCTTTTTGAGATATTTTGAAGCAGCTGTATAGCATTTGTTTCCCCTCCATACACGTGTATGGAGAGATGAGCCTTTGGTTTGCTTAGCTTGTAAGCTTTGTTGCCTATAAGAGAGGGCTCTCTTCTCTTGGCTCAAGGGTTAGAAAAATTAGACATTTTTTAGAGATAAAAGACCTCAGAGAAGCTCTGGTTTTTAGGGTTTGAGTTCTATATCTATCCTATCTCTCTTTTGCTCTTGTTTGTACACTAGGTGCTTTAATCCATATTATTGCACACAAGCACCTAGTGTTTCACCTTCCCTTGGCTACTAAGGTTCCAAGAGGTAGTTCTTAGAGTTTTTGGCTGGATTTGAGCTTAAGGAAGCAACAACATCATCTTTGGTGAAGAAGGTCAACAAGGGTGAGAAACTTGCTTTATTTCCCCCATTCTTACATTCCATTTTTACTTATCTTTGAACTGTTTTTGTGCTTAGCATTTAACACAAAAAAGTTCTGTTTTTTAGTCCTCTTTATTGCTGGTTAAGAGTGTTTTGTGCTTTGGGGAGGTTTGACCACCCTTAGGCCTTGAAAAGGCCTCATTTTGTGCTATTTTGTGAGAGCTCCGGGATTTTGGTGTTGGGGTCTCTTCACCACTGAAATCTTGAGGGATTTCAGTGGTGAAGATGATGCCTTGAAGTCCCAAGAAGGAGAGGGTCACCCCCTCTCCTTATCGTCCTTGAAAAGGACCTATTTTGCCTCTTGAGGGAGCCCCATGTTTGGTTATTTGTTGGTTATGCCATGGCTGTATTTTGTGCTCATATTGCCATATTATAACTTTATATCATGTTGGTTTTAGTACTCCTTGCATGTTTTGCATAGATGCTTTGTAATGCCTCTTTAGTCCTTTAACATGCATTAGGTTGTGCGCCTCTATTCTAACATGTTTTAGACTTAGATTCATGAAGCTTGTATGCTTATTTTTCCATGAATAAGGTCTGTCCATGGTTACTTTGGTCGATCTTAGCTTGCATCACATAGCCTCTTTGCATTTGGCTTGTTGGCCTTAAGAGCATGAAAGTATAGCATGCCTTGCTTGCATTATTTTCAATGGTTTGGAACCATTTAGCATGCTATTTCAGTCCCTTAGGCATGCTTGAATGATTGCCTTGCATGCCTCTTTGAAGTTTTGAAAGCATGTGTTGTATGCCTAATGATTTGGTCATTGTGTGTGCCTTGCTCTAGAGCCACTTAGATGCCATCTAGGAGGTCCCTTTTGTATGGTCTAAGGCTGCCTTAGACCTGTTTTAAGCCTTCTTGGCCTTGCGAGGCTTGGTTGGCTTAGCCATGGTTTAGGTCTCCTTTGGCTTGCCTTGGATGCTTGGACCATTTGTTGCATGCTCAGTCTATTTTGTTGCTTGGTTTGGCACCATGTCCAACATGATTATAAAGCTTATATATGCATGTTAATATGTCCATGTTAGCCTCTTTTAAGTGTTCTTAAGAGTTGCTTGTTTATGCCTAAGTGTTGGATTATGTATGCTTGCATGTGTGCATGTATTGCATATATCTTAGCCTTCACTTCTATGGCATTTGGCCACTGATTTTAGGCTTATTTAGAGTTGCCTAACCTATGTGCAAGTCCATCCTCTTGTTGCTTGCATATGCTCCTTGAGTGTTGTAATGTATTGGTAAGTAAATGCATGTTAGGACTAACATGATTGAATGAAGTCACATGCTTGTTTGCATGCTTAGACACCCACATTACACCTTGCATACTTGATGGTTGGCATTGGTGTTTCATGCCTTGTATGTTTGTTAGCTTGTATGCTCCTTTGCATTGGCATGATTGCATACTAGTTGACATGTCTAGGATTGCATCACATAAACATGCATGCTCTACCTCTTGACCAAGTCATGATAGAGGCTTAGCATCCTTGTGTGTTTGTTTGGTTTGCATGCATTTGAAATAGAAGTTGTACATTTGGTTCTTTGGGCCATCATGCATGGAAACGCGTGATTGGTGGCCCGAGAATCGAGGCACATGCCCTTTGAGTCACAAATATGATAAGGGGCATGATTGGTGCACACATTGTTGGAATTACATTGCCATGCAAGTTTTTGCCCTCTGCTGCTGTGAGTTGCAGGTTCTGCAGACATTCAGTGCCGGCCGGCAGTATTTAGTGCCGACCGGCAGTCTATTGATGGCCAATGGATGAATTTTGTGCCGGTGACTTCATGCTGATGCCGGTGGAAGTCCCACTCAGCCGATGATGTCCCTCAGTGTCCTGGGAGGCACTCCTGAGACTTTGGCAGTCTTCTGAGATGCAAAGCAGGGAAAACAGAGGCAATCTAAGCATGGCAGTGCAATTCCGAGCAAGTCCCGAGCGTACGTTGCATCCGGCCCTCATCTCGAGGCGGTTTACTGCTTTAATTAGATTAATTAATTTATTTGATTAATTTAGTTGGACTGTAATATTTTAATTAGTTTGCGTAGCTAATTAATCTGTATTATTCTTTTGGTCCCTCCGAGCGAGGGCGTATTTGTAATAAGTGTGGGTAAGTGGTGTGTATGTCTTCCAACCCCCATTTCTTTCTTCCCTTTTATTTACCTGCTCTTAATGGTTAGTATTAGGGCACGTTTATTTTAGCATACCTTATGCTATGCATGCGTGCATCCATACATTTGTTTACATGCACCGGGCTCGGTACATCATACAAACTGCATCGTACTTTCAATTCTAAATTGAATACGTGATAGTTGTAGCATTTCACATGCCATGTCTAGGATAGCTGAGCCTACTCTAAACTGCATCTTTGCATGTGTTGCATTAGCCACTTAACATGAACTAGGACATGTATGATTTGCTAACCAGTTCATTGTTTTGGCACGGAGTACGATGTAAGTATCTATACTTTAGCATCTCGCATGCGTGTGAATGTTAACATGACAGCATGTTTACCATGTGGCTAGTTGCTTATGTGATAAACTGTTTGAATGCCTGTGGGTGGAGGTTGGATTGCTTGAGTTGGAATAACTCATTGAAATCCGTATTTTAGCCTACTTGCGAGTAGCAAATTCCAAAGCATTTTCAAAGAAAACGGATATGCAATGCTTATTTCCAAATTAGGCAATCTAGTCTATACTTGTTTTGCTATGCGCATAACATAGTAATTCTAGGCTAATAATTGGGATAAGAACGCATAATATTTTCAAAATCGGATATCACGGTTAGTAGAGGCCGGTCTTCGGACCGGGCGAAAGGGGGTGCTCATAGCTGACCTTCCCCGATCGTACCCAAGCTCCCGAGCCAAGACCACTTTGGTGATGACGGACACGTGGCCTTCGGCACCGAGTCAGGGTTTCCTAAATTTCCCATTTTAAAATATTTAGGTGGCGACTTTGTATCTGGCAAAGCAGTCCATGTTTGGCACTACTTTTCAAAAAGCTGTTTTCTCAAACGATTTGCCAGAGTTGGACTCTTTGGTTCAGATTAAGAACCGCAACAAAACAAAAGGGAGTCCGAACTGTAGCGAGGTCCCCCGCAGGCTTGTTACAGTGAGGTTCTAACGGTTTGTGGTGCCTTTTTTGACCAACACTTTCATGGCTTAAGATAGGGTCATATAGAGTTGGGTAAAGGTCCTCTGGGATCAGGCAGAGTTGGTAAAGTTTGTGGAGCTGTATTGGCAAAGGGATTGATGGTCATGGTTGTGGTGGTGACAACGCTCACATCCGATGGCCGCGCAACTGTGCTACCACTGGTGGTAGCATTGGAACTACGCACAAAAGGCCTTTTTGCCTGCTCTTTCTAATCAGTAATCAGCTTTGTTTCATGGCGTCTTCAATCTGAACCCCCATCTCATGGAACTCGGTGAATGTGAACAGAAGTAGGATGATCATTTTCTGCAACAACTTCCCGTGCAGATTGTGGACTACCATCCTTATCTAATATTTCTCGGAAGGCCGTGTGGTCATTATTCCAGTTTTAGCCCTCCACCTCGTCACAAATTCTGAAAAGCCCTCATTCGGCTCTTGGCGTGTTGCCTCAGGATCACGAGTTGTGACCTCGATTTGTGTGTTATACGAGTACTGAGCAATAAAGACCTCGGCCATTTCTGCCCAATTCTGCTTCACAAAATCCCCCAACTTCGCATACCATATAGCTGTGAGTCCCGACATGGTCCGGCCAAAGAGATAGAGCTTCTGCAATCTAGTCAGGCCCATTAGTTGCAAAATGTCTAAAAACAGTGATAGATAAACCATACGATCTCCGGAGCCGTCGAATCGATCAATGTGTGGCATTTTGAACTGATTTGGCAATGTCACTACAGAGTCGGTATATATGTCTTCTATGTCGGGGATAGAATTAACACCTTGTTCTCTCTTGAATAGCTTCTCCAGCTTGTTGACCTTAAGCATAGTCGGGTCAACCTCAAACTCAAACGCAGCCTTGATTTGATACACAGGTGCTTTAGAGGCTTGTGGTGGGATCGGCTCTGCTGGATTGCCCTGATTCTTAGCATGGGCAGTGGCTCTAGGTGCTGGGATACCCATAAGAGGTACAAGGGATGTAGAAGCCGCTGCAGGCTATGGTTCTTGTTGTTGCAACCTGTTTATTACCTCAGCTTGACGGGCTGTGACCTCGGCTTGACGAGCAGCGTCTTACTGCAGGGTTTCAACTATTTACTGAAGATGATGGATTAATTCCTCCGTGCTGATTGGGGGATACTGTGTCATCAGAATAGGTAAGTGATCTCATACTAGACTAGAAGTAGAAGGTTGTCCCTGAGCCTAACTGGATGCAGGTGAATTGAGGGGTGATTGCTGTAGAAATCAGACCGGTGAATTCTGCCTGACTCTCCTTCATCTTGTAATCGGTGGGAGTGAAATAAACATGGGTAGTCCCCTAACAAGATCTCTGACTTTGCAAAGCCTTCTGACTCAGGTCCAGAGCACTTGGGGGATATACGAACTTTCTGAAGCTATGGTACTAAACTACCTAGCAAAAAGAAATAAAACAAAAAGAAAGCAGTAATCAGAAACCGCATAGCACCTTAGCTAATGATATTACCAACACAGATGTAATCAAAGTTGTAGGACTGCACTCAACACTGAAATCTGCCCCCAAAATGGATACCAAACTTGCAACTGATGCGCACATTCCTGTACACTGTAAAGTACATACAAGTTAAGTGAGAGCCAAAACGCCCCTATTAGAGGCTAAGGTTAATCTGTCATAGTTTTTTCAGGAACTAGGGTTCACTATCCAAACAAAGCGGTTTCACGTAAGCCTGCATTCGGGTAAATATCTGGTTCTAGTTTGGAACAGTCTTTATGGCTTTTCAATATGCAACTAGGCCGAATGCTCAAAAGGGTCCCTCAACAAGACTACCTAATATACCTTTCACACCAAACACCGAGAAGTGAAAGAAGGACCAAACGGTACAACGGTAGTCCAGATCCAAGGGTTGTGTTCCCATCATGGCAGAGTCCGTGACCGATCAGGCTTTTGGCAAGCTTTTAGGCAAGCCTCTGGCAAATCGTCCAGGAATAGCAGATGACAAACATAGTGACTTAAACGCACTAGTGAAAATGCAATGCAAAGAAACATATAAGTGTAGGTAACATTTCATACCATGAATTTCAAGTCATGTTCTCTAATTCCCCACCAGAGTCACTAAAAACTATAGCTCGACTTTTTCGTACCCCCTTTCGGAAGACAAATAAACCCTACAGTATCGGACTCCCGTGGTTTTGAATATGATTCCATAAGTGCAATGTGAAATAGATAAACACCAAAGAGTCTCAATTCGGAAAATCTTTTTTGGAAAATCAATTTTAAATCAAATTGCCAAAAATGGACTGCTTTGCCAGTTGCAGAGTCGCCACCCAAATATTTTTGAGAAACTTAGGAAGCCCATGACTCATGCTAAAGGCCACGTGTCTGTCATCACCAAGACTGTCTCGGCTCAGGAACTTAGGTACGAGAGGGGAAGGTCATGAATTGAGCACCCCCACTTGCCCGATCAAAGATTGACCTCTACTAATTCTGATATGAATCTTATCAACATTATAGGCTCTTGTTCCGATTATTAGCTAACTTACTATGTGATGCACATACAAGTATAAACTATTTTGCAAGAATTGGAACACTTGATTCATGTTTGTTTTAAAAATTGTTTCGAATATGTACCACTTGAAAAAGTGATCGCATATGAACGTTATTCAAATTATTCCAATTCAAGCAATTTAGTTGTCATACACAAGCATTCAAAACAGTTTATCATTTAAGCATTTAGCCTCATGGTAAGCATGCTAAATATGGCAACAACCGCATTCATGCAAGATGCTAAAGCGAGTAAAGACTCACCTAGTACTCCAAGCCAAAAAGAGATAAAGGAGTTAGAACAATGCATGATCCTAACTTATGCAATATGACTAATGCAACACATGTGATACGTAATCTAAATAGGCTCGGCTACTAATATGACATATTGAATCAATTTGATATCATGTGGTCTAAGCATATATTCAAAGAATATTTAAACTATCAATGCAAATTAGAATGATGAATAGAGCCTCAGTGCACGCAAAACAAATGAATTCAAGCATGAGTAATGCTAATCAAAACATGATGCCCTAAACTAACCAACGTAAGGTAGTAAGTAAAAAGGAGAAAGGCGTGAGGTTGGAAGACATACACATTATTACAACATTGCGCTTTCACGAAGGAGAGTCCGAATGAACTAATTAGCTAAACTAATTACCTAGTTATTACAACAACAAATAGACAAAATTAGGTAAGCTACTTAACAACAAATTAATTAACTATTCTAGCTTATTAAAATAATTACAACACGAGACGAATTACTATTCTAACTAATTAATTACATGGCCACTATTGTAATCACAACACTAATATATTAATAACAGGGATCCCGAGGATCAATGGAGGGCTCATGCATGAACGTGGTTTCCACTCGAAAAAGCCACTATTTCCGCTGCTGAATGCCTCTGTTGCACAGTAGAACACTTGCATTGATTTTCACCTCCAGACCAATTTTGTTTTGCTTTAAAAGAACACTACTTGATTTTGCACTGGTGGTCGGCAGAGGGCCTACCATCCACTGATGATGGCCTGCCGGCCACTGCTAATTGGGTTGTTCTACTGCAACAGAGAGTAAGTGGAGTAGAGACAGTGTATTCTCAAGGGTTTGTTTGCACAATTTGCCCCTCCTTGTCATGAACATCTCAAATGAGTAGTAAACTTGGTTTACAAACCATCAATGGATGCAATTTCATTGCATGATGGCCTATAAACCAAAGGGCACAAGTTGAATGAATGCATCAAAATAAGACTCGTAAAACCACCTCACTATCATGAAAGATCAAGGGACGTAGTTAATAATGAATCTTGACCCGTTTTCAACACTAACGAGTATGAAACGACTCAAGACTCAATGGTTCAATTAACATCCGATTGAACCCAAACAAGTTATTATCTTGCACCTTTTTTAGCCTCAATTTTATTACTTCATTTTAGATTAGCATCCATTCTTTAGTCAATTGAGTCCAAAGGTGAATTTAAGTCCTCTAATGGAAAGAGGACTCAAACCAAGAGTTGCTTTGCGCATGAAAGAGACATCATACTGTTGGTAATGAACCCCCAAAGGGATTAAACCATTAAGCATGACATCTCAATCTCATGCTTAAAAAAAAAGTAGTTTGAAACCACTTTCAAAGAAAAACAAAAGCCATAAAGAATGGAGGTTGCAGAGGTGATTAAGAGTGATTACAAGTATGGAAAGCCATAAATAAACACTATCAACTCAAATAAGATGGTGTCTAATGCCTAAAACTCTAAACTCATGAGGACAATTACACTACAAGCATGCAAAACAAAGCTCAAATGCAACAAACACTTAGAAACAGTCCTAAAACATGCTGGAATTAAGACAAAATAGCTGGAATAATAAGCTAAAACATGAAGCATGCTAGACTAGTAAGCAAAACACAAGGAGGGGAGGCTAACCCCTCCAATTTTGGACTTCAAAACATGATTTTAGCCAGTGAAATAACACAGAAAATCAGGGTTTAAAAGCTTAAAAAAGATAGTACAAAGGTAGGAAACACAAGGGTAAAGGCATTGAGAGCAAGGTATAAAGAAGGGTGAACCACCCCTCAACCTTTATTGGCCTCAAAACCCAAGTTTCAGTCCAAAAATACAGAGTTTTTATAGTCCAAAAACAATTGGACAATAGCAAGAAAAAGAGTAATTACAATAAGTAAAGAGACAAAGCTTTATACCTCTTGTAGAGGAGACCACTTTCAAGCAATAAAACAAGGCAACACTCCCTCAAGATCTTAAACAAAGCTCAAAGATACCTCTGCTCAAAGATGAAGAGGTTTGGTTAAGAGTGTATAGGCAAAGGTGAAGTGTGTATAGGCAAAGGTTAAGAAATTTGCAAGAGAGAGAGAGAGAGAGAGAGAGAGAGAGAGAGAATTGTAGAGAGAGAGGAAAAATTTTGCTCCAAAATTTTTCTAACCCCATGGCAAGAAAGGAGGTCTCCTATATATAGAGAACCAAGCAACTCCCTCAAAAACATCTACCCATACAAGTGGGAGCCGATGCAAGCATCTGTGCATACAACTAGCACAACTGTCACAAAATATCTACAAAACACATTGGTGGCCGGCTGGCCATCACTGGTGGCCAGCAAGCCAAATCAGTGACGGGCAACTAAAAGCAATGTCCGGTAGCCCATAGAAGCGGCTGGCAGGCCACCAAAGTTTGCAGGCTTGAAAATCCAAGGTTTTGGTCCAAAAACAAGGCAACAGGGATGTAGGGTTTAAAAGGTTCAAAGCTGTGGCATTCCACTGAGGACTTCGAGCACTTGACAAGCCTATATAGCCATCATTGGATGTGCAAGTGATGACGTCCAAGTCATAAGGGCCGTAAAAAATGAGGTGTCTACACCTGCCGAGTTCAGTGGAGGACTTGATCCGATGAAAGCCGATGATTGGCTATAACAAATCGTCAAATCCTTTGAGATCCTAGACATCCGCGTGGGTGAACTCTATGTAGCACTTGCGGCTTATCAATTGACGGGGAAAGCCAGTGTGGAAGTACGCTGAGAGCTGCATTAAGCACACATGGGAGGCATTCACTCATGCCTTTCATGAGAAGTTCCTCCTCCCACTGCAAGGGAGTGATTGAAGGGGCAACTCGAGGACTCAAAACAACTTGACACCCTTGTGGCCGAGTTTGAGGCTACATTCACTAGCCTAACCATTTGCAACTGAGCTTGTAGCGACAGAAGAACGATGATGCTTGGAGTTCGAGAAGACGTTGAGGTCCAAAATTTTAATGAAGGTAGTGGGCAACATGATTCGAGAGTATGATCGACTTGTAGAAGTTGTAGCTCATGTAGAAATTATCATAGAGGCATAAGAGTTGAGGCATAGACTTAAGAGGTCAAGGTATTTTGAATCTCGTGGTGATAAGGGATCTTCCAAGAAATCGAAGGGCTTATCTTCGTTTCAGTCAGTGCCCCAACAGGCTAGATCAGCAGCGTCTGTTTCAGTGAGGAACTCGAGAAGCACGGATCAGAGCCATGCTACTTGTTTCTGATGTGGCCAACAGGGCCACAAGGCTTTAGAGTACACCTAGGAAGTGGGACAACAACAGTAGTTGGCTCGTGCACAGAGCCAATCTCAAGGGAGAGATCAGGCACTAGTATGTTATCAATGCGGACAGTTAGGGCATGTGAAGAGGTTTTGCGCATAGTTAGCTGAAATGGCCAATGCTTCGAGGTCCCAACAATCGGAAGATTTCGAAGTGGACCAGGGTCAGAGACAACCACATCAGCTAGCTCAGTTAGGATAAACATCCAGAGCAGTGCACATGCCACTTCTGCACAATCGGTGCAGCAGGTCTGTATTTCGAGGAGTGATCGGGGTAAGCAAAGACACAAGGGACTAGTATACGCCATCACTACATCTGAACAATCATCTGGACCATCTGTTGTGAGAGGTACATACCTTGTCTTCAATAGTTGGGCCAATGTGTTGATAGATGCTGGGGAATCTCATTCATTTATATCATCTGCATTTGTATCTGTTCTTGCATTAGAAATTGATCAACTAGTCTTCGATTATGGTAGAGTCACAGGATGGGGGTAAGGTTGTTTTGAGCCGAGTATAACGTGATTGCGAGATTGCGGTCATCGATCATCGACTCTACTTTGATTTCATTATGTTAGACATATCGAGCTTTGATTTTATTATAGGCATGGACTGGCTGTCTTCCTACGATGCCACCATTCTTTGCTACCGTAGGATGGTCACCCTGTGTATATCAGATGGGGATTACTTCTACTTTCTAGGGGATAAGAATTATAGTTTAATACCGCATCGAGACGAACTTAGTCTCATTTTTGCAATTACACTAGCCGAGGAGGGTAGTATGGTTCGGGTTACACTTCCAAAAGTGGTTTACAAGTATCCAGATCTCTTTTCGGAAGACCTGATTGACTTATCACTTCACCCTGAGGTCGAATTTTCCATAGACTTAGTGCCAGGGATGGCACCCATCTTCATGTCACCTTATAGATTTACATCGGCCGAATTGCTTGTTTTAAAGGAGTAGTTGCAAGGATTGATAGACAAGGGCTTTATTTACCTTACCACTCGCCATAAGGAGCACTAGGTCTCTTTGCTAAGAAGAAGGATGGTTCTTTGTGGTTGTACATCGATTATCGCAAGTTGAATAGGGTGACAGTTAAGAATAAAGACTCGTTTCCTAGAATAGATGACCTTTTTGACCAACTTGAGTGTTCCCCTTGTTTCTCAAAGATTGACTTGAGGTCGGGTTATCATCTGTTGCATGTGAAGGAGGATGACACTTCGAAAATGGCCTTTCATACTCGATACAACCATTATGAATTTCTCGTCATGCCATTTGGTTTAACAAATGCCCCTGCAACTTTCATTGACTTGATGAATCGAATCTTCATAGAGTATGTCAACAAATTTGTGGTCATCTTTCTAAACAACATTTTTATCTACTCACCATTTAAAGAGGAGCATAAGGAGCACCTTTGCATTGTCCTCCATTTGCTTATGGAGAACCGATTATATGCTAGATATGAGAAGTGCAAATTCTGGCTTTCCAAGGTGAAGTTTTTGAGTCACGTTGTTTCCGAGGATGGGGTTGTTGTGGACTCCTCTAAGGCGGAGGCAGTATAGAAGTGGTAGCCACCTAAGAATGATTTTGAGATCCATAGTTTCTTAGGTCTTTCCAGTTGCTATAGACGTTCCATAATAGACTTCTCTACCCTAGCATCTCCATTGAATAGATTAACCAGAAAAGGGGTGAAGTTTGTTTGGAGTGACACATACGAGAGATCCTTTTACGAGTTAAAGACTAGATTGACTACCACACCAATCCTAATCATTTTGAATCGAAGTTTGGGTTACACCATCTATTGTGACACTTTTAGGAAAGGTTTGGGGCTTGTTTTGATGCAAGAGGGCAAGGTAGTGGCGTATGGCTAGGGATGTAATTGGTTCGGGACGATTGGTGTTTAAGTAAAATTTTACACCGAACCGATATGTCGGTTTTGTTATATTGAGAACCAATATAGACCGAGTCTTTTACTAAACTGCACCAAATCTCACCAATTCAAACGGTTCGGCTCGGTGCAGTTTTAGTTTACGACCTTTCAAATTTGAGTTACTTCTTAAATTTGTAATATGTTAAATAATGTATAAAAAATATTGAATTAGCCATTTGTACATTACTTCAATGTCCAATCCAACCATTCACAAAAATACAAACAAAAGAATTAAAAAATATTAAATGTTTAAGCTTTTACTGAAGTAGAATTTGAAACAATATATAATCTGAAAACCAAAGTCTTGATACCAAAGCAAAAACAAAGTTTAAAACCATCATCCCATAAGACTAATTCACAAGTCTATGAAGTACAGTTAAAACAAAGAATTCAGAATGACATAAACATATGATATAGCTATATAGGCATAGTAGTAGCAAAACTTAACTCAAGCACATATGAGTGGCAAACTAACAACACCACATTACCAATATCTATTGTCAAACCTGAAACATTTAAGGAAAAAAAAAAACAATTAATTGAATCAACTGAACTTTGTACTCAACCAACTTCATTATATATTTAATATATATGATGTTTAATATGCAAAACTTTGGATCATTTTCGGTTTAATTCGGTGCACAAGGTCTCTAAACCTACCACGTCCCAGATTTACAGAGTCCGACCCACGTGAATAAACCATCCAAAGAAAAAAAATAGATAACCCTCATGCAGATTATAGTATATTCACACAATACGTGTGTTTATCCGATTTCATACATTCCTAGATAGAACATGTAAGTCGAATGGATGTTCTATAATTAAAATATACACAGATGTTATAAATTAAATTGAACGCCCAGAGGCTTACATCATGTATAAAGGGTATAACCCTTACAAGAATGGCACACGACTAATAGACAACATGAAATGGCCCAAGGCCTACAAATAATAGAACCACCCTATACGGTTTCGAACACAACTTCACATCTTAGTCCACATCCACACATGTACACTTGAAAAATATTTTCAGATACGTAGGGTGAGCATAAAGCCCAGTAGAGAATATTTCAAAAACTAAAACATGTTTCACCAGCATAAATGACCATGATGCAATGCATATATACAATATGCCCAAATGCACCATTTGACTTCTCAACAAAATCATTTTTTCCAATTACCAAAACCTTATGTTTAATCAAAATGATTTCCAAGTTCGAAAATCTGTTTGATATAAAATCCCTTTCCAAAAAAATCAATCCAGGTATCTCAATACCAACCAGCAAATACATTGCTAAATCAAATGCGAATACATCGCTAAACAATACCAAATGCATTGCTAAAACCATTTCCAAACATCCTATTCCAAAACCAAAATGATAATAAATAAAATGAATAAATCTCCAAGATTGATGTTCATACGAGTAACTATACAAGTTGCAATGTCATTCTTACTGACACTAACTAGAAGGCTTGACACCTATCGCTCAGGATTAGGTCTTGCACCATGGATACACAGGCCAACTTAATTTGGCTTTAACACCCCCTCATAGTTTCACCATTTTATTTACCCTTTTCCAAAAGTACAATACATGCGATCCAAAATATTGTTTTCCAAAACAATGCAAATGGTCCAAAACATAATACGAGAATTTTGAAAACCTGTTTCCAAAACATACATTTCAACTTCCAAAATCCATTACATGATCCATGATATGAATGATTTTAATTTGCCTAAGCCACATGCAATTTCTAACACAAGGCAATGCTATCATCCACCAATAGCCAAAACAGTTATCTCTAATGCAATAACTAAAAGATAGCAATACAGACATATAATAAAATATCAAAAATAAAAAATAAAAAATAAAAAATAAAACACCTTTCTAGAACATTTTCGAAGGAGTATTTAATACTCGGTGTTTTCCAAAACCTCATCATACTTTTCCAACAAAATCCATTTTCCAAAACTCAACCCCATTTCTCAAAATCAACATCATTGAAGATTTTTCCACAAATTGGCGTTTTTCTCTTTTAGAAAATCATATGCAAGTTTGTATACCAAAAATAGATTAAATAGCAAAATCATAACCAACAGCCCCTAATTTGGACAAACCGTCAACCCACAAAATATACCCCAAAAGCAATCTAAGCACCACAAGATCTATATATCAAAATATGCAACAAATACACAAACGAACTCATATCAATTTAAGGAAATACCCTACCTCTTGAAGCGAAGAGGAGACAAGCCAAAAAAACCACCGATGACAAAAAAACAATCCGGTCAGATTAAATGGAAGCCCTTGCCGAGCTTTACAGTTTTTTCAAAGAGACAAGGATGAAGAAATCAATGGATCTAGGTGTATTTGTAGAGAGAAGGTGAGTTCTAGAGAGAAAGGCTCTAGATTTAAGGTTTTTAGAGTGTTTAGAGAGGAGAGAGATGAAAAAAGTGACTCAAAAAGTGACTTTTACGAGCTGATATACGCGCAGACCAATCGAGCGCAAGAATTGTCGCTCGATTAACTAGGTACAATAAGTCAAACCAGTCGAGAGAAGAAGTTTACCGCTCGAGAGAAGAATACAAACTGCCAGAAGTTTTGCAGATAGAAGACCACCGCTCAAGCTCAAGAAGTACCGCTCAAGGAAAGAATGCCAACTCCAGTATCTTTGCAAGCTTGGAAAAGCACTGAGAGTTCTCAAAGACCACTCGAGCGCAAGAAGTGTCACTTGAGCGAAGAAGCCAAAATTTGGGTAGAAACCATTTTCAAAAACTAGCTTCCGACCTGTTCCAAACGTAACCAAGACACTCCAATGACCCAACTCAATGAGGAACACGGAGAATAAGACATGAACAACTATATAAGACAATGAAACTCGGATCTAGAAGATAAAATTAGTCGAGTTTAAACCAAAACTGCTATAACCTCCGCCTTAAGAAATTTCATCCCCAAAATTAAAGAAACGCCAAAACCCAAAAGGCCACTCAACGACACCAAAGAGCACAACACTAACCCACGTTTAGATTCATTTTGGGATAAGTTTCGGATTCTCAGTTCCATACCTCGGGCCCCGAAGACACTCGAACACCAAAATACTAAGAACAAATACAGATGCCTCTTCGACCCACATAACTCAAAGTGGTCTGTGAGACAAGAAACAATGACCACCACAGCAACAACAACCACTCGAACTCAAAGGCGTCAACCACGTCTGAACCACCTACAACATCGAAATCACCACCAAGTGCTCAAACGCTTAGACACAGAGAGTAACAAAACTCCTCATATATAAAGCTCCCAGTTAACTCTCTCATAACTTGAGACATAAATAAAACATGATCAATCAACAATGTTTTGGCACATCAATGCCCACCAATTCTAAGTCCTTGCAAAAATAAACATACAGGTAACTAGCAACTCAAGCTGGGTCAAAACACAACTTCCCAATACAAGATATAAGATACCCCATTCAGGTTAAAGAAAATTTCTTATTTTCCCCGTTTGTCTCAAAATACTTTACTTTCCCAAAAAGGTGTCCAAACCACACCATCACAATCCAAATACATTTACAACCGTCCACAACAAAACTCAGAGATGTCTAAACTGTTTGTTTTTTTTTTTTTTTCCCCAAAAAACACAAGCGTTACTCAAAACACCAAAATGAATTTCATTTTTTTATTTTTTTTTGGATTTAGCCTTTTATTAAACCAAAAACTTATATTTCAAACCCAAAACCGTTTCAGTTCAAGAAAAGTATCCAAGGCCAAAACACTTAAAATAATCTTTTTTTTTTTGTTTTCTTGAAAATTATTCCTGAGCGTTCCTTTGGTGAACCACAACACAGTCACCCACAAAACCCATCACACCTATGGTGATGCCACAATACCAAAACAAAACTTCCACAGAGAGAATCTCTTGAAATTTTTGAAATACCAGCAACGCAATAACGTAAGTGAAAATTTTCACACCCACAATCACATAATGGCGCAAAAGCGTAGTAAAACCGTGACCCCCAAACCAATAACCACAAACTCAGAATGACTTTTCAACTATCCATACGGGACTTATATGCTACACCAAAACACCGTTCAATTACACAACCCTCAAATCCAACCTACTTCCGAGGTGACTATATGTTAACCAATCCATATACCAACCAATCAACTATCCAACACCACTATCCCCCATCATTCTCCCAACACCAACATACCACTTAACTTCACCTAATCTTAACATCAATACCAATATCTTGCCTGACCTCACCCACTCTGAAATGAAGTTCCATATACAACCTCTCATGTTCATTGAATCACTCTGGATTCCTCAAAGTTAAACCACGGTACTTTGATTCTCAATTTATCTATCATACCTATGCCTATGTGGCATGCACATCCTCACTTCACCCCACGTACATAAGGATCGATAAGGTCAAAAGAACTCTGATAGAGCGCACCAATCACTCTAGATAGTCTTACTACTTCACCCCGAGTCTTTCTCTAAATAGAAATTGCAACAAGAACTGTCCCAATACGAGAGATTCCACACACAATTACTAAACAACAAAAATACACACCAAGGTGACTCAACACTAATGAATACTAGACCACACTATCAATACATTAAACGCACTATAGCCACACCAAGGCAACCTCTTGGAATAGTCCAATAACCCATCCCTCTCGTCACATCATTTAACAACAATACACAAACCATATACTGTTACACACCACACAAGAAAAACTCCATTACTTATTGCATAACATCTCATCCTTAACCCCAAATGGGTTATCTCAGCCTTATATCCCTCATTCTGCCAATGGACTCATAATTTTGACCAAGTTCATAGCAACAAATTTCACATATTTATCCTCTCGCATCATGCCAACTCACAAAAGCCTACCACACTACAACGCCACCGTTACTACATAACAACCCAAACCGAACAACAAGCAAACACAACATCTCCATCCCTTAGTGACCGATAAAGTCAACCCCTTAATCCACATTCTATCCCGTCACCCAGTATACCAGTACAACCAAAATACTAATTCCCTTGGTCAAACTACTAGTTGCTAATACTTACCAAACAATTACCCTGAACCAAACCTTGACACGTACACACAACACTTACAAGCTTTTCAAACTTATACTATCATAATTCCATAGAAGAAAAAAAGAAGCTCTCAACTTCCTCCACCATCCGAGTCATAACTCTACATTCCCTACTATTCTCTCAACCAACCTAGAATACTACTCGAGCCAAAACAGGGCCCACCTCCAAAGACAATCACCTCCTCACCATCATTCCAAAACTCAACCAACAAACACAACACTACTCCTATCACTACAAGACACAACCCTCTTGCTTTTCTAAGAAACTTCCACCGTAATAAATTAAAACTTATACCTCTAACATAAACCGACATCAACCAAACCAACCGTACTGACCGGTATAACTTCACTCTCGCAATATTCTAACTAATCATAATAACCCTCAAATTACCCATCACAGTAAGGAAAACTCAAAATTACAACATATCCAACTCATCAAAATAAACAACCCACCATGTATACATACATCAACAAAAGTCATAACAGTTCAACGGTCCACACCATACCGATTACAAAACAAAACAACCACATTATAATTACAACCGTTTACCCTCCAGTTCATAAAACAGGATACTCAAAACTAACTGCCCAAAACAACTATCCCTCAGCCAACACCACCATCACATTCTTATCTTGATTGCCAAGACGGGTTATCCTCAACCCCGGAACACTCCCTGAACTACGATGCCAAGGAAAAGAGCTATAGACGTGACCCAGCTGGCCACACTTGAAACAAATACGCATCTCCCCACTTGGATAAAAGTTCGACCCTCCAAGTCTGGCCTAATCGGTTCTGGCATCGGTATCGCCCCTGCCCAGACAGATAAGGCTGAACCTGACTAGATTGTGGATTATCCAAAGAAGTCCCCCGTTGCGTACAAAAATTCCTTGTTTGGCCCAATTGATTACATTCGTAGCAAATAGGCGGTCCCTGAATACTTAACTGGTTCTAGTAGAAGTAGAAGACTGAGCCTGACTGGGTACAGGTGAAGTAAAAGCTGACTGCTGGACTGGTGAATTATGCCTAATCCTCCCCCGTCTAGTAACCGGTGGAAGTGAAGCAAACACTGGCTGTCCCCTAACAAGATCCTTGGATCTGTAAAGTCGCCTTACACGGGTCCAGAGTGCTTGGGGGGTAACAGAATCGTCCGAAGGAATGGTGAAAAACTACCTTGCAAAAAAGAAATAAAGCAAAAGAAAACAAAAATAAAAAACCGCACAGCACCTCGGCTCAGACACTAACAACATGCAGTTACAATCATAACCTGGAGAACTGTACTCAACATTGATTTCTGCCCAAAACTGATGCCCAAAATTGATACCCAAACTTGCAATTGATACATACATTCCTGTAGAGTTTCACTCTAAAAGTGAGAGCTAGAACACCCCTACGAGGGGGAAGGGTTAGGTCCTGTAGAAGTCTTGAGGGTTTCTTAGTTTGGCATTGAGAGTGTCCCTTGAAGAAGTATGACTTTTGCATCTCATGATGATGAGTCTAATGTTTATTTTAGCTACCTAGTATGCTAGGGTTTGTGATTAGTGAGTTTGTCATTGACCCTATCAGCCTTCTTCTACTTGATGTGAACTGTGTGATTGCCACATAGGCATAAATGTTATAGTGGGTAGATTTGGGAATAGGACTTGTACGGTTTGGTCTTGGGAAGTCTCGTTCAAACTCAACAAATGTGAGGGAGTGCTTGTTGAACCCCAAGTAAGGGTGAACTGGCTTGGGTAAATGTCGGTGTTTGGTGTCAAATGTAGAAAGTTCTTGAGTTGGCTGGTATTGGGGATTCGTTGACAAGGAACCATCTCAAGAATTCCTTCGGCTTGAGAAAAGGGTCGTAAGGTTGAGAAATGCCTTAGAATACCCTTGAGAGTGCGGAGTGATACTTCGTGTGCCGTGTGTGTGGGTGGAAAACCCCTCGAATTGGGATAATGTGGTTAAATTATGATTTTGTGAGTGCACTTGTGCCAATATGTGATTGATAAGTTGTGATGGTCATTGTAATGGGATGAGATTCCCAAAATCTCTGTAGTTGTTTGTGCTTTATCGCTTTATAGGCACAATGATTATTGTTATTATTATAAATTGCTATTGTAGAGGTATTATGATTGAGTTGTGGCATCACCGTAAGAGTGATAAGTAGTTTTGATTGACGGTTGAGACTCACTAGTTGTGTGTTGAGAGAAGGATGTGGAAATGAGTTTTCCTAGTATTGCGGCCTCGAATGGCATTGTCGGATTGGAAAATGTTTTGTTACAATTTCAAGTCCCTGACAACAAAGGTTACTAAACAATTGAACATGAATATGCCACTATGGAGTAATTCATGTAATTCTCAAGTTTAACTCTCTTGGAATCTAAAAATACTTGAACTTCATTAATACATATGATTTATAAAGAATTACATCCATAATTTATTTATAAAACATTGTACTAAATGATAAGATTAATTAATTCAAAGTTTCTACCATAAGCAATGGTATTAAATCACAAAGACATTTTTATAATTTATTTTTTGGAATTGACTTTTTTTGACTAATTTTTGGTCTTTGGTAAAAAGAAAATTACACTTTTCAGTTTTTTTAACTAGATGGATCATAAAATTAAATAAAATAAACAAATTAGAAAAAAATTCTACTAAAGTCCAAAAACAAAAATTAGAAAAAAATAGCTGGATATTTTTACCTTTTGAATCCTTTTTCACTAGATGGGCTTGGAAAGAATTTTGATACAATTTAAAAAATATATATATTTTAGGTGCATGCCAAATCACTTAGGAAAATAAAAAGCAATATTGTTAAAATATACTGATATAAACATGAGATAACTGTTATTAACAATCTATCGTGTGATACGGTAAATTAAGTTGATGAAAACTTGCATATGCAATCACATTTCTCTAATTTCATTCAACATATTATAAATTAAACCAAAATTAAGTGTTGTGTCTTAATTAAGTAGGATCAACTACATGAATATTTTTTTTGCTATTTTATTTTATCAATAGTTATATATTCAGTTAAATTAAATAAAACTTAGATTTTTTTCCTCCTCTAACATCTCCATTTATAGTGATTGTATCACTCTTTCTTACCATTATATTAGTTGATCTTTATCATATATGACCAAGTCATCTTAATATATTCTCTCAATTTATTTCAATAGGTGCTATTCTATGAATATATTCATTTTTAATTTTGTCTTTTAAATTCTTATTGTACATCCATAATTCTGTAATTGAAATAAAACCAAATTACAAATAATGTCCCCACAAATGGGTAAATCTTATCTTCAATAGGAACTTCTTGTGGTTCTTCTTCAAGTACTGCTTGTTTTAATTTCAAAATTGTAGGACCAATAATGCTTAAAGACTTTCGCCACTAGTTGAAATGGACTTGAAGGCCACATCAATTGAGATTAATAACAATTTGTAAATTCCAGCACATATATAATAAATGTATGAAAAATAATGGAAATTGACTCTTTAACCATATATAATTGTTTACCACAAATGTTTATTTTACCATGCGTCTAGGGTAATGAATTTATCTAATATGAAGTGTTGACTCTATTGTCATATTTATAAAAAAAAATTTATGTGATAGTGTTAAAATTATGAATTTTTAGAAAGATTTACAAGGAAAAATAAATAATAAAATAATAAAAGAAAAAATAATAAATAAATTTAGCAAGGAAGAATAAATAATAAATTAATGAAATATAAATCTTTCTTTCACTTTTTCTTTTCTTTTCCTTCTTCTAGCAAATCTCTCTTTTTCAATGAAATACAGTTGTCTAATACAAAAACTTGACTTTAGTTATCTTATTTACCATTCGTTTTCTCATTTTAAGGCATTATGGTGGTGTTAAAATTATGAATTTTAAGAGGGATTCTCCAAAGAAGAACAAGCAATAGAAGAAAAAAATAGTAAAGGAAATATAATTTTTTTTTTTTACTCTTTTTCTTTTTTCTCTTGCAAATTTTTCTTTCCTTTTTTATTTTTTATTTTTTTTAAATTCAATTTTATGGCAAAAAGGGAAGGAATCTCAACGAAAATGCACTTTTCCAATATGAAGACTTCACTTAAGTTATCTTATTTGCTATTTGTTTTTACATGTGATAGGCACTGTGTTGTTATTAAAATTTTGAATTTTAAACGTGATTTATAATAAAAAATAACGAATAATAAAAAGTAAATGAAAGATATATATATATTTTCACTTAAGCATGTAATTGTTTATGACAAATGTTTCCTTTACCATGCATAAAAGGGAATGACTTTTTTCTTCTTTTCTTATATATATATATATATATATATTTGAAAGAGGTGAAGAAATCTTAATGAAATACACTTGTCCAATACGAATACTTAACTTTAGTTGTCCTATTTAAAATTCATTTTCTCATGTGACAGGTACTGTTTGTGGTGTTAAAATTATGAATTTTAAGAGAGATTTCGCAGAGAATAATAAATAATAAAAGAAAAACATATTATATGAAATATTTTATTTTTTTTCACTTTTTTCTTTTACTTTTCCTTTTTCTCTAAACAAATTTTTCTTTTCCTTTTTTCATGGGAAAAAGGGCAGGAATGTTGATGAAATGCACTTGTCCAATATAAGAACTTGACTTTAGTTGCCTTATTTAGGATTCATTTTCTCATATGACATACACTGTAATAGGGCTAAAATTATGATTTTTAAGAAAGATTTGCATGGAAAGATAAATAATAAATGCTACCAAATAATTGTCTATGTCTACGTAGATATGGATGGATATACATAAAATGGACAAATGTTTTTGAGGCCAACCAAACATTCAATCACTTCTCAATCTTAATCTGCTATGCTTAGAGGGCAAGAAAATAGTAACTAAATGCTCAAATTGAAGTCACTGTCGTGATTATTCAAACCTGATCGATACTCATGTGGTTCAGTGAGATTCAATTGGCACTATTATTATTTATCTTGGTGGTTAATTTTGTGCATTTGACTCTCATGATGGAAGACATTGTAATTAGTTGTTAAATTTGTCACACACTTCTAGATATACACACTTCTAGATATATATTGTTGAATTTTCTTATATAATTTGAATCTGTACATCACATTTATCTTTATAGGTAAAATTCTAACCATAAATCTTGGGCAGTTAGCTTTTCTTGTGCAAATTATTTCTTACCCATTGAAAAAAATGTAATTATTAAAATTTAAAAACTTCAACGTATGGCCTAATCCCACAACATTTAGATTTATATATTATTTAAGCATCTTGCAAACAATAATTTGATGTATTTACTTTCAGTACTTGTAAGGGCACAAATCTATTCAAACATAGATACGTTAAATAATAATAATAATAATAATAATAATAATAATAATAATAATAATAATAATAATAATAATAATAATAATAAAAATAAATAAATAAATAAATAAATAATTCGAAACCAATGGACTTAAACCGATGGAATGGAATTAAAAAAAAAATTAATTTAAAACAGAATTACTTAATCTATTTAACAAAGTTTCTAAAATTTGATATTGCAAAAAAACTATATTTCAAATATTAGAAACATATTAACCAACAACTAAAACACTAGGGAAATAGAATTTAGGACATACATCATATTTATATTACAACAATGTTAGGTAGCTCAAAATTTTGTTCTTCATTTTGCTCTTCCCCATAAATTGGTGGCAAAACTTGGATGATAATACTTGAAAGTTCATTTTATTAATTTTCACATAACTTATTTTTCATTTTCCAAATAAAAATTTAAAGTTAAAAAATTTATTAAATCTATCAAAACTTAATTTATGTCTGATCTTAACAAATCATAAATTGAATCCAAGCAAAAACATTGAAATTTAATTATAACTTTTTTAGTTAAAAATTAATATGTAAACAAGAAAAAAATTATTTGATTAAAGCATATTATTTATTGAAAAAATTAAATCATATGAACAATTATAAATAATTAAGTAGGTAACTTCATCTTAAACTTAACAATTTATTTAGCCTTAAGTTTAGCCCAAATAATTGGGAATATAAGGAACATATTAACAAATAAATACATGATTTATCTAGGGTTACAAATTCCGGAAACGTCACTAATGAGTTATTTGGCCAATAACCAAGTAAGACCCTAAGAAGATTGGAGGAATCAATATAGCCTCCTTTCAAAGTCCAACCACCTTAGATAGCAAAGCTACCTTTTTGACAAATTTTAACAAGGTATTAACACAAAGCCCACATAAGTCGACGAGAAAATTAAGGATAAGTAATACAAAAGATATATATATATATATATATATAAGCAAAATAATAATTAGAAAATCATGTCTTAAATACAACAGGAGATTTATCACTTACAATCTCAAAATATGTTTACAAAACTCATTTCTAATTCTCCTAGGGTAGCCATACGTTCTCAAATGCTTCAGCTTCACCTTCAAGCGACTAATAGTCTTCAATACCTGGCATGAAACATAGACACACCCCGTCCCTTTCTTCCAATCCAATACCCAATAATGGCATGATCATAATATGTACTGGAAGTAATAACCAAGCAGAGTTTATAATAAATTTTAGTTCTCTGGAATAAAGGTCAATCAAGTTAGTCCTAGGCAACTCCTCGTAAATTGTCATTCCTACCCAACCACTAATACTAGCCATGGGAAATTATGACTCCTCCTTGATTAAACAAATTCCAATGCATCACTTACCGCATAACCACCAGTGCATCTCTTACCGCACAATTACCAATGATGCCCACAAACCTAGGTTACATACCCAGGCGGTGACATCATAGTCTGCCCTAGAGGAATGGCCTTCCAGAGATACTCTCCCTGTGTGAGACCCCCACTGCCACTCTTATACCTCCCAATTCCATTAAGCAGCCAGAATATCTCCCGTGCCACGTTAGGGTTCACAGACACACTTGCGCAATACTTAACCCCTGAATGGGAACATATCCCACCAATCAATACTTGAAATCAACATGTCATTATCTCATAAATTTATCGTAGTGATTGATACCCAATACCACCCATATTAAGTTTCCCATTATATTAGGTGTATTATGTTAAATTGAGAACAACAATCGAAATAACAATTACTATACAAGTATAGGAATTTTAGGACAAAAATATAAAGAGATGCAACCAAAACATACATAGATGTCATACAAAAGCTTGAACAAACAATAAGAGACACATCCAAACAATTAAAAGTATGAAACTATTAAAATCTACACATTCCATATTTGATTACTTTAAAGATAACTATCAAAATGGCATTTTTAGATTTCTTTTTTTTCCCGAACTTCGCTTCTTGAGGGTTTGTAGAGAATTTTGTCTAGTTTCAAAATCAATTTACGGACTGGGATAGCTTTTCTGAACTTTTAGTTATTAAGGAAATAATCCAGATTTGTCCAAATTCATCGACCGTTACCAAAATAGGATTTTCTCTTAAACCGCTCACTCTTTTTTGATAATTTTTTTACATGAAAGCTAACACATAAAAGAAGGTTTTCACAAATAATAATAATAAAATACAAAATACAAAATACACAAAAACAAAAAAATAAATTAGATTTAGGAAAAAAAATTTCATTTTTTTAGAATTTTTTAAGTGAACACAAAACTTGAAATAAGGGAAAAAGTAAGAAAAAAAAAAAGGTAACCATGGATAATTTTTAGAGACTCGGGTTAAAACCCGACCCTTTTGTATTCTTTGGACCGATATCCGATGGCCATGGCTATTGTTTATACTCCTTGTTGTCCTGTTGTAGTGTGTGATTGGTTGTTTGGAGTTGTCAGTTGTGTTTTGAACAGGTTAGGAGTTAGTTTTTTTCAAAAGAGTTTATGCCTGTTTCTGTTCAGGTTTGTTTGAGCAATCTTTCATTTGCCCAATTGGTCTTTGGTTCCTTCCAGTATCTGTGTTTATAGTCTAAACTTCTGGGAGAGTGGTGTTCTTCACTCGAGCCATAAGTTGGTCACTCGAGCGATTTTCTGTGTCTGATGCTCAAACGGTCTTTCTTTTGCTCGAGCGGTCTCTTGCAGGTCTGAACTACTGGGAGGGGGTCATTGTGCACTCGAGTCTTGAGTTGGTTGCTCGATCGGTTCTTTGTGTTTGACGCTCAAGCAGTGTTTTGTTCGCTTGAGTGGTTCGTGCGTATATCAGTACGGAAAAAAGATCTTCTTTGTCACTTTTTGATCTCTCTCTCTCTAAAAGTTAACTTTACCAAATTTCTTCACTCTCTCTCTCTCTCTCTCTCTCTCTCTCTCTCTCTCTAGTTCTTATTTAAACACCTTCATACACTCAAATCCATTGTTCTTGCCGCCATAAACATTTTAACCGGAGAGGTTTTCATTTTTGGTTTCGCTAAAGGTGTCGTCTTGTTCTTCTCTCCGTCTACTCTTGAGGTAGGGATTTCTTCAACCTCTATTTATAATTCTTAGCTTCATTATGTGTCCCTTGAAAAGTGTAGTGATTTGGGAGTAGTGGGTTTGATTTAAGATTTGATTTAGGGTTTGGTTTTCAAAATTTAAAAGAGGGATTTTCAAATGGTTTCATGAGAAATGTTGTGGAAATTAGTATGTTGTTAAGTTGTGTTGAAATATTGAAATTTCTCCTTTAAATGTGTTTTTGAAAGTAAAAGATGTTTTGTTGGAAATCATTGGTTTTGACTTAAGAATAAAGGGAAAGATGTTGCGTTTTTTTGAGCAGATAAAATGAATGTATCTGTTGATGATGAAAGTGGAGTTGGATATGTATTATCAATCCTATATTGAGATTATGAAATTATGGTTTGTTGGAGATTTATCTTTTGTATAGAGATATCTATTTTGGGCTATCGGTGGAGGATAGCTTTGATTGTTATAAAAATCGCATGAGGATCAGGTTAATTAAAACCAACTACTCATACATCTTGCATTGAACGATGTTTCATATCTACACATTAAAAAAGTGTTGTTTTGGGAAAAAAAAGGGTGAATACCTTGGTGAATCTAGTTAGGGGGTGTGGTTGTGGTATTGTTTATGTTGGCCTATGTGTCCTTGGTGAAAGTCCAAAAACCCGTGTGATTAGGTGCCAATCCTTCCGACTAGTACTAGTGAAATGGCCTTGATAGTGCTTGTATAGCCTACTGGCAGACATGTACCTAGAGATTTCTAATGTTGTGTATTCACTACCCTATTTTCTAATTTAAAAACTATTGTTTTACGAATTGATTTATAATCATGGCATTGCATTGTTTTGAAAGAGAAAGTGTAATGTTTTGGTAAATAGCATGCATATGCATTCATCGTATGACTTTGTTAAGTATCATACAATGTCTTCAAGTATTCTCTACTAGGCCTTAGCTTACCCTATGTGGAAATCAACTTCCAAGTGTTGGTGGTATGCTTGCACCAAGAACTTAGCTTGGGAGGATCGTGGAGCTGAAGGCTTATTTTGTTTTTCTTTTATTGTAAATATCTTTTGTACAAGCGTCAAGCTTTTTACTTATTTTGGGCTTCACCCACTTTTGCTGTAACCAAGCATCATTTTGGAAATATGTAGCCATTAGGGCACAAACTTATCTGTATGTCCTTTTGTTTCAAGTTATTCATACATGCCATATGCTATAGATTTAGGATCTTGGATTTATGAATGTATACATGCATGTGACATCTTTTGTGTTGTTAAAGAGAATCAATGAAAGGTTAATATTTTGTAAGCTTCTTCCTTTGCATTGTATTGCATGAGGTGTGGTTAGTTGTTATGATTTTGGGGCGTTATAACTTGATATCAGAGCTTACTGGATTTGAATACTTTGGGCTTGTGGGAAATGGTTATTACACAATGGGTTTGTCTCGCTAGATAACAATAGAGGTATACCTGGTATGCTATGTGATAATATGTTTATGTGATTAAGTAAGTATGTAATTTAGTTTCTAAGATATTGGTTGTGTCTATGAATTCTTATAAGTCGTGTTAGAAGAGCACTTGATCACTGCTTATTCTAATAAGAACTCTAGTAATGTCACGGAACGGTCATTCTCTAGAAAATAAATTCATTTGTGAGTATGTGATTTGGTACTTACGTGGAGCGAAATTTTGTGTAGTCCATTGTCTTAGGACATGTCTGAATTAGTTATGGCACATTGTGAATGTGCTAAATTTGTGTTACCTTTATTAGTATGTCAAGACACGGATGTGGTGATGGTAGGTGTGGTAGACCTAGGCAGTAGAAAGTGCCGATTTCGAATGAAATTCTGGCACAGGAGGTGTGACGACCCAGAAATTTCTCCCTCCGCTCGAGCGGAGGAGTGGCCGCTCGAGCGGACTTGTGAGACTCCCAGTATTTTTGCAGGCTGCTCGAGATTCTGAGGGTTGTAGATTTCCGCTCGAGCGTAGAAATGGACGCTCGAGCGGATGGCTTTGTTTGTCTGAGCGCTCGAGCGCAAGGTGGGGCGCTCGAGCGGGTCGCCTAGTTCAGCTTGAATTTTGAGGCACGTGGGTTCGTCTGAGGCATTATTTTTTTTATAAGGTATTTGGAACCTCCTTATTTTATTCTGGGTATTGATTGTGGTGGTAATATGATGGTAGAGTAAGATTTGATCCAAAACTTTAGTTTGAATAATTTGTTTGTGACCAACCGTCACTCATTTGCCCTTTTCTTTTTCCACACTTTGAGTTTGGATGTGATGTTCGAATCGTTGGAAAGCTTATTTCCGGGGCTTCAATTTGGGCACAAGAACGACCTAAAACGGAGTCCGGATGGGAGAGTTACGCATGTTTGAAGTTTCGGGATCTGTGCTGAAAACAGGTCCGCTCGAGCGGGAATTTCTCCGCTCGAGCGGGAATTACGGGACAGCAGCTTTAAACACGAATTTTTGGATCATTTCTTCCATTTTCCTTTTCCCTTCTTCTCTTCTCTCCCTAGGTCCGAAAACCCTAGGGTTTTGATCCCCAAATACTTCCATTTCCCTTAGGTTTGAGCAAGACCTTCCACCAAGAAGTGAAGAAGACAAGAAGACGAACAACTTCAACCGATTGGAATTTCGAGATTTGGGGATTCGTCTCAAAGCTTTGCCCCTTGCTTGATTCTTGAGGTAGGGACCCTTATTCTTTTACAATACTTGAATTCATGGATGGATTGTGGTATTTTGAGTATATAAATGCAAAATTTATGGTTTTGAACATTTGGTGTCAAACTTGAGATTTGGGGTTTTATGGTTTGTGATGTTGGGAGTTAAATTGATGAGTTTAAATGATGGATTGTGAATCCTAGGTGTAGAATCATTGGGAAAATTGGAATTAAAAGTGGTGATTTAAGAAGTTTGAATTTTTGCTAAAGATCCTCATTATTCTTGAAACCCTAGATTAATTGGTGATGATAAATATTGAGGTTGCCCAAATTAAACATAGAATCATGGAATTGGTGGGTTGAATTATACGTGTACAAGTTTAATTGGATTTCTGAGATGTTTCGAAATTATGTTTAAATTTAGCGAATGAACTTTGTTATAAATGTGGAATTCATGTAATAAAGTAAAGGAAAAATTAGGGAAATAATTTAGTAAGGATCTGGATGACATGAACTCAATTGTGGGGTGTTGAAATGGGATTCTAGTTTGAATTATGATGAAGTGCAAAGTGATGTGTAATTGGAATAAAGAGAATTAATTAAGAACGAAATAAGTTTATGTGATTCAATTTCTTTGTGTATTACAAATTGTGTAGGGACGACTACAGGGGCAGACCAAGCAGCCAAACACTGTGAGTAATAGTACTTCACATGTACATTCTTTTCCGTTAATAATCATTGTTAATAATATTCTGTTATCCGCAGCAATATGGTAACACTTGGTGTAATCTATGTGAACATGGAAAGAATTGGCTTAATTTTGTATTCCGATTACGGTTCAGGATCATTGGTAATGTGATATGAGCATGCATAATAAATGTATGTGAATTATTGAGATTGTTCAGCATTACTAACGTTCTGTTATCTGTAAAATACTTCTTTTGATTGGTAGTGAACAAGAGAAGCAATAATGCTCGTGTATTCCGACTTATTCTATTTTGTTAATAACGGATCAAGAGTGGTACGAGGTAAATGATAACGTCCTTATCAAGGAGTATTATTAAAATTCTGATATACATGAGACGATTATGACTAATTGTAATAGACCATGAGATGATTTGGGTATATCGTGGCTGTTGGTACCAACTTTATTGTGGTCTTCGGACCTACCTGCTGTGGTCTTCGGACTTACCTGCTGTGGTCGTCGGACCTACCTGTTGTGGTCTTCGGACCTACCTGCTGTGGTCTTCGGACCTACCTGCTGTGGTCTTCGGACCTACCTGTTGTGGTCTTCGGACCTACCTGTTGTGGTCTTCGGGCCTACCTGATCTGAATATGAAAATGATTACGCTTATGCGTTCTGTTATTGTTATTTTGGGCATATGGCCATTCTGTATCTTCTGTACATACTGGGCTTAAGGCTGCTCTATTATGAAAACTAGAACTATGATTGTTTGAGATATGTTTACTGAATGTAGTTAATTATATACTGCTGCAGTTATATATATACTTTACTGTTGAATTGAACATTATAAGATTTACGTACTATTATTCACTGAGCTTGACTCACTTTCTTCTATGTCTGTTTCTGTAGGCACTCAACCAGGAGGTCAACCTTAACCTGTGGTTCCCGTTACCAGTTGTCAAGCCTTGAGTATCTAAGCTCTTAGGTGTCGACCGTGCAATTATGGAGTTTTGTTAAGTTTTAATTTGTACTATAGATGTCTATTATGATGTTTCATGTGTATGTAATGTAGATGTATTTGTACATAGTTATCTTCACTTACACGTCACTGTATATTTATCTGTATTACGCTTTGTCTGCGGTCCTGGCATAGTAGTGATAGCTCAATGGATATTATTTTTTTACGCTATTATAGGTTATTGAATGCTTCCGTTCAGGCCCCATAGGTTATCTACATCAGGTTTTGCGTCCGTTTCTGTAATGGTCATGCCCAAACTTTTAGGGGCGAGTTTGGGGTGTGACAAGTGGTATCAGAGCACGAGTTGCTATCTCACACACGGATCCATTGAGCTGTAGGATGTCTAGAAAAGACTTAGGCCTCATGCATGACATCCTTATTGCATGTAAAGAGACTGATAGCAACGGTAAAAGTAATATGTTCACGTTAACGATTATGAATCATGTCTATTGTGCATTCCTTGTGTATATATTGTGATTGATTGTTGTGTAGAGTATGACGGAAATAAGGATAGAGGATTGTCTCGGATTGGTTAGACAAATGAAAAAGGGACATGAGTGGTAAGTTCTGAATCCTTATGCTTTGCCAAGGATGACTCAGGTTTGTTGTAAAGTAAGTATTCCGTGCCTATTAGTAATATTTTGATTACGTGAGATGATTATGGCCATTTGAAAGGACTCATGAGATGACCTATATATCCTGTTGTATGATGTTATTTATATGAATTTGAGGCTATTCCGTTCTGATTCCGTTTATGTAATATGTTCTGTAAGTAGTTCCATTTACGACATGACATGTTATAGTATACAACGTTGATGTAAAACTTATTGATTTCTGGTATGGAACAAAGTGCTACACTTCGGTGGGAGCCACCTCTTGAGTCCATACATTCTGTGTAACATTCTGGGCCAAGGGCCATTCTGTGTACCATTCTGTCTGGGCCGGGGGCCATTATGTAACATTCTGTCTGGTAACATTCTGTCTGGGCCGGGGGCCATTATGTAACATTCTGTTTGGGCAGGGGGCCATTCTGTATCATTCTGTTATTTCTGTTATTACTGTTATGTCTGTTATTTCTATTATTTCTGCTATTACTGTTATGTCTGTTATTTCTGTTATCCCTGCCATTTCTGATATTACTGGACCCATGGTCGTTCTGCATCTATAGGCCTTTCTGTGTAACATTTATTTAGATGAATTGTTTGAACACTAAGCATGGAATACTGCTAATGACTGTTAATGATATTCTGTTTCTGTCAGTTATGTTGTGGACATTCATATTAATTGGAATCTAATGGATATGAAATGGTGAAAAGATATACGTACACATTTGTACGTTTTGGGTCGAAAGACTGTTCTGATAATTCTGGGCCATCAGGCCGTTCTGTAAACCTTGTAAAACGAGGTCAAAGGCCATTCTGGGAATAAACTAATCCTAAATAAATGATGAATTTCGTTTTTACGAATGTCCTGCTATTATGTATTATGCTTATTATGATATATTTTTGCCTTCCTTGTCATGGTACTATTTAGACCAATGAGGTGAAAAGTAATTGTAATATGTACTTTGATAAGTTGTGTTTTTGACATGAGATTCAGAGAACATGTTAGGTCATAAATCAAGGAATGATGTTCCATATATGTAAAGGTAATCATGGCATTTGTAGTACAAGGCCCTTACCCGGGGGTAATGCTACCGTGGTTTAAATATGTTATACGATATGTTTTGTCACCGACGGTCTTGTACGGGTGGGTTATGATCAAGCATAAACTCTGCTTCCTGTTTCCGATTCAAGTATAGCTAAGAATATGTATGAATATGCTTCTATTTATTCGTTCTGTTATGCTATGCTATAACATTGATAGTGTCAAATGAGTGTAGTTCATGTGTAATCGGGATTGGTTTATAGACTTTGTGAACTATGATACATGAGATTTGTACAAAAAAAAAAAAAAGGGGCCAAACTGATTTGTGCTAGTAAAGGAAAATGTTATACCCTACGATTATGATTGAGTAATTAAGTAAGATTTTGAATTCAATTTCTGGCCTTGTTTAATAGCTGTAATTATTGTTCAGATTTGAACTTATAACGGCATGATCAGGTGTCTACAATGGGGATTTTCTTCCCATCGTTCAGATTTTGTCGAGAATTAGAGAATATGATTTACATCTATATAATGATATAATTTTGATATGTTTTCGTAAATGAAAGGTATGGTACCTCTTAGGCAGAACCTTATTTGGTAGGTCCTAAGATCTGATACAATGATGTATGGTCATCTACCGCCGAGTAAATTACATATGAACTGTTGCAGTTAGACTGACCTAGTTAGAGACTTAGTGGAGAGTACTTTCATTATGATTAAACTTAAGGCATGCTGTGGAAATTTATTTCGAATAAGTGAATAAGAAATTGGAAACCTTAAAGGTTTAATTATCTGAAATTAATTATGAATCTGAGACCAGCATAACTTTTATGTAATCTTACGTATGTTTACGAGATGTTAATTTCGGAATGAGTAAACGATTGGATTTTGTCCTATATGTTTTTATGTATGACCATTTATATATACGTTTAAGTCTTCTTACGCATAGAAAGAGAAGGATTGAACAAAAGAGCATAGATCTTCAAGGAAATAAAGAGTTGGTGATGCCGTTAATGGAAGTGCAAGTGAAAATTTTGGTGTTGGACCATACAATGTGCATTGTCTTTGGAATTGAGTTTTGAGCATGCACTAGACGTGGTGTACTTAGTTGTTAATTGAAAAGTTGTTATGGGCTTTGGGATTATAAATGGATAGTGTTGCTCCTTTCCCGTTGAAACTTTGATGCGGGTATATCGATCGCAAAAATTTGTGATCCTTTCCTATCCCAAGTATAGATCGAGTTTTGGACATTGCAGAGTGTGTTTCTGTTTATGTTTGACCTATTTTCTATTTGGTTTTCTCAAATTTCGAGGACGAAATTTTTTTTAAGGAGGGAAGGATGTGACGACCCAGAAATTTCTCCCTCCGCTCGAGCGGAGGAGTGGCCGCTCGAGCGGACTTGTGAGACTCCCAGTATTTTTGCAGGCTGCTCGAGATTCTGAGGGTTGTAGATTTCCGCTCGAGCGTAGAAATGGACGCTCGAGCGGATGGCTTTGTTTGTCTGAGCGCTCGAGCGCAAGGTGGGGCGCTCGAGCGGGTCGCCTAGTTCAGCTTGAATTTTGAGGCACGTGGGTTCGTCTGAGGCATTATTTTTTTTATAAGGTATTTGGAACCTCCTTATTTTATTCTGGGGTATTGATTGTGGTGGTAATATGATGGTAGAGTAAGATTTGATCCAAAACTTTAGTTTGAATAATTTGTTTGTGACCAACCGTCACTCATTTGCCCTTTTCTTTTTCCACACTTTGAGTTTGGATGTGAGGTTCGAATCGTTGGAAAGCTTATTTCCGGGGCTTCAATTTGGGCACAAGAACGACCTAAAACGGAGTCCGGATGGGAGAGTTACGCATGTTTGAAGTTTCGGGATCTGTGCTGAAAAGGTCCGCTCGAGGTCCGCTCGAGCGGGAATTTCTCCGCTCGAGCGGGAATTACGGGACAGCAGCTTTAAACACGAATTTTTGGATCATTTCTTCCATTTTCCTTTTCCCTTCTTCTCTTCTCTCCCTAGGTCCGAAAACCCTAGGGTTTTGATCCCCAAATACTTCCATTTCCCTTAGGTTTGAGCAAGACCTTCCACCAAGAAGTGAAGAAGACAAGAAGACGAACAACTTCAACCGATTGGAATTTCGAGATTTGGGGGATTCGTCTCAAAGCTTTGCCCCTTGCTTGATTCTTGAGGTAGGGACCCTTATTCTTTTACAATACTTGAATTCATGGATGGATTGTGGTATTTTGAGTATATAAATGCAAAATTTATGGTTTTGAACATTTGGTGTCAAACTTGAGATTTGGGGTTTTATGGTTTGTGATGTTGGGAGTTAAATTGATGAGTTTAAATGATGGATTGTGAATCCTAGGTGTAGAATCATTGGGAAAATTGGAATTAAAAGTGGTGATTTAAGAAGTTTGAATTTTTGCTAAAGATCCTCATTATTCTTGAAACCCTAGATTAATTGGTGATGATAAATACTGAGGTTGCCCAAATTAAACATAGAATCATGGAATTGGTGGGTTGAATTATACGTGTACAAGTTTAATTGGATTTCTGAGATGTTTCGAAATTATGTTTAAATTTAGCGAATGAACTTTGTTATAAATGTGGAATTCATGTAATAAAGTAAAGGAAAAATTAGGGAAATAATTTAGTAAGGATCTGGATGACATGAACTCAATTGTGGGGTGTTGAAATGGGATTCTAGTTTGAATTATGATGAAGTGCAAAGTGATGTGTAATTGGAATAAAGAGAATTAATTAAGAACGAAATAAGTTTATGTGATTCAATTCTTTGTGTGTTACAAATTGTGTAGGGACAACTACAGGGGCAGACCAAGCAGCCAAACACTGTGAGTAATAGTACTTCACATGTACATTCTTTTCCGTTAATAATCATTGTTAATAATATTCTGTTATCCGCAGCAATATGGTAACACTTGGTGTAATCTATGTGAACATGGAAAGAATTGGCTTAATTTTGTATTCCGATTACGGTTCAGGATCATTGGTAATGTGATATGAGCACGCATAATAAATGTATGTGAATTATTGAGATTGTTCAGCATTACTAACGTTCTGTTATCTGTAAAATACTTCTTTGATTGGTAGTGAACAAGAGAAGCAATAATGCTCGTGTATTCCGACTTATTCTTTTGTTAATAATGGATCAAGAGTGGTACGAGGTAAATGATAACGTCCTTATCAAGGAGTATTATTAAAATTCTGATATACATGAGACGATTATGACTAATTGTAATAGACCATGAGATGATTTGGGTATATCGTGGCTGTTGGTACCAACTTTATTGTGGTCTTCGGACCTACCTGCTGTGGTCTTCGGACTACCTGCTGTGGTCGTCGGACCTACCTGTTGTGGTCTTCGGACCTACCTGCTGTCGTCGGACCTACCTGCTGTGGTCTTCGGACCTACCTGTTGTGGTCTTCGGACCTACCTGCTGTGGTCGTCGGACCTACCTGTTGTGGTCTTCGGACCTACCTGTTGTGGTCTTCGGGCCTACCTGATTTGAATATGAAAATGATTACGCTTATGCGTTCTGTTATTGTTATTTTGGGCATATGGCCATTCTGTATCTTCTGTACATACTGGGCTTAAGGCTGCTCTATTATGAAAACTAGAACTATGATTGTTTGAGATATGTTTACTGAATGTAGTTAATTATATACTGCTGCAGTTATATTTATACTTTACTGTTGAATTGAACATTATAAGATTTACGTACTATTATTCACTGAGCTTGACTCACTTTCTTCTATGTCTGTTTCTGTAGGCACTCAACCAGGAGGTCAACCTTAACCTGTGGTTCCCGTTACCAGTTGTCAAGCCTTGAGTATCTAAGCTCTTAGGTGTCGACCGTGCAATTATGGAGTTTTGTTAAGTTTTAATTTGTACTATAGATGTCTATTATGATGTTTCATGTGTATGTAATGTAGATGTATTTGTACATAGTGATCTTCACTTACACGTCACTGTATATTTATCTGTATTACGCTTTGTCTGCGGTCCTGGCATAGTAGTGATAGCTCAATGGATATTATTTTTTTACGCTATTATAGGTTATTGAATGCTTCCGTTCAGGCCCCATAGGTTATCTACATCAGGTTTTGCGTCCGTTTCTGTAATGGTCATGCCCAAACTTTTAGGGGCGAGTTTGGGGTGTGACAGGAGGAGTGGGTTGGTCAGGCTAACGTGGCCGAGGAAGCATGTCAGCGAGGCATAGGCACTTTAGCCCGTCAAATGGTCGGAGCTTTGTAGGAATCCAGGGACATTTTCAGAGCTGAGAATCAAGTCCAGGCACATGTTGCGGAGACATGGTCATATTTTCTAAAAGGAGAGTTCTTTTGGCCAAATTCAGACGAGTTTATCAAGGATCCGAAATAGCCATTAAAGGCCGGTAAGTGGCTTGAGTAGATGGTGAAGACATTTGAGATGCTTGACATCGAAGACGACAGTTTGAGGGTGACCTTGGCAGCCTTTCAGCTAAAGGGTAACATGGGTCAATAATGAAAATTTGCGAAGGGACGTATTGGGGTGACTTGGGAGGCTTCCATTACTTCCTTCCAAGATAAGTTTTTACCATCCACAGTAAGGGAGAAGTCAATAGAGCAATTTCTAAAGCTCAAGCAGTTGAGCACACATATTGTCGATTTTGAGTCTACATTCACTAGCCTTTCGAGCTTTGCATCAGAACTTGTGGCAACGGAGGAATGCCATTGTATCGAGTTCAAGAAGAGATTGAGGACCGGGCTACTTTTCAAGGTGGTCGGGTCTATGATTCGGGACTATGGAAACATTGTTGAATTACCGGCCCATTTGGAGGTGGTGATTCAGACAGAGGAAGAGCGGATGAAAGGTTCTAGGTGGAGAGGGCAAGAGTCTTACGGGGATGCGAAGGATAACAAGAGGTAGAGAGGTTCTACCCTGCAATAGTCCCAAGCCTTGTAGTCTAGGTTCACTTTTCCCATGCCGAGTTCGGGTTCAGGGAGAGGTAACCAGGGTGGGTTCACGTGCTTCAAGTGTGGTTAGTTAGGCCACAATTCTCTAGCTTACCCCCAGAGAGTAGAGGGGCAGTAGTCTGCATCATTTTTGACCCGTTCTTAGAGTCAAGGCCACAGAAGAGAGCAGCCGCCTATCTATTACTAGTATGGGCATTTGAGGAGGTTTTTCCCTCAGTCGGGGGTAGGCATAGACCATTAGCCATTTCAATTTCATGCCTTAAGGGCCAACCAGGGAGCCACTTAAGCTTAGTCAGTTCTTTAGGCCTATGCTCTGAGGGGTGAGCAAGTTGATCAGAGGACTCTGGGGCATGTGTATGTTGTGAGCACTTTGGAGTAGTTATTAGTTCCTCCTATTGTAAGCGGTAACTTTTTGCTATTCAATTCCTTAGCCAATGTGTTGATTGATACTGGTGCATCTCATTCCTTCATTTCGTCTTCTTTTGCATCATCTTTAGGGTTGGAGTTTGATCAGTTGGAGTCTCCTTTGTTTGTTGAGACATCTATTGGGGGTATAATGGCATTGGGTCGAGTTTGTCGCTCCTGTGAAATTAAGGTCGCAGATCGTTGACTCTCTTTTGATTTTGTTGTTCTTGACATGCATACTTTTGATTTGATTCTGGGTATAGATTGATTGACTTATTTTTGGGCTTCAATAGATTGCCATCGTAGGTGGGTGCCGATATGTACAGCATCTGGAGAGTATTTCCACTTTATGTATGATCGGGGGTGATAGCTTATTCCTCCATTATATGACCTTAATGGTTGAGGAGAGTTGAGTTTCCTTTTTGCCATCTCGATAGGTGATAAGAATAGTACGGTCGTAGGTGAATTGCCAAGAGTAGTGAAGGATCTCATAGAGTTATCACCAGATAGAGAGATTGAGTTCTTTATCGATTTAGTGATAGCATGACTCCGATTTCCATGGTACCATATAGGTTTGCGCCAGCCGAGTTGTGGGAATTGAAGGTGCAACTATAGGATTTATTAGATAAGGGCTTCATTCACCCTAGTACCTCGTCATAGGGAGCACTGGCTCTCTTTGCAAAGAAGAAAGATGGCACATTGCAACTGTGCATTGATTATCGAAAGTTAAACTGGGTAACTGTTAAGAACAAGTACCCATTACCGCGAATAGATGACTTGTTTGACTAGTTAAAGGGGTCACATTGCTTTTCGAAGATTGATTTGAAATTGCGGTTGTAGACGCGCCCTTGGGCCTCGCTCCACAGTTCGGACTCCCCTGTTTTGCTTTGTTGCGGTTCTTAATCTGAACCAAAGAGTCCAACTCTGGCAAATCATTTTGAAGAAAAACAGATTTTTGAAAAGTAGTGTCAAACATGGACTGCTTTGCCAGATACAGAGTCGCCACCTAAATATTTTTTTAAAATGGGAAATTTAGGAAGCCCTGACTCGGTGCCGAAGGCCACGTGTCCGTCATCACCAAATGTCTTGGCTCGGGAGCTTGGGTACGATCAGGGAAGGTCTGCTATGAGCACCCCCTTTCGCCCGGTCCGAAGACCGGCCTCTACTAACCATGATATCCGATTCTGAAAACGTTATGTGTTCTTATACCAATTATTAGCCAAGAATTACTATGTTATGCGCGCAGCAAACAAGTATAGACTAGATTGCCTAACTTAGAAGTAAGCATTGCATATTCGTTCGTTTTGAAACGTTTTGAAATTTGCTACTCGCAAGTAGGCTAAAACACGGATTTCAACGAGTTTTTCCAACTCAAGTAATCCAACCTCCACCCACAAGCATTCAAACAGTTTATCTCATATAAGCATTTAGCCTCATGGTAAGCATGCTGTCATAGCAACATTCACACGCATGCGATATGCTAAAGCATAAATACTTACATCGTACTCCGTGCCAAAACAATGAACTAGTTAGCAAACATGCATGCCCTAGTTTATGTTACAGTGACTAATGCAACACATACAGAATGTGATTAGGATAGGCTCGGCTAACCCTAAAATGGCATGTGAAATGCAATCATTCGGTGCACATATTCAAGTTAGATTTGAAAACACGATGCGGTTCGTATGATGTACCGAGCCCGGTGCATGTAAACAAATGCATGGATGCACGCATGCATTGCATAAGGTATGCTAAAATAAACGTGCCCTAATCTACCATCATAAGCAGGTAAATAAAAGGGAAGAAAGAAGTGGGGGGTTGGAAGACATACACACCACTCACACATACTTATTACAAATTTACCCTCGCTCGGAGGGGGGCCAAAATAATAATACAAATTAATTAACTACGCAAGCTAATTAAATATTACAAATTAATTAAATTAACAAATTAATTAATCTAAGAAAAACAGTAAACCGCCTCGGGAAGAGGGCCAGATGCATGTGCGCTCGGATTCCGCTCGGAATTGTACTGCCATGCCTAGCCTGCCTCTGTTTTCCCTACTTTGCTCCTCTGAACACTGTCAAAGTCTCAAGGATGCCTCTCTGGACACTGGGGGATACCACCGGCTAGATAGAATGATCACCGGCACTAGGATGTGGCCGCCGGCACAAAATAGATCCACCGGCCATCGATTGACTGCCGGTCGGCACTAAATATTGCCGGCCGGCAATAAGTTCCTGCAGAACCTGCAACTCACAGCAGCAGAGGGCAAAACTTGCATGGCAGCCCAATTCAAGCAATGTATGCACCAAACACATTCCTTATCATGTTTGTGATTCAAAGGAGGATGTGCCCCGATTCTCGGGCCACCAATCACGCATTTCCACGCATGATGGCCCAAAGAACCAAGTGTGCACTTCCATGTCAAATGAAATGCAATGCAAACAACAAACCAAAGGGTCCTAACCTCTATCACACTCACTTCAAGAGGCCAAGCATGCACAATGCAATGCAATCCTAGACATGTTGGCTAGCATGTAATATGGACAATGCAAGGCACTTATACAAACATACAAGCAAGCATGCAAGGCAAGCATGCAAACCCAAATAAAAGAGGGATTTAAACATGAATTAGGCAACTCTAAATAGGCCTAAAATCAGTGGCCAAAAGCAAGGAAGTGAAGGTCAAAATGCACACACACATGCAAGCATTCATGGTCCAATTACTTGAGGCATAATGGGGCAACTTTTAAACACATTTAAAAGGGCACAAATATGAACAATTAGCATGCAAATTAAGCTCTTAAATCATGTTAGAAGAGGTGCCAAACCAACCCACACAAGACAAACAAAAGCATGCAATTGGCCCAAGTGCTTGAAGCAAGCCAAGAGGCATTAGACTACACTTGACAAGACCTAACATGGCAAGACTTAAGCAACTAAAATCAGAGTTTTAGCACACAAAATTAAGCCCAAAGGATCACTTAGATGGCATCTAAATGGTTTGAATTCAAAGGCATGCACCATGGCCAAAACATAGGGCATACAACACATGCTTTCAAAGCAACAAAGAAACAACTAAGGCAAGCATATGAGCATGCCAAAGGGACTGAAATTACATGTTGGATGGTTCCAAACCACCAAAAAGATGCAAGCAACACAAGCTACACATTCACATACTTGAGGCATAGAAGCCGGACAAGCCACAAATGCAAAGGAGCTATACTAAGCATGCCAAAATCAACCCAAACAACTATGGACAGACTTAAAGCATGGCAAAATAAGCACAAAACATTCACAATGCTAAGCCTAAAACATGCTCGAACAAAGGCTAACAACCTAAGGCATGTTAAGGGATCAAGGAGGTATTATATGGCAACTACACTAAACATGAATGGAGTTCCAAAACCAACACACAACATGATTATATTATGGCATAATAAGCATGAAATGCAGCCTAGACATGATCAACGCACACTTGAACAAAGACTTCCTTAAGAGACCAAAAATAGTCCCTTTCAAGGACAACAAGGAGAGGGGGTGGCCCTCCCCTTTTGGAGACTTCAAGGCACCATCTCCACCACTAAAATCCCTCAAGATTTCAGTGGTGAAGAGGCCCAAACACCAAAGTCTCGAAACTTACACAAAATAGCACAAAATAGGGCCTTTCAAGGCCTAAGAGGGGTCAAACTTCCCCAAACCACAAAACACCCTTAATAAACTATCAAGAGGACCTAAAAATAGAACTTTTTTGTATTAAACACTAAGCACAAAAATAGCTCTAAGATAGGTAGAAATAGGATGCAAAAATGGGGTAAAAAGGACTAGTTTCTTACCCTTGTTGACCTTCTTCACAAATGTTGATATTGTTGCTTCTTTGAGCTCAATCCAACCAAAGACCTCAAGAACAAGCTCTGGTCCTTGAAGAAACCAAGAAAAAGTGAAAGACTAGGTGTTTGTGTGCAATAGTAAGACACAAAGCACCTAGAACACACACAAGGGAGATAAAGAGATAGGATATGAATGGAACTCAAACCCTAAAACCAGAGCTTGCTCTGAGTTGTTTTCTCACTAAAAAGCCAACCCTAAAGCCAAGGGGGGAGGGCTCCTCTTATAGAGGAGCCAAACTTGTAAAGCTTGTCAAGTAAGCTAACAAGAAGAGCATCCCTCCATACACGTGTATGGAGGGGAACAAAATGCCAAATAGCTGTCCTAAAATATCTGAAAAAGCAGATGAACAGTAGTCGGCTGGCCAAAAATGTCATTTTGACAAAAATGACTGCCGACCGGCAACAAACAGTGCCGACCGGCAATATATATTGCCGGTGGCAACAAAAACCAGCCGGTGACCTCTAGCTAGTGCCGGTGGTGTGTGGGGATACCTCACAAGGCATTCCCTGCCCCTCCAAGGCAAAACACAAGTGTTTGGTGCAAAACCAGACACAAAACAATCGAGTTCGGAGATCCTGAGACAAGGCGTGTAGCTGAGAACTCCGGGAACTCCAAACAAACACAAACATGGATAATCACCGAGTGTTCAAGCGGTGACGTCCAAGTCTTGAGGACGGTCAAAAATGGGGTGTCTACAGCGGTATAACTAGTTGAGACTGAAGGAGGAGGTGTAGACATCCCATTTTTGACTGCCCACAAGACTTGGACGCTTTGTCCTGTGCACTCGATTATGAAGTTGTGTTGATTGTGATTTGAGTTCTCAATGATTGAACGTAAGCTCGTGCTCCAAAACTAATTCCAAACCTTTCATATTCATACTATTCTTACCCCATAAATTCATTTTTGACCCTACATTGAGTTTAAAACAGTGAAACAGGGGAACACATTGGCAGCCAACCGACTCTCAATAGCGAGAATGGCCTAGCTGTCTATTTTTGAAGATATTTATGACCCATTTTTCTCAAATTCTATAAATACGAGCATATATCTCAGTGTTAGAGGTTTGAAAAATTTCAAAGAAGGTAAATAACCCTTGAGAGCTCATTCTTCTTGTGCGAGCTACCTTTGAGATATTTGATCATCTTTATACTATATCCATACACCATAGCCAACCTTAGAGCAAGAACTTAGAACCCTGTTTGAGCTTTGTAAGTCACAATTCAAGCTTGAGAGTGTGCTTGGACCAAGTTTGGTTCACAAACAAGAGCTTACCTTCTTCAAGAGGTATAAGCTCACCACCTTTGTATTGCTTTCATTTCTGTCTTTCTTTCTTTATTTCTTGTGTTTTTGTGTTGTTTTGATCATATTTCAAGTGTTGGAACTTGGGTTTGAATGGCTACCAAAGGGTAGAAAGGGTTAACACCCTTTCTTGCTGTCTACTTCATAGCTCACACCTTTGTTCTACCCTCTTTTCTTCACTTCTTTTAAACTGATTTTTAGAGTTTAATAAAGGCTAAAAAACATGGTTGAGGCCTCAAAAATGGAGAGGTTAGCCACCTCTCTTTACTTTTGTTCACTAGCCTTACTTTGCCTTCTTCTTTCCTACCTTTTTTATGCTCTTTAACATGATTTTTTAGCCACTGTTTTTAGCATATCAAGGGCTGTTTTAGGGTTGTTGTAATTTATTTAATTAAGGTATGCTTTGAATATCTAGCTTGTTGTGTTGCTAATCTTCATATCTAGCTAGTTGTATTGTGTCACCCATGCTTTGATAGTTTTGTTTTCTTTGGTTAATTTTCATGTCAAGAGTCTCATTTTAAATAATCAATTTTGCATAAGTCATTTCTGCCACCTCTCTCTTTTCTTTTTTGTTTTTTTTGTTTTGTTTTGTTTTGTTTTTTTTTTTTTTTTGAGAATTACTTCAACCGATCGACGGTTATTCAAGGCATGGGGTAGAGACCTATCCTCAATGGCTTAATCTCTACGGAGGTTCATCATCAAGGCATAGGCTCTCTTTTATGCCAAGAATCACTTCTCGTAAGACGTTTCTTCTCATTTAGTGGACTTAAACATTATGTTGGACCAATTGATTAACGAATGGTAAAGACTAATGAAACTGGCTTAAAATAAACTAAACCGACATAAAGAAAATACTTAGAGTTGGTTGGATTCGGCCCGACGTTATGCCAAGTCCATCATTCCGAGAATTGTAGCATATCAATTCATGATACGTTGATAAGACTTAGAGCATGTCTACTTCCCTCTTTGAGCCTTCATGATATGAGGAAAGGGTGGTTTTTCATCACATTTATCAATTTTGTCCAAACATGCTTAGGATCATTAAGCCATCAACTTGTGCTAATTGTTGGTTTTGAATGCGAGTTTGTCCTTCTCTTGAGTTTCCCATGACAAAGAGGGGCAGAAGGGACAAATAGGGCCTAGAAAAAGCTATGTTTACACTGTTCTCACCTCAGAGCACAAAAGACTTTTTGGCATAAAATTTGGTTTCGGTCAGCACTGTTTTGGCCCGGCCGAATCTCATTTGGAGCTAGCTGGCTCCCAATGTTTGGTAAGCAGTGAGCTTTTGGCAGAAACAGAGGACAATGGCTGACGGTGTGGCAGAGCAGTCTGGGCAAACAGTGCTGCTTCTAGGCACACTGCATGCGACGACTCATGGTTGCTTAGATTACTATTCTCATTAGTATTGTTGTGATTGTTGTAAATAATTCTTATTGTCCTTGTTGCAATTGTTATTGATATAATGCCTTTGTTGTAATAAATTAGATAGTTTAACTATTTATTTATTTTGTTCCAACCTTGTAATTAGACTAGTGTATGCCCGTGCCTGAAGGCACGGTGTAAATAATGTTGGGATTAAAATGTAGTTATAATTTAAACGTATCATGTCAATTAATTAATTAATTTAATGCATCCTCAACATTTAATTAATCACAGGGAACATGAATATATTAGAAACATTTTATGTTGCCACCATACATAAGCCAATCTTGTTTGAATAATATTAGGTATCCTTAAAATTTAGGAAAAATTATCCAAAAAAAAAAAACTTTGAGTTTAATACTTATAACAAAATAAACTATGAGTTTTTAATTTTATCAATTTAAATATTAAATTTTGATTTATTTGCAATCTAAACTATTTGCATGTTTTCAATCAAAACAATTTGAGATCTTTCACATATTTTACGAAATAATAAATAATAAATAATAAATAAACACCATTAGCAGTCCAAGCGATTTGTTGGTGGAAAGAAGTAGCCATCAGTCCTTTGCGGGATCTATCTTTCACATATTTTTTTGCATTTCTATTGAAAAAAATAATAATATGTCAACACAATTTGAATAGCACATAAAATAAATAAAGATGCGATAGTGTCCAAGCATTTGAATGCGCAGCACAATCAAGAAAACCCACCACTATCTCTTTCCTTACTCTGTTTCTTTTCAATTTCTTCACCATGTCTTCAACAGAGATGAACAAATAGTCCATGAATTGTGAGTGAAAATAGAAATTGGGTTATAAAAATAAAATAAAATAAAAATAATGACTTGTGAGAGACATACGGGTTGAAGAAGAAAAAAATGTTGAAATATTTAAAAAGCGTTGTGCAGTCCACTCCTAAAAGCAACCAAACTCTTCTTTTCAACAGCCCCCACAAACCAACGTCAAGACCCACACCTAACAACACAAAAAAGAAAAACAAATACATATCAGTTTAAGATTTAGAAACACCAACCCAAATACATAATGGAACTTAACACTAACCCATATAAATTGAAAGCTGCATAAATAAAAAATGAAAATGAAACAGAACACAAAAAAAAAAGAAAAAAAAAAGAAAAACCCAAATACATATCAGTTTAAAGTTTAGAAAAACAAATACAAATCCAAATCTTAAAAACACAAACCCAAATTGACGTGTCTCTTTTGTTATGTTTCCAACTTTTTTTGTAGTTCCATTGAATGCATACCTAACCACACAAACCCAAGAAAAAATCTTCGAAACATAAAAGGTTTAGAAAAATAAATATTAGAAACACAAACACAAACCGAAACCGCAATCTTAGAAACACAACCTAATCAACAAAAATAAAAATTAAAAAGTAACACAAATCCAACACAATGAAACATTTTGATCAAATGATGAAACATTGAAAAGCATTTGACAAATGACTTAAGAATATCTTAAAAACCATTTGAAAACCATTTCATGAGGAACAATTATTATTTCAGACCCAATGATCAGTTTGTATACCATACTACAAAATGAGTCCAAAAAAAAAAAAAAAAAAACTGCTCTTTCAACCCACCTAAATATTTCAATAAAGTTGCTATACTAATATTTGAGCACCTTCACATCTCCTTTCATTCCTACCTTCGTAACACAAATACAAAGTTGCTCACCAGTTTAGAAACACAAACACCAATCCAAATCATACCCCAAAAAATCACACAAACCAATATTTCAATGAAACGGGTTTTCAAACCCATTTCAAAGCCATCAAACACAAATTTACCCCTAAGTCATCAGAATGACGAATAAAGGGCTACAAAGGTTACAAATCGGGAGCCAATAGAGAGATAAGCCTTGCCGTAAAGTCACATGTCATTGGTGTATATGTCTTCATTTCTAATCATAAATAAATGAATCCTAACCCATAATGCATTCTTCACATCCAAAATTATGTCTCAGAACATTGCATAAAAAAACAACAAATTGTTCATCATCAAACCAACGCATTTAAACAATTAAACAATACACATTTAAACAAAAAAAAAAAAACAATTATATTTGAAAACACATTTAAACAATACACACATGATTGCTCCCCAATATTATTCAGCATCAAACCAACACATCAAATTGGGTAAGCGCTAACATATAAAAATTCTATGTAAACAACAAACCTCATTTACATATAGCTATACGGTTCTCGAAAAAAGTACTAGTTAAAGATTGTTACGTAGTTATGTGAAGAGATAATTCATCAAACACCTTATAAGCATAAACCAAGATTATTACGTAGTTACTAATCCCATCCGTATCAATGGATTTCCAAAAATGGTGTAATCGTATATAATCAATGCAATCGAAACACGGTCATTTACCTAACATTACTGAAGAATAAATCATCCAAAAAACTCCTCTTCATAATTTTTGATTTCAAAATCAAAACAACAATCAATCTTACCTTGCCAGTTCGAAGGGAAGGAGGAGCAGCGTCTGTAGCAAAGAGGGTGGGTGTTTTTCGGTGAGCTCTGTTGCGAGGCGGAGAGGAATGAAGTGATGAAGGGAGATAAGGGAGCGAGAGATGAAGGGATTGAGGTTGTGGCTGGGGGAGAGGGAGGAGGACAGGCATAGTGGGTTTGGGTTCAGGTCTCCGATGAGGGAGAGGAGAGGTGGTCGGTGGTCGTCGGTGTCACAATGGCGGTGGTCGTCGCAAGGAGACGTGGTCAGTGGTCGCGATGGCAGTTGTTGGTGGTCGCGATGGGTATGGGAGAGAGAGTAGTGTATGACAGAGATGGGAGAAATAGAGGAAAGTTTTGAGCAGAGAGAGAGAGATAGTGAAGGTAGGGAGGGAAGGTGGTTCTATTCAAGAAGAAGAACAAAGAGGGAGAGAGAGATAAAGAGAGAAGGTGGGGGAGGAGACATGGGTAGGTGGGAAGGCTAAGGGAGGGAAATGTTTGGACGGGAATCCTTATTGATCTGAACCATTAATATAAGTTTAGTATTGATTTGAGCCTTTGTGCTTTTGTTGTTTTTTGGGCAGAGAGCTCTATCTCTCTTTTTCCTGTACGTGTCTCTCTTCCTATTTGAACTCCGTTGTTGTTCAAGTTTGAGCTTCAAATGGGAGTCATAATCCAATTAATGAAAATTCATTAAAACACAATAAAAGTGTTGGTTTGTAAACATCTCAAATAATTATTTGGAACTATGTTAACTTGGTGAAGCATGATCTAAAATAAAACAAATGCTTAGAAAGCTATTAACCTTAGTATATAACAGTATAAAAAAATTTAGAAAGCAAGATGGCTCACATCTGCCATCCAGATATCCACAGCTGGGTCTCCTCCCATGCGCATGAGCTTCCACTGGTCACTTAGCTCCTGTGCAGCCTACGAGAAGTACCTCCCATCGGTCCAGAGCAATGCTTCATTCATTGTAATAAGTGCTAAACCTGAATGGAATTTAGCATCGATAACCTTACAAAACTAAAACTAATTAATCAAAGGTTTGAATCATTAACATGTCAATGCGCTGCATTGAAAATAAGGATGCCATTTTGTGCGATTGAAACATATAGGATAACTCCATAGAGAGACACATAAAACCTACATTGATCACATGTAAAAGTTATAGTCTAATACCAAGGTATTGGAAGATTTCCCTAAAAGCAGGCACATAAAACCTACATTGTTCACACAGCAAAAGATATAGACTACATTCCAATACCAATGTAATAGAAGATTCCCCTAAAAGGTGAGATAAGCATAAAAGCACCATTTCAATGTACCCATAATGTGGCTAGTTAGCACTCAAAAACAAAAGCATGTTGTCATCATTCATTCATTCAACAAAAGAAGATCCCTTAAAAATTCAAGACCATAACTTCCCAATGATAACCAATGCCTCATTTTAACAGAGGCAAATTCCTCAAGTATTGCAGTATGAACAATAGAGTTCAAGGTACATTTTCTCACAAAAAAATAAAGTTCGAGGTATGTTTTCTCACAAAAAAAAAAAAAAAAAATAAAAAAGAAAAAAAGAAAAAAAAAAGTAATAATAATAAATTTAAGCTATTGTTTGGTTGGGATTTAAGATGCAATTATAATCTAATAAACAAATTGAGTAAGAGAGCGTTTAATTACTCAATTCCACACATTAAGTCTATTTGATAATCACAATTCACATCACTTAAAATTTTAACAACCTATTAAAAAAAATTAAAATTTTAAAGTGTATCATCACCACCGTTGTCACTCTACACTACTGCCACTATTTCTGCCACCACATTGCCGCCGCCACCACCACCACCATCACCCGACCTTACCACTACCATACTACCACACAATAGCCATCATCGTCGTCACCACCACCACATCAACATTGTCACCACACTGTCCCTCAAATACCATGCCAATGCCACTAACATCACCACTACCGTCATGTCAGTACTGCCACCATTTTTGCCACCACAATTGTCATCACTAAGTCTACCCAGCACATTGCCACCGCCGCCATGTTGCTACCAACCCAACACGTAAACAAAAAAGTATATATAGAAAATAAATTTCAAACTCACCTTCTAATATACATATCAAATAGCTTGATTAAATTCAACATCAAAAACTTTTTGTACACACTTTAAATATTATTTGAAATTAAAAAATTCAGGTTGTAGATTTCAATTTGATCAACACCACCAAATTCTGGTGCCTAAAATTATATAAACAATTAAATAAGCATAATCTATTGACCTCACAGTAATCAGTAAAAGATATAAGACGGAGATAACTAACCAGCACTTCCAGTGAAGCCAGATGCAAATTCATGCCTTTTATCCCTGTCAGATACATACTCACTTTGCCATAGCATTCAACAAATGAAAGAATGATCCTAGGTTTTCAATCAATCAAACATTGATAAAACCATGAAATATCATAGAGAGAAATAGCGAGAGAGGACCTGATGATAATATCCGAAGGAGGAGCACTATTGTTTGAATTGCAGCAAGGGAAATTCAACCTAAACAAACCCAGCCAAAAACAAAAACAATAGCCAAGGATGGGTATATGATTTAAAACGAAACACTGAAGCAAAGCTAGTTATGATGAAAGAAAACCCCTCTCAGTGTTCTTTGTGAGATTGTCTCTTCAATCTATATACTATGTTTCTAGATAGAGAAAATGTAAATGGCCCAGTGAACTCGTTTGGCAAAATGTTTTGTTCTTAAAACACAACATAGTCAAATGAGATGACATATAGATTTATATGGGAATCCAATTGTATTAAACAAAATTTGGCTATCTAAATAATATTCACAATGGAACAAAAATCAAAGCACACAAACACAATAAATAAAGGAATAAAACTCAATAACAGAGACTAAAAAAAATACAACAAAGAGTAATCAATATAATCTGAAAAAATATGTACTTAATAACAGAGGTGAGGGACTAAAAATTTCAGAAATTCCAAACCAATATCAAGGACTCACAGATGCCAATGAAGGTGAGAATAAGGATTGCTTGATCATAGAAGATAGCTTCCAAGGACTCATAGATGTCAATTAACATGAGTTATTGAAAGCACTATACATATCTATACAATATCTGTTTCCTTTAATATTTGTACTCACATATGTCTTGGCCTTTTTGTTCAATTAGGTTTGTGATTTCGATCTCAGAGAAAGGGAGACTAGTTAATTCTGAATAAATAGTTTATATAACCAAAAATTTGGGAAATTCCAAACCAATATTAGTCCACTACCATCACCGATGAACTTGAACAATTGCTAGTGTATAGATCTCTGTTCGGCAGAAGATTCTCTGAGGCAGTGGTGGTGAAATCATTGGTTGTCTGTATACTGTAGTAGAGGAGGAGTGTGTGAGAGCTATGGATCCCACGACCAGTGGTGGTGGTGGATCTAGATCTAGAAATGACGACACCAAAATAGCGGCACGATCGAGCGGTCAGAGAGAGATGTACCGGTGGGAAGTAAGGCTGTTGATCTAGTTCTAGAAGCGACAACAACGAAACAGCGGCACCATTGATCGGTCAGAGAGAGATGTACCGGTGGGAAGTAAGGCTGAGAGAGAGAGAGAGAGAGAGAGAGAGAGATGAACAAAGGTGGGCGGGTGGGTGTGATTTGAAGTGAGGTGGTTGCAAACTTTTAGGTATTTTTGAAGTGTGGCTTTTGGGCAAGAAGTTCAGGTAGAGTAGGGTTATCATCTCTGTCGTTCATTCGCAAGCAGAAATAAATTCTAACCATTCAAATGTCCTAGTAGGACAAATGTGTGCAGGATAAATTCAAAAACCCTTCTCCCTTATTATAGAGATAGTTAATTAAATTAGCTTAGCTAGTGTTCGGTCAATTTATTCGCATGGTTCTATAATAATTAGTTAATTCGGACATTTGGACACTTATTCGGACCCTCTTGCGCGAGGGCAAAAATATGTAATAAGCATGTATGTCTTCCAATCCCCATTTCTTTATCCCTTTTATTTACCCGCTTATGATGGTAGCATAGAGCATCATGTTTACTTAGCATTCTCATGTTTGCATACACTCGTCTTACATGCATTTGGGTTCGGCTTATCATACTAACCAATGTCAAAATTCAATTTCATTACTTGAATACGTGATTTATCACATGTTTTGAATCAGATCATATACTATTCTCATAGTCAAGCCTATAAAATTGCATAAATGTGTGCGTTGCATTAGTCACATTGCATTCATGCATATTTTCTAATTATTTTGCTTTGTTTGGCTTGTCTTGGAGTACTAGGTGAGCGTTTATTGCTTTAGCATCTTGCATTGCATGTGATTGTTGCCATGTCGAGCATGCTTTCCATGAGTGCAGCTCGACTTTTTCGTGCCCCATTTCGGAAGTTCAAAATATGCCCTACAGTTCGGACTCCCATAGTTCTGAATCTAATCTCACAAGTGCAATGTAAAATTGATAAACACCAAAGAGTCCAAATCCAGCAAATCTTTTAGAAAATTGATTTTGAATCAAAATGCCAAAATTGGACTACTTTGCCAGATACAGAGTCACCACCTAAATATTTTATTTTGGAGAAATTTAGGAAACCCATGACTCGTGCCAAAGGCCACGTGTCCATCATCACCAAGATTGTCTCGACTCAGGAACTTGGGTACAAGAGAGGCAGGTCATGAACACATTTGAGCACCCCCGCTCACCCGATCAAAGATCGGCCTCTACTAATCATGATATGATTTTTATCAACATTATATGCTCTTGTTCCAGTTATTAGGCTAGCATTACTATGTGATGCGCACACACAAATATAGACTAAATTTGCAAGAATCGGAACATCTGATTCATGTTTGGTTTTTGAAAATTGTTTCGAAATATGTACCACTTGAAAAAGTGATCGCATATGAACATCACTCAAATTATTCCAATTCAAGCAACAAGCCTTCATCCACAGGCATACAAGCAGTTATAGCAATTAAGAAATTAGCCTCATGGCAAGCATGCTAGACATGGTAACATCAACACTCATGCGATTATGCTAAAACGAGTAAAGGCTCACCTAGTGCTCCAAGCCAAAAAGATATGAGTTAGAAAAATACATGATTCCTAACTTATGCAATATGACTAATGCAACAAATGCGATATGCAATCTAAATAGGCTCAGCTACTAGCATGGCATATGAAACAATTTGATAACATGTAGTCTAAGCACGTATTCAAAGAAGTATTGAACTAACAATGCATTCAGAATAATGAATTGAGCCTCGGTGCATGCAATACGAATGGATGCAAACATGAAGAATGCTAAACGAAACATGATGTCCCTAAACTAACCATCATAAGCTAGTAAATAAAAGGGAGAAAGACGTGGGGTTGGAAGACATACACATTATTACAACATTGCGCTCTCACGAGGGAGAGTCCGAACAAACTAACTAGCTAATTAAGCTAATTATAAAACAAAATTGAATAACTAATTAACTAACTAATTGGTTACAATATTCTACAAAATTAATTAGATACAACAAATTAATTATAACAAAAAAACCAAGCTAAGCATTCAAACTTTAAATAAGCTTGGAATGCGAGGGATGCTCATGCACGTGCTCGGTTTCCACCCGAAAAGCCGCTGTTTTGCTTCTGGAGAGCCTTTGTTGCACAATAGAACACCAACATTGTTGCCCACTTCCAGAATAACTCTGCTCTACCTCAGAAACACACTGTTGAATTTTGCAACAGTGGCCGGACGGCCAGTGATGAAGGTTGCCGGCCACCGATGATGGCCGGGCGGCCATCAATGGTGGTCTGCCGGCCATGGAAAGTGGCCTACCAGCCACTGCTGCCTAGTTCTCCTTGCTGTAACAGAGGACAAACAGAGCATATACAGTGTATTCCAAGGGTTTGTTTGCACAACTCACCCCTCCTTTTCATGAACAAATCAAAGAGTAGCAAGTTCGGTTCACAAACTATCAATTGATGCAATTTCATTGCATGATGGCTTATGAAACCAAGTGTGCAAGTTCAATAAATGCAATAAAAATAAGACTCTCAAAACCACCTCCCTATCATAAAAGATCAAGGGGAGTGGTGACCTTGGAGACTTGAATCATTTCATCACTAGTAAGTATGAAATGGCCCAAGTTTCCATGTGTTCAATTAATGTCCGATTGAACACAGCCAAATTATTATCTTTCACCATTTTAGCCTCAATTTTAATTATTCCATTTTAGTTACCAACCATCCATTAATTCATTGAGTCCAAAGGGTGAGTTTAAGTCCTCTACTGGAGTGAAGTATCAAACCAAGAGTTAACTTAAGACATGAAAGAGATGTCATGCCATTGATAATGAACCTCTAACAGGGATTAAACTATTAAGCATGACAACCTCAATCTCATGCTTAAAAGAACAAGAGGCCTGAAACACCTTTCAAAGCAAAACAAAAGCCAAGAAAGGAGGGAGGTTGCAGAGATTATTAGTGCTGAAAATGAGTGAGAAAAGCATAAATAAATGCTACCAACTCAAAGGAGATGATGTCTAATGCCTAGAACACCAAACTCATGAGGACTATTACACTACAGGCATGGAAAACAAAGCTCAAATGAAACTAACAACCCAAAACAGTGCTAAAGTAGTCTAAAACAAGTCCTAAAACATGCTGGAATTGAGTTAAAAAAGTTTAGATTAACATGCTAAAACCTGGCACTAACTAGGCTAGTAAACAAGACACAATGAGGGGATGCTAACCCCTCCAATTTTGTACTTCAAAACATGATTTTAGCCACTAAAATAACTCTAAAAAATAGTTTTTGAAAGCTGAAAAAAAGATAGTACAAAGGTGGGAAACACAAGGGAAAAGACCTTGATAGAAAAGTGCAGAGAATGGTGAACCAACCATCCACCCTTTAATGCCTTAAGCCACAAGTTTCAGCCCAAAAATACAGAGTTTTTACAGTCCAAAAATAGCCCAAAAATAGTACAAAAAAGTGCTGGAATGAAGACAAAAGTACCTAAAATAATAAGCTAAAACATTGAGCAATTTAAGCTAGTAAACAAGCCAAAGGAGGGGTGGCTAACCCCTTCATTTTTGGAACTTCAAAGCCACTTTTTTAGCCTCTGAAAACCTTTGAAAATCAGTGGTAAAAAGCTCAAAAAAAAGTTGATGAAGAGATGGGAAACACAAGTGTAAAGGCTTAGAGAACAAGGTTCAAAGAAGGGTGACTAACCCCTCTACCTTTAATAGCCTTAAACCACAAGCTTTAGCCCATAAAAATAGTTCAAAAACACTTCAAAACTAGCAAGAAAATATAGAAAAGAAGTGGTGCAAAGATGCTCAAAATTATACCTCTTGAAGAGGAATAACACTTTTGTTCACAAACCAACAAGTTCTCACTCTCAAGGGCAGAAATTTGGACTCAATAATCTTAGCAAGGAGAGCTCCAATATTGGTTTAGGAAGTGTAGAGAGAGGGTGTATAGGTTGCAAGATAGAGATAGAGAGAGAATTTCAAGTTTTGGAACTTTTGGAATTTTTTTTAACCTTAAACCATGAAGGAATGTCCCCTTTATATAGAAAAACAGCCCCTCAAGTCAAAAATATCAAGCCTGGAACAGTTGGAGCTTTTGGGGGACAGCTGGCCAAAAATATGTAGTTTTTTCACCAGTGCCTAGTAGGGCAGAAGTGTGCATTGCGGGCCATCAATGGTGGTCGGCAAGCCATCTGCTGGCCATCAAAAATCTGCCTCCAAGCCCGATTTCAAATGGGCATATCTCCTTCATCCAGACTCGGTGTTAGGTCATTCTCGAGTCTAAATTAAAGCTCCGGAAGTCTACTTTCCAATGGTAGTAGCCTCACAACTAAAGTCTAAGTGTACAAAGATATATGCCTATTTTAGTGAAGGTTGCTCATTTCTATCTTAACTGGATTGATGCCTAACTTCAAATGGCCATACCTCCATCATCTAGACTTGGCTTTAAGAGATTGTTAAGTCTAAATTAAAGCCCCAGAAGTCCACTTTCCAATGGTGGTAGCCTCATAACTAAAGTCTAAGTGTACAAAGAGATAGGTCTGATTTAGTAAAGGCTGCTCAGTTCTCTCTTAATGGCTTGATGCTCAACTTCTTCCCCAACTAGTTTTCTTCTCTCTTCTCCAATTTTCTTCAACTCCAAACCCATTAATAAGAGGTTTAAAAAGATTTTTCAAAGAGTTCACCTCCCTTCCATTTATTTCCACTTTGTCGATGCTTGGTTTACCAAAAAGTACAATTTTTAACGAAATGCGAGCCTCAGAACATCATAGAAACATTTTCAAAATATTTTGAAAGAGGGTTTTAATTCTAAAAAAGTTTCGGTCCAAAATAGTTTTGTTCCAAAATGAGGTGTAAGGTTTGGATTTAGATTCTCTTCTTGTTGAAGAAATCGAGCGATTGGACAGTGTAACTTTCATCATTGAGTGATTAACCTGTGGTGCCCAAGCCCTAAGGGCGGTCAAAAATGGGGTGTCTACAGTTGCCCCTCTTTGACAGGGCTCGAAGTCATGAAATGACATGAGTGAATGTCAAAGCCTGAGATGACCCATTTTGACAAGGCCGTAAGACTTAGGCAAACAAACAAAATGTAGATGCAGTTGATTGAACCCGAGGGTTGCCTACATATCCTATTGCAAGGAATCAAACCAGCGTAGTTCAAGGGCAGGTTGCGAAATGATACACAATGTAATAAAACAATGTAATGATATACAATGTAACGAAATCATGCAAATGATATATAATGTAGCGAAATCATGCAAACCACAAGCTGTGCATAACACACAAATATCATAAAGGGGTGGAGATGCAAAATCAGACTACATTTTATATAGAAAAGAAGTCGGCACAGCCAAACGACGCCTAACACAGGCTAAGTGCCTACATCCTCAATATTGGCCTCAGCTCAGCATGGATGCTTACATATAATAGAACCATGTTTTAACGTGAAAAGGGTGCGAGTACATGCAAAATTATGTTTTTCGTAGAAAGAGAAAGAGTACAAGTAATTGGGTGGGATGATATAAGTGAAGAATGATTGCTGGGGAAAGATAATGATTCTAAATGCTGAATGCAAGAAGACAAAGTATGATGCAACGAATGCAGTGGATGCATTGGATAAAAGGCGCAGGCCAAACCACATTTGATCTAGAAAAGGTATGAACACAAAACAAATCACTTCTATCATAGAAAAGGTGTTGACACCCTCAATACTGGCCTCAGCGTAGCATGGGTACTTACACATGACAAAACCATGTTTCAACAAGGGAAATGTATAAGCACATGCCAAACTAAGCTTAACATGGAAAGGATGCAGGTGATAAAATGGTATGATGTAATGGATGTAATGGATAATGTAGTAGATGAATATGGTGACATACTCCAACCACGTTGGAATCGTGAGAGGAAGAAGAACAAATTCCAAACACGCTGAAATCGTGTGAGGAAGGGAACACTCAAACCATGATGAAATCGTGAGAAGAGAACCTGAGAAAACCGCCCAAGGTCGCGTTCTGCACTGTAGCTCGACTTTTTCGCGCCCCCTTTCAGAAGGTTCGAATATAAGCCCTACAGTTCGGACTCCCGCGATTCTGAATCTAATCTCATAAGTGCAATGTGAAACTAATAAACACCAAAGAGTCCAAATTCGACAAATCTTGTGGAAAATCAGTTTTGAATCAAATTGCCAAAAATGGACTACTTTGCCAGATACAGAGTCACCGCCTAAATATATTTTTTTGGGGGGAAATTTAGGAAACCCATGACTCATGCCAAAGGCCACGTGTCCGTCATCACCAAAGTTGCCTCGGCTCGAGAACTTAGGTACAAGAGAGGAAGGTCATGAATTGAGCACCCCCACTTGCCCAATCAAAGATCAGTCTGTACTAATCATGATATGATTTTTATTAACATTATATGCTCTTGTTCTGATTGTTAGGCTAGCATTACTGTGTGATGCGCACACAAGCAATTATAGACTAGTTTGCCCAAATTGGAACGATTCAATTTCATGTTTGTTTTGCAAAAAACGGTTTGATTTTGCCACTTAACAAAGTGGGCTTAAAGTTGGCGAATTTTGCTACTTGACAAACTGGGCTTAAACATACATTCATTGAATCATTTGAATTCAAGCAACAAGCCTTCATCCATACGCATTCAAATAGTTATAGCAATTAAGCACTTAGCCTCATGGCAAGCATGCGAATCATGGCAATCACTCATACTCATGCAAGTATGCTAAAGCATTAAAAACTCACCTAATGCTCCAAGTTAAAAAGATATGAGTTAGAAAAATGCACGATTCCTAACACGTGATGCTCTTAATCTAACCATTGTAAGTGAATAAATAAAAGGAAGAAAGACGTGAGGTTGGAATACATACACGTTATTACAACATTAATGCCCTCGCGCAAGAGGGTCTGAATGAATTAACTAGCTAACTAAGCTAAGCTAAGCTAAAACTAATGAAAGATAAGCTAATTAAGCTAATCATTACAAAACTTGAATAATTAACTACCCTAAGCTAAGTAATTAAGCACAATAATGAAATAAACTAGGCTAAGCTAATTAAATATTTACAACACAAACTAATTTAATTAATCAATCTAAACTAGATTAAATAATTACAAAACTTAATTAATTAGCTACTACTAATTAAGTACAACAATTAAGTAAATAAATGACTAATTGAGCTAATTAACTAGTCTCGACAAATGAGGGAGGCCCATACATGCTCGGTTCCCACCCGAAGAACGTCCACTGTCTGCCTCTGAAAGCCTCTATTGCACAACACTTACACCGATTTTCCATTTCTAGGTCAAACCTGATCTGCTTCACAAACATTCTGCTCAAAATTCCTTGGTGGCCGGTAGGCCAAAAGTGGTGGCCTATCGACCACCATTGGGGGGTTGCCGTCCAACACTGATGGCTTGCTAGCCGAAAACATTAGTCGGCAAGCCACTGATGATGCATTGTTCCTTGCTGCAACAGAGAGCAAATAGGGCAAAGAGAGGGTATTCTCACAGGTTGTTTGTACTATGTATCCCTCCTTATCATCAAAACATCTCAAAGAAGTGATACACTTAGCTCTTAAACCATCAATCAAGCAATTTCATTGCATGATGGCCAAAGAACTAAGATGTACAAGTTCAAGAAATGCACAAACAAGACCAAAAAACCATCACCCTATCATGCACGATCAAGGGCAATGGTGACCTTAGAAAAATTGGCACATTTCATCACTTTAAGTATGAAACGTCCTACTTTTCCTTGTGTTTAAATTAACGTCCAATTTGAAACACAACAAGACACAACCAATTTCTTATCTTGCACCATTTTAGTTTCAACTTTTAGTCACTCATTTTAGATTACCAACCATTCCTTAACCAATTAAGTCCATTGGTGAGTTAGTCCTCTAAAGAGAAGGAAGTGTCAAACAAGGGGTGGTTTAAGGCAAGAGAGAGGTGTCATGTCGTTGGTAATGAACCCCCAAAAAAGGATTAAACCATTAAGCATGGACCTCAATCTCAAGCTTAAACAACCCTAAGGTTGAAACAACCCTCAAAGCAAATGAAAAAGCCAAGAAATGAGGGAGGTTGCAGAGATTAATAGTGCTGAAATTAAGTGAGAAAAGCACAAAAAACATGCAATCAATTCAAACAAATGGTGTCTAAAGGCCTAAAACACCAAGCTTGTGAGGACACTTACACTAGAAGCATACAAAACAAGACTTAAATGACTTAAATAGCCAAAAATAGAGGCAAAACAGTCCTAAATAGAGCCTAAAACATGCTGGAATTAAGCTACAAAGGGCTAGAAAAATAAGCTAACACGTAGAGCTAACTAGGCTAGCAAACAAGACACAAGGAGGGGAGGCTAACCCCTCCAATTTTGGACTTCAAAATGTGATTTTCACCACTAAAATTACTCTGAAATTTAGTGTTTGAAGGCCCAAAAAAGATGGTTTGAAAGTGGGAAACAAAGGTGGAAAAGCCTTACCAACAGGGAATAAAGAATGGTGAACCACCCCCTAACCTCAAATGGCCAAGAACCACCAATTTCAACCCTCAAAAATAGAGTTTTTTTATAGCTCAAAACAGCCCAAAAATAGTGGAAAAAGATAGAAAAAGAAGTATGCAAAGAAAGCTAAAAAAGGGAGTATTATACCTCTTGAAGCAAAGATCAACTTTAGGCAACAATTTAAGCCAAAACCACCTTCTAGAGCTCCAAGAAGGCCTCAAGGAACCTCAACTCAAAGATGATCAAGTTTGGAAAAGGAGATGTAGGCAAAAGTGAGTGTAAGTAGGCTAATGTGCACAAATTTGCAAAGGAGGGAGAGAGAGAGAGAGAGAGAGAGAGAGAGAGAGAGAGAGAGAGAGAGAGATTTTTGCTCCAAAATTTCTAACCCTAAAAAATGGGAGAGGAGACCCCAAATATATAGAAAAATATGCATTTAGCTGAGATAAATCCCTCCATACATGTGTAGGGAGATGAAGCCCATTGTGCCAACAACTGGAACAACTGTCAACAAAATATCTGCAAAAAAGACACTAGTGGCCAGCAGGCCACACCATTGGCCGGCAAGGTACAAGGGTGGCTGATTGGCCACAATTGGTGGCCAGTAGCCCACTAGAGGAGGCCTGCAGGTCCTAGGGTCTTAAGGTTTGAAGCACTAAGGTTTTGGTCCAAAACAAGTCACAGAATGGATAGGGTTTGGAGGCTCAAAGGCAGGGCATTCTACCAAGGTCTTCGGGCACTAAAACTAGCACATGCAATCATAATCATCAAGTGTACAAACAATGACGTCCAAGTCTTGAGAATAGTGAAAAATGGGGTGTCTACACACGTCCTAAGATAAATTCCAAACACGCTACCTACGTATCCCTTTGCAGGGAATCAAACCAACATAGTTCTGGTGCGATGCAAATGATATGCATGCAAAGTAGTTTGAGGGTTGGACTTGCACACTTCCCGAAGCCGGCCATGTTGAAAACTCATGATCATGCGAGATAATGCATTAGGCAATTACAAATGCGATAAGCAAGAATGAATACAATAAACAAGATAACAACACATGAATAAGCAGCTTCAAGCTTAAAACCAATACAGGTTTTGATACAAGAGATAAAACACATTCTAACTTTGTCAAAACAAGAGACTAGGAAAGAAAACACCACTTAGGGTTATGTTTCACGCATCCCGAGAAACTAAGAACAAAATCGCTTAGGGTCGTGTTTCACATCTCTCGAGAAACTGAAAACCACCCAGGGTCACGTTTCACGCGTCCTGAGAAACATGGAAGACCACTTGGGTCCACGTTTCACATGTCCTGAGACACAACACAAAAACTGCTTGGGCTCGTACTTCACACGTCCCGAGATGAAACCCGCCCAAGGCCGCATTTCACGCGTCTTGAGAAACAACCACTCGGGCTCGTACTTCGTATGCCCTGAGGTAAAACCCGACCAGGGCTGCGTTTCACACATCCTAAGAAACAACCACTCGAGCGCATACTTTGTATGTCTCGAGGTAAAACCCGCCTAGGGCCGCGTTTCACGCATCCTGAGAAACAACCACTCGGGCCCGTACTTCGTACGTCCCAAGGTAAAACCCGCCTAGGGCGCGTTTCATGAGTCCTAAGAAGCAACCACTCGGGCACGTACTTTGTACGTCTTGAGGTAAAACCCGCCCAAGGTCGCGTTTCATGCGTCTTGAGAAATAACCACTCGGGCGCGTACTTCGTACGTCCTCAGGTAAAACAACAAAGAGGTGTGTGATAGATGCACCGAAGTGAATGAGTGAGATAGGTGTGCGATAGATGCACAAAAGAGAACAAGTGTGATAGGTGTGCGATAGGCGTACTTCGTACGTCCTGAGGTAAAACAACAAGGCAGTGTGCCATAGATGCACCAAAGTGAATGAGTGAGATAGGTGTGCAATAGATGGACAAAAGAGAACAAGTGCGATAGATGCGATAGATGCACAAAAGTGAATGAGTGTGATAGATGCACAAAAGTGAACAAGTGCGATAGGTGCACAAAAAAGTGAACAAGTGCGATAGGTGGACAAAAATGAATGAGTTCAATAGATGCACAAAAGTGAATGAGTGTGGTAGATGCACAAAAGTGAATGAGTGGGTTCTCCTACCAAGACACCGAGACTCCTCCAAATGAACCGTACATACAATATCGTACATTTATGCGAATGAACCATACATACAATATCGTGCATTTCTTCGAATGAACAGTGAGAATGCATGTTCTGTGCAAGACAAACAACCGAGATAAAATGTTAATTGAAGCAATAAAAATAGAAGCATATTCTATGCGTGATTTATAACGGATGCTAGACACGAATGCAATGTGAAATGCATATTCCATGAAAAAGAGAAACAAAAGTGTAATTTGACAAAAGCAAATTCAATGGCAACTTCCGATTTTACCTCAATATGTTTAAAGGATACACCTCGTTCATGTTGACAAGTGACGAACATCGTGCACCGAAAACACAGTCTTAAGCTTACGCAGAGACAATCTGAACCAAACAGTGAACCATCCCTACATTTCTTGGAAACCAAGGGCACAAAACAGTATCAGGACTCCAAGGGAGTCCACCGGCCACCTGTCGGCCACGGAAAAGCATTGCCGGCCACCAAAGTGTCCTGCCGGCCACCAATGGTGGCCTGCCAGCCACTGATGACAGATTCAGTGTCATGCCCCAAACTCGCCCCTGAAAGTTTGGGCATGACCTATTCAGAATCGGACACTTAACCTGATATACAAAATATATGGGGCTTAAACGGAAGCATTTAACAACATAAATTAATCTAAATAAAAGAACTACATCCATTGAGCGACCACTATCATGCTAGGATCACGAACAGAACATAAGGCAGATAAACATACAGTGACGTGCATCAGAGAATTTAGCTATGTACATATATATATACAGACCCAGCCCTCAAGATTGGGTGTAACAAAACATGGAAAGGTAAAGGGATTATATACACTTCAAAGTTAGACAGACAATCAGGGTGCAAAACCAAAAGCTTAGCAAAACTCCATAAAATGAGTTGCCTTCACTTAAGTGCTTGGACACTCTGAGGTTGACAAAGAGGAACAGATGCCATGGGTTAAAACTGACCTCCAGGTGGAGTGCCTACAGAAACAAACATAACACAAAGTGAGTCAAGCTCAGTGAATAGTAGTATGAAAACAATTTAACAATTAACTTGAATTACAATGTACATGAATAAGGGCGGAGGACATATAGTTAGCTTTATCTTGTAATTATTGTCAGAATGGCCTTAGGCCTAAACTTAAACAGAACGACATTAAGCCCTTAAACAGAACAACATGAAGCCCTTAAACAGGCGACATTACGCCTTTTTCATGCATGTATGAACTCAGGAGGTGGCTAGCACGGATTCTAGAGGTGACTCGCATGGCAGCACTTAGTTCCGTGCAGCACTTTGTTTCATACTAACAAATCATACAGAATGGCCATAGGCCCAGATGTCACAAATTGGCCATAGGCCTCACAGATGTTACAGAACGGCCATAGGCCTCATAACTTTCACAGAACGGCCATAGGCCTCATAACTTTCACATCGGCTTTAAGCCCAATTCACATATGTATGGACTAAAGAGGTGGCTCGTACGGATTCTAGAGGTGACTCACATAGCAGCACTTAGTTCCGTACAACACTTTGTTCCATATCAGAAAATATTAGGTATTTAAGAACGAACAATTCATATCATGTCACAGTGTGAATGGAACAATAAACAGGACGGAATAACCTCATGGTTTATTGCAAGTTAACATAATCGTCTTACGAATATCAGAACATTAACAATATTCATTAACATAAGACACATATATTATTAGTCTCAGAGTTATACAGAGGCACACAGATTCTTCCAATCATTCACATGAGTTAACATAGCTAGTTTGCGTTTAACAGAGTGTTAATGATAATTATTAACAAATGGAACAATTTCAGAGATACATAAATACCATAATTCCATAATGCACGTACATTCCATTTGCTTGTCATGAATCAATACTGCTAACTCGCAAATAACAGAATGTTAACATTAACTATCAACAATAAACAACGTATGACTCAATGATACGTTTAGATTTCCTCATGGTTCATTGTAGATCGACATTCTTGTCTTGCAATTAGCAGAACGTTAATATTAACGATAATCCAAAAGTAAAGGTACCATTACATTAATAAGTCAGAACAATTCGCACCATAACATGAGTCACGTAACAATGTTACTGATACTTTCTTTCTATTAACCAACTTCACAGTGTTAATAGTTTGTATGCAATTCTTATACGGAATCATAGGTAGTTTACAGGTTGGTACATTAACGATAATCATTAACCTTAACTGGAATGCAGAGTAGGTTCAGCGTCGTACCGATGTACGCCAAAATCTTTCAATGTTTACACTGATTCCCAATCAACATAAAGTTAACATAACTACTTGTGAAAAGCAGAGCATTAATAAAAAGAATTATTAACGGTAATCAAATGTGCGATTACAGTACTATTACTCACAGTGCCATAGCGGTGCGCTTGCCCTCCTGGGTTATGACCTATACATGTGCATAACGTATACATTAGTTCTTTTTTTCTTTCTTTCATTGTTTCCTGCATCATCTACTTCGAACGAATTTATAGGCATCTTAGGGACATCAAACACATATTTCAAAAATACCAGAGGGTTAAGCACGCAAAACAGAGCGAACAAAATTTTACAGCTTGGGCCACACGTGCGGCTGTGAGCCCCGCACGTGCGGTAGTGATCCCCGCACATGCGGTGATTCTGGGCAGTGCAGTTCGAAATTTCCAAACAAATACCCCATTTTTGGTGAGTATTCTTGAGGCTCAAAATAGATCTTTTAATTATTAAAACATGGGTCAAAAATCATGTAAATAGAAGCTACAACATAGATCAATCTACATACAATTTGGATCTTTAATCTTAACTCACAAACACAACTCAACTTCATAATATTCCCATCTTCACATACACATAGACATATATACCTACATGGTCATTTATCTGCATAACCAAGTTCAAGGATCTCAATTGAAGAAATGAGATGTGATTCCCACTAGATAATTCAATGAAACTCCAAATCAACCAACTCAAGAAACATTATTCTAATTAATCATTTAACACATGCTTGTTCCATATTATAAACCCTAACTTGCATAACATAAGGAATTCCTACTCAATTATCAAAGAGAGGGTCCATTGGAATGAATTATACATACCTTAAATTAGAATCTTTATAACCCCTTTTTAATTTCTCAATCTTCCTCCTTGATGAACTCCCTCACAAACCTTCTCCTCTCTAATTCTCTCTCTCTCAGAAGATATTTGTATAAGGCTCCAAGTCAAAGAGCTAAAATATGCACACACACATATATATATATATATATATATAAAGTTGAATAAGACGAAAGTTAATCAATTTAATCATCCCAAATCAAATTTTCACAAAAATGCTTATTATGACTTAAAAATTATGCTGATCTCAAATGTAAAATAAATTTTAGATTATCAAGCCTCTAAGGCGTTCAATTTCTGATCTGAACATTATAATTGTGACAGATATTTTTCTTATTAACAGATATACATCCATAAACATAAGATTCACTTCATTAAACTTACTTTCACATAAAATTTTACAATAAATATTTAAATGCACAGAATAAGGGACCGAAAGTGTATTAGGAAATATGTACGAGGGTCGGGTTATTGCATTCAGGGTATTTGGGTCTTTTTGGCTCGGGTCTTTAAATGTAGGACACAAGGGCTCATTTCCTCACTTCCTTATGTTCAAAATTACTTCCTTTCTCTCTCTCTAGACACTTCTTCTCTCTAGATCTGCGCTTTCTATGCTTTTTCCAATGCCCCACGTGAAGTTTATTTGCTAAACCCTATTGTTTTTTCCGTTTTGAATCGATTGAAATTTTATTTCGGTGCTTTTTCTTGGAGTTTCACCATTTGAGGCTTGTTCCCCTTGAGTTCCTCTTGGGTTATGTGCATTTTCCTAGGCTTTGATTTTTCCTTTTATTTTCTCTCTACTAGGGTTGACTTTTTTCGAAGTTTACCTTTTTCCTCCATTTTTCTTCATTTTTCGACCACTTTCTCATCTTCTTCCCAGATGGCGGACGATATTCCTCATAACAGAGCTCCCCTCGAGATTCCACCCAAATTATCACCTTTAGCAGAGATGAAGGTCGAGCCTGAGCCCGAGATATTACCGCTGGGAGTACGCCACTTTGATCCAGCGACATACCATCCTCAGACACACATACTGCCACCGGGGGGTATGAGGCATTTCAGAGAGTTTGCGCGACACGCGCCGGAGGACCTTTTACTATGGGAGCCAGACTCCCATTTGTCCCAGGACGCTATCGAGGTATACACTATATTTTCATGCTTTGCTCACTTTACACTACATTTCTTGCTTATTGTATTTCTTGCTTACACTGCATTTCTTGCCTCTTTCTGTATTTTTTGCCCTAATCACACTCTTGCACTGTATTTCTTACATTGAATCACATTCTTGCACTGTATTTCTTACACCAAATCACATTCTTGCACTGCCTTTCATTTGTCTATTCTCATATCACTGTATATCACTGTTCTGATCACAAGAGGACTCTCGCTCCATTAGGGGCTACGGAGCCACGTCAGCGAGGAATTGGCATCTTGAGCTCCCCGCTAGCGTACACTACATCATCGATGAGGCTAGTTTCAACTTGTTATGCATTGCAATATCGGGCCATATCGTGAGTCGACCACTTCTTGGTGCCTTGGTGGAGCGGTGGTGGGATACCACCAACTCCTTCCACTTCTCCACTACCAGGGAGATGACGATGACTCCCTATGATTTCTACATGCTCACGGGTGTAGGAGTAGGGGGTGATCCGATCCCTTATGACATGGACATGGGCGAGTGGGAGGCCACTCGGCTATACTTGCTGGGAGCACGCCCACCTCTTTTCAGGCCGGCCATGGTCTGATACAGCTGGTACGCCGAGCACTTCCATGGGAGAGAGCCAGAGACCCTAGAAGAGACTGAGCATTATGCCCGGGGCATTTGATGTTCCTCTTTGGTACCATCTTGATTGCAAACAGGTGGAACATCTCAGGGTAGTATTTATTGAGCTCTTTGGTGACCTTACCTCAGGTCCGGCTTTATGACTAGGGAAGAGCTGGCCTTGCTACACTATATGGTTATATGAGCTTGACATCCTGCAGGAGGGGAGACAGGGTTGGATGCTATAGAAGAGCTTGGGAGGCATGCTTTACATTGCTACTTTACATTTCCTATCTTCTGTTTCTGTGCTTTCTGCTTTGCACTTTCTGTACACCATATACTGCATTCTTTACATGTGTACACTGTATACTCATTGTTAGCTTTTGCTTTCAGCTTTGGGTATATGCATATTTTCCAACCTTTGCTTCGAAGCCGGAGGTGGAGATGCCCCCGTTGTACTGTACTCTCATTGGTATGATGGCAGATGCCTGTGGAGGACCCAAGAGATCTTCTCATTTTTCCGTTGGTACTTTGACACACTGACTGCGGAGGAGATAACCCAAACTCACAGTTATTTTTGCTTAATCAACAACTGATGATGATTGACAATTTGTATATTCCTTGTTTGCAGGTCGCTTGGCAGCCTTGGGTGACGATGCTGACTGGAGTTAGAGACCAGTACGCCGGAGCTTGGGGGGCCTCCCATTTTTTACTTCTATTGGAGGGCCCAGTTTGCCGAGCCTGGTTTCTAGGTGAGCAGTTTGTATGCCAAACTATTGGTTTGCTTGAGCCGGTAGTGCCCATGACGCCTCCAATATCTATGAGGACTATAGAGAGCCTCTCATTCAAGGAGATGATTCAGTTCACTGGGGGCTTGGACGCTGAATATTTCCTCGGGGAGGGAGATTATTCAACATTCATCCAGACACACCTCATGCCTTCATTGACGGGTGTTCGTGCAAGCAGAGCAGCAGGTGCCCCCATGGCAAGTAAGACTCAGGCGACAAGGGCCAGGACAAGAGAAGCCCTTCCCGCTGGACAGGTCACCGGTTGGCTAGAGATCCCGACCATGCTGACATGCTGGAGGTCGGTTGGGACGTCCTACCAGATTTCGATCGAGCCCGCGGAGACTGGGCATAGATATGTCCGAGCTCGCGACGCACCTCCGGTATGTACCACATTTTCTTCAGCTCCCCATTTTCTTTTTGATGGTTGTTCCTTTCGGATAATGATCATTCCCAATACATTTACAAGCACCCCCAGAGTATACTGAGGGACTGCTCGAGCTAGTAGCTTCGTTCGAGAGCATGATACTGAGGAGTGAGGCACTGCTTAGTCTCCACGGCATCCAGGTATTTTCCCCTATTCTCTGCCCGCATTTCAGTATTTTCAACGTTGTTGTGCACATCATTCTCACTAAATCACTGATATTCGTATCACGGTATTCATTTTGCCCCTTGTCACATCACACTGATATGCTGCACCGACACACTGTCCTGTATTCATACTGTATCTGATTCATTGCATTACTCCACTTTCATGATACTGTATCTGTAACTATACATTATATCTGAGATGCTAACATTGTATCTTTTCAGGTTCTAGCCGTACCGAGAGCACTAGCAACGGCGACTGCGCCTACACCATCGCCACCTCCTCTAGCAACAGAGGGGAGGGAGAGATAGGTCCGAGTACGCAGTTGAGGGGAACATCGTGGTCAAGGCCAGAGAAGCCCCTCGGAGCTAGTGTTGAGTGACGATGATGCTGAGACTAGTGGCTCGGAAGAGGCAGTGAGTCTGCAGTTTGAGTCCTTCGAGAGCAGAGATGATGGTGGCTCAAGATCTGGAGGTGATTCTGAGTCAGGCTATGGAACAGAGAGCGGCGACGATTCTGGTTCTGGCTTGGCATCTGAGTTAGACAGAGGCGCTGATGGAGATAGCTCTGAGTCTCTACCCAGGAAGAGGATGAAGAGGGCCTCTCGAGCCTGGGATGACTGGCGCTGATTTATTGGTGTTTTGCTTACTTTCTTTTTGTTAGTAGCATTAGCACATGTATAGCTTTAGGAAGTTCTGTTTCGCTTTAAAACCTATACTCTTTTGTAAAAAGCCATGATCGTAATAAAACTTGCAGTTTTTATGAAAAATGTGCTATCATTTTTGCATCATGAGCACCATATATACGTGAAATGGACAGGGAATTGAAATGAAGAGTGCTTGATTGAAACAAAATGCTTAATCGCGTAATGAACTGACCAAAAACCAAAATACAAAATGCAATACACAACCCGATAAACAACATAACAACAACTCGATAAACAAAACAACTCAAGTACAATTCAACAAACTTGCGAAAAACAAAAAAACAAAAGGACTCAAAACAAGACCTTAAAACATGTAAAGAGCAAAACAAGACACACGTTTTCAACATTGTTCAGCACAAAGGTGGACAGCAAGCCTAAGAGGAAGGGTGCCGGCCAGAAGAAATGGCCTGTAGGCCACAAGAGATGGCCTGCTGGCCATCAATGTGGCCTGCCGGCCACTAAAGTGCAGAACCTCCAGATTGTTGACGGCTGCCTTCCACTCGTTGCCTTATCTTTTACAAAAGCTTCAACTTCATCATTTCTTCTCCAGAACTCATTCTACTTGCTGTTTTTGCCACAAATGGAGCCATTTCTTGCCCAAAACCTCGCGGATTGGATTATGACTTTGGACAGCTTAGAAAAGGTGAATTTTTGGGGTTTCGGCTTAAATGCACTTTGTCCATTGAGTAGGACTCCACTTTGTTTTCCGTTCCTTCATGTTGCGGCTAGATGTTAGAACCCGATTACACACGTCTTTAGCTTCGGGGGACAAGAAATGTGCTCGACAATTGAAGAATTTTAGCGCTAATGGAATCCCGGCGGGATAAGGAAATCACGCCCTAGCCCCATTTTGGTCACGCCTAAGCTTTAGGATGGATGTGTGGGCTCACTATGCACGAGGCTCGATCTCTGGCCCACAATGGAGAACTAGACATTCCCAGTTTGATTCGTCGATTTTTCGATGCCGGTGACCACAACGGTTGTTATTGGCGGGGTTTTCGGCAACACGCCCTCTGCTTATGCATACCAGCTCATTTCCTTCGTGCCCCTAGTTTTGCCAGATCTAGCATTCGCTTGATTGAAGTGGTGCAAGGCCTAAAAGAAGGCAATAGTTGCATTAGCTTGGCGTTAGCCGAGACTTTGATGGGCTTAGACGCCTTCCATCAGCGAGAGACTACCAGATTCGCGGGAAGTCTACTACTTCTTCAGGTAATGTTTCCCACCCTTTTTAATATGTGTTTCTCACATCGCTCGACACTCATGCTCTATTTTTCTCTAAAAAGCCCTTTTGTCACTTTTTCTCTCAGTATACATCTCTCTATTCTTTAATCTCTCTTTTATTTCTTCCCTTCCGAAGTGTGGTTAATGGACAAACTGAAGGTAATGGATTCTTGCCCTGAGTACTCAGCTCGAGGCTACTTCTTCCGCCACCAGCTTGTGGATTTTTAGAATGAAGGGCGGTGGTGTGAGTGGATGTGCAACAGGTCTGCTGCTGACATAGCCTGGCGTTGTCCCTGGCTTAATCTGATCGAGATGAGCTATAGCATGGCTCGATAGCCCGACATTCAGTCGATTGGCCTGACTCACTGTGTATTCTACTTTCCTTTCCAGTTCAAGCCTCAGTTCGGGCACGATCAAATTTACTCAGAGAAGGGGGTTGAGTAACCGATTTCATTCCCTATTCGAGGTTTACACTTGGCTATATACCTCACTGCTTGGAGGACGAGAGAGCTTCTGGCCCTTGTCCCTAGTTTTAGTTGCACCCTTTCTGGCGAGTGCCTGGCTTGGCTTGAGGATGAGGCACAAATCGGGCCTACTTTGGCTTTAGAAGCTTCCACAAGCACAAGTAGGGGAGGCAGGAGCACCTTACTCATCTATGCCCCTAGTTTATTGCTTTGATCTTACTTTTCAAGTTTTTTTGAATGTAATAAAAGCAACTTTGATTTGTATCGAGAGTTGGAGAACTTTGTATTAAAATTAATGAAATTAAAGTTGTGAGCATTGAAAGTTTTCCTTTTGTTCCAAAAATGGTCTAAGCTGTGAAAGGCAAAGTTTGAACAAAATCAACTTTTATTAAAAATTTTCAAAATCATTTTCAAAAAGGATCACCAGCTGACATGCACAGAATCTATCCTCGAGATGTACAACCCTGAATCAAAAGATCACAAATTGTCAATTGACTGAATAGCACTGCTCAGTATTGCAATCAACTCTCTTCCTCAGAACAGAGATCACAACCAAACTCTCAGAGAACAGATAAAGATGACCTGATCACACACATGGACAGGACAGCTGAGTTGGAGGTGTTTACAGTCGGACTTCAAGATGAAGTTGCCTACGTATCCCAAAGATGGGAATCAGGCCTTACGTAATTTGGTTCAGGTTCACTTTAGTATTAACTCTCTCTTTTTCTGCTCTAACTTTTGCCAAGGCCGCCCTTTAGGGTTTTCAACCTTGCGAGCTCAGTTTTTCTTTATTTCTAATTTTTTGTACTCTAACTTTTGGCTTGGTCGCCCTTTCGAGTTTTTGGCCTAGCGAGCCTCTTAGGGATAATATTTCTTCAACTTGTCCATGTTGATCAGCTGGGAAAATTCTAGGCCATCCAAGTCCATGAGAATAGCCGCTCCACTCGACCAGATGGTTATGATGATATAAGGACCAGTCCAATTGGGTCTGAACTTGCCTCTAGGGTCATGGATGGGAGCTCGGCTGCCCTTCAGTACCAAATCCCCTTCATTGAGATTTCGGGACTTCGCCTTCTTGTTAAAAGCCCTAGCAATCTTGCATTAATAACCCTGAACATGGTACAATGCTTTCAGCTTTCTCTCATCAAACAACATCAATTCTTCAAACCTGCTCTGTTGCCAGTCTGCCTCTGCTATTTGACACTTAGCCATAACTCGCAGCGACGAGACTTTTATTTCAATTGGCATAACAACTTCCATCCCATACACAAGAGAGTAAGGAGTTGCCCCTGTGGACGTCCGGATTGAAGTTCTATATCTCAGAGTGCGAATGGCAATTTGTCTGGCCAGTCCCGGTAGGTCTCAACCATCTTTTGTAAAATATGTTTGATGTTCTTGTTGGCGGCCTCAACAGCTCCGTTGGTTTGCGGCCGGTAAGTAGATGACTTATGGAAAGCCACATTGTATTTCTCCAACAAGTCGATCACTTCTTTCTTGAAGTGGGAGCCATTATCTGAAATGATCTCGTATGGGACTTCATATCGGCAAATGATATTGTTTCGAATGAACTTAGCCACATGCGCTGCTTTCAACACTGCATAGGACTGTGCTTCCACCCACTTTGTAAAGTAATCAATTGCTACTAAGATGTATTCATACCCATTCAACCCTTTTGGTATAACTGCGCCGATGACGTCGATTCCCCAGACTGAGAAAGGCCATGGTGAAGTCATATTGTATAGCTTCGACGGCGGGATATTTATGCGATTGGCATGAATTTGGCATTTGTGGCATCACTGAACAAAACCGATACAATCCTCCTCCATCATAGACCAGTAGTAACCTTGCTTGAGAATCTTCTGGGCTAACATTACTCCGTTCATGTGCGCTCTGCACTCTTCCCCATGGATAGCTTCCATCAGGCTCTTTGATTCCACTACATCGACACACAACTTGTGCATTCCCAGATGACCTCTTTTGTACAGTTTACTTTCGCAGATGATAAATTAAGCGGCCATCTGCCATATTGCCCACTTGTCCTTAGCATTTGCCCTTGGTGGATAAACCTCATTTTCTAAGAAGCTCCAGATATCATAGTACCAAGGGTTTTGATCTTGTGATTCATCTATTGCGACGATAGTCTCATAGGCCGGTGCATATCTCTACTCAATAATGATCAGAAGCATCCGGACTCCCAGAGGGATGTCTGTCATAGAAGATAGAGTTGATAAGGCATCAGCGAACTTGTTGTTCTCTCTCAGTAGATGTGTGAAAGTTAGCTTCTCAAACCTAGGAATCAGGACGTCTAGGGTCTGGTGATAGACCTTTTATCTTTTCTTATTTGACTTTCCAGTCTCCGTTTGCTTGAAAAACAACTAGGTTCGAGTCCCCGATAACATCCAACCATTTTCCCCTAGTTCCAGGGCAGCTTCCAAACCAGCGATACATGTCTCATATTCTGATTCAGTATTGGATACTTTGAACCGAAGTTTGAAGGCTAAAGGTATATGGGAATTGTCGGGTGCTATCAACAACACACCTATCCCATAACTGTATTAATTCGATGCTCCGTGTACATTGTCCAAATCTCTTCCTCGACTTGCAGAATGGCTTTATCTGGGAACATGTATTCTACTGCTTCATCCCCTTCTGCTAGGTGATCTACCAGGAACTTCGCTATAGCTCTTCCATTGACTGACTTGCGAGTGACATACTTCAGATCGAATTCGGAGAGAAGAAGCAACTAACGGGCTAGCCTACTCGTAAGCGCTGGTTTCTCAAAGAGATATTTGATGTGATCTAATCTCAAAACCAGAATTACGGAGTGGGCTAACAAGTAGTGCCTCAACTTCCTGGTGGCCCATACCAAGGCTAGGTAAGCCTTCTCCAGTGGGGTGTAACGGGTCTCATAATCCAACATTTTCTTGCTCAAATAATAGATGGCTTTCTCTACCCTATCCTCAGATTCCTGAGCAAGCATGCATCCCATTGTTGTGTCTGTGACTGAAAGATACAAAATCAAAGGCCTCCCCGGCTCTAGCGGCAATAACACGGGCGGAGTCTGAAGGTACTGTTTGATCTGCTCAAAGTTGAATTGACATCGCTTATCCCTTCGGAATTTCTTTCCTTTCTTCAGGAGACCAAATAGTGGTTCACAAGTCAAGGCTAATTTAGAAATAAACCGTCTTATGAATTGCACTTTCCCCAGAAAGCCTCGTAGCTCCTTTTCAGTCCTTGGTGGTGGCATTTCTAGGATGGCCTTGATTTTAGAAGGATCTACCTTGATGCCCCTCTGTGTGATCAAGAAGCCCAGTATTTTCCCTGCTGTTATGCCAAAAGTACACTTTTGCAGATTCAACCTCATTCCGTATCCTGTGATCCGTAGAAAGAATTTCTTCAAGGCAGTGTAGTGGCCCTCTCTTTGTTTGGACTTGACAATCATGCCGTCCATGTACACCTCGAGCTCTTTATGGATCATATCATGCAGAATTGTGGTTGTGGCCCGTTGATAGGTAGCCCCGGCATTTTTCAGCCCAAACGGCGTGACCCTATAATAGTAGGTTCCCTATGGCGTAGTGAAGGCAATTTTCTCTTTGTCCTCAGGTGCCATCAAAATTTGGTTATACTCGGAAAATCCATCTATGAAGGAGAACAATGCATGACCCATGGTGAAGTCCACCAATTCATCGATCTGTGGCAGGAGAAAGTCATCATTCGGACTAGCCTTATTCAGATCCCTGAAGTCAACACAGACTCTGATTCTGCCATCCTTCTTTGGTATTGGAACAATGTTGGCTAACCATGTTGGATACTCAGACAAAAGCAAGAACCTTGTCTCAATCTGTTTGGTAACTTCTTGCTTAATCTTTAAGGCCTAATTCGGGCGTATTCTCCACAACTTAAGATGGAGGAGAGTCAAACATAACTCACCGGTTCGACAGTTACCTTCATTCAGCGAAGTCTAGTTTTCTACTTCCGCTTCGGAAAGACAGTAAACACCAGTTCTGATAGATTAGCACCCCTTAGTCAACATAGAAGAAATGCTCTACCAACACCAACAGACTATTGAGAATATGCAGCTGGATGCTGCCCGCCAAGCAGGAGTCACCGCCCGCCAAGTGGAAATTGCAGCCCAGCAAGTTGAGTTGATCAATAGGCTCCAGCAACAACAACAACCACAACAAGCAGCCGCTTTTGCTTCACATCCACCCCTGGTTACGATTTCAATACCCGAGATTATAACTAATGTCCAGGAAAATTTGGACATTCCGGCAGAGCCGATTCCACCCCAGACTTCCAAAGCACCGGTCCAGGAAAGTGAGCAAGCTTGAGAAGCTTTTAAATGAGCTCAGGGTGTGAATTCGATCCCAGATATAGAGGACGGCTATACAGATTCGGCAGTGACATTGCCAGATAGGTTTAAAATGTCGCATATAGACCGCTTTGATGGCTTGGGTGATCCCATGGTCCACTTGCGGCTATTTTTAGACATTCTGCGATCGATGGGCCTGTCTAGACTGCGGAAGTTATCCCTCTTCGGTCGGACCCTGTCAAGTATCATGGCCATTTGGTATGCTAAACTCGAAGATCCTATAAAGAGGAGCTGGGAAGAGATGGCTGAGGCCTTTATTGCTCAATACTCCTACAATACTCAAATTGAGGTCACAACTCGTGATCTCGAGGCAACTTGCCAAGAGCCGAAGGAGGGCTTCTTCGATTTTGTCACTCGATAGAGGGCCAAGGCCTCCACAATGACCACCTGGCCAGCTGAAAAGGACTAGATCAGAATGGTCGTATGTAATCTGCAACCAAGGCTATTACAGAAGATGATAGTCATACCTCTACCTACTTTTGCTGACCTCCATGAAATAGGGGTGCAAATAGAGGATACAATGAAGCAGGGTCTGACAAACCACGAGAAAGAGCAGCCCAAGAAGGCTTTCACACGCAGTTCCAATGCGGCTACGAGTAGTAGCGCAGCTGCAAGGCCTTCTGATTTTGGTATGGTCACCACCACACCAAAAACTGCCAATTCCTTTGCCGGTACATCCGACACAACCTCACAAACCGCGAAGCACCAGCGCCAAGGCCAGAGGGTTTTCACCCCGCTCTACATGTCCTTATCCGCAGCCCTGAGAGTCTTAATCAAAAAAGGGCATCTGAAGCCACTAGAGCCTCACCCCTTACTCAATCCTCTCCCTCCTACACATAACCCGGCCAAGTACTGCGCCTTCCACCAACAACATGGTCATGACACCGACCTATTCTTTAGATTTCGTCATGAGATTCAGGATCTCATTAACAATAAAGTGATAGCGCCTCCTCAAAAGCCTAACATCACTACAAATCACCTCCCACCACATAACCAAGCCCCTCCACCCAGGCAAATAAACCTTATCCAAACATTGGCTGTTTCTTATGACTGCAGTATATACATTACCCCATCGCATCTACCTAAGCCGGCGTTGTTCATCCCAGAGAGCACAGACTTGTGCATGATGGACGTGTCTATATCCCAACCCAGACCTGTGGTGGTGACTGTGGTAGAAGAAGGTGGAGTAACTTTGATGGAGAATGGGAATGTCAGTTCAACGCTTGAGAGCTCCATGGACTCATCTGAAGAGGAATACAACCCTGGCAGCTACATTGCGCCAACCAATCATGCCAAACCAGAGGTGGAGTTGCCAACGTGGAAGGAGGTTACCGTAGTCTGGGAGGATGGGCCGAGCCAGGGATTGGATGACTTAGTCGACCTTGAGGAGGACATCAACAATCCGTGGTTCTTCGATGAATATGATCTGGGGAGTGTACAGATTGACTGGTTTCATAAGAACAGATTAGCAGATAATTTGGTATGGCTCAGTGATGAGCCGAATGTGGATGAGGGGTCTCAACTAAAGTTGGAACAGCTGGAAGCAGGAACTGCTACAACGGCCGGAACGGTCGATGACGAAGGGAAAATGCCAGAGAGCACCGGTACTAAGAATTTTGCTTAGGAATTGAGTAGTGTTAGTACAGCTAATACAGAGCAAGAAGCCACACTGAAGCGGTTTGAACAAGAAAGAACTGAGAATAATCAGAAATCTAAAAAAGCCAAAGGCCCTGAGGGGATTGATTGTGATGTGCATTTGGTAATACTTACAATGGAACTAGACAGTTGCTTGTCGGTTGTTGGAGGAATATGGTGGGAAGATGATGATTTGCATCTTGCCCATACTGATGAAAATTGGGGACAGAATCTGCCAGACGATACCTGGCATTCTGAGGAAGTGGATCACATGACTAGGAGCGGGCGCTACTTCAAGCCCCCACACTTGGACCAACCAGAAGCATCGGGAAAGGATAAGGAAGCTGAGAAACAGAGGGAGAAACTGTTACAAGAAGAAGCTAGACTGAAGCAGCTGAAGAAGATTTAGGCGAAAATATCTATTTAGGGGTTGCTCATGGCTTCGCACGTACACCGATAAGCTGTATTGTCTACAATGGATAAGGCCAAGCTATCTATCGACATAACTCTAGAACAGTTAGTGGGACAGGTCTTCCCGGGAGGGGCTTCACCGACTTTGACCATTAAGGATAAAGAATTACTGCCTGAGGGCTCTGAGCATAACAAACCGCTATACATCTCAACTGAATGTAGGGAGAAGTAGGTGCCCGTTGTATTGGTTGATACTGGGTCTGCAATCAATGTTTGTCCGTCACGCACGGCCTATGCTATTGGCTTGAAGCCAGTGGATTTTGTACCAATGACCCAAGTGATCCAGGGTTACGGCAACACAAGTCAAAAGGTGATGGGAACAATTCAGATTAGAACACAAGTTGGCCCGGCACAACAGGATATTGAGTTTCACGTGCTGGATGTTCCAGCTACCTTCAGCTTGTTACTTAGGCAACCCTGGCTGCACCAAGTAAAAGCTGTTTCTTCCACCTTGCATCAAATGCTAAAGTACCCCCTTAGAAAAGGGATAGCCATTGTTTTTGGGAATTCTTCTATACATCCTCCACTAGAAGTCACTACACCAGTACTGGAGATTGTACACGGTGACGAGGATGTATTCTTGTCTGGTTTTACCTTGGTTGAGGCCCGGGTGGTGCAAAACATCTTAGCTATTGATGAGGGGTTATATGTCAGTGCTCAGTCAGCCTACCTCATGAATAAGCTACAGCATGTACTCGGATGGGATTAGGAAAGAGCGGCCGGAAGGGCATTACCGCACTGGCCAAAGTGCCACATAACCCTCATACCTTTGGCTTGGGCTATACGCCAACCAAAAAAGGACTAGGTGAGAAAAAGAGAGGAAATGGCAGGAAGAGCCAAAGCAAAGCAAAGTGGGAAGCACTATGAGCTTGTACATAGACCAATTCAGGGAACTCTAAATGGTCGTTTTGTTCGGGAGGGGGAGGACTTCCCATTTTACGGCTTTCCTAAGCCACGGTTGAACTCTGAGAAGCGGCGTTTGCCCGGCTTTGAAATTTTCTTCGACCTACAGCTACAAGAGGATGAAGCCACAGGGGAACAGACTGACTTGCATATTGAGGTAGAATAGAGTGTAGAGGATGCGTCGAACAACAGTGAACTTGAGTTAGGAGTAGTGTTGGCTTGTCTCTTTTCGGATCCTCAGATCAAACCGAAGAGCTTGGGAGAAGACTTCACCATTTCCATGATCAGAGACCAATCAGGTGTGGACCCTTCCGGTGGTATTTTGGATGCATCTATCATACCCTCCCTCGTTTGGCAGTTAGATGAGGGCTTTTTGTCCAGCAGTTCTGAATCAGGTAGTGAGCCAGAATTTGATTCCACAGGATCTGTGGAGTCAGAATTAGATTCTAGTTCTTCTGAGTTAGAGTCCGATATTCCTGGGATTGATAACCCGGATGTCGTTGTTTTGTCTAGGTCGTCTTTTTTCTTTTCTTTTGAGTCAGTTGTAACTGAGGAATTGGACGAGCTGGAGGCTTTGAATGAGAATGATACCACTCTGTTTCCGAGTACTTCTCTGTGGCACTTGTGTATTGCATTGATCATGACTTTCAAAATTTTGATAAAAACGATGAGGAAGGAATTCCTCTGGTTTTGAAACATTTGATTGATAGACAGGAGGAGAGGTTTGTAAAATCCTTGGTTGATGAAATCGTTTGCAATTAATGTGGGTACTGAGAAGGATTGCATCTGGTCCAGATCGGGTGCACATTGTCTTCGGAGGAACGCGAGCGCTTAGTCGCTTTATTAAAAGATTTCAAAGATGTTTTCGGTGGTCCTACGAAGACATACCCAGAATCGATCCTGAGATTGTACAGCGCCGGATCCCTCTTGACCCTGAGGCCCAACCCGTGAAACAGAAGCTTCAGAGAATACGCCTGAATTGGGCTTTGAAAATCAAGGAAGAGGTTGCCAAGCAAATAGATGTAGGGTTTTTGCTTGTATCGGAGTATCCTACTTGGTTGGCCAACATTGTTCTGGTGCAGAATTCAGGTGTGTGTGGATTTCAGAGATTTGAACAAAGCTAGTCCGAAAGACGACTTTCCACTACCGCACATAGACGCATTGGTGGACTTCATCGCAGGCCATGCGTTTCTCTCCTTTATGGATGGGTTTTTCGAGTATAACCAGATCTTGATGGCACCCGAGGATAGAGAGAAGACTACCTTCACCACGCCATGGGGAACCTACTACTATAGGGTGATGCCGTTTAGTCAGAAAAATGCTGGGGCTACTTATCAACGGGCTGTAACCACGATCTTGCATGATATGATCCACAAAGAGGTTGAGGTGTACGTGGATGACATGATTGTCAAGTCCAAGGAAAGAGAGGGCCACTACACCGCCTTGAAGAAAATTTTCCAATGGATCAGGGAATATCGGTTGCGACTGAATCCATAGAAATGCACTTTTGGTGCCACAGCAGGGAAAATGCTGGGGTTCTTGATCACATAGAGGGGCATTGAGGTTGATCCTTCCAAAATCAAGGCGATCCTAGAAATGCCACCACCAAGGACTGAAAAGGAGGTGCGAGGCTTTCTGGATAAAGTGCAATTCGTAAGACGGTTTATTGCAAAATTAACCTTGACTTGTGAACCACTATTTGGTCTCCTGAAGAAAGGAAAGAAATTCCAGTGGGATGACCGATGCCAGTTTGCTTTTGAGCATATCAAACAGTACCTTCAGAACCCGCCTGTGTTGTCATCACCAGAGCTGGAGAAGCCGTTGATTTTGTACCTGTCAGTAACTGACACAACAATGGGCTGCATGCTTGCACAGGAATCAGAGGATAGAGTGGAGAAAGCCATCTATTACCTGAGCAAGAAGATGCTGGAATATGAGACCCGTTACACCCCACTGGAGAAGGCTTGTTTGGCCTTGGTATGGGCTACCAAGAAGTTAAGGCACTACCTGTTAGCTCACTCTGTAATTCTGGTTTCGAGATTAGATCCCATCAAATATCTCTTCGAGAAACCAGCGCTTACAGGTAGGCTAGTCCGTTGGTTGCTTCTTCTTTCCGAATTTGATTTGAAAGATGTGACTCACAAGTTTGCCAGGGGGAGAGCAGTAGCTGAGTTCCTAGTGGATCACCCAGTGGAAAGGGATGGAGCAGTAAAGTATCTATTCCCAGATGAAGCTATTTTGCAGGTTGAAGAAGAGATTTGGGCCATGTACCTTGACGGAACGTCTAATCAATATGGTTATGGGATAGGGGTGTTGCTGATAACACCCGACAATTCCCATATACCTTTAGCCTTCCAACTCTGGCTCAAGGTATCTAATAATGAAGCAAAATACGAGGCATGTATCACTGGCTTAGAAGCCGCCCTGGAACTAGGGGCAAAAAGGTTGGACGTCATTGGGGACTCGAACCTAGTTGTGTCTCAAGGAAAAGGAGATTGGCAGGTTAAGGAAGAAAGAATGAAAATCTATCACCAAACCCTGGACGTTCTGATTCCCAGGTTTGAGAAGCTAAGCTTCACGCATCTGTTAAGAGAGAACAACAGGTTTGCTGATGCTTTATCAACTCTATATTCGATAATAGACATCCCTTTAGGAGTCCGGATGCGTCTGATCATTATTGAACAAAGGTATGTACCTGCCTATGAGCTGATCGCCGCGATAGATGAAGTACAAGATCAGAACCCCTAGTATCATGATATCTGGAACTTCTTGGAAAAGAAAGCTTATCCACCAAGGGCAAATGACAAAGATAAAAGGGCAATACGGTAAATGGCCGCTCAGTTTATCGTCTGCGGGGTTAAGTTGTACAAACAAGGCCATCTGGGAATACACAAGCTGTATGTTGATGCAGAAGAGTCGAAGCGCTTAATGGAGGCCATCCACGAAGGGGAGTGCGGATCGCACATGAGCGGAGTAATGCTAGCCCGGAAGATTCTTAGGCAGGGTTATTACTGGTCAACCATGGAGAAGGATTGCATTGGTTTTGTTTGGTGGTGCCACAAATGCCAAATTCATGCAAATCGCATGAATATCCTGTTGTCAAAGCTGTACAACATGACTTCACCATGGCCATTTTAAGTCTGGGAAATTGATGTTATTGGAGCAGTTACGCCGAAAGGCTTGAATGGGCATGAGTATATCCTGGTGGCAATAGACTACTTTACAAAGTAGGTCGAAGCCCAATCCTATGCAATGCTAAAAGCGTCGCATGTAGCCAAGTTCATCAGGAATAATATCATTTGTCATTATGGGGTCCCAAATGAGATCATTTCAGACAATGGTTCCCACTTTAAGAAAGAAGTGATCGACTTGTTGGAGAAATACAATGTGGCTTTTCATAAGTCATCCACATATCGGCCACAAACCAACGGAGCTGTTGAGGCCGCCAACAAGAACATCAAGCACATTCTACAGAAGATAGTGGAAACCTACAGGGACTGGCCGGACAAACTGCCGTTTGCTCTTTGGGGCTACAGAATATCAATTCGGACATCTACTGGGGCAACTCTGTATTCTCTGGTTTATGGGATGGAAGTTGTTTTGCTGATTGAAGTTGAGGTTCCGTCGCTATGGGTTATGGCTGAGTGCCAAATAGCAGAAGCGGATTGGCAGCGAAGCAGGTTCGAGGAACTAATGTTGTTCGGCGAGAAGAGGCTGAAAGCACTGTACCATGTCCAAGGTTATCAACACAGAATTGCTAGGGCTTTCAATAAGAAAGTTAAGTCCAGGAATCCGAGAGAAGGGGATCTAGTGCTCAAAGACAACCAAGCTCCCATGCATGATCCTAGGGGCAAGTTCAGACCCAATTGGACTGGTCCTCACATCATCAAATCTACCTGGTCGGGTGGAGCTGTCATTTTTATCAACCTAGATGGCCTGGAATTTTCCCAACCAATCAACATGGACAAGTTGAAGAAATACTATCCTTGAGTGGCTCGCTAGGCCTAAAACCCAAAAGGGTGACCTAGGCAAAAGTTAGAGCACAAAAAATTAGAAAAAAGAAAAACTGAGCTCGCAAGGTTGAAAACCTCGTAAAGGATGGCCTTGGCAAAAGTTAGAGCACAAAAGAAGGGTGTTAATACCCGAGTGAACCCGAACCAAACTATGTAAGGCTTGATTCCCATCTTTGGGATACGTAGGCAACTTCATTCTGAAGTCCAGCCCTAAACCCTTCAAACTCAACTGTTCTGTCCATGAGATTATTGAAGGCATCTTTGTCTTTTCTGTATCCAAGAGTTCGGTTGTGATCTTCACTATGAGAGCTAGTTACAGTATAGTACAGTGCTATTCAGACAGGGGGCAACTTTCCAGTTATTGGATTCGGGGTTGTACATCTTGAGGATAGATTCCATGTGTGTCAGGTTGTGATCTTTATCAAAAATGGTTTTGAAAACTTTTAATAAAAGTTGATTTTGTTCAAATTAATCTTTTTACAACTTAGACCATTTTGGACCAAAAGGAAAATTTTCAATGCCCACAACTCCAATTTCATTGATTTCAATACAAAGTTCTCTAACTCTTGATACATATCAAAGTTGCTTTTTATTACATTCAAAGGAAAACTTGAAAGTTAGGTCAAAGCGATAAACTTGGGGCATAGATGAGTCAGGTGTTCCTGTGTCCCCTCCCAGAGCTTGTGGAAGCTTTAGATGCTAAAGTAGGCTCGGTTTGTGCCTCATCTTCAAGCCAAGCTATGCATTCGCTAGAAAGGGTGTAACTGAAATTGGGAGCGGGAGCCAGAAGTTTTCTTGTCCTCCAAGCAGTGGGATATCGAGCTAGTTGTGAACCTCGAATCAGAAATGAAGCCGGGTACTGCTCTTCTGGGCAAGTCTGGTCGTGTCCGAACTGACGCCTGAACCGGAATGGAAAATAGAAGACACAGTGAGTCAACCCAACCAACTGAATGTCAGGTTGTCGAGACATGCTGTAGCTCAACTTGGGCAGATCAAACCAAGGGCAGCGCCAAGCAATGTCAGCAGCAGACTTGTTGCACATCCAATGGCACCACCATCCCTCGTTCGGGAAATCAACTAGCCGTTGGCGGAATTAATAACCTCGTGCTGAGTATGCAGGGCAACAGTTCACTACCTTCAACCTGTCCATGAGCCATATCTGGGGAGGGATGAAAAATAAGAGAAATTAAAGAATAAAGAGGTGTGTGTTGAGAGAGAAAGTGAGAAAGCGTTGTGAAAGAAAAAAAAACAAAGCATGAGTGCTGAGTGATGTGAGAAACACATGTGAGATAGGGTGGGAAACAGTACCTGCAAGAGTAGTGGACTCCCTACCAATTTCGTTGTCTCTCGTCGACGGAAGGCGTCCAAGCTTATCAAAGTCTCGGCTAGTGTTAAGCCAATGCAGCTCTCGCCCTCTTTCAAGCCTTGGGTCACTTCGATTAAGGGAATGCTAGACCCTCCGGAACTAGGGGCAAATAGAAAATGAGCCAACATACACAAATAGAGGGCATGCTATCGAAAACTCTGCCAAAGACAGTTGCCGCGGTCACCGGCATTAGAAAAACGATGAATGAGACTTGGAATATCTAGCTCTCCGTTGTGAAGCAATGATCGAGCCTCATGTAAAGTGAGCCCGCACATCCTTCCTAGAGCTAGGATGTGGCCAAAACGGGACTAGGGCAAAATTTCCTCGTCACACTGGGATTCCATCAAAACTTGAAATTCTTCAATTGTTGGGCATAGTTCTTCCCCCCCCCCAAAGTTGAACACATGTGTAACCGGGTTCCAACACCTAGCTGCGGCATGAAGGAACGGAAAACACAGCGGGGTACGACTTAGCGAGAATAGTGCATTTATCTCAAAAATTCACTTTTTCCGAGCCATCTAAAGTTGTAATCCAAGTTGAGAGTTTTTCGACAAAGAATGGCTCTATTTGTGGCAAAAATAGAGCTGGAATGAAGAAACTACGAAGTCCCAAACTTTTGTAGAAGATAAGGCACTAAGTGGAAGACAGGTGGCACCAATCTGGAGGCCCCCTACATTAATGGCCGACCAGCCAGTTCTAGTGGCCGACTGGCCACCTTTTGTGGCCGACCGGCCAGTTTTGGTGGATGACCGGCCACTATTTGTGGCCGACAGCCACCACTTGTGGCCGATAGCTCCTATTTATGGCCAGCAGAATTCTGTTGGTCTTCCTGTGTGTTGAGAGTGCTGGGAACTTGTTTTTTTGTTATGCTCTTGATGCATTCTACTGTTTTGTTTTAGTAGTTTTATTGAGTTGCTTGCAAATTGCTTCAATTTGTTTATCGAGTTGTTTTTCTTTGTTTATCGAGTTGTTGTGTTGCTTATCGATTTGTATTTGTTTTGTTTATCGAGTTGTTGCATTGTTTGTAGAATTGTTTTACCCTGTTTGTTATGTGTTGGTCAATTCATTACCTAATTAAGAAATTGCCAATACAATGTACAAAGTTCAATGTCCATCAATCTTGTTGATATGCTATGTGGTGCAATGCGGTGCTTAGAATGCAAAAGAAATACAACACTTTTTCATCAAAAGCTGTTTTCATTCCGATCATGGTTTCCTTTTTACGAAAGAGTACAAGTTTTAAAGAAAATAAAACTGTCTAAGCTGTATAATGTGCCAACACTACTAGCAAAAGAAATAAAGCAAAAACATATGAATCAGTGCCAGCTAGCAAGCTCTAAAGGCCCTCTGCGTCCTCTTCCTTGGCAGAGTGGACTCTGCAAAGCTGTCTCCAACCGCACCGCTATCTGAACCTGAAGCTGAATCAGAACCAGAACTGGAGTTGTTGTCAACCTCTACATCAGAACCTGGCTCAGCCTCATCTCCACTAGTGGAATCTGAACCAACATCTGCTTTTAGATGACTCGGTATGCTGATCTACCGCCTCCTCGATCTTGCTGGTCTCATCATCATCATGCATAATAGGCTCACAACGTCTCTCTCGGTTGCGTGCCGGAGCCTGTCTCTTTCTCTCCCTGCTGCCGCCGGTGCTGTCGGTAGTGGTGGGACCCGAAAAGGTAGTTTGAATATGTCAGCCACAGTATGTGTATCAGATGCAAGTATGGTGTGCAGATTGAGTACATGCAAAAGTCAGATATGGTGAGTGAATGCAATGTGTCAAATGTGATCTATCAGTGTGGGGAAATGTGTTGAAATGTTCAGTTGCAGTGTGGGGAAATGTTCAGTTGAAGTGTCAGTTTCAGTATGTCAGCAGAAATATGGTGACCGAAATGCAAGGGAATTGAAAGTTACCTGGATGCCGTGGAAGCCAATCAGTGCCTCCCTCCTCGAGATCATGCCCTCGAATGAGGCCAACATCTTGAGCAATCCCTCGACGTACCTTGCGAGGGCTAGCAAATGCAATTTGGAATGATCAGTGTCTGGAAGGAATGAATGTCTAAGTATCTGAGCAAGAATGGAAAAAATGAAGACTGCAGTACGTATCAGAGGTGAATCAGGTGTCTTGACATATCTGTGACTAGGCAATGGAGGCTCAATCGGAATATGATAAGCCTCTCCAGAGTACCGCCAACCTATCAACTCAGTCGGGAGCTCTAGCTAGCCAAAACTATGCCTAGTGGGGGGCATCCCTCTAGCCCTGCCCCTCGGTGCTCGGGCCTTACTCGTAGAAGGGGCATCAGCTACTCTCTCGGCACGAGCATGAATACCTGTCAAAGGAGGCATGAGAGGCGTCTGGATGTATTTCGTATAGTCCCCCTCTCCCAGAAAGTAGTCGGCCTCCACGCCTCGTGTAAAGTCGATCATATCCTGGGAGGAGAGACTCTCTATGGCCCGCATGGACGGCAGAGGCAGCATGGGAACCGTCTACAATGACAAACCCAAAGTCTGGCACAGGAAGCGCTCACCCAAGAACCAGGCTAGGCCTACCGGTCGCTCGAGCACAAGCCGATAACAAGAAGTGCCCCACGTGCCGACGAACTCATATCTGACACCTTCTGGCATAGTAGCCCAGGGCTGCCATGAGATCTGCAGACAACAAATGCACAAATTGTTAGCTGCAATTAGATATGCAATATGAATCAGAGCTGAAAGTAGAAAGAACTGTGAGTTTTGAGTTACCTCTGATGCCTCACTATATCGAAATACCGATGGAAAAATGAAAGGGTCTCTCGGGTCCTTCACTGGCATCTCCCGTCATATCGGTGAGAGTATGGCACACCAGGAGGCATCTCGACCTCCGGCTTTAGGGCAAGTGTCAAAAAATTGTCATACACCCATAGTTGCAAAAAGCAAAAGGGCAACAGTGAGTATACAACAGATAAACACAGGCAATACAGAAAGCAGAATATGTGTGCAATGTCTAGAAAATGCAGAATGCAGAGAATACAGAATACAGAGAAAATGCAGAAAGCAGGGTGTGTAGTACAGCATATAGAAAGTGCAAATGCAAAGTAGAGATCAGACTATATGTGTGTAGTGTACAAAAAGTGCAAAGCAGAAAACACGGCATGAAATGTAAAGAAGGAAATTAAAGCATACCTCCTAGGCTCTCCAGTAGTCGCCGACTCTGTTCCCGCTTCTGCGGGATGTCGAGCTCGTGTAGCAGTAGAGAGTAGCAAAGCCAGCGTCGCCCCAATCGTAATGCCAAACCTAAGACAAGTCCACCAAGTCACTCAATAGATATAGCCCAACAGTGTTCGCCCTGTCAGCAAATAAGGTGGCGCCAAGAGGAACATCAAGAAGCCTCGAGCATACTGCTCGATATCATCTAGGGTTTGAGGCTGTGTCTGTCACGCCCCAAACCCGCCCCTAAAAGTTTGGGCATGACCCATTCGAAACCAGACACTAAACCTGTTATACATATCTTGTGGGGCCTGAACGGAAGCATGCAATAATATAAAATACATCGAATAACATCCATTGAGCTACTTCTAACATGCCAGGATCTCAACATCACACTAAGTAAATATTATACAGACAGTTTACATCCATAAGCCTCGACTCAACCCCACAAATAGGCACATAATAAAAAATAATAATGAAGAAGGAGTTATTTACAATCAACCCAAAAAAATAGACATCTAATGCATAAATTGAAACTCGGCAAAACTTTACAAAACGGACGGCTTCAGGTGGTGCCTGGACGCCTCAAGGTTGACAAGAGAAACACAAACTTTAAAGGTTGGGACCGAACTCCCGATTGGCTACCTACAGAAACAGACAGACAAAATACAGAATGAGCGAACTCAGTGAATAATAGTTCATAAATATTGTGATATTTAATCTGACTAAACAAAACATATAGTTGCAGATACATATTATTAATTACGTTCCGTGATTAATTCCAAAACAGCCATAGGCCTACAGATGCAGAACGACCATAGGTCCAGGGATATCAGAAGTAACAGAGATAATAGACATAACAGAACTAACAGAAATAACAAACGCATAAGCGTGGGTAACAGAACGCATATAGCGTAGTCACAGAAAGTACAGAACGCATAAGCATGATAACAGAAATAACAGATGTATGGACTCAAGAGGTGGCTCGTACGGATTCCAGAGGTGGCTCCCACCAAAGTGTAGCACTTCGTTCCGTACGGCACTTTGTTCCATGCCAGAAAATATTAGAACGACCAACGGTCCAGAAATATCATAAACATAATCTTATCAGAAACAGAGTCTTATGCATTTCCAGATTCCAAACCATTTTCGTAATCATTTTCATAATTATTTCCATATTCAGATTTTGCATAAGATCATATGTGGTACACCCAATAGCCATCAGATCAGGTAGGTCGAAGACCACAACAGGTAGGTCCGAAGACCACAGCAGGTAGGTCCGAAGACCACAACAGGTGGTCCGAAGACCACAACAGGTAGGTCCAAAGACCACAGCAGGTAGGTCCAAAGACCACAACAGGTAGGTCCAAAGACCACAAAGCTGATACCAACAGCCACGGTATTGTTACCCCGGGCGAGGGCCATCCGGACTAAGGGTGCCACAAATACTTTTTAGAAAACTGAACATTCGTTCGTTCATTTCCAACATATCATAGCTTTTCAAAAATCAATCATTTCGTATCATGGTATATGAAAATACATAACATAAGTCTAACAAAACGTTGTTGATAACTGTTAACACAAGACGGCATAGTATATAGCTTGCATGCTTCAGAAATACATACGTACTACAATTCTGTAAGGTATATAGGTACCATAACATCAACAGGCCAGAATAACTTATAAACCAACTTTACAGCGTTATAGTTGTATGCAATTCGTATATAGAAGTATGGGTAATTCATAGGATGGTATATTGACAATAACCAATAGCCATAACTCAAAATACTGAGTAGGTTCAGAATCATACCGATGTGTGCTAACTTTCAATGTTCACATCAATCTCTCAATCAACAAACACGTTACCATATTAGCTCACGAAAAATAGAATGCTGTTAACAATATTCTTAATGGTAAACCAGGCATATTTGTACATTTGTAGTACTATTACTCACGTGTTTAGATGCTAGGTCCGTCCCTGCAGCTAACCCTACACAATTCAATTCAACAACATTAACACAACCCCACGTAATCAACATAACTCCACATAATTATCACTATCCAATATAATCCAAACTATTTAACATCATTCCACTCAGTGCTACCAAATATAATTTCACATAATTCAAATTAAATTGCTAAGGCTCAATTTATATCACCCACATCATCAACAAACCCTTCCCCCCAATCTCCTTCCTCACTAAGACATGGTTCACAAAGCTTCTAACAAGTTCATTCGCAAATTTAAACATAATTTCCAAGTATCACCAAATTCCAATTAAACTTGTATATACATAATTCAATACGTCAATTTCATTATTCTACATTCAATTTGAGTTAAATCTTTGGTTATCATCCTTAAGAAACTTAGGGTTTCAAGAAAATAATGAGATTTCAAGAAATAATCAAACTTATTAACCCAACACTATTTTTCCATCAATTACACATCTAGGACTCATAAACCATTATTTAAACCCATCAATTAACTCCCAATATCTTCAAACCATAAAACCCCCAATGTTCAAACCCCAAAATTCCCAAAATCTCATAATTTCTTCCATATACATAACATAAATGAAAACTTGCACCATTATACAATGAAGACACCTCCAACCTATCTATGGATGTAAATATTAAAGAGTCTTCAACCCTTACCTCAACAATCAAGCAAAGGGGTGAGCTTGAGAAGAAACTTTCACCAATCCAACTTTTAATCGGGTAAAAACATTGATCCTCCTTAGTTCTCCATCCTACATGCCAAAACCATGGTGGATTGTTGATAAAAATGGGTGAAATCAAAGGTTTGAGAGTTAGGGTTTCGGACTAAGGCAAAGAGGAAAGAAGAGGGTTGAAGAAAATCTATGAAATGATCCAAAAATCCCGTTCTTAAAGCTGCTGTCCCGTAATTCCCGCTCGAGCGGACTGTTTTCCGCTCGAGCGGACCTGCCCTCAGCACAGATTCCGAAACTTTGAATAGGTATAACTCTCCCATCCGAACTCCGTTTTAGGTCGTTCTTGTGTCCAAATTGAAGCCCCGGAAATAAGCTTTCCAATGGTTCTAACCTCACATCCAAATTCAAAGTGTGGACAAAGAAAAGGATAAAAGAGTGACGGCCGGTCGCCGACAATTTATTCGAATTAAAGCTTTTGGCCCAATCTTACTTTGCCATCATATTACCACCACAACCAATACTCCAAAATAAAATAAGAAGGTTCCAAATACACTAATAAAAATGTCCAAAACAAACCCACACCTCAGAAATACAACTCAACCTAGAGGCCCGCTCGAGCGTCAACTCTTCCGCTCGAGCGTGCAGACCAACAAGGTCGTCCGCTCGAGCGTAAACTCCCCCGCTCGAGCGGAGAATCACAACTCCCAGAATCTCAGGCCGTCTGCACAATTGCTGGAAACTCCAAAAGTCCGCTCGAGCGTCAACTCTTCCGCTCGAGCGGAGGGAAGAATTCTGGGTCGTCACAGTGTCCCTCTGAAATGGTCTGCAAACCAGCTATACTGAACTGTCCCTAATCGGAAAAGAGGTGGGCGTGCCCCCAGCAAATAGATCCAAGTAGCCTTCCACTTGCCAATGTCAGTATCATATGGGATCGGCCAGCCTCCTACCTCGATGCCAATGAGCGTAGCGAAGTCGCACGGGGTCATCGTCATCTCCCCTGCGGTAGAGAAGTCGAAAAGAGTTGGTGGTGTCCCACCATCTCTCTACCAGCGCGCCAAGTAGGGACCTGCTTGCCATGAGACGTGACAGCTCCATGTAGAATAAGCCAAACCCGGCCTCGTCGACGATCTGACGGACACCAACGGGGAGGTCCATGTACCACTCCTCAGAAGATGTGGTCCCATATCCTCAGGTAAAATGAGAGTCCACTTGTGTTTAGAATGAGCGAAACGCAGTGTAAGAAATACGGTGCATGAATGTGTTCAGAATAAGCAGATGAAAGGCAGTGTAAGAAATACAGTGCATGAATATGTTTGGGATAAACAAATGAAATACAGTGCAAAAGTGTGAGCTATGTATGAAATGCAAAGTACATTGCAGAAAATGTAAGAAAACAGTGCCTACCTATAGACGCGCCCCCTTGGGCTTTGCTACTACAGTTCGGACTCAAAAGAAACAATTCTGAATCTAATCCCGCAAAGTGCAATGCGAGACCGATAAATCACCAAAGAGTCCAAATCCGGCAAATCGTTTTGGAAAACTGATTTTTAAGAAAGAAGTGCCAAACATGGACTGCTTTGCCAGATACAGAGTCGCCACCTAAATATTTTATTTTGGAAAAATTTAGGAAACCCTGACTCGTGCCTAAGGCCACGTGTCCGTCATCACCAAAGTTGCCTCGGCTCGGGAACTTGGGTACGATTGGGGAAGGTCATCTATGAGCACCCCCGCTCGCCCGATCAAAGATCGGCCTGTACTAAACATGATATCTTATTTTTGAAAACACATGTGCTCTTATTCCAGTTAATTAGCCAATCTTACTACGTGATGCGCACAACAAACAAGTATAGACTAGATCGCCTAATTTGGAACAAAATATTGCATATTCGTTTGTCAAAATGATTTCAAGTTTGCTAATCGCAAGTAGGCTAAAACGAGGATTTCAATGAATTGTTCCAATTCAAGTAATCCAACCTTCACCCACAGGCATTCAGGCAGTTATATCACATAAGCAGTTAGCCTCATGGCAAGCATGCTTTCATGGCAACATTAACACACATGCAGTATGCTAATGCGTAAACACTCACAGTGTACTCCAAGCCAAAACAAAGAGCTAGTTAGTAATCAAATGCATGATCCTAGCTCATGTTAAAGTGGCTAATGCAACACATGCGAGAATGCAACTAAAATAGGCTCGGCTATTCTAGAATGGCATATGAAATGCAACTTGGTACATGTATTCAAATTGGAATTGAAATACAATGCAGTTAGTATGATGCGCCGAGCCTGGTGCATGCAATACAGATGAATGAATGCACACATGCAAGCATAAGGTATGCTAAATTAAACATGCCCTAAAACTAACCATCGTAAGCGGTTAAGTAAAAGGAAGAAAGAAATGGAGGTTGGAAGACATGCATCACACACACGCATGCTTATTACAACAATACGCCCTCTCGAGGGAGGGACTGAATAAGAAGCTAACTAGCTTATCTAAGCTAATTAAACTAATTATTACACAACAAATTAATTGACTAACCCTAGTTAACTAATTATTACAAAACGACTTGAATAGCTAACATTAACTATTAAAGGTATAGACCAAAGCAAAACCTAGCTATCTAAGCATGGCAGCTAAGGAAAGCAATAAATCAGGAGCCTTAGAGGTAGAGGAATGCATGCATGTCTGGTCGCCTCGTTCGGAAATCCAATGCGATGCCCCGATTTGCCTTTGTTTTCATTTGTTCTCAGAAACTTGCACCAAGCTCCAGAAAGATGAAACTCCACCTTGGGAATCCTATGGGAGGGTGGCCGACCACTTTTGGTCTCTAGAAACACCTGCCGACCACTTTTGGTTGTTGAAAAACCAGAAAAGTGGTCGGCCAGCTACTTTTTCTGGCTGGCCGGCCAGTTGTTGCTGCTGAATCCAAGTTTTTTGCAACAGAGAGCAAGAAAGGGCATGGTAATGTATTTGCAAGATATGTGTGCACAACCACCCTCCCTATCATGTCATGAACTCAAGGGAGTGTAGGTTCTCGACCCTCGGGCCACCAATCGCGCATTTCCATGCATGATGGCCGAGAGGCGAAGTTTCACAATTCAATATGAAATGAATGCACAGATAAACACATAAAGCCTAAAACTCTATCATGGATGATCAAAAGCATCGGCGACCAGGAATTAAGGCACATTTCATCACTTTAAGTATGAAACGTCTCTCGTTTCCCGTGTTTGGACTAACACCTATTCCAAACACAATGCAAGCAAGCATGGCATACACAATGCGACTCGAGCATGCAAGTATGCAATATGACTTGAGCATGCAAACATGCAATGCAATATGAACAACATAACAAGGCTAATGGCATGCACAATGCTAAAGCATGTAACAACTAGCATACACAATGCTAAATGCTAAAAACTACATGGCATACTCAATGCAAGGCATTCGTAAGGTTCTAAGCATAATGTAATGCGTGCATGCACAATACAATGCAACAAGGGCAACTTATGTAATATACCAAGCATGGCATACTCAATGTAATATACATGGTATACTCAATGGACTTAAACCAAAAGGGTAGATCTCAATCACGCCCAAATCAGTGGCCATGGGTGATGAAATGAAGGCACATAAAGCAAGGCATGCATGCACAATGCATTGGCCATCTAAGAGGCCAAAGAGCACAACTCTCAAGAGTGCTCAATGAGTGACAAAAGTGGAAGTGTAGCAACACTAAGTGCACTGAAATGAAGCAAGAAATGACGCCAAATCATTCGAACAACATAAGTAAAGCATGCTAGGGTCCTAAGGCATGAAAGCTAGCAAAGAGCAACACGAAGGAGGCATGCAATACATGGCACAAATGCATGAACTAAGCATGGACAGAGCTCAAGTAGGTCAAAACAAGGACCATAACATGCTGAGATAAGGGCCCAAAGGCCAAGGCATGCAAGCATACGAGCTAAGCCATAAGCTAGGCAAACATGGACAATACTTAGAGGCATTCAAAGCATGAATGAAGTAGGAACAAAAGCATGCTATAAGCTCTGAAATGTCATGTTAGATGATGCCAAATCATGTACACAACACAAATGAAGCATGCAATGGTGCTCAAAGCTTGAAGCAAGCAAGAGCACTTGTACTACAAGGATACAAAACATGAAGCATGTGACCAAGGCAACCCAAAATAGTCCTAGAACATGTTAAAATGAGTCTAAAACATGCATGGAAGGAGGCCAAAACATGCTAGCATGAGGGGCATAAGGCATGATGCATACAAGGCAAATAAGGTGGATTACACTACACCTATTAAGACCAAGCATGGGATGACTTAAGCAACAAAAATTAGAGGTATATCATGGTATAATAACCCCAAATAAACACTGAAATGACGGCTTGCAAGCTATGGCATGAAGGCATACGCGACGGTTCATGTTAAGGCATAAAGGGGCAAGCCCTCCAACGCATTGAAAAAGTAATAAATGTGACTACATGGACATAAAACATGAACTGAAATCACATTATGAATGATGCCAACTCATTGAAATAGTCCAAGTAATGCATGTTAGAGGATTCAATACACAAGGCTAACAAGCTAGATTGAACTAAGGCTATACAAAGCAAGTCATGCATGACCAAGACAACACAAATCAGACCTTAAACATGATAAAACATGAACAAAGTCTTCTCAAAGCTAAGCCAAAAGCATGCTAAAATGACATGTTACAACATGATGCATGTTAGGCTATTTCATGGCATTACACTACGAGTGCATGAGGCATGCAAGGGCCAACCAAACCAAACCAAAACAGAGTCATGACATGGCAAAACATCAGCAAAAACATGCTGAAATGGAAAGAAAACAAGCTAGAATGACATGCTACTTCATGAAGCATACAAAGCTAGTTTGTGTGATTTACACTACAAGTGTATTAGGCATGCAAGAGCCAACCAAACCAACCCAAAACAGATCTAAGGCATGTTAAAACAACACCAAAAACCCACTGAGATGGCTCCAAAACAAGCTAGAAAGACATGCTCAAACATGAGGCATACAAGACTAGATTGTGTGATTTACACTACAAGTGTATTAACCATGCATGGAGTGACCGAGGCAAGCAAAAATAGTGGTATGCCACAGCAAAATAACCACAAATACAAGCTAAGATATGGTCAACATACACTTAGTAAAGATGCTCAAACATGAGGCATATTAAGGCATATATTGAAGATGTAAGGAGAGGGGATGGCCCTCCCCTTCTTAGGACCTTAAGACACCATCCCGGTGAGAAGGCCAAGACAAGATGGTCCCGAAGCTCACAAAAAAGCTCAAAAACAAGGCCAAACAGGGCCTAAGAGGGAGTAAACAACCCCAAACACAAAAGTGATCTTAAATAAAGATCAAAAGGATGAAAAAATAGAACTTTTATCAGTTATAAGTCAAGCTTAAAACAGCATGGAAGATAGGCTAAAAGCTTAAGGAAAAAAGGGGGATTTAAAGGTCAAAAGTTCACCCTTGAAGACCCTCTTTATAACTGCAACTCCAGCAGGTTTTTTAAGCTTAAACCAGTCCAATAACACCAAAAACAACCTCTTAGCCCCTCAACAACCCAAGCAAGGTGTTTAAGTGTGTGTTTGTGTGTTAAACTAAGACAATAGTTGTAATACCCCTGTTCTATATTATGTTAATTGGTCCCTAATATGAGTATGATTATGTGTTTAGCATGATTTTATGTGCCATATGTGATTTCGAAGTCCTATCTGTTCAACGTAGGAATATCTGTTTGAATAATCTGCTTTGGAAATTAAATTGGAGGCCTTATCGGCCACAGAACTCGGAATTGGTTACGCCATTGTGATTGGCATGATTTTTAGAACCTACAGTGAAATTTAATTGAAAATTGATTCTGGTCAGATTAAATTGATTAAATTGATGAATTAAGTGCCCAAATATTTTATATTAAAATATTTTGTTAGTGGGGTTTGTTGCCTTAAAGCATTAAACCTTATATTCTTTCCTTATAACCTCATTTGGCTAATTTGGACTCAAAAAAAGAGAGAGAGGGCCGGCCATATAGAGAGAGAGAGGGAGAGAATTGGGTGATTTTGGCTCAAGGATTGGGGAACTTGAAGATTAAACCCAAGATTTTGTTATAATTTGGGAGATTGAACTCTTAGGTAAGTAAACTCATGGTTTTTTGTTTGTAAATTTGCGAATTCAAGTTTAATAGATGGCCAAGAGCATGAATTAGTTTGAATGTAAGGGAATTGAGTTATATATGTTGAATTTAGAGGCTTAGAACACATGCATGTAAGAAATGGACATGAATCTCTATGTTTGAGCACAATGTGTGTGATTTATGTTGGATATTGTTTGAAAACCATGTATTTGAACCTCTCTTCACCAATTAAGTTAATAAGAATGTATATTTCTCACATGCAAGAGTAGATCATGGAGGTATGAGCTTTGCATGTTGGAATTTGATGTGTTGGTGATGAATTTGGATTAATTGGAGACATGCATGTAAATGATATAAGGAATTGAGCTTCCTAATGTTGTAATATTGTATTGGTGGCATGTTAGCATGTGTAAATGTAAATTTTGAGCCATAACATGCATGAATTGTTGGTTGAAAATCGAATTGGAGCTCAAGAACTCAATCTGGGAAAACCAAATTTTTGGTGTCTGCTCGAGCGGGGAAAGTGCCGCTCGAGCGGGAAAATCGTGCTCCCAGCACTTTTGAGAGACATGGTTCCCGCTCGAGCAGGGAAGTTGACGCTCGAGCGGGGAGCTATGTAGACAGGCAATCCGCTCGAGCGTCCAAGTTCACGCTCGAGCGGGAATTTGAGGTAACCAGAACTTTTGCAGGCTTAAGGGTCCGCTCGAGCGGGGACCTTATATTCTGAAATTCTGAAATTGCATTCTGTGTTCTGTTTTCCATTCTCTTTCACTTGTAAGCACTCTTAGGCATATGTTAAGCATTGTAAATGAGTAAATGAGATAAGAATAAAGCCTAAAGAGGAGTATGTAAATTAAAGAACGGATTGAGTTATTTGTGACCCGTATATGTTATGTGATGTGTAGGGTCAAGCTCCAGGGCAAATCTACAAGCCGATCACTGTGAGTAATATCTGACATATGTTAGTGTCCAATGGCTACTTCTATGTAAGTTTTGTAAAGTTCATTAATTTGAATGGTGGACACAGTTTGATATGAATGAATGGACCGAAGGTCGTTTTGGCATAAATGAATGGACCGAAGGTCGTTTTGACATATATGAATGGACCGAAGGTCGTTTTGACATGAATAAATGGACCGAAGGTCGTTTTGACATAAATGAATGGACCGAAGGTCGTTTTGCATAAATGAATGGACCGAAGGTCATTTTGACATATACGAATGGACCGAAGGTCGTTTTGACATGAATAAATGGACCGAAGGTCGTTTTGACATAAATGAATGGACCGAAGGTCGTTTTGCATAAATGAATGGACCGAAGGTCGTTTTGACATATACGAATGGACCGAAGGTCGTTTTGACATGAATAAATGGACCGAAGGTCGTTTCGACATGAATGAGTGGGCCGAAGGCCGTTTTGACACAAATGAATGGGCCAAAGGCCGTTTTGACATGAATGAATGGGCCAGAGGCCGTTTCGTCATAAACGAAAGTCTGAATGGGCCAAAGGCCAGTCTGTCACTTGAGTGGGCCAAAGGCCAGTTTGACACGAATGATAGTTTGACATAAATAATAGTTTGACACGAATGATAGTTTGATATAAGTAATAGTTTGACACGAATAACAGTTCGATCTGAATAATACAATGAATGGGCCAGAGGCCGTTTGACATGAATGAATGGGCCAGAGGCCGTTTTGACATGAATGAATGGGCCAGAGGCCGTTTTGACATGAACGAAAGATAAATGGACCAAAGATGTAACGACCCAGAAATTCTTTCCTCCGCTCGAGCGGAGGAGTGGCCGCTCGAGCGGACTTTCGGGGTTCCCAGCAATTTTGCAGACGGCCTAATATTCTGGCAGTTGTGATTCTCCGCTCGAGCGGGGGAGTTGACGCTCGAGCGGACGACTTTGTTGGTCTACACGCTCGAGCGCAAGGTTGGGCGCTCGAGCGGGTCGCCTGGTTAAGTTTGATTCTGAAGTATGAGGGCTCATTTTGATGACCTTCTTAGTGTATTTGAAATGTTTTACCTTATTTTGGGATATTGATTGAGATGATAAGATGATGGTAAAGTGAGATTGGACCAAAAACCTTAATTTGAATAATTCGTTTACGACCAACCGTCACGCATTTGCCCTTTTCTTTTTCCACACTTTGAATTTGGATGTGAGGTTAGAACCATTGGAAAGCTTATTTCCGGGGCTTCAATTTGGACACAAGAACGACCTAAAACGGAGTCCGGATGGAAGAGTTGTACCTGTTCAAAGTTTCGAGTTCTGTGCTGAGGGCAGGTCCGCTCGAGCGGAAATCAGTCCGCTCGAGCGGAAATTACGGACAGCAGCTTTAAAAAACGGGTTTTGAGATCATTTCTTCCATTTTTCTTTTCCCCTCTTCTTCCCTCTTTGCCTAAGTCCGAAACCCTAGCCCCAAATCCTTGATTTCCTCTACTTTGATCAACAATCTACCATGGTTCTTACATCAAAGATGGAGAAGGCTTGAAGATCTATATTTTCAACCGATTGGAATTCGGGATTGTGAAGGATTCTTCTCAAAGCTTAGTTTTCTTGCTTGGTTCTTGAGGTAGAGGTTCTAATTCCCTTCAATACTTACCTTAAGAGATAGATTTGTGGTATTTCATTGTATTAAAGTGCGAATTTCCATGTTTGGAGCATGTGGTGTATAGTATAAGAATTGGGGGGGGGGGGGGGTTTGGGGTTTGAAGGTGTTGAGAGTTAAATTGATGAGTTAAAATGGTGGATTGTAAATCCTAAATGTATAATTATTGAGAATAGTGGAATATAAAGTGGTGATTTAAGAAGTTGGAACTTTTGTTGACAATCTTCATTATTTCTTGAAACCCTAAGTGATTGATGTTGATAACCCATGAATTGGGCCAAATTGGAAGTAAAATAATGAAATTGGGGTGTTGAATGATATGTGAACAAGTTTAATTAGATTTCTAAGATGTTTTGAAATAATGTTAAAAATTACGAATGAATCTTGTTATGGGTCTTGTAAGTCATGTTAAAATGAGAAAGGAAAATTAGGGGAAATAATTTAAAGAATTAATGTAAGACTTCATATGTGTGTAGGACACGCTTCGGGAGGAATAAATGCTTCGCCAATGCACTGTGAGTAATAGTACAAAGATATACATTTTATTTAGCATCGATAATTATTATTACTAACGCCCTGTTTCTTGTAAGTGTTACACAAACATTTATGATGGTTGAAAGTCAATGTGAACGTTGAAAGATTGGCATACATCGGTATGACTTTGAAATGACCCTGCTCTGTCAATGACGAATAATAATTCTCTATTATCTATAAGCAATTCTTAATGAATAAATGGGATTATGTTTATCTTTAAACCAAATATCTGTATGAAACTGAGAATATTCCATTGTGTTACACATAGACCCGAAGTCGTTGAGAATCTATGATACGCATGTAAATGTTTAACATTATTATGAGACTCACGTTAGAATGTGGGTTATTCTGTCCTTATTAACAGACTGGTATTCTAAGAAAACTGAAGTTATTTCTATTACTGTTTCGGTTGTGCTATGCTATAACATGATATTAACTTCTGTTTGATTCAATGTATGTTTTGTAACATAATGTTCGTTAATATCATTCTGATTTCCGTCAGTTACGATATTAGCATATGTGTTGATTGGAACTCAATGAGAATGAAATGTTGAAAAGATATACGTACATAGTAGTATGTTCTGGGCTAAAAGGTTATACGTGCATAATTGTACGTTCTGGGCCGAAAGGCTGTTCTGGGCCGCAAGGCTGTTCTGGGCCGAAAGGCTATTCTGTTATTTCTGGGCTGATAGGCTGTTTTGTCATTTTAGGCATATGGCCATTCTGTATTTCTGTTCATGCGGGACTTAAAGCTGCTCTGTTAAGGAAATTAGACCCATGTGTGTTTGAGACATCTTTACAGAATGTAGTTAATCATACACTTCTGCAATTATATATTTTATTGTTTGAGTTGAACATTACATGATTTACGTACTATTATTCACTGAGCTTGACTCACGTTATTTTATGTCTGTTTCTGTAGGCACTCAACCTGGGGGTCAACCTTAACCCGTGGCTTCCGTTACCAGTTGCCAAGCCTTGAGTATCTAGATTCTTAGGTGTTGACCGTTCAAGTTATGAAGTTTTGCTAAGTTTTAATTTATACCCTAAGTGTTTTTAAGCTTGATGTATATGTATATGTATTTAGCCATCTCCAGATGCACGTCAATGTATATTTACTGCATTATGTTTTGTCTGTGATCCTGGCATAGTATGGTAGCTCAATGGATATTATTTTATACTATTGTATGACATTAAATGCTTCCGTCCAGGCCCCATAGATAATATTTATCAGGTTTGGTGTCCATTTTCGAATGGGTCATGCCCAAAATTTTTAGGGGCGGGTTTGGGGCGTGACAGGTGGTATCAGAGCACGAGTTGCTATCTCACACACGGATCCATTGAGCTGTAGGATGTCTAGAAAAGACTTAGGCTTCATGCATGACATCCTTAGTGCATATGAAAAGACTGATAGCAACGTTAAGAGTAATCTGTTTACGTTAACATTATGAACCATGACTATTATACCTCTCATGTCTATTATACGAAATGATTGATTTTTGAAAAGCCTGTTTTGATGACATTAAGATTGTTCCGCTATGATACTCGTTTTGCTTATGATATGATATGATGAGACTTATTGACTTCTGGTGTGGAGCAAAGTGCTGTACGGAACTAAGTGCTACACTTTAGTGGGAGCCACCTCTAGAATCCGTACGAGCCACCTCTTGAATCCATACACACTTCTGTATATTCCTAATATATCTGTGCCAAAAGGCTATCTGGGCTGAAAGGCCAATCTGATAATTCTGGGCCAACATGCCAATCTGTTAAAATGGTATAAGAAATTGTGGCACCCTTAATTCCTATGGCCCTCGCCCGGGGGTAACAATACCGTGGCTGTTGGTATCAACTTTGTGGTCTTTGGACCTACCTGTTGTGGTCATTGGACCTACCTGTTGTGGTCATTGGACCTACCTGTTGTGGTCTTTGGACCTACCTGTTGTGGTCATTGGACCTACCTGTTGTGGTCTTTGGACCTACCTGTTGTGGTCTTTGGACCTACCTGTTGTGGTCTCCGGACCTACCTGTTGTGGTCATTGGACCTACCTGTTGTGGTCTCCGGACCTACCTGTTGTGGTCTCCGGACCTACCTGTTGTGGTCTTCAGACCTACCTGATCTGATTGTTAGCCATATATGATCTTATGCAAAATTTAAATATGAATATGATTATGAGCATGTATCTGAATCTGTTTCAGTTGTCATAAATTGCTTAAACACCAAGTATGAAAGATTTAGTTATGAGATAGTGATGTCTTTCTTGTTATGGTATTGTTCGGACCTATAATTTAAAAAAGGTATTGTGATATGTATTTTGATAAGTTATGTTTTGGATAATAGTTGGACCCATGTAAGAAGTGACTTATTCTATTTTGTTAAGTGCACGATAATGACATGATATGATAAGCACTGCTTCATTTTCTGATACGTTATGTTACGAATTAAGGAATGATGATTCATGTATGTAAAAGTATTAAGGGCCCTTGCCCGGGGGTAAAAATACCGTGGTATAAGTATGTTACAAGATATCTCTTGCCACCGACGGTCTTGTACGGGTGGATTATGATCAAGTATAAGTTCTGATTTTTGTTTCTGATTCAAGTATAACTAAGAATCTGTACGAATATGCTTCTATTTATCTGTTCAGTTTATGCTATGTCATAACATGATGTAGATTGATAGTGTCGAATGAGTTCAGTTTACGTGTAATTGGGATTTGGTTGTGAAATCTGTGATTTGTAATATATGAGGGTGGTAAAAAAAAAAAAAAAAAAAAAAAAAAAATGAAAGAAAAAGGGCAGCTATTGACTACTTCGAAGTGAACCTAAATGATCAGTAAGTAGCTAAGCTACTGCAGGAATTCAAATTCTGTCTTTGTATATTAAGTGACTTAAGATTGAGAAAATCATTCCTGTGAACTATTTTATGTAACTATGCAAATGTTAGAGGTTGTGACATTGTTCTATATCACCTATATGGAAGTTATGATTTTGGTGAAAACAAAAGGGCATGGAAATATTCCATTTTGTTAATGGGTTAGCAATACCTATTGGACATTTACCTTATTTTACATGTTTAGACAACTCTGGACAATATTCACTACATGATTACAAATTGATTGACTACCACATTGAATTAATATTAAGAATTCTGAACCTTGATGTCACGAAATCAAATTGCTCCTTTGTTGTACTATTGCATAAGTTGTTGCTTTTATATACTCTGGAAGGATATGATTTTTTTTTATGGTTACTGTATACGTAATAAGAGTTATAATTATATGAATGAACCTGGGAGAATTTACGTGCGAGAGATAACTGGAAACTTTATTTCTGTTAACTGATTGAGCCAGATGGCTGGTCTCTAAATGTTGTATGACCGTTTACTGACCCCCCTATAATTACAAGTTGTGAATACGAAACACTGCGATTGACCTCGTGTTTTCCCGTAAGAAAAGGAAGAATCGTTTGAATAGTGGAAAAAAAAAAGAAAGAAAGAAAGAGAGAGGCCAAATTGATTTGTGCTAGTAAAGGAAAATGTTATACCTTACGGTTATGAATGATTAGTCAAGTATGATTTTGAATTCAATTTCTAGCTTTGTTTTGATAATTGCATTTCTTATTTAGATTTAAACTTATGACGGCATGACCAGGTGTCTATAATGGGGATTCTTCTTCCCACTGTTCAGATTTTGTCAAGAAGTAGAGAAGGTGGTTTAAAATCTACATAATGATACGATTTTAATATGTTTTGTAAATGGAAGATATGGTACCTCTTAGGCAGAACCTATTTGGTAAGTGCTAAGCTCTGATTCAATGAGGCATAATCGGATTTAAGTCTAACCACGTAATTAAGTTATTCTGGGAACTATGTAATGGTCATGTACCACTGAGTAGATTACATTAGAAGATAAGTTCGAACATGTACTCTCTGATCAAAATTGTGTAGGAACTTTTACAGCTGGGCTGACTTAGTTAGAGACTTCATGGAGGGTACTTTCATTATGATTGAACTTAATGCATGCTGTGGGAATTTATTTCGCATAATTGAATAAGAAATCGGAGACCTTAAAGGTTTAATTATTTGAAATTGATTATGTATCTGTGACCATCTCTATACATATATATTCTTACGCATAGGAAGAAATAAGGATTGATAAAAAGAGAAGTAAGTGAGGAAATGAAAAGGGTGTAGAGATTTTAAAGCTTACGGTATGTTTGATCTGTTGATTGCCCTCTTTTGAAGTTGAGTAGGAACTCCTCTATGTGAGTGTCTTTAAGGGGTAATTATATGATGGTCTTCACTATTCCATGTTTTTAAATGTCAATGAAATAAAGAGTTAGTGATGCCGTTAATTGAAGTGCAATTGGAAATTTTGGTGTTGGACCGTACAATGTGAATTGTCTTTGAAATTGAGTTTTGAGCATTCACTAAACGTAGTGCACTTAGTTGTTAAGTGAGAAGTTGTTATGGGCCTTGGGATTATAAATGGTTAGTGTTGTTCCTTGCCCGTTGAAATTATGATGCGTGTATGTTGATCAAAATATTTGTGATCCTTTCCTATACTCAGTTTGGATCTAGTTTTGGAACATTACAGGGTGTGTTTCTGTTTATGTTTGACCTGTTTTCTATTTGGTTTTCTCAAATTTCGAGGACGAAATTTTTGTAAGGAGGGAAGGATGTAACGACCCAGAAATTCTTTCCTCCGCTCGAGCGGAGGAGTGGCCGCTCGAGCGGACTTTCGGGGTTCCCAGCAATTTTGCAGACGGCCTAATATTCTGGCAGTTGTGATTCTCCGCTCGAGCGGGGGAGTTGACGCTCGAGCGGACGACTTTGTTGGTCTACACGCTCGAGCGCAAGGTTGGGCGCTCGAGCGGGTCGCCTGGTTAAGTTTGATTCTGAAGTATGAGGGCTCATTTTGATGACCTTCTTAGTGTATTTGAAATGTTCTTACCTTATTTTGGGATATTGATTGAGATGATAAGATGATGGTAAAGTGAGATTGGACCAAAAACCTTAATTTGAATAATTCGTTTACGACCAACCGTCACGCATTTGCCCTTTTCTTTTTCCACACTTTGAATTTGGATGTGAGGTTAGAACCATTGGAAAGCTTATTTCCGGGGCTTCAATTTGGACACAAGAACGACCTAAAACGGAGTCCGGATGGAAGAGTTGTACCTGTTCAAAGTTTCGAGTTCTGTGCTGAGGGCAGGTCCGCTCGAGCGGAAATCAGTCCGCTCGAGCGGAAATTACGGACAGCAGCTTTAAAAAACGGGTTTTGAGATCATTTCTTCCATTTTTCTTTTCCCCTCTTCTTCCCTCTTTGCCTAAGTCCGAAACCCTAGCCCCAAATCCTTGATTTCCTCTACTTTGATCAACAATCTACCATGGTTCTTACATCAAAGATGGAGAAGGCTTGAAGATCTATATTTTCAACCGATTGGAATTCGGGATTGTGAAGGATTCTTCTCAAAGCTTAGTTTTCTTGCTTGGTTCTTGAGGTAGAGGTTCTAATTCCCTTCAATACTTACCTTAAGAGATAGATTTGTGGTATTTCATTGTATTAAAGTGCGAATTTCCATGTTTGGAGCATGTGGTGTATAGTATAAGAATTGGGGGGGGGGGGGGTTTGGGGTTTGAAGGTGTTGAGAGTTAAATTGATGAGTTAAAATGGTGGATTGTAAATCCTAAATGTATAATTATTGAGAATAGTGGAATATAAAGTGGTGATTTAAGAAGTTGGAACTTTTGTTGACAATCTTCATTATTTCTTGAAACCCTAAGTGATTGATGTTGATAACCCATGAATTGGGCCAAATTGGAAGTAAAATAATGAAATTGGGGTGTTGAATGATATGTGAACAAGTTTAATTAGATTTCTAAGATGTTTTGAAATAATGTTAAAAATTACGAATGAATCTTGTTATGGGTCTTGTAAGTCATGTTAAAATGAGAAAGGAAAATTAGGGGAAATAATTTAAAGAATTAATGTAAGACTTCATATGTGTGTAGGACACGCTTCGGGAGGAATAAATGCTTCGCCAATGCACTGTGAGTAATAGTACAAAGATATACATTTTATTTAGCATCGATAATTATTATTACTAACGCCCTGTTTCTTGTAAGTGTTACACAAACATTTATGATGGTTGAAAGTCAATGTGAACGTTGAAAGATTGGCATACATCGGTATGACTTTGAAATGACCCTGCTCTGTCAATGACGAATAATAATTCTCTATTATCTATAAGCAATTCTTAATGAATAAATGGGATTATGTTTATCTTTAAACCAAATATCTGTATGAAACTGAGAATATTCCATTGTGTTACACATAGACCCGAAGTCGTTGAGAATCTATGATACGCATGTAAATGTTTAACATTATTATGAGACTCACGTTAGAATGTGGGTTATTCTGTCCTTATTAAGCAGACTGGTATTCTAAGAAAACTGAAGTTATTTCTATTACTGTTTCGGTTGTGCTATGCTATAACATGATATTAACTTCTGTTTGATTCAATGTATGTTTTGTAACATAATGTTCGTTAATATCATTCTGATTTCCGTCAGTTACGATATTAGCATATGTGTTGATTGGAACTCAATGAGAATGAAATGTTGAAAAGATATACGTACATAGTAGTATGTTCTGGGCTAAAAGTTTATACGTGCATAATTGTACGTTCTGGGCCGAAAGGCTGTTCTGGGCCGCAAGGCTGTTCTGGGCCGAAAGGCTATTCTGTTATTTCTGGGATGATAGCTGTTTTGTCATTTTAGGCATATGGCCATTCTGTATTTCTGTTCATGCGGGACTTAAAGCTGCTCTGTTAAGGAAATTAGACCCATGTGTGTTTGAGACATCTTTACAGAATGTAGTTAATCATACACTTCTGCAGTTATATATTTTATTGTTTGAGTTGAACATTACATGATTTACGTACTATTATTCACTGAGCTTGACTCACGTTATTTTATGTCTGTTTCTGTAGGCACTCAACCTGGGGGTCAACCTTAACCCGTGGCTTCCGTTACCAGTTGCCAAGCCTTGAGTATCTAGATTCTTAGGTGTTGACCGTTCAAGTTATGAAGTTTTGCTAAGTTTTAATTTATACCCTAAGTGTTTATTAAGCTTGATGTATATGTATATGTATTTAGCCATCTCCAGATGCACGTCAATGTATATTTACTGCATTATGTTTTGTCTGTGATCCTGGCATAGTAGTGGTAGCTCAATGGATATTATTTTATACTATTGTATGACATTAAATGCTTCCGTCCAGGCCCCATAGATAATATTTATCAAGTTTGGTGTCCATTTTCGAATGGGTCATGCCCAAAATTTTTAGGGGCGGGTTTGGGGCGTGACAAAAGACTAGTATGTTTGGAACCACAGTCACTCGACTTAAATTGTATATATATATATGTTAAATAGAAATATGAATTGGGCCCAAGGCCGTTCGGAATATGTTGTTCTACATATTGTTGTATCTTCTTAATTGATATTATTCACTGGGCTTTCGCTCACGCTCATTCATGTGTTTGTAGGTGAGCCAAGAGAAGTCCAGACCCAGCCTCAGTGAAGTCTGTATGGAACAACTAAGGTTTTGAGAGAGTCAGCCCTTGTGTCTCACGCACGAGACCCGTCTTCGCCCTTTTGTTATGTATTTACATTTTGTCAGGTTGGCGAAGTTGTTAATACGTCTGTATATAGTTTTCATGGGTTGACTTAGATTTGAATGATCCTGTCTGTACAGAATTTTATGTCATTGTACTTTCTGTCGTGAGTTATTAACATATGTATGTAATGGTGTGCATATAAGCACGACTCTATGGACAAAGTTTCAAATTGCTTCCGTTTGGCCCCTTTACTCTGTTGAGTTACGTTTGGTTTGGTTTGAGGCCGTAGGTAATCTCACGATTACTGGCCGGTTATGTCCGTAACCCACGGGGGCGGGTTCGGGTCATGACAATACTACACTTTTGATGCACAAAAATGGAGAAACAAGGCAATATAGAGACAATGCTATATCTATCCTCCTCAGCTGGTTTTTCTGAACCCGAAGGAGGGAGGAGGAGTCTCCCTCTTATAGAAGAGGAAACCCAAAGCTTCTTAGAGAAGCTAAGCTTGAATGCCATCCCTCCATACAATTGTATGGAGGATGGCTCAAATGCTCTCCATCTGTGCCAGCTGTCCCAAAATATCTCCAAAAAGGTGTCAAAAAGCAGCCGACCACTTGATGTGGTCAGCCTGCTAGTAAAAGTAGTCGGCCGACCACTTTAAGTGGTCAACCAGAGCAAAAACTCGTTGGCCATAGGTGGGAGAGGTCAACACACTAAATGCAAGGTGGTGGTGTAGTGGCCGACCAGAAAAGATGGTCCAAAGACCAAGAAAGCCAGTTATCTGACAAGAAAACCAGCTGGAAAAAGGAAAAGTGGTCTCCAAGGAGAAATACTAGTCTCCCACCCTTGTACCACCTTCCAAACAAGGAAAACAAGGTTTGTACCAAAAACAAACCAAAGCGGATGCAAGACGAGAAATCGGGAGGTAAAACACGCGGCCAAAAGCCCTAAAAACTAGCTAACGAGCATCAAAAGTGGTATGCAACCACAAAAGTGGTCTCCCGGACCACAGTGTTTCTCTAGGCAGAGGCAACAAGGTGTGGTTCAAAAACCACGCCAAACGGAGAATGTTAAGCGGTCCCAAGACAAGGCGCGTGGCTAGAGGCTCCAAAAATTGGAAACTAGTCTGCAAACGGGAAAAGTGGCCTACGACCACAAAAAGTAGTCTACAACCACAGAGAGATGGTCTACAAGACCACTCCCTCCCTCCGGGAAGGGAAAACAAGACTTGGTCCGCAAACCGAGCCAAAGCACAAAAAGTTCTGAGGCTCGGAGGCAAGGCCTTCAGCCAAAACTCCGAAACCTCAGAACGAGCACAACATGCACCATCACCGAGCACTCAATCGATGACGTCTGAGTCTTAATGTCGGTCAAAAATGAGGTGTCTACAGTTGCCCCTCTTTGACAGAACTTGGGAGTCACAAGTGACGGGAGTGAGTATCAAAGCCCAGAGATGACCCATTTTTGACAAGGCCGAAGACTTAGACAAACATGCAAGATAATAAAGAGATGTGCCCGCAGGCAGGGGCAAGATGCAAATGACATGCACAAAGCCGAACATAACTTATGATCATGCAAAAAAAGCTGTAACGAACCAAATATGCAAAATAAATGCGACAGTTTAAGCAAGCGAAAACGAACCAAACTACATTACATGCAGAAAGGATGTAAGAAAATTATACAATTCTCACTACGTCTCACACGGAGTACATACCATACCGTCTAGTTCGTCTAGTCGTGCCAGCTTTAAATGAACCGTACATACAATATCGTGCCTGCAAAAGAGAGAAACTCAACAGGTACAATACTGTTAAGAACATGCATAGCAATGCAAGTGAAAAGTGCGTGACAACGCAAGTGGAGGGGTGCATGACAATGCAACCTAAGTGTGACGCATAACAATGCGGTAAAACAAGCATAACAATGCAAGTGAAATGTGCATGCATGACAATGCAACAGGAGTGCGTATAATGATGTAAGCAAAATGAGCGTGACAACATAAGTACTGAGTGCATAACAAAGTAGGTGAAACATGCGCAACAACGCGTGTGGAATGTGCAAGACAATGCAAAAGAAATGCGCAACTTCAAATGTGTGTTTGAAAGGAAATGCTGAATAAAAAAGTACAAGCTTGAAAGAGAGCAATTCGATCATAACCCTTTGATTTACCTCCCGAAGGGGTCACAACATACTCAAAAAGGATACACCTTGCTCTTGACGAGTAAACGATGAGCTATGCATCAAAGACTTGAATTGAAGTTCCCGCAGGGACATTCTTGAGCCAAAAAGTGTACTTTTCTTGCACTTTCCCGAGGGCCGAGGACTCCAATCATCACCAAAACACACAGGGAGAACAATGGAGCACTGAGGATCATCCAGGAGGGTGGCCGACCAGTTATATTAGTGGCCGATCAGTTGTTGCCCACCACAGTGGTCGGCCGACAAGAAAAACTGGTTGGCCGACCAGTTTACAGAATTTCGGGGCAGTTTGGTCTTTTAAGCTTTGGTTCTTTAAGTACACCACTCCAAATCAGTTTGTATCACACCTCCAAGGCCGAAATAAACTCTTCTTGCTCCCTAGACCCTTTTTTCTCTCAGATCTGCACTTTATACGCGTTTTCCAATGCCCCACGTGAAGTTGTTTCGCGATAACTTTCGGTTCTCTTCGATTTGAACCGATTAGAATTTGTTTTCGGAGCCTCTTTCTCCATTTTCACCACTTGAGGTATGTTTGTCTCAAAGTTTGGCACCTTTTCTCAGGCGTTGACTTTTGTTGACTTTTTCTCTTCCCGAGAGTTGACTTTTGTTGACTTTTTGCGATTTTGGCTTATTTTGCTCATTTTTGCATCTTTTGCAGATTTCTTCGGATGGCCGACGATATTCCGTATGGCGGAGGCTTTCCATATACAGAGGACGAGCCCGACATCATACCGTTGCCTCCGAGGATACGGCCATTCGACCTAGAGGGGTATGAGACATCCTCCCTCCTAGCACCTTCTACCACTTCACGGACTTTGCGCGGCGGGCACCTGCAGACCTGCTGCTACGGGAGTCGGAGTTTCATCTATCTCATTACGCGCATGAGGTACGTACTACATTTGTACATTCCATACATTCGATATGTATCCTGGCTGCTCGTCATGAACATATTCACGCACACAGCACTCCGCTAGTTTGGCACACAACTCATTACACAACGCTTTATTAATTCGAGCACAGCTCGTCTGGGCACACAACACATAACACTGCTCAATTTGAACACACAGTCCATAACACAGCATTCTATTTTGTTGGCACACAGCTCATAACACTGCTCAATCTGAACACACAGTCAATAACACAGCATTCTATTTTGTTGGCACACAGCTCAAACTTTTGAATTTCTGAACACACAGCTCATACTTTTTGTTGTGAACACGCAGCTCACATTTTGAAATTTGAACATGCAGCTCAAGCTTTTGGTGGTGAACACGCAGCTCACATTTTTTGGAATTTTTGAACACGTAGCTCACATTTTTGAAATTTTGAACACACAGCTAAAAAATTTTATGGTGAACACGCAGCTCACATCTTTTGAAATCTTGAACACGCAGCTCAAAAATTGTATGGTGAACACGTAGCTCACATCTTTTGAAATCTTGAACACGCAGCTCAAAAATTGTATGGTGAACACGCAACTCACATCTTTTTGAAATCTTAAACACGCAGCTCAAAAATTGTATGGTGAACACGCAGCTCACATCTTTTTTGAAATTTTGAACACGCAGCTCACATTTTTTGAATTTGAAATCTTTGAACACGCAGCTCAAAAATTTTATGGTGAACACGCAGCTCACATCTTTTTGAAATTTTGAACTCGCAGCTCAAAAATTTATGGTGAACACGCAGCTCACATTTTTTGAAATTTTGAACACACAGCTCAAAAATTTTATGGTGAACACGCAACTCACATTTTTTTGAAATTTTGAACACGCAACTCAAAAATTGTGGTGAACACGCAGCTCACATTTTTTGAATTTGAAATTTTGAACACGCAACTCAAAAATTTTATGGTGAACATGCAGCTCACTTTTTTTTGAAATTTTGAACACGCAGCTCAAAAATTTTGGTGAACACGCAGCTCACATTTTTTTGAAATTTTGAACACGCATCTCAAAAATTATATGGTGAACACGCAGCTCATACATTTGCATTTGCACGCAGCCTATACATTTGATTTTGAACACGCAACTCATACATTTGCATTTGCACGCAGCCCATACGTTTGATTCTGAACTGAATACATCTATTCATTCTAAATGTAGGTGTCCTCCCGTTTCACACGGGGTTATGGATCTATCCTTGCGAGGGAGTGGTACACGGAGCTCCCGGATACTGTCCGACACATTGTGGACGAGGCAGGGTTTGGCCCATTCTGTGCGGGATTGTCACGTCATCCAGCGAGCAAGACCCTCCTCGGTGCACTTATAGAGAGATGGTGGGACACCACCAACTCCTTCCATTTTTTGGCTACCGGGGACATGACGATGACCCCATTTGATTTCTCCATGCGGACGGGCCTTGACATGGGAGGCCAGCCGATCCCATACGACGCAAATATGGGTGAGTGGGAGGCTGCGTGGATTTATCTGCTCGGAGACCATCCGCCGATCGACAGATCATCAGGCAGGGTCAGGTACACCTGGTTCTCTGAGCAATACCGGAGGACTATGCCCCAGACCATTGAGGCCATTCATCAGTATGCCCGGGGATTTTTGATGTTCCTCTTCAGGACCACACCGTTCTCCGACAGGGGGAACACAGTTGGGCTTTATCTGCTGAGTGCTCTAGTGGACCTATCACAGGTTCGGTGCTTTGATTGGGGTGGCGCTGCCCTCGCTACCCTTTACTGCTATATGAGTGCGACCTCCCGCAAGCGGGGGACCATAGTCGGCGGTTACTGGCGAGCCTGGGAGGTACATTCTACCCTCTTAATTTACAGTTCTGCTTTCGATTATCTGTACACTGCACACGACACACATTACATTCTGTATTCTACATTCTGTACTTGGCATTCTGCATTTTCTGTATATTTTGCACTCAACTTCCTGCATTCAGCATCCTGTTCTTTCTGTACCCGCATTTTGCACTCAGCATTCTGTATTCTCTGTATATTCTGTATACTGCACACAGCATTCTGCACTCAGCATTCTGTATTCTCTGTATATTCTCTATACTGCACACAGCATTCTGCACTTAGCATTCTGTATTCTGATTCTGCACTGTCTTACCTTTTACATCTGTGGGGTTATGCATAGTTCGCGACGCTGGCTCCTGAGCTCGAGGTTGAGGCACCCCTTGAGATCTCCTACTCGCGCAGATTTGAGGGTTTGTGCTGGCCGAGGCCCTGGCAGACTTTGCCCTTCCTCCAACAGTTCTTCGATACTGTACGGACGACGGAGGCAATCCAGAGCTCTCAGTTCTTCATGCTTTCAGTTTTGATTCATCTCGCATATTTATGACATCTAATTAGCTCATGCACTTGCTATCCACAAGTTAACTGATAGCCTTGGATAGCTATGCCAGGGAATCCTCAGTTTCTATTCGTTGGGGCATGGGGCACTTCGCGATACAGGGTTCTGGTTGAGGGACCGGTTGGCAGAGCGTGGTTCCTCGGAGAGCGCTTCATGCGCCAGACGATGGGGAACTCTGATCAGGACGTCCCCTCATTGCCTCCACCAGAGATGCGGTCTGCAAGGGATCTCACACCTCGGAAGACGGTGGACCTCATGTTGGGTATCGACGCGGTGCTTTTCCTGGAGGAGGGAGATTATGCGGCATATCGCCATACGTACTTGATGTCTCCACTGTCAGATGTCCGTGCCTCTAGGAGGAGGGCTGCTGACGTGCCTTCCTCGACCCACGCCCGAGCTAGAGACATTTGTTTGACTAGCAGAGCCGGCACATCAAGGGGTGGGGCTGGATGGATGCCTTCTACTTGCTAGTATACTGGATGGCCAGATCTTTCGATCGGGCTGGCAGGTTGGGAGTATGGGACACCATACGAGATCCTGCTAGAGCCTCCACGGCCGGATCACCGATACGTCAGTGACCTTGACTCACCACCGGTATGTGTAGACACCCCATTTTTGACCGTCCTCAAGACTTGGACGTCACTGTTGGAACGCTCGGTGATTATCCATGTTTGTGTTCGTTTTGAGGTCCCGGAGGTTCCGGCTGCGCGTCGTGCCTCAGGACCTCTCAACCGGCTTGTTCTGTGCTTGGTTTACACCAAGACTTGTGTGTTTTGCATTTGAGGGTAGGGGGAGGCTTGTTAGCCGTCCCTGAAGTCCACCGGCTGCCCCCACACCACACCGGCACTCTCTTTTGGCTATCGGCACTGTTTTCTCAAACACTTTGGCCGGTCGGCACTGTATGTTTCCGACCGGCACTGTTTTGTGCCGGTGACTATTTTGGCCGGCCGGTATGCACCCTTTGAACCCCTGGGACATGGTGCATGCCAGCTGTGCCAGCTGGAATGCACCATCACATTTCCCCGTGCACAGGTGTGGCCATTTTGCACCCTTTGCACCCTTTAAGCTTCTAGAAGCTTGCACCTTTGGCCAAGCTTCTTGGAGAAGCTTGGCCAGCTGTCTTAGCTTCTCCAAGAAGCCAAGGCCCCTTTGCACCTCTTGCCCCTTTTCCTTTGCTTAGCCATTAAGTCTTATGGCTTAGTCTTGGCCTATATAAGCACCATTCCTCCCCCTTTGTGGGGGGTTAGCCATTTTCAACACAAAACCAGAGCTCCTATATCTATACATCTGTGTTGCACTCTCTCTCTCTATATCTCACTCTCTCTCATCCTTGTGTGTGTGTTTTGAGTCTAAATAGTGTGTTTTTACCTCACTTTTGCACCAATACACACACCATTACACCTTATTTCGAGATTGAGGGACTTGGAGGGTTGTTTGTTGAGTTTTTGGACTGGTTTTGCTCACTAGAGGAGGGCTGCATCATTTGTTCTTCAAGTGTTCTTCAAAGGTGAGCTAGTTACTTTAGTTTCCCCATTTTTGCAACTAGTTTTTACCCATCTTGCTTTGTGTTTTAGTCTTTGTGTATAACTGAAAAAAAACTTGTTTTTCCTTGCTTAAGAACATTCATTAAGGTCACTTTGAGGTTTGAGTGAAAACTCACCCTCTTAGGCCTTGTTTGGCCTTTTTGGTGCTTCCATTATAAGCCTTGTTTGCTTTGTTGCTTTTGTCTTCTCATCACTGAAAATCAGAGGGTTTTTGGTGTTGAGGAAAGTGTTTTGAAGTCTTATATAAGGGGAGGGACACCCCCCTCCCCTTTGTCCCTCTTTGGTCTTTACTTAGGCTCACATAGTAGCATGCATTTTTAGCCTTATATGCCTTCATTTCAAAGCTTATTTGGGTGTTTTGGATCATATATCATCACTGTTTTGGGTTGGTTTTGTGGTCCTTAGCATGCTCCTTATACTTGCTTTGTAATGCTCTAGTTCGCCTAGAAATGAGCCATGAGTTTAGGCTATGTTTCTTGCATGTATGAGCCTCATTCCATGATGGTATTAGCATCATTTTGCCATGCTTAGAGGCTGTGGGCCACTGTTTTTGCCATGTTTGGCATGCTTGATGAAGTTGCTTTGCATTATGGCTTGTAAGCCTTGAGTATGTGATCCATGAACAAGCATTGGTTAGGCTATTTAGGTGATTTGGGATCATTTAATATGCTATTTCAGTCCCTATTCCATGCTTGTATGTCTCCATTTATCATCACTTTCATGCTTTGAAATGTTGTAATTTTGTGCCTTAAAGGGTGGTCTTTTGGCATGCTTGTATGTTTAGGCATTTGGATTGCCATACCATTGGATTTTGGGTTGTGTTTTAGTGCCATGAAGCTCTGTTTTTGACCTAATAATTCATGCCATGAGTGGTTTTGTTAGTGGTGGCGGAGTACCCTCTTTTGTGCCTTATCTTTAGGCTCATAAACTTGCATGCTTGTATAGCATTTTGTCCATGGTTTTGAGCACTTTTGGCCACTATTTTGGGGTGGATTGAGGTCTACCCCTTATGGTTTAAATCCACCATTGCATGCTTGCCTCATGTCTATTGCTTAATTGATTCATTAAGTGTTGTAATATGTTGGTCTTATTGCTTGATTGGTCCGTGTTTGCATGACATTTGCATCTTGTATACTCTTGCATGTTGCATGCTTAACATGGTAGTTGCATGACATTTGGTGTGCTTGCATCCTAATTCCCATGTTGCATCATTTGAGCTATGTTGCGTACATGCATTTCATGGCTTGGTTTGGGGTTGTCAAACCAAGCATAAGGGTTGAGGGAAGTTCACACTCCAAGTGGTGCAACTTGTTTCAACTCTTGGTCCCCAAGGCCCTTGACCCACACATGATAAGGTCTTGGTTTCATTGGTGTGTTGCATGCATATTGACATTGAAATGCAATCTTGGTTCCTTAGGCTATCATGCACCAAGATGCATAGTTGATGGCCCAAGAACCAAGGGTCATGCTTCCTTGAGTCCCATGCATGATAGGGAGCATTGACTATGCTTACATTTGCTCTAAAATCCATATCATGCACTGTCTGCCTGCTGTTGCTGTCAAACTGTCCTCTGCAGGAATTTTGTGCCGACCGGCACTTTATGGGTAGCCAATAACCTCTCAAGCAGCCGGTGGTTATTTTGGATGGCCGGTGGATATCCCATCCAGCCGGTGATGTATAGCAGCATGCAAGGAAGGTGTTCTGGGACTTTGGCAATTTTTGGAGAGACAAGGCAGTAAGAACAGAGGCAGCAGTGTCATGATGCGGGTTTCCGGGCGAGCCGGATTCGAGCATGCATCATTCGCGCATCCCGAGGCAGGGCTGAGGCCCCTCTTTTTTTTATATATACTGAATTTAATTTGATAATTAGAAATTTCTATAATAATTTATTTATTCTGTATTCGGACTGTATTATTTGGGACTGTATATTCTTTTGGTCCCTCCGAGAGAGGGCATAATTGTAATAAGTGTGGGTGAGTGTGTGTATGTCTTCCAACCCCACGTCTTTCTTCCCTTTTATTTATCTGCTTATGATGGTAGATTAGGGCACGTCTATTTTAGCATACCTTATGCAATGCATGCGTGCATCCATGCATTTGTCTAAACATGCACCGGGCTCGGTACATCATACAAACTGCATCGTACTTTCAATTCCAAATTGAATACGTGATAGTTGTAGCATTTCACGTGCCATTTTAGGGTTAGCCGAGCCTATTCTAAATTGCATCCTTGCCTGTGTTGCATTAGTCACTTAACATGACCTAGGGACATGCATGTCTGCTAACTAGTTTCTTGTTTTGGCACGGAGTACGATGTAAGTATTTTACGCTTTAGCATATAGCATGCGTGTGAATGTTGCCATGACAGTATGCTTACCATGCGGCTAAGTGCTTACATGAGATAAACTGTTTGAATGCTTGTGGGTGGAGGTTGGGTTGCTTGAGTTGGAAAACTCATTGAAATCCGTATTTTAGCCTACTTGCGAGTAGCAAAATCCGAAACGCTTTCAAAACAAACGGATATGCAATGATTATTTCCGAATTAGGCAACCTAGTCTATACTTGTTTACTGTACGCATAACGTAGTAAATCTAGGCTAATAACCGGTATAAGAACATGTAATGTTTTCAAAATCGGATATCACGGTTAGTAGAGGCCGGTCTTCGAACCGGGCGAAAGGGGGTGCTCATAGCTGACCTTCCCCGATCGTACCCAAGCTCCCGAGCCAAGACATTTGGTGATGACGGACACGTGGCCTTCGGCACCGAGTCAGGGTTTCCTAAATTCCCCCATTAAAAAAAATATATTTAGGTGGCGACTCTGTAATCTGGCAAAGCAGTCCATGTTTGGCACTACTTTTCAAAAAATCTGTTTTTTCTTCAAAACGATTTGCCAGAGTTGGACTCTTTGGTTCAAGATTAAGAACCGTGACACAAAAGGAGAGTCCGAGCTGTAGCGAGGTCCCCCGCGGGCTTGTTACAGTATGCTTCACAGTTTTATTTATTTATTTATCATTCAGATATTTAGACATTCATTCACTGATGACTTGAACTTGTGTGTGCAGCCAACCAGGGAGTATACTGAGGGGTTACTCGGAGTGGGGGCTTCACTCGAGGGCATGGTTCTGCGGAGGGAGATGATGCTTTGTGCCTCCGGCGTTCAGGTACTTCTCGATTTCCTCACATTTATCATGCTTCTGATGACATATGGAAACTGAACATTTCACTGTATTGATTCATTATATGTGTAGAACACATCTGACACATCGTATTCACACACCATATCTGCATGCACCTGCTCTATGTCATTCTCACATCTGCATCTGATATACATACTGGCTAACACATTCAAACTATCCTTTTCAGGTCCCGCCTCTGTGGACTGGGCCATCCAGGCCTTCTCGAGCAGCTAGGAGAAGAGTCTCAGCACGCGGCCGAGGGGGACACAGGGCACCAGTCAGATAGGATGACGAGGAGTCTAGCGAGTAGGAGGAGGCAGCACATCCTCAGTCTGAGACATCTGCAGGTAGGGACGATGACTCAGGTTCTAGTTCAAAGGACGGAGGTGATACCAAGGAGGCTTCCGAGGGTGGTGACTCCGATTTAGATGATGGTGTTGGCGGTGGTGGCACAGAGGCTGTTCAGCCGAAGAGGGTGAAAAGGGCCTTTCGGTCGTGAGCTTGATAGCACTGATGCTGATGTTCGTGCTTTATTTTTCTTTATACATGTAGTTGTTGCACATTGTACAGCTTTAGGAAGTTTTATTTTTCTTCAAAACTTGTACCCTTTTGTAAAATGCTATAAAAAGAAGCCATGATGGAATGAAAATGACATTTTGTTCAAAGAGTGTTGTACTAGTATTCTTAACATCGCATCGCATTGCACCATTTTGCACAAAAAAAGAATTTGAATGAAATTAAAACAATGTGTATTACCAAGTTAGGTAGTGAACCAACGCAACAAACTAAACAACTTAACTCACTAAGAAACAAAACCTTAGCAAGTTTACAACTTGATAGGCGACGAGCAACAACTCGATAAACAAAAAGCAACAACTTGATAAGCAAAAACTTAACAACTCGATAAGCAAAACAACTCGAAGAGCGAATGCATTTTGAGACAAACAAATCGATAAAATGCATCCGAAACAGAGGTAAACTTGGACCTTCGGTATTCTCAGCACACATGAAAGCTAGAGATTCCCTTCTAGAGACAAGAAACAGCTGGAAACTAGCTTTTTGCATCGACCGACCACTTTTAGAGCCTGCCGACCAGTTGTTCTGCCTGCAGCCCAAAAAAAGTAGCTGGCCAACCAGAAAAAGTGGTCGGCCGACCAGTTATCCTGGGAACCTCCAGTTTTGTAACACCTGTCCTCCAAACAGTGCCTTATCCTTTATAAAGGTTCCAGCTTCGTGGTTCCCTCATTCCAACTCAGTTTTGCACCAAAATGGAGGCGTTCCTCATCCAAAATCTCACAAGTTGAATCGCTTCCTTGGATGGCTCGTAGAAGGTGAATTTCCGGGGATTTGGCATAAATGCACTATTCATGTTGAGCCGCACCCCACTGCGTTTTCCATTCCTTCATGCCGCGGCAAGGTTTTGGAACCCGGTAGCACACGTCTTTAGCTTTGGCGGACAAGAAGTGTGTCCCATATTTGAAGACTTCCAAGCTTTAATGGAATCCGAGCGCGAGGAAGAAATTTTGCCTCAGCTGCGGTTCGGCCACGTCCAAGCCTTAGGAAGGATGTGCGGCCTTACTTTGCATGATGCTCGGTCATTGATTCACGACGGAGAGCTAGACATTCTGAGCTTGGTTTGTCGGTTTTCTGATGCCGGCGACCGTGGCAACCATCATTGGCAGGGTTATCGGTGACATGCGCTTTGTTTGTGCATGCTGTCTCATTTCTTGCTTGCCCCAAGCTCTGGTGGGTTTAGCACTCGTTTGATTGAGGTCACCGAGGGCTTACGAGATGGCAAAAGCTGCATCGCCATGACATTAGCTGAGACATTGATAGGCTTGGACGCTTTTCATTGCCGGGAGACGGCTAGATTCGCGGGGAGTCCACTACTATTGCAGGTACTACTTCCCACCTTATCTCACATATATTGCTCACATCACTCGGCCCTTAGGCTCGTTTTTCTCTCAAAACCCTTTTCTCACTTTTTTTCACAACGAACATCTCTCTATTCTTTAATCTCTCATTTTTAATCCCTCCCCAAATATGGTTGATGGAAAAATTGAGGATTGTGGACTCCTGCCCCGCATACTCAGCTCACAGTTATTTTTTCCGACGACGTCTAGTCAATGCCCCTGATGAGGGATGGTGGTTTGATTGGATGTGCAGTTTGTCCACAGACCGCATTGCTTGGCGCTACCCTTGGCTCAATTTACCGGCGATGAGCTACAGCATGACTCGCTAGCCCGGGATTTAGTTAGTTGGCCTGACACACTGTGTCTTTTACTTTCCGTTCCGGATCCGGCGCCAGTTTGGACATGATCAGACTTGTCCCGAGGAGGGGATAGAGTACCCTGCTACATTTTCGATCCGAGGCACACAGCTGGCCCGGTATGCCACGGCATGGAGGACTAGAGAGCTTCTGGCCCCCGCTCCCACTTTCAGCTGCACCCTCTCTGATGAGTGCATAGATTGGTTCAATGAAGAGGCACAGGTAGGGCCCACTTTGGCATCAGGGCTTCGACCGGCTCTGGGAGGGGGCGCAGGAACACCTGACTTGTCAATGCCCCGAATTTATTGCTTTATCAGTACTTTCAAGTTTTTCTTTATGAATGTAACCAAAAAGCAACTTCAATTTGTATTCAAGAGTAGAAGAACTCTGTATTGAAATCAATGAAATTGAAGGTTGTGGGTACTAAAAATTTTCCGTTTGGTCCAAAAATGGTCTAAGTTGTAAAAAGATTAATTTGAACAAAACCAACTTTTATTAAAACTTTTCAAAACCATTTTCGATAGGGATTAGAATTGGACACGCCTGGGATCTGTCACTGAGATGTACAACCCCGGATTCCAGCAACTGGAAAGTTGCCCCTAGTCTGAATAGCACTGCACCGGAGATCACAACCGAGCTCTTGAATGCTGAATAGACAAAGATGACCAAACATGATCTCATGGACAAAGTTGATCGGGGAAGTGTTTATGGCTGGACTTCAGGATGAAGTTGCTTACGTATCCCAAAGATCGGAATCAAGCCTTACGTAGTTCGGCTCAGGTTCACTCGTGTATTAACACTCTCCTTTTGCGCTCTAACTTTTGCCAAGGCCGCCCTTTGCGGGTTTTCAACCTTGCGAGCTCAGTTTTTATAATTTCAAATTTTCTATGCTCTAACTTTTGCCTAGGTCGCCCTTTCGGGTTTTCGGCCTAGCGAGCCACTCAGGGAAAGTATTTCCTCAACTTGTCCATGTTGATCGGTTGGGAGAACTCTTGGCCATCTAGGTCCATCAGAACGACGGCTCCACTTGACTAGATAGACTTGATGATATAAGGACCAGTCCAATTGGGTCTGAACTTGCCCCTAGGGTTGTGGATGGGAGCTCGGTTGTCTTTGAGCACCAAATCTCCTTCTTTCAAATTCCTGGACTTAACCTTCTTGTTGAAAGCCCTGGCAATTCTGCGTTGATAACCCTGAACATGATACAGTGCTTTCAGCCTTCTCTCATCAAAGAGCATGAGTTCTTCGAATCTGCTCTGTTGCCAATCTGCCTCAGCTATCTGACACTAAGCCAATACTCGCAATGACGGAACCTCAATTTTGATAGGTAGAACGGCCTCCATCCCATAGACTAAGGAGTACGGAGTTGCCCCAGTAGAAGTTTTAATTGAAGTCCGGTAGCCCCATAGAGCAAATGGCAACTTATCTGGCAAGTCCCAGTAGGTTTCCACCATCTTCTGCAGTATATGCTTGATGTTCTTGTTGGCGGCCTCAACAGCTCCGTTGGTCTGCGGCCGATATGTGGATGACTTATGAAAAGCCACGTTGTACTTCTCCAACAAGTCGATCACCTCCTTTTTGAAGTGGGAACCATTATCTGAAATGATCTCGTTCGGGACCCCGTAGCGACAGATGATGTTGTTCCTGATGAACTTGGCGACATGCGAAGCTTTCAACACCGTATATGACTGGGCCTCAACCCACTTTGTGAAGTAGCCTATTGCTACCAAAATGAACTCATGCCCATTGGACCCCCTCAGAGTGACAGCTCCAATCACATCAATCCACCAGACTGAAAATGGCCATTGCGAAGTCATGTTGTACAGCTTCGACGGCGGAATGTTCATGCGATTCGCATGGATCTGACATTTGTGGCATCGCCGGAGAAAGCCAATACAATCCTCCTCCATGGTGGACCAGTAATAACCCTGTCTAAGGATTTTCCGGGCTAGCATCACCCCGTTCATGTGCGCTACGCACTAACCATGGATGGCCTTCATCAGGCGCTTTGATTCTTTGGCATCAACACACAACTTATGCATCCCGAGATGGCCTCTCTTGTACAGTTTTCCTCCGCAGATGATGAACTGAGCGGCCATTCTTCGAATTGCCCTCTTATCTTTGGCATTTGCCCCTGGTGGATATGCCTCTTTTTCCAAGAAGTTCCAGACATCGTAATACCAGGGGTTCTCATCTTGTACCTCTTCTATGGCAGCAAGCAGCTCGTAGGCCGGCGCAAATTTCTGTTCGATGATGATCGGACGCATCCGGACTCCAAAAGGGATGTCTATCATGGAAGATAGAGTTGCTAGTGAATCTGCGAACCTGTTGTTCTCTCTTAACAGATGAGCGAAGTTCAGCTTCTCAAACCGAGGAATCAGCATGTCCAAGGTCTGGTGGTAGATTCTCATCTTTTCTTCTTTGACTTTCCAATCTCCTTTAGCTTGAGATACAACAAGGTTCGAGTCCCCGATGACGTCCAACCGTTTTGCCCCTAGTTCTAGGGCGGCTTCTAAACTGGCAATACATGCCTCATACTCTGCTTCATTGTTCAAGACTTTGAACCGGAGTTTGAATGCTAAAGGTATGCGGGAATTGTCGGGTGCAATCAATAATACCCCTATCCCATACCCATATTGGTTTGACACTCCGTCAAAGTACATCGTCTAAGTTTCGTCTTCAACATGCAAAATAGCCTCGTCTGGGAATAGGTACTCAACTGCTTCATCCTTGTCCACTAGGTGATCGGCTAAGAACTCTGCTACCGCTCTCCCTTTTACTGACTTGCGCGTCACGTACTTCAGATCGAATTCGGAAAGTAGAAGCAACCAACGAGCTAGCCTACCCGTAAGTGCTGGTTTCTCGAAGAGATGTTTGATGGGATCTAATCTAGAAACCAGTATTACGGAATGAGCTAACAGGTAGTGCCGCAGCTTCCTGGTAGCCCATACCAAGGCCAGACAAGCCTTCTCCAGTGGAGTGTAGCGGGTCTCATACTCCAGCATTTTCTTGCTCAGATAGTAGATAGCCCTCTCCACTTTGTCCTCAGACTCTTGTGCAAGCATGTAGCCCATTGTAGTTTCAGTCACTAAAAGGTACAAAATCAACAGTTTCCCCGGCTCAGGCAGTGATAACATAGGTGGGTTCTGTAAGTATTGTTTGATCTGTTCAAAAGTAGCTTGGCATCGGTTGTCCCATTGGAATTTCTTTCCTTTCTTCAGGAGGCCAAAGAGTGGTTCACAAGTCAAGGTTAATTTTGAAATAAACCATCTTATGAATTGCACTTTACCCAGAAAGCCTTGCACCTCCTTTTCAGTCCTTGGTGGTGGCATTTCTAAGATGGCCTTGATTTTGGAAGGATCGACCTCGATACCTCTCTGTGTGATCAAGAACCCCAGCATTTTCCCTGTTGTAACATTGAATGTACACTTCTGAGGATTCAGCCGCAGCCTATACTCTCTGATCCGTTGAAAGAATTTTTGCAAGGCGGTGTAGTGGCCCTCTCTTTCTTTGGACTTGACAATCATGTCGTCCATGTACACCTCAACCTCTTTGTGGATCATATCGTGCAATATTGTGGTCGCAGCCCGTTGATACGTAGCTGCAGCATTCTTCAGCCCAAACGGCATTACCCTATAACAATAGGTTCCCCACGGGGTGGTGAAAGCAATCTTCTCCCGGTCTTCGGGTGCCATCAATATCTGATTGTAGCCTGAAAACCCATCCATGAACGAGAGCAATGCATGCCCAGCAGTGAAGTCCACTAACTCATCGATATGTGGCAAAGGAAAGTCGTCCTTTGGACTAGCTTTGTTCAAATCCCTGAAATCCACACATACCCGAATTCTGCTGTCCTTCTTCGGTACCAGAACAATATTGGCCAACCAAGTTGGGTATTCAGATACCAGCAGGAACCCTGCGTCAATTTGCTTGGTGACCTCTTCTTTGATCTTGAGAGCCCAATCTGGGCGGATCCTTCTGAGCTTCTGCTTAACAGGTCGAGCCTCTGGGTCAAGAGGGATTCGGTGCTGTACAATCTCAGGATCGATTCCAGGCATGTCTTCATAGGATCACGCGAAAACATCTTTGAAATCTTTTAATAAAGTGACTAAGCGCTCGCGTTCCTTCGAAGACAACGTGGACCTAATCTGGACCAGCCGCGGGTCCTTCTCAGTACCAACGTTAATTTGGGTGATTTCATCAACCAAGGGTTTAACAAACCTTTCCTTGCTCATGATCCAGCAAATATTGCAAAACCGGAGGAATTTCTTCCTCGTTGTTTTCATCAAAATTTTGAAAATCCTGATTAATGCAATAAATTAAGGGCACAGAAAAGTAATCGAAGGCCACAGCCGCACAATTCTCATTAAGCACTTCCAAGTCGCCTGGTTCCTCTGTTACAACAGACTCAAAGGAAAAAGAAAAAGACGACCTAGACAGGACTGTGGCATCCGGGTTGTCACTCCCAGGAATACCAGACTCAGACTCGGACGAGCTGGAACCTGATTCCGACTCACAAGACTCTGTGGAATCAGATTCCGGCTCACTACCTGACCCGATGCTGCTTGATAAGAATCCTTCCTCGTACTGCCAGACGAGGGAAGGTGCAATGGATGAATCCAAAATGTTTGAAGGTGGGCTCGTAGTCGTTTTGTTTCCAATCATGGACACTGAGAGGTCATCGCCCAAGCACTCATGCACGATCGGAGGATCTGAAAGTCGACAAGCCAATGCTACCCCCATTTCAATCTCTGCACCCTTGGAAACCTCCTCTTTATACTGTTTAGCCTCAGCTATCGGGTCTGTTTGTTCCTCGGCAACATCATCCTTAGACAATTGTAAGTCAAAGAAGATCTCAAACCCCGGCAAGCGCCTCCTCTCTGCGTTCAACCGTGGCTCTGGGAAGTCGCAGGACAGGAAGTCCTCCCTCTCCCGGACAAAGCGTCCGTTCATGGTACCCTGAATAGGTCGGTGCATCAACTCAAAATGCTTCCCCGCCTGCTTAGCTCTGGCACTTCCAGCCATTTCTTTCCCTTTCCTCACCCAGTCCTCCTTGGTAGGTAGATAACCTAGACCAAAGGCATGTGGATTAGGCGGCACTTCGGCCGACGTTGCAGCGCCTTTCCGGCCACTTTTCCCTAATCCCATCCTGGGATGTGCTGGAGTCTGTTCATGAGGTACACAGACTGTGCACTGACATATAACCCCTCATCGATAGCCAAAATGTTCTGAACGACCCGGGCCTCAGCTAGGCTAAATCCTGACAAGAACACATCCTCTGCGCCATGTTCGATCTCCAGAACCGGCGTAGACACCTCTGGCGGCGGATGGATTGACGAATTCCAAAAAACTATAGCCACCCCCTTCCCATGGGGGTACTTCAACACCTGGTGGAGGGTGGAAGAAACTGCTTTTACCTGGGGCAGCCATGGCCGCCCTAGGAGTAGATTGAAGGTCGCGGGAAAGTCCAAGACATGGAAGTCAATGTCATGCTGTCCTAGACCAACCTTAGTCCGAATCTGCACAGTCCATCACTTCTCTGCTGGTATTGTCATATGCCCAAATCACCTGGGCAGTGGGTGCGAAGTCCGCGGGCTTCAACCCGATTGCATATGCCGTCCTCGATGGACATACGTTGATGGCGAATCTGGAATCTTATTTACATTATATGCTCTTGTTTCGGTTATTAGGCTAACTAACTATGTGATGCGCACAGAAGTATAGACTAATTTAAAAAAATTAGAACACTTTGATTCATGTTTGTTTGAAAATTGTTTCAAATATGTACCACTCGAAAAAGTGATCGCATATGTGCATTACTCAAATTATTCCAATTCAAGTAATTTAGCCTTCATCCACAGGCATTCAAGTAATTTATCACTTAAGCAATCAGCCTAACGGCCAGCATGCTAGACATGGCAACAATCACACTCATACGATGTACTAAAGCACAAAAATGTTCACCTAGTACTCCGAGGTGTGCCAAACGAAACAAAAGAGTTAGAAAACATGCATGCTCCTAACTAATACAATATGGCTAATGCAACACATGCGATATGTCACTCATAGGCTCGACTACTAATTATGACATGTGAATCAATTTGATTGCATGCGGTTTAAGCAAGTTTTCAAAGAAGTATTTAAATGACAATGCATTGTTTAAAATGATGAATCGAGCCTTGATGCATGCAAGACAAGTGGATGCAAACATGGAGTATGCTAAAAGAAACATGATATTCTAAAGCTAACCATTTTAAGGAAGTAAATAAAAGGGAGAAAGACGTGGGGTTGGAAGACATACACATTATTACAAGTTCCCCTTAGCACAGGAGGATCTAAATAAATGAACCAGCTAAGCTAACTAATTAACTAACTATTACAAACCAAATGAAGTAAGTTAACTACACTAGCTAATTACCTAATTATTACAACACAAATTAATTAACTATTCTAGTTAATTAAATAAGTACAACACATAATTAACTAGCTTATTCTAAGCATAATACTAATACTATTACAACATCACTTCATACTTCACAAATCCTGAGGATCGAAGGAGCGCTCATGTATGCATGTGAATTTCCACCCGATAATGCTCTCCGTTTTGCTATCGGAATGCCTATGTTGCACAGTCACAGTTGGAAAAAAATGCATTGTTTTCCACCTTAACTTCTGCTCTACTTTACTGGAAAAAAGGGCACTGCCTGCCTTGAAAAAGTGGCCTACAACCCAGAAGTAGTGGCTGGCAGGCCACTAATAGTTGGTTGCCATCCAAAAGAAGTGACCTACCGGCCACTGGTGCTGGTTCTTTCCTGCAGCAATAGAGGACAAACAAAGCACAAACTAGATTATTCTTAGTGGATGTTGGTCCACCATGCCTCTCCTTATCATCAAATAGGTCAAAGGAGGGGTAGGCTTGATTTGCAAATCATCAATCGGCACAATTCTGTTGCGTGATAACTTATGAATCAAGAGACACAATTCAATACATGGACAATTTAAAGACTCTCAAAACCCCCTCCCTATCATGGATTGATCAAGGGAAGTGGTTGACATTGACTCTTGAACCGTTTACATCACTAATAAGTATCAACCGACTCAAGACTCAATGGGTTCAATTAACGTTTAATTGAACCCAAGTTGATTTTATTATCCTGCATCACTTTTCGTCCCAAATTTATAACTTCATTTTAATTACCATCCATTCCTTAGTTCATTAAGTCCAAAAGTAAGCTTTAAGTCCTCTAATGGAAAGAAGTACCAAACCAAGAGTTGTTTTAGGCATGAGATAAGTGTCGTGTCGTTGGTAATGAACCCCCAAAAAGATTAAACCATTAAGCACAATACCACGATCTCAAGCTTAAACAAACAAGTAGTTTGAAACAACTTTGAAAGCAAAGAAAAAACCAAGAAAGGAGGGAGGTTGTAGAGATTATTAGATATAAATACAAGTATGAAAAGCTTGAAATAAACACTATCAACTCAAATAGGTTGGTGGCTAAGGCCTAAACCACCAAACATATGAGGACCATTACACTACAAGCATGCTATGCAAAGCTCAAATGTAATGAGCAACTAAAAAAGTCCTAAAACAATGCCAAAACAGTCCAAAAAAGTGCTGGAATTAAGCTAAAAATAGCTAGAACAATAAGCTAAAATATGGAGCAAGTTGAAGCTAGTAAGCAAGCACAAGGAGAGGAGGCCAACCCCTCCATTTTTGGGACATCAAAACATGATTTTTTCCTCTAAAAAACCTCTAAGATTAAGTGGTAAAAAGCTCAAAAAAAGTTGATGAGAAGGTGGGAAACGCAAGGGCAAAGGCCTTAGGAACAACGTTTAAAGAAGGGCTATCAACTCCTCAACCTTAAATGGCCTTAAACCACAAATTTCAGCCCAAAAATTCAGTGTATAAACAGTCCAAAAAAAGTCCAAAAATAGTAGGAAAGATGTCAAATAAAGGAAAGAAACAAGCCAAGAATTATACCTCTTGAAGAGGGATACCCTTTTTGAGTTGCAAACCAACACTTACACACCCTCAAGAGCTAAAACTAAGCAAAAAAATACCTCAGCCCAAATTCCACAAGGTTTGGTTTAGATTGTATAGGAAAAAGCTTAAGAACTTACAAGAGAGAGAGAATTGTAGAGGGAGAAAAGTTTTTGCTCCAAAATTTTCTAACCTTTACAACAAGAGGGGAGGTCATCTATATATAGAAAAACATGAGACTGATGCATGCACCTGTGGAAACAGTTGGCATGGTTGGCAAAAATATCTGAAAAAACACACAAGTGGCCGGCAACATTTTAGCCCAGTCCACAAAAGTGGGTCTACAGGTTGCAAGATGTTTAGGCTTGAAAAACTACTGTTTTGGTCCAAAAACAAGGCAAAAGGTTCAAAGGGTTTTGAGGCTCCAAGCTGAGGCATTCTGCTAAGGATTTCGAGCATTTGACAAGCATATAAATTCATCATTGGGTGCGCAATCGGTGGCGCCCAAGCCGTAAGGGCGGTCAAAATGGGGTGTCTACAGTTGCCCCTCTTTGACAGACCTCAAAGTCATGACATGACGTGAGTGAATGTCAAATCCGGAAGACGACTCATTTTGACAAGGCCATAAGACTTGGGCAAACAATCAAGACATAAATAAAATTGGTTGAGCCCGTAAGCTGCTTATGTATCCCTATGCAAGGAATCAAACCAACATAGTTCTGGGGCATGATGCAAATAATATGCATGAAAAATGCTTGAAAGCTGGACTCACACGCTCCGTGCGAAGCCAACTATTTGAAAATTCATGATCATGCAAAATGATGCAATAAGCATTAACAGATACGATAAGTAATAACAAGATAACAACATATGAATGAATGAGCCTCAAGCCCAAATCGAAATAGGTTCCCCATGGGAAGAACAAAAAACACACACTCTAACCATGCCGAAACCATGAAAAGAGGAGAGAAAAACACCACCCAGGATCGGGTTTCACGCGTCCTAAGATAAAAACAAAACTGCCAAATCATCCAATCCTTGGCATGGGCCATCTTCCCTAACCACATTGATGTCTACCAAGGCCAGTAGCACCAATTCCAGCTTGATTTGACCAATCGACACAATGTAGCAACTTGGATCATACACCCTATCAGGTAAGTCCTCAAGACACTCCAGCAATAGACTTTTACTTTCCTCCAAGGTCGAGTCCCCTTCCATTGTAAGTCTCATCACCACAGGCTTGGGTTGTGGATTGGACGCGTCCATCATGCATACATCTGTGCCTTCCAGAATGAACAACGTCGGTTTTGGTAGGTAGGAGGGAGTAATATATTCGCTGGGGTCATAAAAGGTGGCCAGTGTATGGATTAGGTTAAGATTTCAAGGTGGGGAGACTTGATTATGGGCTGGGAGTGGATTTGTGGTTACGTTTGGTTTCTGAGGTGGAGATCACCTTGTTGTCAATGAGATCCTGAATCTCATGATGCAATCAAAAGCACTGGTTGGTATCATGACCATGCTATTGGTGAAACACGCAGTATTTTGCGGGGTTGTGTTTGAGTGGGAGAGGATCAGGAAGTGGGCGAGGTTCTAAAGGTTTGAGGTTCCTTTTCTTGACTAGCACCTTCATGGCATGAGAGAGAGTCATGTATAGTTTGTTGAAGGTCCTCTGGGATCGGGTAGTGTTGGACGGTATTGATGAGCTTGTGTTGGCAAAGGGGTCGGCAGTCTTAGTTGTGGTGACAACACTTACATCTGATGGCCTCGCAACTGTGCTACCACTGGCAGCATTGGAACTAAGGACAAATGGCCTTTTTGCCGGCTCCTTCTTATCTGTGATAAGCCCCTGTTTCATGGCGTCTTCGATTTGCACTCTCATTTCATGGAGTTCTGTAAATGTGAACAACGGAAGCACAATCATTTTCTGCAACAGCTTGTCATGCAGATTCCAGACAACCATCCTGATCTGATCCTTTCGGAAGGCCGCGTGGTCATCATCGAGGGTTTAGCTCTCCATCTTGTCACAAATTCAGAGAAACCCTCCTTATGTTTTTGGCGCGTTTCCCCGAGATCGCGAGTTGTGACCTCGATTTGTGTATTGTAGGAATACTGTGTAATGAAGGCCTCGACCATCTCTTCCCAATTCTATTTGAGGAAATTCTCCAACTTAGCATACCATATGGCCACTATACCTGACATGGTACGGCCAAAAAAAGACAGCTTCTGTAATCTAGTCAGGCCTATCGGCCGCAAGATATTCGAAAACAGCTGAAGGTGAACCATTAGATCTCAGAAATTGTCAAAACGGTCAATGTGCGGCATTTTAAACTGATCTAGTATTGTCACTGCATAATCGGTGTACCCGTCTTCTATGTTCGGGATGGAGTTAACCCCTTGTGCCTTCTTGAATAACTTTTCTAGTTTATTGGCCTTGAGTGAAGTTGGGTCAACCTCGAACTCGAACGGTGCCTCAGTCTGAGAAACGGGTACCTTGGAGGCTTGTGTTGGGATTGGCTCTGCTGGATTGCCCTGGTTTTCTTAGACATTGGCAGTATGAGCGGTGGATCGGGGTGCTAGGATACCCATGGTCGGTGCATGAGATGGAGAGGCCGTAGCTGACTATGGTTGCTATAGTTGTAGCCTGGTTGTGACTTTGGCCTGACGAGCCATGACCTCGGCCTAACGGGCCGCATCTTGCTGTAGGGTTTCAACTGTCTGCTTCAGATATGCATCAATTCTTCCATACTGATTGGAGGATATTGTGCCATTGGAATAGGTGAGTAATCACATACTAGGCTAGAAGTAGATAGCCGTTCCTGAACCAAACTGGACATAGGTGAGTTGAGAGGTTACTGCTGTAAAAACTGAACTAGTGAACCCTGCGTGATTCTCCTCCGTCTTGTAGCCAGTGGGAGTGAAGTAAACACGAGTTGTCCCCGAATAAGATCCTCGGCTATACAAAGTGTTCTAACTCGTGTCCAAAGTACTTGGGGGATATCCAAACTTTCTGAACCTATGGTTTTAAAGTACCTAGCAAAATAAATAAATAAATAAATAAATAAAGAAAAAAGAACAGTAATCGGAAACTGCACAGCACCTCAGCTAAGATGTTATCAACACAGACATGATCAAAGCTGTAGGATTGTACTCCACACTGAATTCTGCCCCCCTCCCAAAAAAAAAATAAATAGATACCAAATATGTAACTACTATGCACATTCCTATACAGTTTGATTGTAAAGCACATACCAGTTAAGAGAGAGCCAAAACACCCCTACGAGAGGGTAGGTTTACCCTATCCTAGTTTCGTCAGGAACTAGGGTTTCACTATTTTACACAAACGGTTTTCACGCAGTCGTGCATTTCGGGTGAGCATCCTGCCCTAGTTTGGATCAGTCATTATGGCTTTTCTATATGCAACTAGGCCAAATGCTCAAAAAGAGTACCTCAGCAAGACTACCTAATATACCTGTCACACCTAACACTGAGAAGTGAATGGAGGATCAAACAATACAGTGGTAGTCCAGATCCAAGGGTTGTGTTCCCAACATGGTAGAGCCCATGACCGGTCAGCCTTTTGGCAACCTTTTGGGCAAGCCTCCAGCAAACCGTCTAGGAATAGCAGATGGAAAACACAGTGATTTAAGCGCACCAATGCAAATGCAATGCAAAGAACATATAAGTGTAGATAAAATTTCACATCATGAAGTTTGAGTCAAGTTCTCTAATTTCCTAGCAGAATCGCCAGAAACTGTAGCTTGAATTTTCGTGCTCCTTTCGGAGACGACTAACCCTACAGTTCGGGCTCCTACGGTTCTGAATCTGATCTCACAAGTGCAATGTGAAATAAATAAACACCAAAGAGTCCAAATCTGGCAAATCTTTTAAAAAATCGATTTTGAATCAAAAATGCTAAAACTAGACTGCTTTGCCAGATATAGAGTCGGCACCTAAATATTTTTGAAAATTTAGGAAACCCATGACTCATGCCAAAGGCCACTTGTCCATCATCACCAAGATTGTCTCGGCTTGGGAACTTAGGTACGAGAGGGAAAGGTCACGATTTCAGCACCTCACTCGCCCGATCAAAGATCAGCCTCTACTAATCATGATGTGAATCTTATTTACATTATATGCTCTTGTTTTTGTTATTAGGCTAACTTACTATGTGATACACACAAAAGTATAGACTAATTTGGAAAAATTAGAACACTTTGATTCATGTTTGTTTGAAAATTGTTTCGAATATGTACCACTCGAAAAAGTGATCGCATATGTACATTACTCAAATTATTCCAATTCAAGCAATTTAGCCTTCTTCCACAGGTGTTCAAGTAATTTATCACTTAATCAATTAACCTCATGGCAGGCATGTTAGACATGAAAATAATCATGCTCATGCGATATGGTAAAGTACAAAAATGCTCACCTAGTACTCCAAGGTGAGCCAAAAGAAACGAAAGAGTTAGAACACATGCATGCTCCTAACTAATGCAACATGGCTAGTGCAACACATGCAATATGTAACTAATAGGCTCGGCTACTAATTATGACATGTGCATCAATTTGATAGCATGCGGTTTAAGCACATTTTCAAATAAGTATTTAAATGACAATGCATTGTTTAGAATGATGAACCGAGCCTTGATACATGCAAGACAAGTGGATGCGAACATGGAGTATGCTAAAAGAAACATGATGTTCTAAAACTAACCATCATAAGAAAGTAAGTAAAAGGGAGAAAGACGTGGGGTTGGAAGTCATACACATTATTACAAGTTTGCAATCACGCAGGAGGGTCCGAATAAATGAACTAGCTAAGCTAACTAATTAACTAACTATTACGAACTAAATGAAGTAAATTAACTACAGTAGCTAATTACCTAATTATTACAACAGAAATTAATTAACTATTCTAGTTAATTAAATAAGTACAACACATGATTAACTAGGTTATTTTAAGCATAATACTAATACTTTTACAACATGACTTCATACTTCATGGATCACGAGGATCGAAGGAGGGCTCAAGCAAGGATGCGGATTTCCACCCGATAATGCTCTCTGTTTTGCTACCGGAATGCCTCTATTGCACAGTCACAATTGGAAAAAATGCACTGTTTTTCACCTCTACTTTTGCTCTACTCTACTGGAAAAAGGGCACTGCCTGCCTTCAAAAAGTGCACGGCAACCTAGAAGTAGTGACTGGTAGGCCACTAATAGTGGGTTGCCGTCCAGAATAAGTGGTCTGCTAGCCACTGGTGCTGGTTCTTTTCTGCAACAACAGAGGACAAATAGAGCACAAACTAGAGTATTCTCAGGAGATGTTTGTCCACCCTACCTCTCCTTATCATTGAATAGGACAAATGAGGGGTAGGCTTGATTCGCAAATTATCAATCGGCATAATTTTGTTGCGTAATGACTTATGAATCAAGGGACACAATTCAATACATACACAATTTAAAGATTCTCAAAACTCCCTCCCTATTATAGATTGATCAAGGGAAGTGGTTGACATTGACTCTTGAACCGTTTACATCACTAACAAGTATGAAACGACTCAACACTTAATGGGTTCAATTAACGTCCGATTGAACCAAAGTTGATTTTATTATCTTGCATCACTTTCAATCCAAATTTTACTACTTCACTTTAATTACCATCCATTCCTTAGTTCATTAAGTCCAAAAGTGAGCTTTAAGTCCTCTAATGGAAAGAAGTACCAAACCGAGAGAGTTTTAGGCTTGAGAGAAGTGTCATGCCGTTGGTAATGAACCCCCAAAACGATTAAACCATTAAGCACAATACCTCAACTCAAGCTTAAACAAACAACTAGTTTGAAACAACTTTCAAAGTAAAGAAAAAGCTAAGAAACGAGGGAGGTTCCAGAGGTGATTTGATATAAATACAAGTATAAAAAGCTTGAAATGGCTAGGGTCTAAACCACCAAACCTATGAGGATCATTTCACTACAAGCATGCTATACAAAGCTCAAATGTAATGAACTACTAAAAAAAGTCCTAAAATAGTGCTAAAACAATCCAAAAAAGTGCTGGAATTAAGCTAAAAATAGCTAGAACAATAAGCTAAAATATGGAGCAAGTTTAAGCTAGTAAGCAAGCACAAGGAAGGGAGGCCAACCCCTCCATTTTTGGGACTTCAAAACATGATTTTTGCCTCTGAACAACCTCTGAGATTCAGTGGTAAAAAGCTCAAAAAAAAGTTGATGAGAAGGTGGGAAACACAAGGGCAAAGGCCTTAGGAACAAGGTTCATAGAAGGGCTATCAACCCCTCTACCTTAAATGGCCTCAAATCACAAGTTTCAACCCAAAAATTTAGTGTATAAATAGACCAAAAACAATAGGAAAGATGGCAAATAAAGCAAAGAAACAAGCCAAGAATTATACCTCTTGAAGAGGGATACCCTTTTTGAGTTGCACACCAACACTTACACACACTCAAGAGCTAAAAGTAAGCTCAAAAATACCTCAGCCCAAATACCACAAGGTTTGGTTTAGATTGTATAGGCAAAGGCTTAAGAGCTTGCACGAGAGAGAGAGAGAGAGAGAAGAGAGAGAGAGAGAGAATTATAGAGAGAGAAAAGTTTTTGCTCCAAAATTTTCTAACCTTTACAACAAGAGGGGAGGTCATTTATATATAGAAAAACACGACCCCCTTAGAAATATCCATACAGACATGTATGGAATGATGCTTGCACCTATGGAAACAACTGGCACAATTGGCAACAATATCTGAAAAAACACACAAGTGGCCGACAACCCACTAATAGTGGACGGCAAGCCACATTACTGGCCGACAGTCCACAATAGTGGCTGGCAATCCACATAAGTGGGTTTGCAGGTTGCAAGATGTTAAGGCTTGAAAAACTGCTATTTTAGTCCAAAAACAAGGCAATAGGTTTACAGGGTTTTGAGGCTCAAAGCTGAGGCATTTTACTGAGGACTTCATGCATTTGACAAGCATATTACATTTATCGTTGGGTGCGCAATTGGTGGCACCCAAGTCGTAAAGGCGGTCAAAATGGGGTGTCTACAATAAGCAACCCCTATATTGAGATGTTAGCTTGGATCTTTTTCAACTGTTTACGGACCAAATATTCCTCTTCTTCTTTCTCCTTCTTTTTCCCTTTTTCCACATCTTTTCCTAACGGCTCGCCTTGATCTAGGTGTGAGGGTTTAAAGAAACGCCTGCTCCTAATTAGATGATCAATTTCCTTGGAATACCAGGTGTCATCCAATACATTGTTTCCCCAACCTTCATCAGTTGGGACAAAGTGTAGATCATTGTCTTCCCACCACTACCCTTTATTTATAGACAGGCAATCATTCGACTAAACATGTATCATTCCTATACTAGAATTATCTTGTTTTGGCTGGTAAGGTGATGTTGACTAGATTTCTGCGAAGACCTCCCTTTTTTCTCATGTACACCCATACCAGATTGGATCTCCGTCTATCTTCTTCTAATATTGGCTCGATTGGTCCAGTTCTCTCTAGTCTTGGTGTTTCCTCTCCAATCTCCTCTTTCTCAACCCTTAGTTCTTTCCCAATCTCTTCTGTCTTGGATCTTTCTAGCTTATTGTTTTTCCCAATTTTATTGCTTTCGCCTACCTTTCCCTTCCCCTTTGCTTTTCTACTAACTTATGCCTTTTTTCTTGCTTTTTTATCACTTCCCTCTGTTTTTGAATCCCCCTCATTGCTTGTCCATCAATGAACATTGGTTAGATCATTTGAGCTCCATGATTCAATCAGTACCTCTCCCAGAGTGTAGGCTATCCAAGTCTACTTCCAAGTCAACTAAGTCATTCAATCCTTGCTCAGGTACATCTTCCCTGATGACGTTACTAGAGAATGCATTAGGTAAGATGACTTTTTGTTTTGGATGGTCAACTGGCACAATATATCTGCTGGGATCGTATCCTTCTTCTGATAACTTCCCGATTTATATTATTTGCACTTGTCATTTTTGCTTTAGGTTTCGTTTCTTCTTTCATGCCCTTCTCTTCTTTCTTCTCTATCATTATTTTCCATTCTTTAGATTATGCTGCCATAGGGTCTTTAGGTTCCAATTGAGATTGAGGTGCATTCATGATGCAGAGATCAGTGACTTTAGGAATGCGAACCTCAGTTTTGGCAAGTAAGAAGGGGCAATGTATATGCTGGGGTTAAAGAGAGGAGGCAGTGTACAGATAAGGTTAAGACGAGGAGGTGGCAAAACTCGGTCATGGGTAGGCAATGGCTTGGTGGTGACATTTGGCCTTTGTAATGGAGCTTGTAGTGGAGCTATGATTTTGTGATCTATGAGATCTTGAATTTTGTGACGGAGAGAATGCATTAGTCAGTTTCATGGCCTTGTTGTTGGTGGAAAGCACAGTATTTGGATGCATTATGCTTAAGTGGAAGTGGGTCAGGAAGAGGTCGAGGATCAAGAAGTTGAAGATGGCCTTTTTCTACAAACATTTTTAGGGCTCAAGTTGGGGCCATATAGAGTAGATGGAAATAACAGTTTAGGAATCGATTTTGATTATAGGGTTGTAGGTTGGCATCGGCAAATGTATTGGCTGTTTTTGCTGATGTGGTGATAGTATTGACTTTTGATGGCTTTGTAGCTATTTTACTACTGCTAGTAATATTTGAATAGCAAACAAAAGTCTTTCTTATGGGCTCTTTCTCATCTACAATGATTCTTTGGTTCATAGCATCTTCAATCTGGACTCCAATCTCGTGCAAATCTTTGAAGGTAAAGAGCGAAAGAACTATCATCTTATATAACATCTTGCCGTGAAGGTTCCTTATCACTATACAGATCTAATCCTTTTCTAAGGGCCTGTTAGTCATCATGGCTGCCTTAGCCCTCCATCTTGTTATGAATTCAACAAAGCTTTGTTTTGATTCTTGGCGAGTGGTTTCCAAATCTTGAGTGGTTACTTTAATCTATTTATTGTAGGAGTACAGAGCAATGAATGTCTCAACCAATTGTAGCTGTGCTTTTCGTGCTCCTCAAAGATGTTTAGTCTCCTTGTAACGACCCCAAAATCCGTATTCGAAATTACTTTTATGTCCTTGTGGGTTAATGCATTTTAAACTAATGATATCTGATCGAATTGAGGAATTATCTGTTGAGTCACGGCTTTAAAATTGAAATTACCGACCTTTATGGGTTCAGAAATCAAAATTGAGTACTTGGGTATGTTAATGGGAATTTTTAAAACTATTTGGGAAAATTAATTGGAAATCTAATTTGTTTGATTCGTTAATGCACGTTTAGGTGGTTAACTTTGTACTGCAAATTGAGGGCCTTCGAGGCTTCAGAAACTAGAATAGAGGACATAATTATGATCAGCACAATTTTTAGAGTCATCTGGAAGGTTTAATTGAAATTTGATTTCGTGTGATTCGTAAGGCCACGTTTGGCTCTCCCTATTGCGTTAACCCTATGTGTGTGTATATTTATATATATAGATGTGCCTTTGAGTTGTTGAACTCATCTCTTGAAACCTAAAATATCTAAAGGAGAGAGAGAGGAAACCGTGAAAGGGAGAGAGAGAAGAGAGACAAATCTTCTCAACATCCATGGTGGCTTTGAAGATGATTGAAGGGAATTGAAGAAAGAGAAAGAAGATCACCCATGGAAACTTAGGGGAAATTGAAGAGAACTAAGAGATATACAAAGATTGAGCTAGGTATGATAATCTATCTTGAAACCTTGTGTTTAAAGTATCAATTTGGTGAAATCATAAAGATCTTGGAAGATTTAAGCCCATATGGAGATAAGGTTTCATGTATGTATTTGCTTGAGCTAATGTGAGGCATTAGAAATTGAGTTCTCTAATTACGTTTATGAGTCGAGCTCAAGCCCATGGATATCATGAAATGAACTTTAGATTATGCAAGAATCAAGTGAATTTGTGGGTTTGTGGGTTGTGTTTTAAGAACCTTGAAGATCATGAAAGATTAAGCATTAATCTTGAACTTTGAGGCAAAGATTGAATTGTTTGAGATGAAATTACACTTGGTTGATATTAGTTTATCATGTTATGGGTCAATTTTACATGTTTTTCAGTGATTTATGTTAGAAACCAAGCTGAAAAATGGAAAAACCAAGTGTTGGAGCAAAAACCATTTTCGGACTGCAACCTGCCCAGAGCCGCACGTGCGGCGGGTCTTCCAAGCGGTAGTCCATGTCCAGCCCCAAGTTTGATTCTGCTAAAAAGGCACGTGGTCCCGCACGTGCGGGGACAGCTCTGTTCAGCCAACTTTGAATAAGCATATCTTTTGCATCCGGACTTCGTTTTGAGTAATTCTTGAGCCGAAAATCAAGCCCCGGATGTCTAGTTTCCAATGGTAGTGGTCTCACTCCCAAATTCTAAGTGCATAAATATATATGCCAAAATTAGTGAGAGTTGCTCACTTTCTGTCTACCGGTTTTGTGCCATTCCTTTGTCTGAACCTTTTCCCTATCGATTCCTCTTATTTTCTGAGACATGGATCATGACTTATTGAACACTAATGAGTTTAGAACCACCATGGCTATTGATTAAAGAATAAAATAGAGGTTGGTTTTATTCTCTTATTCTGCTATGTGCATTGTGTTTATAGGTCAAGATGAGGATAACGTCCCACTGCTGTCAGAAACCTATCACTGTGAGTAATAGTAGTGTAACGATATGTTTCACTTACTTCCTGTGATTATGATTTATGTATTGTTACTTGTGAATGACATATACAACTGCTATTATGCTTTGATTGAATTAACGGACATGATTGAACGATGGCATCGATATGGACCTAAGGTTGTTCTGTTCTTATTAATAGTGGGCCCGAGGCCATTCAGTTATCAGCCACTGAAAGTGGACAACTTTGGAAATGAGGGAGGTGATGACATGCCGATGTCTCACCAACCCTAATCTATTTCGGATCAATGACAATTCGTGGCCCGAGGCCGTTCAGTTATCAGCCACTGAAAGTGGACAACTCTGGAAATGAGGGAGGTGATGACATGCCGATGTCTCACCAACCCTAATCTATTTCGGATCAATGATAATTCGTGCCACAGGCCAAGGGAAATAGTGTGCATGTCGATGTCCTACTTACCCTCCAAAGTATGACAGCTGTCGAGATGTGGGCCCGAGGCTGTTTTGTATTACACGTGGGCCTAAGGCCGTTTCATATCACAGATGGGCCCAAGGCCATTCTGGATTACATGTGGGCCTAAGGCCGTTATGTATATTTATGTAGGTGAGCTATCGGAGATTGACACTAGAGTTGTACTGAGGTTCGCCCGTCTGCCAAGTCACCTAGGTTATGCCTCCGTGTGAAGGCCGTAATTTGTGTTGGGAGTCATATAAATTATTAAGTCTTATGTAAGTGTGTGTGAGATCTGTATAAATTCTGTGATTGTATATGTAACTATGGGAGTGTATTTAAATGCTTAAATCTATTTAAACCATCATGTATGCACAAGCTTAATGGACGTTATCTCTATTTTGATTTTGCTTCTGCTTTAGGCCCCTATTTGAGTAAATATTATTATAAAATTTTTCTTTGAGGCCTAATCACAGGCCGGTCATGGACCAAACTTTTAGGGGCAGTTTGGGTCGTGACAGGTGGTATCAGAGCACGAGTTATGATCTCACACACATGTCCATTGAGCATTAGAGGGTCTAGAATGCATTTAAGTTGCATGTATTCATTAACAAAATGATATGATGTGCATTTTAAAAGATGTATGTGAGCTTGTACAATAAGTTAAGTATTGAGATTAAGAATAAGAATTCTTATGAACTTTGAGTGATAAAAGGAAATCCATATGTGTTGCTTCATGGACTGAGTTTTGTGACGAAGGAGAATTTGATAATCGTATGAAATGAGAATATGTTTATGTAACAAGTATGATGGTGATACTTGTTAATAATATTGAGGCTAAAGTTATGAAAGATGTGGACTATTGGTGTTTTAGTTAAAATTGAGAAGAGTAAGCATGATTGTGGAAATGTGATGTGAATAGAGATTAAACTTTGCTTCTATATGGATTACATGTGAAATTAACCATAAGAAATTTCGGGGAAACTGAGGTGGTGGTTGATGAATAAAGTGTAAGGAATTGTGGCAATTGAGAAATGCGATGACTAATAACGAGTATGGGATTTGAGAATTAGAGAATGGCTTGATATAACAAGCAGAGATGAAGGAACTGCCCCACCCATATCTTTGTATACTTGTGTGTGTTATGATTAAAAATGTGAAACCATGTGTTATGGTGTAACTAATGAATGATACTCGATGTGTTAACAGTCTGCACCTTATGATTTTAGAAGTAGGGATGAAACGGAAGTTAAGTTTTGTTGAGGCAACTGAATAAGGTGGTAAGAATGTTTCCCAATATGATGGGAATTATGTGAACATGTCCTGAGAAATAGGATCAAAGGAAGGAATTAATTGTGAACTCGACGAAGAATCAAAGAAGGTGGTAGGAAGTCTTGTCACGACCCAAACCCGCCCCTGAAAGTTTGGTCCATGACCGGCCTGTACATAGGCCTCAAACAGAATTTTAGAATAATATTTAACCATATACATGGCCTTAAGCGGAAGCAATATCGATAAAGACAACACCCATTGAGCTTGTGCATACATGATGGCTTAATTAATTTAAGCATTTAAATACATTCCCAGAGTTACATATACAATCACAGAATTATGCAGATGTCACACACACACTTAAATAAGATTCCAAAAATTACACAACTCCCAGTAATCAAAATTAAGGCCTCAACACGGAGGCATACCCTAGGCGGCTTGACAGACAGGTAGACCTCAATACAATTCTAGTGTCAATCCTCGATGGCTCACCTACATAAACATACATAAAAACGGAGTGAGCAAGGCTCAGTGAATAATAACAATGTAAGGAGGTGAGTTAAATGAATATAGGCTTAGACAATACAAATATGCATATCAAACCATACAGAGATCTTATTCATAATCATATTTTAAAACGGCCTCAGGCCCACATGTAATACAGAACGGCCTCGGGCCCAGATATGATACAGAACGGCTTTAAGCCCAGATATGATATAGAACGGCTTTAAGCCAACATAACGACAGCTGTCCATACTTTGTAGGGTAGGTAGAACATCGACATGTACACTACCTCCCTTGGCCTCTGGCCATGAATCATAATCAATTTATATCATAACGGCCTCAGGCCCAACAGATTAAATAGAGCAGCCTCAGGCCCTGTATTAGCAAAACAGAATAATCCCAGATTCATAAGAATACCATTAGACAATTGTGCACATAAATTTCCCCATGGTTTGTTACAAGTCGACATATATGTCTTGCGAGTAACAGAACATTAATAATAACTATTAACATAAGGCAAATGTACCACTACATTAATAGGGACAGAACAATTCACATCATAATGGCCTCGGGCCTACGTCTACTACTCATATCCATTAATTTAATCAAAGCACAATATCAATGGAATAGGTCATTCACAAATCACAATACATAAATCATAATCACAGGAAGTCAGTGAAACATATCGTCACACTACTATTACTCACAGTGATCAGCCCCCAGTAGTGATGGGACGATGTCCTCGTCTCGACCTACATGCACAGTGCACACCATATAATATGAGATCATAATCGATCCCTTACATATTCTCTTTGATCATTTAATCAATTAGCTAAGGTGGTACTAAGCTCATTATTCTTTAATAAGTTATAATCCATGTCTCAGAAAATAAGAGGAATCAATGGAAAATGGTTTAAGTGAAGAAATGGTACAAAACCGGTAGATAGAAAGTGAGCAACTCTCACTAATTTGGGCATATCTATTTTTGTACTTAGACTTTGGGAGTGAGACCACCGCCATTGGAAACTAAACTTCCGGGGCTTGATTTTAGGCTCAAGAATCACTCAAAACGGAGTCCGGATGCAAAAGATATGCTTGTTCAAAGTTGGCTGGACAGAGCTCTCCCCGCACGTGCGGGAAACATGGCAGCACGTGCGGCTCTGGGCCAAAACCAGTCCGAAAATGGCTTTATGATTTGGAACCTCTGATTTTCAAAATTAAACTGCAAATTCATGTAAATCAAAGCCCGAAACTCTTTAATACATGATAAATTTCACATTATTAGCTTCCGTCAAACATCATAACCCCCAAAATACTACTCAATTTGCCAAGCACAAGAACAAGATTAAGGTAGATCTTCTCAAAACTTCCTCTTTCAAACTTATGTAGATCTTCATCTCATAATTAACTTCAAGATAAGCAAATGCAAGGAAATTGGCACTTAAATCAAGCAAATCTATAGAATCCTAGTTCAATTCCATGAAGAGATCCCATTTAAACTTATATTTCTCAATCCCAACTCAATTAAGTGTTTACTTCTCATCTTAGATCATGAATTTAAACAAATAATAGATCAATCTCAAGAGGTTAAGTTAATTACCCATACCTTGGGCCAATCCCTTGAGTTCTACTTTAATTCCATCAATCTCCCTTCTTTCTTCTCTTGCTTCTCCCTAGCTCTCTCTCTAGATTTTTCTTTCCTTAGATATTTTTGGCTCCAAGGTTGAGTTCACCAACCCATATGACATATATAAAAGCTTTCCACAAATAGGAAGGGCCAAACACGCCCTTACGAATCGCACAAAATCACATTTCAATTAAACTTCCCAGATGACTCTAAAAATTATGCTGATCATGAACATGTCCTCTGTTCTGGTTTCTGAAGCCTCTAAGGCCTGCAATTTGCAGTACAAAGTTAACCACCCAAACATGCATTAACGAATCAGACAAATTAAATTTCTAATTAATTGTCCCAAATAGCTCTAAAAATTCCCATTAACATAACTATGTTCTCAATTCCGATTTCTGAACCCATAAAGGTCGTCAAATCCAGTTTTAAAGTCATAACTCAACAGATAATTCTTCAATTCCAATAGATATAATTAAATTAAAACACATTATCTCATAGTTAAATAAAGATGATTTCTTATACGCATTTTGGGGTCATTACATTCTCCCCACCTTAAGAAGTTTGGTCCTCCAAACTTGATTTACCTTAACACGAGTTCGGTTCACAAATTTTGGTTTCCTATCATAGTTCAGTCTTGTCTTGGAGGTTCCATATCCCTCAATCATTGAACAGTTCATAATTCCTACATAATCAAATTCAATGAAGTTTGTTCCAAGGATCACAATTAATTTGTCATTACTAGCTAATCGGTAACCCAATTGATAATAATGCTCAATAGCCTCAAAACATCATCTTATCGTTCACAACCCTCGTATTTTTCAATTTATGATCCACACGTCATATGCCCCAAATGATGAAACAACCTCAGAGGTGTTCAAAATTAATTCTTTTCAAGTATTCGATTGCATGCGACTCATAAGCTATCAATCATAATTCAAACTCTTTAGGTTCACAAACAACCCCAACTATCATAATTCCTCAAAGGTTAAGGAAACGTTCACTACTTAATCGTGTTTCAAAGGCACATACATCCTACAACAATGAAACCCTGAATAAACAAACAAGTTCTAAATCAACGACTTTGTGGCTCTTTGCTCACTAATAAGTTGAGGATTCACAATAATGGTTTGGTAATTTGAAGTATCTCCAAGCGAGTCACTTTCATGGTAGATGGGATAAATGAGGTCTAAGTTTTCGAATAACCAATGTAGATTCAAGTCTTCAGCTTCAATGGAAGCCCAAGTGTAGACCACCCGGAACTCCGCTCCGTGCACGGGGGCACGAATCGTTGTTCTTTAGCTACTACAGTTCGGACCCCTGTCACGGTTCTGAATCTAGTCTCACAAAGTGCAATGTGAGACTGATGAATCACCAAAGAGTCCAAATCCGGCAAATTGTTTTGGAAAACTGATTTTAATCAAGAAGTGCCAAACATGGACTGCTTTGCCAGATTACAGAGTCGCCACCTAAATGTTTTGTTTTGGGAAATTTAGGAAACCCTAACTCGTGCCTAAGGCCACGTATCTGTCAACACCAAAGTTGCCTCAGATCAGGAACTTGGGTATGAGAGGGGAAGGTCATACAATGAGCACCCCCGCTCGCAGGTCAAAGGATCGGCCTCTACTAACATGATATGTTGTTTTTGAAAACACATGCGTTCTTATTTCGGTTTATTAGCCTAGCTTACTACGTGATGCGCACAGCATACAAGTATAGACTCAATCACATGGATTGGAACAAAACAACTCATGTGTTATTTTTTGAAAATGGCTTGAAGATACTACTCGCAAGTAGGCTAAGACGCTGATTTGCCACCCTCAAATGGGCTTAGAAAAACATGATTTTGCCACTTCAAGTGGGCTTAAAACTCACAATCATTAAGTTGTTCCAATCTAGGCAATCAAGCCTCCACCCATAGGCATTCAAGCAGTTAGCCTCATGGCAAGCATGCTATCATGCCAGTCACTTACACACATGCAAGGATGCTAAAGCATAAAGACTTACCGAGTACTCCGAGCCAAAACAGAAGCTAGTTAGTAATCCATGCATGATCCTAGCTATGTTAACAATGCCTAATGCAACACATGCAAAATGCAACTAAGATAGGCTCGGCTATTCTAAGATGTCATGTGAATGCTACAATTTGACACATGTATTGAAATAGGAATTGAAATACAATGCAGTTTGAATGATGCGCCGAGCCCGGTGCATGCAATACAGATGAATGATGCAAACATGCGAGCATAAGGATGCTAATTGAAACATGCCCTAAAACTTACTATCAAAAGCTGGTAAATGAAAGGGAGAAAGAAATGGGGGTTGGAAGACATGCATCACACACACACACACTTATTTAGAACATCGCCCTCTCGGCGGAGGGTCCGAATAAATAATACAAACCAACTAATTAACTAACTATCCTAGCTAATTAATTATTGCAAAACTTTAACTAATTAATCAAATTAATTAATTTACAAAACCAGTTAAGTAAGCAATTGAAATGGGCTGCCACAGCTCTACCTCGGAATGATGAATGATGCATGCTCAGTCGCATCCTCCCGAAAATCCACTACCGTGCCTCATGATGCCTCTGTTTGCACTGCTTTAGATTTCCAAAAATTGTGCCAATCTCCAAGACACTTCTGATCCACCTCATGGACATGCTAAGAGGTCATCAGCCAAGAGGAGTGGCCATCGGCCAGAGTTAATGGCCATCGGCCAAATTTGATAGCCGATCGGCAGACTAAGTGGTCGATCAGCCACTGCTTCCTGCAGAATCTCTCTTTTGCTGCAACAGAGTACTAACAGAGGCATGGCAGTGTATTTGCAAGAAAATATGTGTGCAACCACACCCTTATCATGTCTAAAGCTCAAAGGAGTTTAGTGCTCGACTCTCGAGCCATCAATCACGTATCTCAATGCATGATGGCCAAAGAGGTCGAGTGGCACAAATTAACGTTAATGAATGCACACAAATATCACATAAGACTCAATGAACCTCTACCTTATCATGCATGATCAAAGGTGTCGGTGACCTAAGGAATGAGACGCGTTTCATCACTTCAAGTATGAAACGCCCCTCGTTCCTTGTGTTTGGATTGATGTCCAACCCAAACACAATGCAATGCAACAAACATGTAAACATAATGCAATCATGCAACATGCAAACAACATGAATATGCAACAATATGCTAGCAACATGAGCATGCAACAACATGCAAACAACTATGCAATGGCAAGGGCCATGTAATACAACACTTAGTGGACTTAAACCACATATGGACAGACCTGAGAGGGTCCAAAAACAATAGCCAATAACACCAAAACTAAGGCACCAAAAGGCAAAACATGCATGCACACTTATTGGTCCTTAAGCTAGGCAACAATGCACAACCCTTAAAGGCACTCAAAGGGTGAAAGAAATGGAAACAAGGCAATGCTATATGCTCTGAAATAACATGGTAAGTGATGCCAAATCATGGACATGTCATAAATGAAGCATGCTAGGAAACTCAAAGCTTAAAGCTAGCATAGGCATTTGCACTACAACTATGCAAAACATGAAGCATATGGCCAATACAACCCAAAACAGTCCTAGATCATGCTGAATAGAGGCTAAAACATGCACGGAGTAAAGCCAAAACAAGCTAGCATGAAAGGCTAAAACATGGATCATGCGAGGGCAATAGGAAGGATTACTCTACACCTACCAAGACCAAGCATGAGATGACTTCACCAACAAAAATTAGAGTTATATCATGGCAAAATAACCCCAAAAACACACTGAAATGGTAGCTCGCAAGCTTAGGCATGAAGGCATACACAATGACTCATGTTTAAGGCATAAGAACCAACCTTCCAAAGCATGGAAAGAGTGACAAATATGAGAGCGTGAACATGAAACATGGACTGAAATCACATATGAAATGATACCAAATCATGAAAGTAGCCCAAGCAATGTATGCTAGTGGCTTGGAAACTCAAAGCTAGTGAGCTAGATTGAACCATGGCTATACAAAACAATGCATGCATAACCAACGCAACTTCAAATAGAGCTTAAGCATGCTGAAATATGAGTAAAAGCTTCTTTGAGTTGAGCCAAAATCATACTAAAACCATGGCCTAAAGCACAAAGCATGTTAGGCTAGTGAACGGAAATGCACTACAAGTGCAAGGAGCATGCATGATATGATCAAACCAAGCCAAAACAATGTTATATCATGGCAAAACAAGGCCTAAGACATGCTAAAATGAAGCCACAAAGAGATATAAAAACATGCCAACTTGGTGAGCCATCAACACAAGCATACAAGAGAGGGGAAGGGGAGACAACCCCCTCCTATTTGAGGCCTCAAAACCACATTCCCACCACTAAAATTCCTTTGGAATTTAGTGGTGAAGAGGCCAAACAAAGGCTAAAATAAGGGCCTAAAATGATGGTTCAAAACAAGGCCAAACAAGGCTCTAAAGGGCGTAGACCACCCCCAACATCAAAGAGGTCTCAAACCAACATGTTAAGCATTTCAAAACAAGACTTTTTTCAGTTGAAAGCTAAGCCAAAAGAAGCATGCAAATATGGCTAGGTACTCAAGAAAAACAAAGCTTAAAAGAGGATATGGGACTCACCCTTGAAGAACAACAAAACCAGCAGCTTTTCTGTGCCAAAACCAACTTTAGGATGCTAAAACAAGTCCTATGGAACCTCAGCTCCAAGGTCAAGAGGTTTGGCTAAGGGGTTCTAGGCAAAATGTATGAAGAACACTCACTTTAAGGAACAAACAAGGGCCAATATAGAGAAAGAGATATATATCTTGTATATCAGATTTTCAGAACCTCTGGAAAGGGAGAGGGGTCTCCCTTCTTATAGAAATCCAAGTCCCAAGCTTCTTGAACAAGCTAGGACATGGTTCAAATCCCTCCATACACGTATATGGAAGATACACCAAGTGACCAACAGCTGGCACCAGCTGGAAGCAAAATATTTGCAAAAGCAGAAAAAGGGGGCTTGGCCAAAAAAGTGGCCAATTGACCAAAAAGAGTGCCGACCGACCAACACTTATGGCCGATGGCAAGAAGAAGAGGCTGATAGGCACAGGACCTGACCGATGGGTTGTGGGGCTAGACAACAAGCCACCCCCCCTTCCCTCAGAAACAAAACTACAAGCTCTTAGTCCACAACCAAGCACAAAACAGACAGGTTGGGAGTCTCCAAGGCAAGGCACGCAGCCAAGACCTTCAGAAACTCAGAATGAACACGAACATGGATGATCGTCGAGTGTTCAAATGATGACGTCCAAGTCTTGAGGACGGTCAAAAATGGGGTGTCTACACCAAGTAATCAGAATTAGACTTATCAGTTCGAATCAGATTTCTAACAGACTCCAAATAGCAACTCAAATCCCATATCAAGGAATTACATGTTCAGAGTAAATTATTAGTAAAATCAAATACAGATCAAACCTTAATGGTCACAATTCCCAAATTGCAGTAAGGTAATAATAATTTAAAATCCATGTTTGCTTGGAAGATCTTAAAGTCAACATCATGGCATCAAGCACAAAGCACAAAGCACATTCACCATAAAGCTATTATATTCTTGTTCCAGTAACTTCAAAGTAGGCTGAGCATCATGCCTAATCCGATCTTTTTTTTTTTTGTTCCATATTTAGTAAAACATTCTTATCATGGACAAAAACATTTTCCAAAAATATGTAATACATAAAATTCATCAAACCTTTCATAATCACACACAATACGTTGTTCAGAGACATTATTCAAAAACTTATTAGACCTTTCAAAGATTATCAGATGATGGGATAATTCCCAATACCATTAAACATATTTAAACTTTGACAGAACAACCTCTAGTCCAACTTATAACAGATAAGACAGAATGACTTCAAGTTCAACATAGAGCATTCATTAAGCATGCCACAATAAATTATCAAATGGGAAACTCATTCATGCATAGCAAAATATCTTTTTTCAGAAAACTTGTCATATCCTGAACAATCGGAGTTTTGTAGCATATCTAGTCATTTTGGGGAAAGTATTCGGAAAACTCATCATATCATAAACATGTCGGAAGTTCATAGCATATTTTATCATTTCAGAAAATACTTATCATATACAGCATTTCGTAACCAAAATATAGATTTCATTAAACATCGTATAGCATAGCCATTTTCAAATTCATTTATACGAAAGTATCTTTACAAAGACATTACTCACGCAAGGTCACACATTATTCATCTATGTCAGAAGTACCGAATGTACTTGATGGTATGACATCTCCAAATAACACAGATCACATAAGTTTTATTCCAATGAGCACTCATTTTCAGATCACAATAAAGGAACAAGCCTTGAATTAAATCTCATACAAATATTTTATCTTTAATTAGTAATGGTGAGTTTATAATAGCAATATGTTAGGTTCAGAACAAAATGTATCAAAACAACATTATGTCTTTCAGACAAATGGCAGTCCACAAAAGAAACACAATTTTCCTTTTATTCACATTCATTCACAAGAATATATGTTCAAACTAAAAGGAGGAACAAAACTTCACTTATCATCCCATAGAAAGATTCACAACATGACCATCTTTTCACCAATGATCCATTTCAATAACCCAAGTAATTTGATTAATAAACATATCATTTCACTACGTTAACAATGTCCATTCATATTCTTACACGTGATAGGACAACATAAGCAACACCTCATTCTTACTACCTTTCCCTCAAGACACTAAATACAAATTAGCTTAATACATAATATCATACCACGTCATTTAACTCTATGGTTCAAGATTTCAGATAATATTTTCCTTCGCCAGCATACATATCTCAATTTCCTCAACATACACTCTATCTCTACAAATTAACATACTCAACACCACCAACATTCTAGTCAAATTTCAATTTCCCTGTATCACTAAATTTCCATAAAATTCCACCGAATACTATGTGATCACAGATCATGATACTTGTATTTATTAACATTCCATTTCATCCCTACTCCTAGAGTCATAAGATGCAGGCTGTTAACACATTGCGTATCATTCATTAATTACTCCATAACACATAGTTTCGCATACTTAGTCATAACACACAAACATACAAGGATATGAGTAGGGCAATCCCTTTATCTCTACTTCTTATATCAAACCATTATCAAGTCCCATACTTGTTATTAATCATTGTATTTCTTAATTGCCATATACTTCATTGATTCACAACAACCTCAGTTTCCCCGAAATTCCTCATGGTCTAATTTCACATATAACACAAATAGAAGCTAAGTTTAATCTCTTTTCACATTACGTTTCCACAAACATGCTTATACTTATCAATTTGAATAGCCGAAGAATATCAATATTCCACATCTTTCAAAACTTTAGCCTTATGTAACCCATTCTCATTTCATAACAATTATCCAATTCTCTTAGTCACAAAACTCAGTCTATGAAACAAAACATATGAATCTTCTTTTATTACATCTTTTAAAATGCACATCATATCCTTTCGTTACTAGATACATGCAACTTAAATGCATTCTAGGCACTCTAATGCTCAATGGACACGTGTGTGAGATCTTAACTCGTGCTCTGATACCACCTGTCACGACCCAAACCCGCCCCTAAAAGTTTGGTCCATGACCGGCCTATACATAGGCCACAAACAGAATTTTAGAATAATATTTGACCACATACAGGGCCTTAAGCGGAAGCAATATCGATAAAGACAACACCCATTGAGCTTGTGCATACATGATGGCTCAATTAATTTAAGCATTTAAATACATTCCCAGAGTTACATATACAATCACAGAATTATGCAGATCTCACACACACACTTAAATAAGATTCCAAAAATTACACAACTCCCAGTAATCAAAATTAAGGCCTCAACACGGAGGCGTACCCCAGGCGGCTTGACAGACAGGTAGACCTCAATACAATTCTAGTGTCAATCCCCGATGGCTCACCTACATAAACATACATAAAAACGGAGTGAGCAAGGCTCAGTGAATAATAGCAATGTAAGGAGGTGAGTTAAACGAGTATAGGCTTAGAGAATGTAAATATGCATATCAAACCATACAAAGTTCTTATTCATAATCATATTTTAAAATGGCCTCAGGCCCACATGTAATACAGAACGGCCTCGGGCCCAGATATGATAAAGAACGGCTTTAAGCCCAGATATGATACAGAACGGCTTTAAGCCCACATAACGATAGCTGTCCACACTTTGTAGGGTAGGTAGAACATCGACATGTACTCTACCTCCCTTGGCCTCTGGCCATGAATCATAATCAATTTATATCATAACGGCCTCAGGCCCAACAGATTAAATAGAGCAACCTCAGGCCCAGTATTAGCAAAATAGAATAATCCTAGATTCATAAGAATACCATTAGACAATTGTGCACATAAATTTCCCCATGGTTTGTTACAAGTCGACATAGTTGTCTTGTGTGTAACAGAACATTAATAATAACTATTAACAGAAGGCAAATGTATCACTACATTAATAGGGATAGAACAATTCACATCTCAACGGCCTCAGGCCCACGTCTACTACTCATATCCATTAATTTAATCAAAGCACAATATCAATGGAATAGGCCATTCACAAATCACAATACATAAATCATAATCACAGGAAGTAAGTGAAACATATCGTTACACTACTATTACTCATAGTGATCGACTCCTAGTAGTGATGGGACGATGTCCTCGTCTCGACCTACAAGCACAGTGCACAACACATAATATGAGATCATAATCGAACCTTCACTTATTCTCTTTGATCATTTAATCAATTAGCCAAGGTGGTACTAAGCTCATTATTATTTAATAAGTTATAATCCATGTCTTAGAAAATAGGAGGAATTGATGGAAAATTGTTTAAGCGAAGAAATGGTACAAAACCGACAGACAGAAAGTGAGCAACTCTCACTAATTTGGGCATATCTATTTCTTTACTTGGAATTTGGGAGTGAGACCACCACCATTGGAAACTAGACTTCCAGGGCTTGATTTTAGGCTCAAGAATCACTCAAAACGGAGTCCAGATGCAAAAGATATGTTTGTTCAAAGTTGGCTGGATAGAGTTGTCCCCGCATGTGCGGGAAATAGGGCTGCATGTGCGAGACAAGGTGCTTTTTTAGCAAAATCAATTTTTGGTGCTGGAGGGGGCTGTCGCCTGTGCGGGAAACCGAACCGCACGTGCGGCTCTTGGCCAAACCCTGTCTGAAAATGGCTTTATGATTTGGAACCTCTGATTTTCAAAATTAAACTTCAAATTCATTTAAATCAAAGCCCGAAACTCTTTAATACATGATAAATTTCACATTATTAGCTTCCATCAAACATCATAACCCCCAAAATACTACTCAATTTGCCAAGCACAAGAACAAGATTAAGGTAGATCTTCTCAAAACTTCCTCTTTCAAACTTATGTAGATCTTCATCTCATAATCAACTTCAAGATAAGCAAATGCAAGGAAATTGGCTCTTAAATCAAGCAAATCTGTAGAATCCTAGTTCAATTCCATGAAGAGATCCCATTTAAACTTATATTTCTCAATCCCAACTCAATTAAGTGTTTACTCCTCATCTTAGATCATGAATTTAAACAAATAATAGATCAATCTCAAGAGGTTAAGTTAATTACACATACCTTGGGCCAATCCCTTGAGTTCTACTTTAATTCCATCAATTTCCCTTCTTTCTTCTCTTGCTTCTCCCTAGCTCTCTCTCCAGATTTTCTTTCCTTAGATATTTTTGGCTCCAAGGTTGAGTTCACTAACCCATATGACATATATATATATATATAAAAGCTTTCCACAAATAGGAAGGACCAAACACGCCCTTACGAATCGCACAAAATCACATTTCAATTAAACTTCCCAGATGACTCTAAAATTATGCTGATCATGAACATGTCCTCTGTTCTGGTTTCTGAAGCCTCTAAGGCTTTCAATTTACAGTACAAAGTTAACCGCCCAAACATGTATTAACGAATCATACAAATTAAATTTCTAATTAATTGTCCCAAATAGCTCTAAAAATTCCCATTAACATAACTATGCTCGCAATTCTGATTTCTGAACTTATGAAGGTCATCAATTCCAGTTTTAAAGTCATAACTCAACAGATAATTCTTCAATTCCAATAGATATAATTAAATTAAAACACATTATCTCATAGTTAAATAAAGATGATTTCTTATACGCATTTTGGGATCATTACAAGTCTAACGTATGAATGACTACTGGAAAGTGAAGAACCTTTTCAACTAAACATTATGATAAGTAGAGACACTTCGACTGGTGTTCTATGTTTTGAGTTATTTGTGAATAAAATGTTAGTTGGAACCCTTTCGTTTATCTGAATCATCTAGCTATAGAATGAGTGGATTAGCGGGCTAATAGCATGTGGTAAGAGTTTCTGTAGTACTTAAATAATCTATTTTGTTGGAAATGTTATGCAGATTTTATTTGGTAAGGTAAGAAAACATTAATAAGAAACCTACATAAGTGATTTGTGACATTCGACTTTCGGACCCACCTAATTAATTATCAAGGAGCTTTGTTATGAATTCAACAAAGCTTTGTTTTGATTCTTGGCGAGTGCTTCCAAATCTTGAGTGGTTACTTTAATCTATTTATTGTAAGAGTACGGAGCGATGAATGTCTCAACCAATTGTAGTTGTGCTTTTCGTGCTCCTCAAAGATGTTTAGTCTCCTTGTAACGACCCCAAAATTCGTATCCGAAATTACTTTTTTGTCCTTGTTGTTTAATGCATTTTAAACTAATGATATCTGATCGAATTGAGGAATTATCTGTTGAGTCACGACTTTAAAATTGAAATTACCGACCTTTATGGGTTCAGAAATCAAAATTGAGTACTTGGGTATGTTAATGGGAATTTTTAGAACTATTTAGGAAAATTAATTGGAAATCTAATTTGTCGGATTCGTTAATGCACGTTTGGGTGGTTAACTTTGTACTGCAAATTGAGGGCCTTCGAGGCTTCAGAAACCAGAACAAAGGACATAATTATGATCAGCACAATTTTTAGAGTCATCTGGAAGGTTTAATTGAAATTTGATTTCGTACGATTCGTAAGGCCACGTTTGGCTCTCCCTATTGTCTTAAGCCTATGTGTGTGTATATTTATATATATAGATGTGCCTTTGAGTTGTTGAACTCATCTCTTGGAACCTAAAATATCTAAAGGAAAGAGACAGAGGAAACCATGAAAGGGAGAGAGAGAGGAAACTGTGAAAGAGAGAGAGAGAAGAGAGACAAATCTTCTCAACATCCATGGTGGCTTTGAAGATGATTAAAGGGAATTGAAGAAAGAGAAAAAAGATCACCCATGGAAACTTGGGGGAAATTGAAGAGAGCTAAGAGATAGACAAAGATTGAGCTAGGTATGATAATCTATCTTGAAACCTTGTGTTTAAAGTATCAATTTGGTGAAATCATAAAGATCTTGGAAGATTTAAACCCATTTAGAGATAAGGTTTCATGTATATATTTGCTTGAGCTAATGTGAGGCATTAGAAATTGAGTTCTCTAATTTTGTTTATGAGTGAAGCTCAAGCTCATGGATATCATGAAATGAACTTTAGATTATGCAAGAATCAAGTGAATTTGTTGGTTTGTGGGTTGTGTTTTAAGAACCTTGAAGATCATGAAAGATTAAGCATTAATTTTGAACTTTGAGGCAAAGATTGATTTGTTTGAGATGAAATTACACTTGGTTGATGTTAGTTTATCATGTTATGGGGCAATTTTACATGTTTTTGAGTGATTTATGTTAGAAACCAAGCATAAAAATGGAAAAACCAAGTGTTGGAACAATAACCATTTTCGAACTGCAAACTGCCCAGAGCCGCATGTGCGGCGAGTCTTCCCACACGTGCGGCAGTCCATGTCTAGCCCCAAGTTTGATTCTGCTAAAAAGGCACGTGGTCTCGCACGTGCGGGACAGCTCTGTTCAGCCAACGTTGAATAAGCATATTGTTTGTATCCGGACTCCGTTTTGAGTGATTCTTGAGCCCAAAATCAAGCCCCGGACGTTTAGTTTCCAATGGTAGTGGTCGCACTCCCAAATTCTAAGTACAAAAATAGATATGCCCAAATTAGTGAGAGTTGCTCACTTTCTGTCTACCGGTTTTGTGCCATTCCTTCGTCTGAACCTTTTCCCTATCGATTCCTCTTATCTTCTAAGACATGGATCATGACTTATTGAAGACTAATGAGTTTAGAACCACCATGGCTATTGATTAAAGAATAAAACAGAGATTGGTTTTATTCTCTTATTCTGCTATGTGCATTGTGTTTGTAGGTCAAGACGAGGACATCGTCCCACTGCTATCAGAAACCTATCACTGTGAGTAATAGTAGTGTAACGATATGTTTCACTTACTTCCTATGATTATGATTTATGTATTGTTACTTGTGAATGACATATACAACTGCTATTATGCTTTGATTGAATTAACGAACATGATTGAACAATGGCATTGATACGGACCTAAGGTCGTTCTATTCTTATTAATAGTGGGCCCGAGGCCGTTCAGTTATCAGCCACTGAAAGTGGACAACTCTGAAATGAGGGAGGTGATGACATGTTGATGTCTCACCAACCCTAATCTATTTCGAATCAATGATAATTCGTGGCCAGAGGCCAAGGGAAGTGTGGACGTGCCCGCGTGGGGCCTCGCTACAGTTCGGACTCAATTTTGTGTCACGGTTCTAAATCTGAACCAAAGAGTCCAAATCCGGCAAATCGTTTTGAAGAAAAACAGATTTTGAAAAGAAGTGTCAAACATAGACTGCTTTGCCAGATACAGAGTCGCCACCTAAATATTTTTAAAATGGGAAATTTAAGAAACCCTGACTCGGTGCCGAAGGGCACGTGTCCGTCATCACCAAATGTCTTGGCTCGGGAGCTTGGGTACGATCGGGGAAGGTCAGCTATGAGCACCCCCTTTCGCCCGGTCCGAAGACCGGCCTCTACTAACCGTGATATCCGATTTTGAAAACATTACATGCTCTTATTCCGATTATTAGCCTAGAATTACTATGTTATGCGCACAGCAAACAAGTATAGACTAAATTGCCTAATTCGGAAATAATCATTGCATATCCGTTTGTTTTGAAAGCGTTTCGGGTTTTGCTACTCGCAAGTAGGCTAAAATACGGATTTCAATGAGTTTTCCAACTCAAGCAACCCAACCTCCACCCACAGGCATTCAAACAGTTTATCTCACATAAGCACTTAGCCGCATGGTAAGCATACTGTCATGACAACATTCACACGCATGTGGTATGCTAAAGCGTAAAATACTTACATCGTACTCCGTGCCAAAACAGGAAACTAGTTAGCAGACATGCATGTCCCTAGGTCATGTTAAGTGGCTAATGCAACACAGGCAAGGATGCAATTTAGAGTAGGCTCGGCTAACCCTAAAATGGCATGTGAAATGCAATCATTTGATGCACGTATTCAAGTTGGAATTTAGAATACAATGCAGTTTGTATGGTGTACCGAGCCTGGTGCATGTTTAGACAAATGCATGGATGCACGCATGCATTGCATAGGGTATGCTAAAATAGACGTGCCCTAATCTACCATCATAAGCAGGTAAATAAAAGGGAAGAAAGAAGTGGGGGTTGGAAGACATACAAACCACTCACCCACACTTATTACAAATTTGCCCCCACTTGGAGGGACCAAAATAATAATACAGATTAATTAACTACGCAAACTAATTAAATATTACAAATAGCCTAATTAGTTGACAAACTAACTAAACTAAAAAAAAAGTAAACCGCCTCGGGAAGAGAGCCAATGCAGCACGTGCTCGGGTCTTGCTCGGAATGGCACTGCCATGCCTAGACTGCCTCTGTTTTCCCTGCTCTGCCTTTCTGAAAACTGCCAAAGTCTCAGAACTACTTCTCAAAGCACTGGGGGATACCACCGGCTGAGGGCAAACACCACCGGCTGAAGTATGTGGCCACCGGCACAAATGAACTCATCGGCTGATAATTTAATGCCGGCCGGCACCAAATGTTGCCGATCGGCACTGAATGTCTGCAGAACCTGCAACTCACAGCAGCAGGGGGCAAAATCTTGCATGGCAATGTAATTCCAACAATGTGTGCACCAATCATGCCCCTTATCATATTTGTGACTCAAAGGGGCATGTGCCTCGATTCTCGAACCACCAATCACGCATTTCATGCATGATGGCCCAAAGAACCAAATGTGCAACTTCTATTTCAAATGCATGCGAACCAAACAAACACACAAGGGTGCTAAGCCTCTATCATGACTTGGTCAAGAGGTAGAGCATGCGTGTTTATGTGATGCAATCCTAGACATGTCAACTAGTATGCAATCATGCCAATGCAAAGGAGCATACGAGCTAACAAACATACAAGGCATGAAACACCAATGTCAACCATCAAGTATGCAAGATGTAATGTGGGTGTCCAAGCATGCAAACAAGCATGTGACTTCATTCAATCATGTTAGTCCTAACATGCATTTACTTACCAATACATTACAACACTCAAGGAGCATATGCAAGCAACAAGAGGATGGACTTACACATAGGTTAGGCAGCTCTAAATAGGCCTAAAATCAGTGGCCAAATGCCAAGAAAATGAAGGCCAAAATGCACACACACATGCATGCAATTATGGTCCAACACCTTAAGCATAAACAAGGCAACTCTTAAGCACATTTGAAAGGGGATATCATGGACAACTAGCATGCAATATAAGCTCTGAAATTGCACAAAATGGAGGTGCCAAACCAACTAATTCAAGCAATTAAAGCATGCAAATGGCCCAAGTACTTGAGGCTCACCAAAGGGATAATGGACTACACTTAACACAACCATACATGGCATGTATTAGGCGACCAAAAAGAGTTTTAACACATAAAACTAAGTCCAAAAGACCACTTAGATGGCACCTAAGTGACTCGAATTCAAAGGCATGCATAATGGCCAAAACAAAGGGCATACAACACATGCTTTCAAAACTTCAAAGAGGCATGCAAGGCAATCATTCAAGCATGTATAAGGGACTGAAATAGCATGCTAAATGGTTCCAAACCATTGAAAATAATGCAAGCAAGGCATGCTATACTTTCATGCTCTTAAGGCCAACAAGCCAAATGCAAAGAGGCTATGCTAAGCATGCCAAAATCAATCCAAACAACCATGGATAGAGCTAAAGCATGGCAAAATAAGCACAAACACTTCACAAAGTCAAGGCCAAAACATGCTTGAACAAAGGCTAACAACCTAAGACATGTTAAGGGATTTACAAGGCATTACATGGCAACTACACTAAGCATTAATGGAGCACCAAAACCAACATACAACATGATTATATTATGGCATAATAACATAAAATGCAGCCTAAACATGCTCAACACACACACCAACAAAGGCTTCCTCAAGAGGCCAAAACTTGTCCTTTTCAAGGACAACAAGGAGAGGGGGTGACCCTCTCCTTCTTGGGACTTCAAGGCATCATCTACACCACTGAAATCCCTCAAGATTTCAGTGGTGAAGAGACCCAAACACCAAAATCCCGGAGCTCAACAAAATAGCACAAAAATGAGGCCTTTCAAGGCCTAAGAGGGGCCAAACTTCCCCAAAGCACAAAGCACCCTTAATAAACTATCAAGAGGACTAGAAAAACAGAACTTTTTTGTATTAAACACCAAGCACAAAAACAGTTCAAGGATAGGTAAAAATGGAGTGCAAGAATGGGGTAAATAAAGCAAGTTTCTCACCCTTGTTGACCTTCTTCACAAATGTTGATGTTGTTGCTTCCTTGAGCTCCAAACCAGATCAAGAACAGCAAGAACAACCTCTTGGAACCTCAGAAACCAAGGAAAGGTGAGATACTATGTGCTTGTGTGCAATAATGAGACACAAACACACACAAGGGCAAGAGAAGAAGAGATATAGGTATAGGTTAGATATACCAAAGCAAACCCTAAAAACAGAGCTCTTCCTTCTCCTTTTTAATTTTTCTAACCCTAGAACAAGGGAGAGAAGGCCTTCTCTTATAAAGGAGGCAATCTTGTAAGCTTAGTCACTAAGCAAAACAAGAGAGGCATCCTTCCATACACGTGTATGGAGGAGAAGCCAATGCCATACAGCTGCCTCAAAATATCTCAAAAGCAACTGAACAGTAGTCGGCAGGGCAAAATTGTCATTTTGACAAAACTTACTGCCGGCCGGCACAAAAGAGTGCCGACCGGCACAATATGTGCCGATGGCAACACCAACCAGCCGGTGGCCTCTAGCCACTGCCGGTGGTGTGTGGGGATGCCTCACAAGGCATTCCCTGCCCCTCCAAGGCAAAGCACAAGTGTTTGGTGCAAAACCAGACACAAAACGGTCAAGTTCGGAGGTCCTGAGGCAAGGCGCGTAGCCGAGAACTCGGGAACTCCAAACGAACACTGAACATGGATAATCACCGAGTGTTCAAGCGGTGACGTCCAAGTCTTGAGGACGGTCAAAAATGGGGTGTCTACAGTTGCCCCTCTTTGA